>OX276328.1:41610499-42217705 GCA_946251845.1 Andrena fulva | reverse complement strand
CGCTCTGTCAAATCTCTGTGGGAAGGACGTTGGGTTCGCCCTCTGGAAGAGGATAGCAATATGCACCAGACAAGGACAACGATTACTCTAGGTCCACAGCTAAGTAGTCGAAAGTCATTGGCCAAGGTGTAGGGAGCCGCGTAGGGCAAGCACCAATCGCGAGCCTGGAGTAGCAGCAACATCGCAAATTCTGGCCCCGGTCCCAAGGCCCCTCCTTTCGTTAATTCGACTATAGAAATACGTTCTTCGTTCCATATTGTCCACCCGTAACGGAACTCTGGCTTCAATATTTTCTACAGCCGTGTACGCGTTTGGCTTTATAGCTTCTATTGTTTAAAATTGTCCAGCATTCGAATATTTTCGACACCTTAAGGCAGAGTTAAACATGTGCAATGCTCGCTGCGAACACCATTAACAAGGGTCGACTTTTATGGTTCGGCGCGCAACGTAGGACCTCGTACCGTAGGAAATTTTTATGGTTCGGCGCGCAATGCGCGCTGTTGCACGTGTTTAACTCTGCCTTCAGAGTCCTCAGACAATAGGCAAAGGTCCCGGCATCTGGTCGACGATCGGTCTCGTCCGCGAGATAGGTAGGGTAGGGTAGGGTTAAAAGTCCCGTTTTGCGTATAAACCTATGTAAAATTTAGTACTTACAATCTAGAGATATCTGGTGTTGTTTTGTATAAACTATAACTATTATGGTTTACGTTAGCGAAGTGCGTTTGTTGATACTGTTATTTTCTGTTGAGTTATATCACAAAATGTTTGTCAATGCAAAATGGACTTCTTGCCTCACGCACGGGGCAAAAAGTCCATTGCATAGGATAGACAATCCCTAATGTCTTTTCGTGTAATATTAAACTAAATAAGTAAAAAACTCTTTTCAAATCAACAAATATTTATTAAACCAATTCATTTTGGTACACAATATTGAAAGAAAGCATGACTTCTTTAACAAAAAATAAAAATATAAGTCAGAGGCTCACTTTGAACTGAAAACTAAAAAAAAATCGCACAACTAAGACAAAAACAGTATTTAAAGACTTTGGCATCATTTCTTTATACTTTGGCATCAGTTCAGTCTGAGGGACTTTTTGCCCCAACGGTACCTCTATAGTTTCTGCGATATATACGTTAGAAAATATTATCATTCAGCAATAAAAAATATCATGCACACATTACTAAAGGAACATACAATCTTAACGTACTTGGCTGATACGCTTTTAAACTGTGGTTTACTTCGTATAAAACAATAAAGACGACGTATTTCTTTTAGTTTTCGATGCATAAAATAACAAAGGTGTCGTGTAATTCGCACGACCGTCCAGGAGCGACTGGTGATTCTGTGGTTACCTCCGTTTCTTCTCGTCTTTTACATAGTGTACTGCGAAACTCAATACATTGTTTAGGAATAGAGATATTCAATTCGGGACTTTTTACCCGCCGGACTTTTAGCCCCACTCTACCCTACTTACTACCGAAGCACCGAACAACTGGGTCGTAAACCCGCACCGTCGGCAGGCGCTCGCGGATTTGGCGCGGCCAAGTTATTAATCCTTGACCTCGCGTTTTAATTACTTTCACGTGCACGCATCACGCTACCGAGGGGTGTATGATACGGAAATGAAATTCATTACTATTTGGAAACATGGTTACAAGTTAAAACAATGGTTTTCACCGTATTACTGTAACCCGCGTTAACCGGGTCACTCGGGTTATAGATGTCTTGTGTTACCCGGTTAGTACCGAACCGGGTACGGGTTAGGGTTCGTATCTCTGATTCATACGCAAGGTGGAAGGTTAGGATAAAGAAATACTCGGTTATTTCAGAAGCAGTGTCAAAATATGGCGACAACCAAAAGAAACCGTTTACTCCCCAGGAAATGTTAACGCCCTACTTAGTTCATAGATAACAAATCATGCAATTTGTTATTTTTACCTGCAATCCAAGAAATCGTGCCTGCATCGCAAATTACTTGCGCAAAGCTTCACGGTCCGGGTATTTAGTTACACACTCCTCACATTAATTAAAGGATCACCTCTAGGAACCCGAAAAATAGGGGCAAGTTCACATGGTCATAACTCCGGCAAAAATAGTCGTATCGATATTTTGAAAATATGGTTTGAAAGCGTGGAATCCCTACTTTTAGCTGCTTTTTACGATTCTAGCTGTATTGCTTTTCGGTAAAGCTATAACGATATAAAGAGCACTGAGTCAATTTTAAAAAAATTTCTTCAACTTGTGAAAGTTCCACGGGGAGTATTAAATTTTTTACACGAACTCCAGTGGCACCAGTCGAAAGCGGCTACTTTTCTGTGTAAAAAGAGACAAATTAATTTCTTGCGCGATTTTTTTTGGCCGAGTTATTCAACTTTCAAGCAAAAACCGTTTTTTTTTACCTTAGTTGCTTCTAGCAAGCGAAGGAATCATCGTAGAAATTTTAAAGTGGAGAGTCCGGTGTCGTCTTCCTTTTAGTACGGAGAGTTTCAATTACTACACAATAACCCGAGTAACCCGGTTAACGCGGGTCACATTAATACGGTGAAAACCACAGTTTTAACTTGTAACCATGTTTCCAAAAAGTAATGAATTTCATTTCACTATCAGACACCCCTCGGCAGCGTGATGCGTGCACGTGAAAGTAATAAATACGCGAGGTCAAGGATTAACTTGGCCGCGGCAAATCCGCGAGCGCCTGCCGACGGTGCGGGTTTGCGACCCTGTTGTTCGGTGCTTCGGTACACTCCGGGACAAAAAGATAGCACATCTCATATTTTTCAATATTCTGTACTATAAACTGAAAAAAATACATACTTTTTATATCAGCAACTCTGGGCATGGTTGTAAGTGTAACGTGTTGAATGTCGTCCACAATACACATTTCGACAAAGTTATACGAATGTAAACGTAAACATCGTAGGTCGCAAGTCGGACAAAATGATAGCACAAACAGCAAATCTGCGCTCCTCAGTTGTACGTAAGCTATTGAATGACTAACATTCATTGTGAAAGAAGGTTAGCGAAGTGTGCACTAACAATCAGTGGTGTTTATTTAGTAAGAAAATACAATAAAATATTAAAAATGGGCCGTGGAAAGAGACTGAATGCAAATGAAATACATACCATATTAAAATTAAAAGAAAAACAGTATTCAATTGCACACATATCCAAAGTTATTAATAGAAGTCGGAAGGCAGTTATGAATGTATTAAAAAATCCTGACAACTACGGGAAAAAAAGGAGTTGTGGACGTCCACAAAGTTTAACAGCTCGGGAAAAACGTGCAATATTAAGAGCTGCATCCAATTCAAAGATGACTGCAAGGCAAATTGCTGAAAATGTTGGAGTAAATACTAATCTTTGCATGTGAACTTCTTTAATTTTTTTCGTGAATAAAAAGTGACAGAGAAATCAGTGTTTGGGCGCAGAACGAGAATACAATTGGAATTAGCAAAGTTGATTTCACAATCTTTGCATGTGAACTTTTTTCGTGAATTAAAGGGAATTAGCTTCTTTCATACATGAGTCATGTTTATGGGGGGGGGGGGGGGGGGGGGGAGGATTTCATCACTTTTTTCATATAAATTACTAAGTGCCGTATTTCAAAACGCTTTTCATTCTCAAAGCGGTTCATATTCATGCATGATACGTGATGGTATATCAGCATAGAAATGTATTGACAACGACAAAATTAATCAAACGAAATGGCCCAGGAACGCTAGAAATGTGTATATTCTTTTTTTGCACCGTCAAAATCATACATACAGCTAAATCTAACGTAGAAGTACAAATAGTACTGTTTTTTGTCCTCGACTTTTTCATGTATTTGAGGGGGGTAGGGTAGAGGAGTGACATTATAAAATTTCTGGAAAAGGTTGACGGAAAGGACCCCGTGGAGGTGAAAATTGTACCCAGTCAGCAATAATCAATAAAAATATTACCCATAATCACAAATCGAAACGACTTGAAATCAGTCACTCGCGGTTTTACGAAAAAGACAAAAAGCCGCTGCGTTCGGGTCGCTAGTCGTATATGCTCTAAGCACGATTTCCGTAAATACACAATTTATATCGAGAAATGATTCGTTACGAACGAATAGAAAAAAAATAAAACATTGAAGGTGTTCTCAAACAAGGAAGGATGACTTTTGGCAGCATTAAAGATTGCAAAGAAAAATGTATAATATCAAGGAGAAAAAAAAATTGGAACATAGTATTATATTATTATAAATTAAACGATTTTAAATTAGGTATATATTAATTATAATTTTAATGGAACTATTTATTTCCAATTGTTTATTTACAAAATACGGCGGCCGCGGTCACGGCTCTGGGTCTTCACTAAATCTCGCAGGGTACTCGCCTGCGAGCGGAGGCTGACGGCTTGTGCCCGTACCGCCTGGAGGGTGGCCCAATGCTCTTGACGGGCCCGCACCCTCCAGCCGCTCCTCTTATGGCGCTTCGACGTGTATACTCCTGTAATTAGTTAGTAATAAACGTCAGCAATTATATTATAATAATTTATACATTTTTGGCACGCGCAGATAAAAATGTTCGCCTCCCATGATATAGGCTAAACCGAACAATTTTTATATTGTAAAAACATAAAAAGGTATTTAATTAAAGTATGACGAAATAATACCATGTGCCGTGGCCGGGCCCTGTGGTGGTGGTAGTGGTGGTGGCGGTGGTGGTGGTGGTGGCGGCGGCGGCGCCGTAGTTGCGGCTGCCAGCGACAGCGAACCGGCCTGGACTCCCCTGATATAAGCTAAAGTCAACAATTTTTATTATATTGTTAAAAGATAAAAAGTATTAATTAATATTATTAAGAATTAATACCGTTTGTCGCCGGCTGCTGTGGTGGTGGTGGCGACGCCGCCGTTCTTGGCACCTTGTTCGCTGCCATTAGTATTTCGGCATCATTCGAGTCTGGAAAAATGAATTTGAATAAATGTATATATAATTTTTTTTTATTATTTAATTCTTCTGTAAGCTTATCGTTAATAAAACTCACCATCAAGTAGGGCGGCATCCCGCATTTTCTACAAAAATTAATAAACAATTAATTAACCAAAAAAAATCATCCAGAGTTCATAAAAGTGGCGTAAGATAGAAGAAAGTCATACGTTAAGTATCAGTGGACATAGACCGTAACTCTATAACAAATAATACAACAAAAACAAATTTGTCTTTTGAGAAATGTTGTCGCTTTACCTCATTTGACAAATTTCCAGAATCTTGCGCGTATGAAGATGCTTCTCTGTCGAACCCTCTCCGGACAACTTCCAAGTCTGTGCGTCTCCTTCGTTTCTATCAATTTTAGCGACTTACCTTGTTAATTGAGACAATAATTCAATGTCCTATACATATGATGGAAAAACTCGTGACATTTCAAAAATTTTGATAACTGACACAGGCAGGTTATGATTGAGTGACAGCTAGGTGACATTTACTAGCGAGCCGAAAGCAGCGGCTTTTTGCCTTTTTCGTCAACTGCGCAACCGCATTTTCAGCAAAACCATTCCGGATAACTTCAGGAAGTTATCTAGGCGACATCTACCTGCGTCAATTGTAAAAGTAAAACGTGACGTCACGAAACGTCTTAATCAAAAAAGTATCATTTTGATAACTATTAATTCAGAATAAATCTTATATCTTTTAGACAAATAGCTTGATACATTAAGTAAAACGACATATGGGTTCGAAAAAAATAAATGATTCGCTTAATCATATAAAAACACCGGGACTATGTCATAAAATAAGATAATAAGGCTAAAATAGCTCCGACGACCTGTCAATTTCGCTATCTTTCGTGTATAGAGACATGGTCGCTCAGTGTGCCTATAGGTAGAGGGGGAAGGGGAATTAGCTTCCAGACGCGACCGCGTCTGTTGATGTCAAGAACGTTCGACGTGTTTTACAAAACTGTAAACATTTAATAAGAAGGAAAATGCAAAAGGAAGCGTGGCTAACAGAGCTGCATAAACTTCGCCGTTTACAATTTGCAGAAAAATATATACATATGGAAAAAAAATGGCGTAGAGTGATATTTACGGACGAAAAGAAATTTAATTTGGATGGACCCGATGGTTTTACTTATTATTACCACGATTTGAGAAAGGAAGAACAATTTTTGAGCCGTCGTCATATGGGAGGCGGTAGTGTAATGATTTGGGCCGGCATTGGGTATCGTGGTAAAATGGAAGTAAAATTCATTACAGGCTGAATGAATAGCAAAATATATCTCGAAATGATTGATCAACAAATAAATACGTATGCCACAAAAATTGCCGAAGATAAATATATCTTCCAACAAGATAATGCTGCCGTGCATACTGCGACAGTGATAAATCAGTACTTTTCTACCAAAAGAATTCGACTTTTAGACTGGCCAACAAAATCTCCGGATCTCAATATTATTGAAAATTGTTGCGGAAATCTTGCCAGAGCAGTGTACCAAAATGGCAGACAGTTTCAAAATGTGAATGACTTAAAACAATGTATTCAGGATGAGTGGGAACAATTCAAACAAAAAAACATTAAAAAAAACTATATAAATCGTTGCCAAAAAGAATGATTGCTGTAATTAAATGTAAAGGAGGTGCCACTAAATATTAATCATTCAATATCACCAATTACTTTCTTCATATCCCCAGTTTTATAACAAATGTGCTATCATTTTGTCCCACTACATTTCCTTAATATTTCTGTTCTTTTTAATAAAAATGAATCCGTTGTTAAAATTGAAGTTCATTTAATTTATATGTGTTAATACATGCAGTCTGACAAATGTATATAACAAAAATTTAATTTGTAATGTTTAATACACAGAAATTAAGTAATTCTTAAGGTGTGCTATCTCTTTGTCCCGGAGTGTAGTACCTATCCCACGGACAAGACCGATCGTCGACCAGATGCCGGGACCTTTGCCTATTGTCTAAGGACTTTGAAGGCAGACTTAAACACGTGCAACCCATAAAAATTGACCCTTGTAATAGTGTTCTGTAGCGCGCATTACACGTGTTTAACCGTGCCCTAAGGTGGCGAAAATATTCGAAAGCTGGACAATTTTAAACAATGGAAGCTATAAAGCGAAACGCGTACACGGCTGTAGAAAATAATAAAGGCAGAGTTCCGTTACGGGTGGACAATATGGAACGAAGAAAACATATTTCTAGATCCATTTGAAGCCAAAAAATAGTTAACGATTCCAGCAACCTCGGCAATGTCGGAACAATGTTTGTCATGTGCTGGAACTATCGTAACAAAAAAAAGAATCTGTTTACTCCCAGAAAACGTTAACACCTTAGCCTTCTTACATCAAAACAAACGATTAAGTAATAGATTACATATAAATAGACTAAGTTTTGAAATCGGTAAGGGTTACCATAAGTCACCCAAAATTGTTTGGAAAAGGTTTGAAAATTGGGGAAATGCCTGTTTCGGAACGATCACATTTTCTCTAAAATTGCCGTACTTTGCCTTACCATATTTTTCTCTGGATAGGAGTTGATTTAAATGTGATTATGTAGCGTTATAGATTGTCTTTTCACTTATAAGTACCTGCGTGTCTAGCAGGTACGCGCTGGAGCGCGCGGGGCGCCCCCTTCGCTCAGTCCTTTGTACACAATAGACTTCGAAGCTAAGCCGAGTAATAATAGATAGATGTTTCTTAAGGTATAAATAAGAAACAGAAGGTCAACTATACGGGCCTGGAATCGCAGATTACCGTCAGAGAGCAGTAAATTACCAAGCACATCGGCTTTTCAGAACCGAAAACTTTGAACGCGTTTTTCTCGAAACCACGTTTTCCAAATTGGCGTGCAGCATAATTTAACAAATATTTGATCAATCGTGCTGCCACAGTGCACACATTTACATAATTGAATTCCCCACCGGGCTTACTAATTTGATTTATGATAGTAATTATTAAAACTATGTTTATTGCATATTTAAGACGAAAATTTTATGCAAAAATTGCTGCTTTTTCCAGAGCCCCGTATTATTATTAATTTTGCATTTTGTTTAGCCGGTTTTAGTTCTCCCGATTCAAAATGTGATTAAACAGAAGACGCCGATTACCCTCATCGACGCCGAGACCATGGAGAACAACCATAATAACTCCCCAAAAAACGGACATATTGAAATTAATGTTTTTTTCTTGCTATTTTGAAATGTAAACAAATATATACAAAAAGTTACAGAAAATTTCATCAAGCATTTATATCCTAAAAAAATCTCCGAAAATCACCTTATTCTTAGCGGTTTACTTGAGTCTCCCCACTTAAGCTTCAAAAGCTTTTTTCTGATCTTAGATTTTAAGTGCAATTCGACATTTATTTCGACACGTTGATAATCGCATAAATTTTCTCGCCAAAATCGTTTTTTCCGAAGATGTATTGTATAACACACCAGAATTCCTGGTAGCTCATGTTTCGTTAAAAATAAGACTATTACTTTCCTTATGTGACTTTTTGTTCGCATTAAACATTTCCTAAACAACATCTTGAAGAAAAATAATATGTACATTACTTTATTGTCTATCAGTCTGTCTTATACAATTATACCGTAATTCTATAAAATTTTATTCTTTCTTTGCAGATACAATACGTATATTTAACAGATTTAAGATTATTTAGTTTCGTGGGCATAGTTATAAGGTACTACCTGTCTTCAGAAAATTGATCCGTATTCCTCAGATCCGTATCTGAAAAATACTGGGCAATGATATCCTATTTACATATATATTTCACACATAATGTAGTTGAATTTTGATGTAGGTATTAATTAAACTTTACTAAATTGATTTAAAACGCTCATCGCATAAGACGCAAGATCACATTGACGGAACGGTGCTCGTGTCTCGCGTAGAATGCTCGCGTCTTGCTTACAATGTTTATATTTTGCTTTGGAAGAGCTACTTAACTGCGATACGATCAACTAGAATAACACAAAGTCCAGTGGACTTGCGTCGTTCTGCCCAAAGTGTCCGTAAATCATTATTATTCTGTTTCTTATTATTTACGTTAATTATACGAATATTGTATAGTGTGCAAAATGAAGGAACTATAGGGTGACTGTACCTAATATCGCCAGGCAAAAGTTAAATCGCTGACGATTGAATAATAATTGATATTTTTCCATGCAGTTCGTTTCAAAGTAAAGAGAAATTATTCATCTTTCATGTAGCATATGTTAGAATCGTTGAAACCTACAAATTGTTAATTAGGACTCAAAAAACGTAAGACATGCAAAAATCGGGTCCTGAAAAAAGTGTACCTAATATCGCCTACTCAAGAAATATTGATTAATTCATGTATATATGAGTTTTTAAAGTCATTTTCACATGTGCTTTTATTATTTCTTGCTCTATAAATGTTTTTTTTATCCATCTTTGATTTCATTTTTATTCGAATAATATAGAATTTTGAAAATATAGATTTTTAAAATATTTTATTTTTTACGTTCCGATGTACATATTGGATAAATAAATTTTATTTCGGTTGCTCCGCACATTTCGTGACCTCACCTGTAACAAGCATTACATCGAAACCATTGTTCTCCGGTAGGCGGTATTGAGAACACGCATACTGCTAAAAGAAAAACGCTATTTTCATTACGAAAAATATTTGAATCGATTTCATTTCTTAAGTACATCATTAATTAGGTATTTCTAGTAGATATTCTTGCATTCACAGATTTATTAGACTTACCTTCTTTGAATGTGACGTAAAATTGTGATAGTCCAATAAATTTTTACACTATTAAGATTCTCTAAAATCCTTCCCTTTCTGTAATTGTTGATCACATGATGCTGCAATTATAGTATGTCTTCCTACATATGTTTAGGTACTAATTCAGTGCATAACCGATAAATTTTAAAGCTTACTTTAAGAGATATAGCGAGTGGCGATATTAGGAACACTGGCGATATTAGGTACAGTCACCCTACGTTTATCTGATAAAAAGAAAACAAGCAAACATTGCTAATAAGAAGAATTCGTGTTTAGAACTTTGAACGACAATTAGAAGAGATGATTTCGGCGCTCTGGTTCGGTCTATTAAATTAATTTAATATTATATAATTTTTATATTAATTTAATTTAATAGACCGAACCAGTGCGCCGAAATCATATCTTCTAATTGAACAATTCTTACGGTCGAAATTCAAGTTATATTATTTGAACGACAATATCTCGAAAGTGAAAAGATGTGACATGCGGCGTTTTTCCTTATAAATATATTTGTATAGTTATTGACATTTGAAGATAATGAAGAATTCAGGAAATTTTTCAGGGCTATAAGATTTCACTAACGATTTTGTTATAGTTCAGGGTGAGTCCCAATGCTTTTTCAGGCATCATTGAACTTAGCAAAGGTTTGTGCTTGTAATACAATAAGAATTGTGCGCACAAACTCGCGCTTATGGTTTTAAAGCATTTTCTTCATCGCGACGCAAAGCAATCAGGGCGATAAAACATTTGTGCCGCAGCTTTTGACTAGAAAAATGCCGAGGAAAAAAACAAAGCCATTTTTTAAGGAAACAATACATATGCTCCTTCCATCGGACACTCATTATTACACTCCAAATCATGATGAAAATAAGGAAAATTTATCATCTGACTCAGAACAACTTTCGGCCGAAGGCTATCATGAAATTCACATTCTATTTTTTAAACATTCAAAACATTTGTAAGTACTTTTTTATTAGCTATTATTGTTAAACTCAACAATTATTGCCCTCTCCTTAGTTTGTTTAAAATATTTTTTTTAAAATCATCAAAAATGAATTTTTGTAGAAAAACTGTGTAAGGTGTTATTCGGAAACATCGTACACCTACTAAGCATCATAAATAATTTTGGACAGCTAAAAACAGCAAATTGGACCACTGTGCGCCCCCGCCAGGCAGCGCCGACGGCACACGGACAGAGGTTTGGGTGTGCTTGTAGTAGTGCGGTACAAGCCAGGAGCCCCAGGAAGGGATGACGGTTGGCCGCGGAGAGGGGCGCAAGCTCGTGGACGAACACCCGGGCCCCCGAACCCGGCATTACAGTCTGCGACTGCTGAACCACACGGCACGCGGCATTTACGCCAGAACCCTAGAGTAGTCAGTAGAGCGGTCTATCCAATATATTTCTAACATCAGAAGCGGGATAGTGAATTATACGTGCGAGTTTGCGAGACGTGCGAATCCACGTTAATCCAGCCCTGTTTGCGAGGCTTGATAGTCTTTTTATTTTATTTTATTTCGGACGTTGTGTAATCGTGTTTCTGTGATTGTACAAGTTCAGGACACCGTACGGCAAGTGCTTCAGAAGATGCGAAGAGTCTCCGCGCCTGTTAACGCTACTATTCCGATATCTACCTCTCATTTTGATGGAGACTGTACTTGAGTTCGGTGGAAGCGATTTGGACGACGACACCCCACCGTATAATGCGATTTAATTGAAGAGATCACTGAAGATGCCATCAATTAGCAGAGACTGTGCCTGGTCGCACGTGTTTTGATCGGTGCGGCTTAATAGTGGCGTCAGGGGTAGAAAGGCAGGTCGCGGACTTGGAAGAATTTCATGGAAATTTTTGCGCTGGCTCTTTGTTTCTGAAATCTGGAAATTGGAGGACAATGGTCATTTAAAACGCGTTGTATACTGGATTAGGCAACGGGCTGGCCGTAATAAAGAGGGCTATAAAAAGTTTGAAGTGAACGTCTGCGATGCCACGATAAACGTAAACAGATACCAATTCTTCTTCGAGGTGCGATGATGTACTGTGTACTGGACAGCGGTGCAGAATTTTCGTTAATTATGCAGCAAAATAGTTAGACGCATTAACTGTTAGATAGTGTTACAAAGGACAATGGTGTATGGATTGAGAAATCTACCGATAAAGACAATCGGTCACGCAACGGGGATCATCCAATTTGGGAGCATTTCTATGGAACTCGACTCATCGGATGAAATATTTTGGCACGTGGCGATCGGTGGATGCTGACAGGTGCGCCAGGAACGGGGCTGCAGCGTAAGATAAGTGTCCCAATTTCTACTCATTTAAGCGTTTACTTGTTATAATGGTGTAAAAAAATCGTTTATGTTGAAAATTGCAAAATTATTACTTAATTCTTTAATAATAAATAACTAATTCGGAAAATATTTAAGGGTGAAGCCACTTCCACGATCGAAAAAAGACTACTTTCAAAGCATTTTGTTTGTAATAAAATGAAAAATCTTTTTGACCATATGAAAATACGGTAATTATTTACAAAAGCACGCGGTCCTCGCCGATTTCGATGACCTTGGAATACGTTGTCAAAGTTCTCGGCTTTAATTTGCAAAAATCTGTGTTTGGTAGTTGGTTTAGGTTAGATGCCAGCTTCTGGGAGATTTACACATTTTTTTATCTTAAATCTCCCAAAAGTTGGCGGCCCTCCAAACAGGGGGCCGCTGAACCATCTGGCCCGAACCAACTAACGATCACAGTTTTTTGCGAATATCTCGAAAACTAAAGCCGCGCGATGGTAATATGTATAGAAAGAAGGTATTCAAAATCATGCCCCGACAACATGTACCGAGGTCATCGAAATCCGTGAGGACTGTGCTTTTGTAAATAATTACCGAAAATACATATATTTAATAATATTTCATGCTCCTACATTGAACAAATTTTTTAATTACACGGCCACAGCATGCGATGACGGTACGCCCCTCGAAAAAAAAATTATAACTGGCGGTCGTGTACGTTTCCAAGCTGTGCGGTGAAATGAAAAATTCAATGGCTTCAATTAAGCGTTGAGAATAAAGAAATATTAATGTTTGAAGAAATGGCGGACTTTGGAAGTATATGTATCAAACATCGACATGTTTTTTTAATGTTAGGGTTAGATGAATTATTCAATCAATACACTCGTACGGTTAACTGAAGATAATTTTATTACGAATATTCCCTGAAAGTTTCAAGTGAATCCGATAAAATTGAACTGAGTTATTAAGCCACCCAGTTTGCAAAATGTCGTTTCGAGAAAATCGCGTTTTGAGAGAAGTTATTTTCTGTAACTCAAAGACAGCAGATGTATACGTCGTAAAGCCAGTGACTCTACTTAGTCTAAGCAATACCTACATATAGTACGTGCTGTTGACTTGAATCGCCTCACGTATTTATTTAAATAAATTCAGTTAATGTGAAAGGAAAAGGCTTCTGATTTTTTATTTATATTATTTTTGTTGCATCCTCAACTGGAAATTAAGATACGTTTATATTAAGCAAAGTTATAATCAGGATACAGTAAAATCTGTTTATAGTAATTATAGCCTATGTCACATGAATAGCCTCACTTTAAAAAATAGGGGTAAAATGTACTTACAATTTGAATTTTTTTATTCATTAATATTTTATAATTTCAAAAATCCGACGGGGATGCGAAATGCGACCCATATAATGAATGTAGGTAAAATTGATCGATATTACTAACTTACTAGCGGTCATAAGATCGGGGCGATTTCTTATATTGCTTTCCAGTTTCCACCACCGTAAATTTTTCTGGGAAGCCATCCCCACACATTTTCTATAATATTTAAGTCGGGTGATAACGTTGGCCATGGCACAATTTCAAAATTTTTATCATGGAAGCACTCTTTCACTACACGTGCTGTGTGTATTTCGGTATTATCCTGGTGGAAAATCCACCTTTTTGCCCCATGACATGTTCAATCTTTGGTAACACATTCGCAAGCGACATATTTAAGTATTTTCGGGAATCTGGTTTCTCTTCCATAATTACCAAATCAATTCCTCTCAAGTTAGGATATCGCACCGCGTATCACGATGGAGCCAGTAGATGAGTTACGCCGAGAAAGAATTTGTTCTTCCTTTCGCAGGTGGTGATAATATTTGTATCTGAGGCTATTCTGAGCAAGGGTGAATATCGACCAATCTTGCCTACATTCATTATATGATTTGCATCCCCCGTCGAATTTTTGAATTTATAAAAAGTAACGGCGCATCTATCAAACTCTGAATAAAAAAATTCAAATTTTAAGCACAGCTGAACCCATTTTTTAAAGTGAGGCTATTTATGTGACATACGCTATAAACGGATTTTACTGCATTTTGATTATAACTGTGCCTAATAAGCGTGTCTTAATTTCCCGTTGAGGATGCAGCAAAAATAATATAAATAAAAAATCGGAAACCTTTTCCATTCACGTTACCTACATTTATTTAACAAAATACCGTGAGGCTATTCACATGATAAGCTCATAATTCTTGGACATAAACTTTTCGGGTGATTGGCACCAAGTTACCTGTGCGTGCACTCGATCTCGAGCCTTCTGCTACCTTTACAAAATCTACCGCAGCTCCGAGAATTTCTCAATATCCGCATTGAAATTGTGCGGATACCTATATTGTTTAGACCCCAAACACTATGGAAATGCACAAGAAAATTAAGAATTTTTCTCAAAATGGCTTCCCCCTTAAAAAAAATATTTCAAGATGTTTACTTATTAGAAATGACTAATTAAATGTATTAAATACAATGTTCTAAATGTCCGTACTTCTGCTCGCTAAAAATAGCGATGTAGGGTAAACTATGCAGTAGTTGACCAGGTCTGTGAAGATAGCACCCACAAATGCGATTTTTGTATAAAAACTCGACGGCATTCATTTGTCCATCGTTTGACCAACAAAAATTTTCATTTGCCCACCCTTAAAAAAAAAGTTATGGACAAAAATAGATTTTCACCAGCACGCCCATGAAAACTTTTTAATGATTTGATAGTGGGAAATGATTGTTCATCGTTTACCCACCTTTCAAAAAACAGTTATGAACAAATTAAAAAATTCGTCTTCAGAACACTCCATGAACACTTTTGAATTTATTTAAAGTAGCATACGATTTTCCACGATCTGGCCACGTTTGCCCAGCCTCCAGAATCGAATTATTAATAAAAATCGCGAGAAGAAGGGTACTGGTGAAGCGATCACGCTGAAGTTCGATTTTTTTTCGAATATATTATCTAATTCGTTTTCTCAACGATGCATTTCGTTAGTCTAGATCAGGCTTGGGAATTAAGTGGCCTTTTCGGCCGAGTTTCAGAATCAACGCCTTCTTTCTTCTGCCGCGCGTCTTGGCCCCCGCGGCGACCAAGCTGCTTCGAGCGCCTCAGGCCCGTACCATATGAACCGCGCGTGTCGCATTGGGGCGACACCCGTATCAAATAACTTTCCACATCACCAATGGGGTACTATTATCAATGCGCTTTTTTTTGTCAGTGGTATCCCCTGCAGGCCTATTCCGCTGTGTCGCGTGATAAAAAATGGATTGGAAAAACGCGTTTACTATCAAAATTTTAAACATGTTTGAGAAAACTAGATTTTCGCGCACGTTTAGACGTGCTGGGTAAATCTAAATTATTAACAGGGAGGCTTGGCAATGGTGTTCGTATCAAGGACGAAAGCTAGGAATCGTTCAGCTGTGTGCGCTGTTCTTTCTTAATGCTACGCATTTTCGAGAACAAACATTCACACAAATATGTCGATCCGAACATGAAGAATATGTCGATTCTTCCCGTGTTTTGAGAATTCGGCTGTTTTTGCATCCCTCGTTTTCAAAGAAATGTCGTGCTGAAGATCGCACAGTTCTTCTTGACACTGGAGGGCTTGTTCTTCGATTTTTAAACTCGCATCTGTTAATAAAGGGAAATATTCTTCTGCCTTTGAAGTTGGATATTCTTGCAAGAAATGGAAGATCTCGTTTTTTATAGCAAAGAATTGGCTTAAACATTTCGTGGCACTGAGCCAGCGCACTTCACAATGCGAACAGACATCAGTGTAAGATAACCAGCATTATGCGTTTCAAGAAATTCTATAAATTTCCTGCGAGATAGAAATTTATTTCCGCCCTTGATAGAATTGATTAGTTGCGCAATCTTCATGGTGGAAAATAATTTTATATTTCTCCCGCATAACGCTTCCTGATGAATGATGCAGTGCATCATTGGGAATTTGAAACCGCGTTTTTTAAACTTGCCATTTCAGTCCTCTTTTGGCACCTGTCACGGCTTTCGCACCATCGGTTACCACTGCAGAGCATTTCGATAAATCAACATGAAATTTTTTAACAGTGTTCTCTACTGATTTAAAAATATCCAATCCTGTCGTTGTGTTGTGCAAAGGCACGAAGTCCAAAAACTCCTCGATATACGAAAAATCATTTTGTACAATTCGAACGAAAATGCTCAATTTTATTGACTCGTATGCCGGTTATCGGTGTTTTCGTCCAAACACAAAGAGGAATAACGACAGTTGGTTAAAAGTGCAGTTAACTTCTGTTCACTAGATGCGCCTATATAAAAAATTCGGGAGCTCACGGTTTTGTTACGCAATGGGATGCTCGCAGCTTCTTCAAGTGTTATACACTTTCCGAAGGATTTAACCGCTTCAATGAGACATTTCTTCACGAAATCGCCCTCAGGGAACGGTTTACCCTGCTTTGCTATTAAAAGAAAAATAGCGTAAGAGGCTATGCGAGCTTTTTCGGACGAAGAAGGTTCTTCAGGAATATACGTACAGCCTTCCTGATATACTAATTTGAGCCCCTCTATTAAATCAAGTTTTTCGCGACCTTCATATGCGTACTCTTGCGCATGATGACATGAAAAGTGCCGTTCAATATTACTTTTCTATACTAGGGTAGGCTCAAATCCGCAAGGAAGACACATCGTACGATTGCTAATTTTAGCGAAAACACTGACAAAAAAAGCATCAATAATAGTACCTCATGAGTGATGTGGAAAACTATTGATACTTGTGTCGCCCCAATGCGCCAAACGCGGTTCGTATGGTACGGGCCCGAGGCGGTCGAAACAGCTAGGCCGCCGCGGGGGCCAAGACGCGCGGCGGGAGAAAGAGGGCGTTGCTTCTGAAACTCGGCCGAAAAGATCGCTTAATTCCCAAGCCTGCCTTAAATAATCATAAGTATGGGTAGCGTTCTGCGCATTTTCGCCAAAATCACGTGAATAAATTTTTATTTCTTTTTCCTGTCTTACCTCAGTTTGGCGCAGTGCAATTTTCTCGTTCGTGCGTTTAATTGCAGCACGTTCCAATTTCGAGATATTTTCGACAGATTTTATATGGTGAATGATAAATTTATCGACGCGCATTGGTTTATAATTTGCGCCCAAACCTGAATGCTGCAGATCTTTAAAATATGACCCACATCTAGAGGATGTCGCTACATTCGATGACAGAGGGAAATATCCCCTCATCACCTGTGTCCATAGAGGAAAATGTTTTGCCAATTTAACTAGATATGTGACTAGTTCTGGACAATAAAATGCGTTATATCTATCTATCTCTGCACTGTCTTTTGCAATTTGTTCAGCCGCATCTCTGATACTATTTATAAATGCAACTATATTCTCATTTTCATTTTCATTTAACATTTCTAACTCGTCGTATTCCTTGTCATTCTCGTCGCTCGTAAAGGTGAATGACTTTATTCTTTCGAATAAATATGATCGCTTCTGCTCACAAATTACTTCATTTCCATCGGAATCTTTGCCATCGTACTCGCTGTAAGCGACAATAAATATTGAGCTTAGCAGTGTTTTAAAATCTTCCACATTATCACTCGATGACATTAGCCCCGCGCATCGCACAAAGAAGTCTTTAATTTTAGGCTGCTTTCTATGAAATACATCTTTGCTACAAATAATGTTTATTAAATGGGCAATATCAATTCTGATGAAACACTGAAGTGGATGTTGCAAAATTTCGCCACTAATCCATCGATAGCAATCGGAAATGTAATTTTTTAAACAACGTTCATTGAATTCTAAGCTGGTTGCATTAAAAAAACGCCAGTGAATAATCGCAATCAACTTCTGGAGGCACTGGTGCCCCGTGTCTTATGATCTCCCTCAACCAGTACGTAATTAAATTGGTATCGTGCTTTTCTGAAAGCATTTGAAATACTGGTTGTATACCATTTGCACCTTTTATAATTATTTGGTATAAGAATATATGTTTCTTGTCACCATTTAGTTTTTCTATTGTTTTCACTAATTTTCCAGTCGCGTCTATTTCTATTTTCCTGGACATTTTAATTTATACAATTCCATTTGCATAGGAGACCAGTAAAAACAATAGAAATGATCCTTTGAAATCTCTTTAATGTACCCTGAGTATTGCCCCTTATATTTCAACTCACATAACGAATTGACAGGGTCAGATTTTTATTTATTCCTAATTCCCGCACGATAGCTTCTTCTATCAGAGTAGCACTTTATTATATTAGTAAATGGTATAAACTGTTTTATTATATAAAATATACATGTGTTTAAACAAGAAGGAAAATATAGCGTGTTCACGCATTGTGGTACAAAAACGGAAGTGCGTACATCGTGTAGTAACAACTGAACAGAAAGATGGAGCGTTACCAACCCCGAAAAATAAAAATAACCAACATCTTCCCTGATTTTTCTTAAAGTACATTGTCGCGCAACATAAGGTGGTTCGGGATCGTCGTAGGCTACATCAGATACCGCATGATTTCTCCATTGTCTGGGTTTAATATTTAAAAGTTCTTGCCCAATTGCTACCCTATTTTTTCCTTTTACCGCCCTTTTCTTTTCATGCGGTATTCCCGAAGCATCGACTGTGTGCATTCTTAACACAATACCAGTGCCAGGAGCCGGTTTATGTAAGCAATGAGGTTTAAATTCGGCACCGCATTCATTACAAGTGCCGTATATTTTCAAATATGTCCCCGCATTCGGAGAATCGAAAACTTTGCCATATTTAAACGTATAAGCGCCACGGAATTTTCGTTTATAAAAAACAAGCTTTGCAAATAATATCAGTCCAACTGGGACCAAGTATTTTATAGGACTTTCCACGAGTTCCCTTTTCTTTATAGACTTTCGATACAGGAGCAATAGATTTCCATTGCTTCTCAGACAATGTGATATCAAAATAAACTGGCGGCAGTTTAATATGTTTTTTATTCGCATTATTGTCAGGCACGAAATCTTGGCTAATATTACTTTCGTTAGTGACATTAATGCTATCCCCTATTTCTTTTTCTTCTTCTTCCACCGGAATTTTGAAATGTTTTTCAAATTTGTTAGCAAATTCTACCGATTGGTGTTAACATAAAAGTTTAGTGTATTTGGTGACAACTTATCGGAAATGTTTATAAATACGTAGTTACTTTCTTTCGCTGACGCCCTACAGCGCCGTGACACCAAGTGCCACTGCTGAAACATAAACAGATGTCTGCGATGCCCTCGAATTCTTTCCTCGCTCTACCCCCACTCCTCTACGCGCTACATGCCTACAGATCAACCGAAGATATCCGCACAATTATTGCCTACGCAATGCCTACGTGACGAGGAAGTCTCCAGACTCTCCACTGCGCGAGGCGTGCCTCGGGCGCAAGCCGGTCAATATCGATACGCACCTTAAGACAGCGTTGGCCACATCGGGCCATTTGAGAGTACTCCAATGTGGCCAACGCTGCGATAGAGGCGTAGGATCAACTTAGTTTCGGTGGACCCCACGCCTTTTGGTGGCATCGATAGACGCAATAATGGCTTGCGCCTCCTCGATCTGTATATCTACGATCCTTCGTCGCTTCCGTTTCCTTTCCGCTAACGGCGGCGCTACCGTAGAATCGAGAGCGATGGAGGTTGCCGGAACAGGAGCAGTGGGAGGGGCTGAGGTAGGGGCAGGGGGAGAGGGAGGAGTAGGGATAGGGGGATCTGATCCTGCTCCTTCTTGCTCCATCACTCTCACCAGATCCTCGAAGTCCTCGAGAACTTGCGCCCGATAAGCGTAGAAGTGCAGGCGCAACTTCTCGATCCTTGCAGCGTTCACCAAGCCGCATATGCATGGCTGCAGGCCTCCGTGATTTGGGCCACGGTAACCTGCGGCCCGCCCGGTATTGCCGCAAATACGGCAATAGCGCCCCCAGCAGCTTATTATATATTTCTTTGGTTACATAAATTTTCCTCCTCATTTCTGAAATAGAAAAAAAAATGAATGTTACTGATAGAAACAATAATAATTACGGTTAAATTTTTAATAATCCTAGTTCGGCTGACGAATTTTCGAACTCATTTAGGCCGGTATTCACAAACGTGTCTTAAGATTAAGGGGGTAGACACGGGTAAAACAGCGCTCTGTAATCGACACTAAATTGGCCCGAAACATGGGTTTGCGGGAATACGTTGTTTGTCCTTATATGAGCAGATTTTGAGCTGGGTGAGGTCTCACTCGAAAGAGGAAGGTCCGATGCAGCCCGCTCTGGTCATGGTTCGACGAGATTGTGTTAATATCTAATAATATGAGTGTTGAAAGTAGAGCAAAAGTCGAAAAAAAAAAAGAGTTTTGTGACTCAAACGATGACCAGAGCGGGCTGTATCGAACCTTCCTCTTTCGAATGAGACCTCACGCAGCCCAAAATGTGCTCATATAAGGACAAACAACGTATTCCCGTGACTGCATTCCCAATACGAGTTCCGCCATATTGGCGATAATACAGAGCAAGTCACGTGACAAATTTAGTTCAGCTAGTGGATTCGAGATGGCGCCTACTCGGGAGGACTGCCAACGTGGAATCATAGCAAAACTGAAGCGTTAGCTGAATATACATGTGCCACAGTAAAACCGTGATGCAGTCAATGTATATATTTTCGTACGATTGTAGGTTAGGTTATATGCATTTTAGGAATACATTGACTAGGAGGAACTGCTGGGAACTGTCAACCCTCCTATAACGCGATTAATTCGTACCGCGTTATATGGAAACCGCGTTATGAGAGTACCGCGTTATAGGAGGACTGTCGCAATTTTTGCTCCGCGTTATGAAAGTACCACGTTATAGGAGGGTTGACTGTACAATTACTAAATTAACGCTTTTACCGTGACACATACATATGTTTCGGTAAAAGTACATAGTTAGGTAAATGTATACATGTACCAGCTTGGTTGACTGGTAAATGTGTACAAATACCGGAAAATGTGTACATCTACCGATTTTATACTTTTACCGTAACACATACATCATTTGAAATCGCTGTCGAATTTATGTTATAGTAATTGAGGCAGTGAGAGCACCAACGGCCTAATCCATATTAAAAAAAAAAATTTCCCTATTTTATATGATTAGTAGAGCATATTAGAATACGTTATTGCTACTAACTCAATTTAAAAAAAATGTGGGTTAGTCCGTTGTTGCTTTCACTGCCTCAATTATATGGCAAAATACCAGAGATGATTGACGCTATGATTGAATTAATTTAATCATGGGGAATTCAATTGCCGGCCATAAATAATTTTCTCGTATTTATTCGTACTTTCTCGACTGAATATATGATTTTCGACTAAAGTACGAATAAATACGAGAAAATTATTCATGGTCGATGGATGAAAGGCCTTGGAATACAAAAATTAATGACCACATATATGATTTTCAATTAAAAATTTATTTTAGAGAACATTATTTAAAATAAAAAAAATTCTGGGTACCCCCTCTTCCCCTTCTCCCCCCTCTTCCCCTTCTCCCCCCTCTTCCCCTTCTCCCCCCTCTTCCTCCTCTCCCCCCTCTTCCTCCTCTCCCCCCTCTTCCTCCTCTACCACCTCTTCCTCCTCTTCCTCCTCCAAACGCCTTCTTCCTCAGCTCTTTTTTGAGCTCGCTGTACTGTAATATGAAAAATAAACATAAATCTTATGTTAATTACTGCAATAATGTCTAGACGTTTTCCCACTTTCATAAGAATGTAAGAAATGTTTGCGTGAGGCCGCCTACGTATTTACATACCTGCTTTTTATACTGGTACGCCATCTCCATCCAGTTCACTTCGTTTCTGGAGGATGTACTCGGCTGCTCTCTGCACGAGCAAGGACTTCTGCGCGGACTCCGTCGCGGACTCCGTCGCGAGGACGGAGTCTGCTCCCTGCTGGGACTCCGTCTTCGCGACGGAGCCCGGATACTAATTCGACTCCGTCTTGAGGACGGAGGCTGGCCGTTGTTTGGACTCCGTCCCCCAGACGGAGTCACTTCCCTTGCTGCTTCCAGATCTTCTTTGCCAGTCATCTAAAAACGAGTCGAAGAAACATTGAAACTATTGAACGTAAATTGATTTGAAAATGCAATAGAAGAGTCGGAGTTGGGCAAAATGTAATCTAATTACCAATTGATTACACATTATTTTCTGCAATCGTAAATTTAGGTAGTTGACAAAATTGTGGCCAACTACCTAAATTAACGATTGCAGAAATTAATGTGTAATCAATTTGTAATTAGATTACATTTTGCCCAACTCCGACTCTTCTCTACTGCACTTTCAAAACTATAACATAACTTTCTTATTCTGCGTGGAAATGAATGCACGAATCTCTGAGCGTGAAGCTGCGTATCGACATTGCGAGGATGCCGCGCGAGGCACGCTTTGCGGAGTGGAGAGTCTGGAGACTACCTCGATCATGATCACTTTGCGAGGCTGCCGCGCGAGGCACGCTTCGCGGAGTGGAGAGTCTGGAGACTGTCTCGATCATGATCACTTTGCGAGGGAAGCGCGTGCGACAGTCTCGCGCTATCTCCAGCATGACATTTGCGTCGCCCGAGCCATGCGATTTTTTATCTTGGGGGCGCGAGGCACCTTTGAGCACGTCGAAAAATCGACTGCTGATGCCTCGTAAATTAATCATGGTCGAGGTAGTCTCCAGACTATCCACTCCGCGAGGTGTGCCATGCGAGGCAGCCTCGCAATGGCGATACGCAACTTGAGAAACACGCGGACACTCAAACAATCACAGTTCACACGATAGATTTAGCACAAAAAATTACAACAATACTATGACGGTAATGAAACTTGACCCGAAATATGTCTAAATACAGTCTTAGGTTGGAAGTAAAATGTAGAAGTGTGTCAGTTAGTATGAAAGTGGCGTCAGTCGAAATTTTAAAAAAAGAAATTGAACTTCACGTTTATTATGTATCATGTTGATATATTACGTAAAAAAGAAGTGAAATGTAATAAATGAAAAATTTGGACTTAGACCACTTTCACAATAATCGGTACATATAGTGAAAAAGACAGGGGTAATAAGCGTGAAGGTACTTACGATCTATATGGCTAAACAGTCGCTCGTATATCTGACGATCGAGCCTTTGCTAGCCTCCAGGGCCAGCGTTGCCGGAAAACAATCGCCGGCGTCGGTTTACGCATACATTACCACCACTAATATAGGTGATCCTACTACACAACTTGCGATTCTTTCCTGAAACCGCTGGACAGGGCCTAAACAGTCTTTCTCACTCACTCAATATTTTGTATTTCACTTGCACCAAGGACCGAGCGACACGTCTCGGCCCGCGTAAAGGTTCAAACGCGCAAAGGTGATACGTCAAAATTATAAGCACAGGATAATCAAAACTCCTTTCCTGTGCACATTTCTGCACCAAAAAGTATTCCCGGAAGTACATAATCTATGTAAATGTATCAGCATACACCAATCCTAATGAGAAAGAGAGGAACAGAACGCATATATCCGTCCTTTTCCCACTATCTTTTGTTCTGCTTCTCAGCATCTGTAACTAATGCAGCGACAACGCTAGCTGATCAGTTTTCTGCCGTTTGCACTACGGTGAAGACGCAGAAAGCAATCGGGTTTTTATTTACTGCGTAGATATTGATACATATGGAATATTCATAATTTGTGAATTGTTCCATTCCTGCGTGGTTAGTTACTGTAGTGTTGATAAGTGTGTGTGATCATTCCATTGCCATGGAATCAAAGAAGGAAGCCGCAGATGCAAGGAACAAGCGCTATTTGAAGGGTCATGTAAAAGCGAAGCAGCCCAACTTATATGCAAAGCGTTTGTCAAGAAATCAAAAACGTCAAGAAATGTAAGTTGTGTTTTATGGTACAGATTTGTATGCAGTTACAGTTTGTGATGTAGTAGTAGCAGCACGGTATTTTGGTGTATATAATACAGTATTATTCATATTCTTCAAATATGTATATCAACAGCTATCTTTGACACTTTACGTACACATGTTCGATGCTATGCGCACCGCGACGCATGTCATTACTTTACCCCTCTTGTCCCACTTATTCTTTTCCAATTCGTATGTTCATATTGTTAATTATTATTTAATTAATTAATAATCCGATGTGTACCGTGTTTGGACTCATTTTCATGTGAAAAATGTCAGCAGCACGTTCCTGCAACTTTCCTGTCGATGAAACGAAGTGTAGGAATTTTAAATTTCGTTATATATGTCAGGCATCGGAATTAAGTGATCTTTTCGGCCGAGTTTCAGAGGCGACGCCTCCTTTCTCCCGCCGCGCGTCTTGGCCCCCGCGGCGGCCAAGAAGCCTCGAGCGCCTCAGGCCCGTGCCGTATGAACCGCGCGTGGCGCATTGGGGCGACACCCGTATCAATAGGTTTCCACATCACCCATGGGGTACTATTATCGATGCGTTTTTTTTGTCAGTGGTATCCCCTGTAGGCCTATTCCACTGTGCCGCGTGATAAAAAATAGAGTGGAAAAGCGCGTTTTATTATCAAAATTTTAAACATGTTTGGGAAAACTAGATTTTCGCGCACGTTTCGACAATTTAGATTTAGATTTACCCAGCACGTCGAACCCTGCGCGAAAATCTAGTTTTCCCAAACATGTTTAAAATTTTGATAATAAAACGCGCTTTTCCACTCTATTTTTTATCACGCGGCACAGTGGAATAGGCCTACAGGGGATACCACTGACAAAAAAAACGCATCGATAATAGTACCCCATGGGTGATGTGGAAACCTATTGATACGGGTGTCGCCCCAATGCGCCACGCGCGGTTCATACGGCACGGGCCTGAGGCGCTCGAGGCTTCTGGGCCGCCGCGGGGACCAAGACGCGCGGCGGGAGAAAGGAGGCGTCGCCTCTGAAACTCGGCCGAAAAGATCACTTAATTCCGATGCCTGATATATGTTATACAAACTATATGCGTTTCGTTAGTATCAAACGTTCAAACCACTATACGCGTTTCGTTAGATATGCTTCCTTTATAACGCAGTTGTGGTTATTTTAATCGTTGTACGTAGTTTTCAATGGATAAAAAATGTAATTCAGATTTTATATCTGTGATGTAGAAGATAACACAGTTCGACAAAATTTGACTTTTTTTCGGACTTGTAACATTCAATAGCCGTTTCTTATAGGTTTACGTGCGCTGAAAACGAATCCGCAAACTGTTTGTCGCCATCACCCTCAGTTTTTGAGAAATTCGATTTTGAAGAAAACTGCAAATTTTCAACTTTGAACGTCTTTTGTGTCGAAACGGTAATAGTTATTCGGTTGCTCGTTGCGTCAAATTATTCTATGAATCCTCCCGAATACAACGATGTAAGTTATTATTGCGTTATGAACATTTAAATATGTTTAAACAACGATCAAAGGGAAAAAGACACCCGAAATGCACAAATTTTTGCAGATATCTTTCAATTTATTTCCAAAACTAAGGGTCTCGTAGAAAATCTGACCACTACACGCGATGCAGCAGACAGTTTTCCTTCGGAAAGCATCAACAGATGAACAGAAGTGGTATGTCACGTTTTGTTTTCAATACAGAAACGAAATAGTTTGGCAAAACGCGCGGTGCCGACAGTGGTAGTCAACGGCGGCGCGCGATCCACTGCCGCTCAGCGTAACACAATCGCTCAACGCGCGTGACTACCACTGTCGGCACCGCGCGTTGTGCCAAACTATTTCGCTTCTGTATTGAAAACGAAATGTGACTTATCACATCTGTTGATGCTTTCCAAAGGAAAACTGTCTGCTGCATCGCGTGGAGTGGTCAGATTTTCTCCGAGACCCTTAGTTTTGGAAATAAATTGAAAGATATCTGCAAAAATTGGTGCATTTCGGGTGTCTTTTTCCCTTTGATCGTTGTTTAAACATATTTAAATGTTCATAACGCAATAATAACTTACATCGTTGTATTCGGGAGGATTCATAGAATAATTTGATGCAACGAGCAACCCAATAACTATGACCGTTTCGACACAAAAGATCTTCAAAGTTGAAAATTTGCAGTTTTTTTCAAAATCGAATTTCGCAAAAACTGAGGGTGATGGCGACAAACGGTTTGCTGATTCATTTTCGGGGCACGAAAACCAATAGGAAACGGCTATTGAATGTTACAAGTTCAGATGGCTGTCGAACTGTTTAATGTTTAAAATTAGCAACAGTCATCGATGCTTTGCGATTCGATGTTGAGCATATGTAGTTACTTGTTGAATACGAAATATGTACACATTGCTTCTTCTTTTGTTGATTTTTGATCGCAATATGTGTACCTTTAGTGAAATTGTCTCATTGAAAAGCCCAGTTTTCAGGTGAAGTCAGACGGCGAGTCGGCTCGGCTCGGCTCGGCTCGGCTCGGCTCGGCTCGGCTCGGCTCGGCTCGCTCAGGCTCGGCAAGTCAGCTTGGCGAGCGCGAGTCGGCCGCTTACATAGTAACCCTGATTGTTAGAATGCGTCAGTATCAGCTATATATCAAAACTTGCTCAATTGTATCGCGATTTATTTATTTTTATTTTAAATAATGGATTGCAGAGGTACAAATAAGTAGTAAATCAAGCTTCAGCCATGAGTATTTACATTTCCAACGAACAGAATTAAAATATAATCATAAAAATGGCGGAATTTTTAATAACTTTCGTTGGAAAAGGTCTAGATATCCAGGAACCTCATGGAACCGGAAAATTTTTGTGCTATTTGTTCTATTTGCTTTATAGAGTACATATTCAAAAGTTATAGCGACACATATTTGCAACGCTACGTAATTTTTATACATAATTAAAATAATTCTATCTCCAAAAATGATGATGTTAGGAGCTAAACTGTGTAATTCATTCTAAATAACGTGGTCGTAAATAATTGTTCTCTACAAAACACAGTTCATATTGGCTTTCTGCAATTCTAAGAAACCCCCAGTTTTTTAATTAATATGTTAGCAGATTGTCTGTTTAGCGGCCATCTTTTATTCGAATATTATTCGAAGCAGAATTTATTCGATATTTTATTCAAAAATATTCCCCCAACTCTGATTGTAAGCAATGGCTTTGAATCCAGGGGTCGGTTGACTCCAGCTGTCACTGACGCGTACAGGAGCGGTGGTAATGTGTGCGTGAATTGACTCCAGCTACGCTAGCAGCGAGTCAACGTTGTAGTGACGTAAAAGCATGTGACGTCACATTCGCTTCGCGTTGTCGTCAATTCACGCACACATTACCACCGCTCCTGTACGTGTCAGCGAGAGCTGGAGTCAGTAGAGCTGTTCAAGTACCCGGAAAAAGCAAGCCGAGCCTAACTCGGCTTGAACGACCGAGCCGAGCCGAGTACCCGAATGAACCGAGCGGCTTGAAAAAACCGAGCGGCTCGGATAGAACCAAGTAACTTGAATTTTTCAAGCGGCCCGAATAAAGCGGGCGGCTCGAACAGAACCAAGCGGATTGAATTATTTCAAGCGGGTCGAAAGAACCGAGCGGCCCGAAAGAACCGAGGCGGCTCGAAAGAACCGAGCGGGCCGAATGTATGTCTGTACATTGTACGTCGAGCAGATAGGTTAGGAGATAGGTTATGTATACCTAACCCAATTATAATATAGACTGCGGAAGTTTATGTAAATGCATGTTTTTATTGGAATGACTTAAACAAGCGGGACTTTGACAGAACTATGATTTCATCATTACGAGGATGTTAAAAATATACTTTCGATTTTATACATTTTGCATATTCTGGATATACGTTGCACATTCTGCATATTTTTCATATTTTTTGCAGATACGGAATTTGTTTACAAATTAGCTTGGTGAACCACGCCATTCAAATTTAATAGTTTCATATGTTAAAAAGTTTAATAGTGTAATAGTTACATATATATTCAAATGTTTAATAATTCAATAGTAGGTACAACGGCTTGATACGTATAATATATAATTATTACAGTACAATTATTAGTATACTACAGTTTGATAAAAGAGGTTAAATATATCCCCCCGCCCCCCCTTACCTTTTTCAGCATATTTGCATATTCGCGGCATATCATACTTGCATAAACTTCCGCAGGCTAGGTATAAATAAATAAATAGACGAATAATTTTTGAACAAGCAATATAAATAGACACACAATTTAATTTTTTTATTTAATTAATGTAAGAACTTCTTATAGTTATTTTGCAAAACTAAATTATTGTGATATGTCCAAAAATACTGATTTTCATCTATAGATTTTTCAACTTGTCGATTTTTTCCTGAATCGATTTTTCGTCTCGGGATTCGAATCGATTCGAAAAATCGATACTTTGTCCACTGGGGCCCGATTGTCCGCGAAAAACTTTCTATTGTCCACCCTCCAGAAAAAAGTTATTAACAAATTAAAAAATTCGTCATCAGCACACCCACGAAATATGAACATTTTCCGCTTCTTTTCAGTGGGGACACGATTGTCCACGATTAGTACACGTTTGCCCACCCTCCAAAATCGAATTATTAATACAAATAGCGAAAAAGAAGGGTACTGCTAAACCGACCACATTTAAGCTCGATTTTTTTTATTAATTAAACGATAGAATCGTTTGTCCAACGACGGTTTTCAATTCTCTAGATGTAGTAGACGTTTGTCCACTCAAAGATTTCGTTTGTCCACCCTCCAGAATCGAATTAAAGGGTGAATTAAAATTATTATTTCCTTCGTCACTTTCTTGGGAAAGTTATACCACCGGCGTCGGTCGCCCCGCGTGATCGTATGATCCGTGAGTAGAAGTGCCACGACTGGCACTTTACAGCGCGGTGCGACGTCGGACCGATTCAATAGTTTTACTATTGTAAAGTATCATTATCGTATATTCTGCTGCATTAAGGTTTTAACAGAATTTTTATATTTTTATAAGTATTATTGTTGTCGGATATACTTTTACCGTTTGTAGATTTGTAATCGTACGCAATTTTTCTACTAATGTCAGTATGTACTGTCCATATTCCTGCTGTATTATGGCAGTAAGCTGTAAAATGTATTGGGCTATAACATACGATGCCATTTACATCGTATATTGCATCTTCAATTTGCAATTTTTCTGGTATGCTGTTTAAAAATATTCCATTCGGATATTTCATTTTATTTTGGTGGGAAAAGATTTCAGTGTCTATGAACACATATGATTTTGGTTCTCTCTTTAATTGCACTGCTGATTGACATGTTTCATACGTGCCTGTTTTTATACTGAAGAATTGCGCAACAAAATTAAGAAAATTTTGTTTAAAATCTTCAATGTATTCTACACATGTCGCAGATGCTATTTTCTTCGACACTGCAAACGTCTGTTACAAGTTGTGTAAGTAGTCAATTGGCGTTTGTAGTACAATCTACAATATCATTGTGAATTTTAAATATTGTTCATAAAATAGCTCCTCGCTCTTCATACACGGAGTTGTTAATTGTTACAACGCCCTTATATTCATTTCGTTTCTCTAGGCCAGAGCGCTAGCCCTGCACGTAGGATCATTCCACGCCAACTCGATCATTTTTTCCCCTCGATGTCTCGGATTTTGTTCAAACTTGAATATGTCGTAGTCCTCGTGAAATTAAGGGGGGTTTAATTCACTATTTTGTCGATTTCGAGTTTGTTTAACAAATATAGGGCCTTGAATTTTGCTATTTTTGCCTATTTTCGCCTATTTTCGTGAAAATGGGTTGTACTTATGAATTTTTATCTCGGAAACTATTAGTCGGATTTAGTTGATTCTTGCGTTATTTTAATCTAGAAGGATCGGCCTTCCTGAATATTTTTGTTTCCGGTTAAAAAATCATTTTTACAATAATGAAAATTATAAATATAATTTTATTCTGCAAATTGAGGCTCAAGATCAGGATTTTAAAAATCCGAATAAATACCACCATATTCGCTGAAGAGGTTTCTATAAAATCAGCCTATCTCTTGTTGGTAATTTGCATATTCAATGTCGCATAAAGCTGTTAAAGACAGCGGCGCGTGCCGTTTCAGGTAAGCGAGTCGCGCGCTCCGCTATCTACAGTCGCCTGACCGTACCACTCGCACCCTCTATTACTTCAATCATTCGTTAACATTGACATTGCAGTCGTTTGGTAAAGTGATTATACATATAGTTCCGATATGTACGGCTGGAAAACGTAGGTACAGTAAATCCTCTTATTAAACCCGACGAACGGGGCTGGCGGCGGGCGTACGACGCGATGCGGACACTATTCCGCGCGGCCAATACCGCGAGTGAGAAAACCCAAGAGCGAGCGAGAGGGAACGAAACAGTTGACGCGAAGTTGCCGCCGACTCATTCTTTCCTCTCGCTCGTTCTCGGGTTCTCTCACTCTCGACCGAAGGATTCCAAGAAATGGTGGGGATAGTCACCGGGCGTACTACCACAGCCGACTCTAATACTGGCCGTGCTATACAACGTGGCAACACCGCTCATGTCAGGATCCGGAGTCCTATTTTTCAGTAGTGGAGTTTTGTACTCAGCATTATAATTAAGGGGGTAGACACGTCACGTGACCTGGCCGATTTGGCAGGTCGGCATTACAGCAGATTTTTTCTGCACAGAAATAGTAATACCGATAGATCGACGGCTGCCTGCTACACGCGAGAGGGAGCTGTTTGCTATTTCCGTATTCTATTCTGAATAAGGAAATAAATTCTCAGCTGTTGCGTTGTACATATAAATATTTAAATGGAAGGTCTGCTGATAGAGCAAATGTAGAAAATTCATTGTACATACATTTTAATTACTTAAAATGTGCTTATGCTACAATATGCTACGTTGGCAGTAAGGAATTATATAAGTGAAAAGGAAAAATAGATGAGGGGATATCCCCAGAAAATGAAGTATGTTAGGTTAGACATTTTTTTATTAGCAAAACACTGAAATAGAACATGGAATACACATATTACAAAATAATTAAAGGTCTTATGCAGAAAGCAGTTATGAACAAACATTATAGTATATAATTGTGTTGGATGTTGAATTGGGGCTAATGAAAATGCGCAGGATGGATGCGCGTGATTATTACGTGGTCCCCTCCTTAAAGTGACAGAAAATATAACCTCTGTATCTGTTATATGACAATACATGTCTAGCAGCTATTTCGTTCTTTGGCGCTACATTTGTGAACTTTTTATCATCCTTCCGAAACATTATTATTACGCCGCAATAGTATCTTTAGGAAATCGGGTCTAGCATATAGGTTATATTTTCTGTCACTTCGAGGACAGAAAATCCGCTCCTCCATTTTATATTTTCTGTCACTTGGAACCTCCTCCTCCCTGCATTTTTGGTAGTTGCAACGATATTCCTGAACCCAGTGTACATATGTACACCCTGGTTTCATCTGTTAAAGTAAATGAATTTAATAAAAATTACTTTTTGTGTTTATACCACTTGAATGTAAAAACTGATACTTACACTTCCTGAAGAATCCATTATTATTGTTTCCTATTTCTCATAAATATTTTCTTGGAATGGCACTTAATCCTTTCGATTACACTTAGTTGTCATAGAACCTGTGATGAAAAGTTATAACGAGTTGTAATCGATCTGAATGCAATAAAAATGTAAATGTATGTATGTTATTTACTTATCTTTATGCTTGCGGAGAAGACTGCCTTCCTTTCCTCGCTTCATACAGCATGATTTTCACCTTTGATACTGGTTGGAGGAATTATCTAAAGCAAATTCATATATGAAAGAAACATTCATGATGATTTCTTATTAATCCAATTATTTGCATAACAAAAGTATGTGTCATACTTACGCTTTTATACATGTCATTTCCACTTGATATGAAAGAATAGGCTACAGGTATTTATTATTAGGAGAGTGTGAAGAGACCCACCACCACCCCCGTCATTGGCGGTCCTCTTCACTCTCCGTATGTATCTTCTACATACAATAGTCACTTTGGATTGCAATTGCTTATTCGACAGCTCTTCATATGCGCTGATTGCACTCGCCGGTGCTATTGCGATGTTGTCATCCATCGATTTATGTACTTTCTTATGTACTTGTACCTGCTCCTCCTGTTTTTATGTACGGAGGTTCTCTAATCGGCTGTCGTCGATTGTATCTACTATCTACAATTTCTGGCAACATGCAGTCCTCATAGAACTTTCTCAGTTTTTCCTCCATCTCTGTTGCCCAGATCCCACTATGGAGTTGATATCCATAGTGGTTACACTCTTCCGAAGACAGGATATGCGCTCTATGTATTTGCACATTTTGCACTCCACATAATACACTTTTTCTAATCCATGCTGTCCATATCTAATTATATCGAAATCTTCGATGCCACAGCCAGTACTCGAATGTTTTCGAAGATTTTTTATCTGCTCGAAAACATGCGCACAATCAACGAAGTCTATTCCTCCTGAAATTGGCTTTTCCGACTGTTGTGGTTTTGCATTCTCCACCAGCCAGTAATCGATGTCACTTCCAACATCTTCGTTCGTCTCTTCGGAATGTATCTCGCTGTCTGCGTCGAAATCTATTCCTTTTACAATTTCTTCTTCGTTCGACTCGAAATGCGCTTCTTCTACAATTTCCTCTTCGTCCGCATTCAAATGTATTTCTTCAACAATATCTTCTGCGTCCGTATCGAAATGCACTTCTTCTACAATTCCTTGGATAATTGGAAAATCTTCAAAATTTCCTACGTCTTCTTCATGTATTCCATCCGTAGGAAAATCATACGCAGCAGATGTGCTTGGACGTGTTTGGTAAGAGGTACCTGCTTCCGCCACGGTACCCTGAATTACCGCGAGGCACGCTGCGCTCTTCAATCGTTGTCTGTACGTAAAGAGTAAATAATGCACGTGGTACATACATAGAAATCAGAAAAACATACAGGAGAAAAGAAAAGCAAGCATAGTAAAAGAAGATATACAGTAAAGTCTCGATGTAAGCGAAAGCCTCGGAACGAAGCAAGTTTAAATACCCGTGTACGTGTGAGACAATACTAACGCAATCAAAATTTAAGATTAAAACTTTTGTATTTTTGGTTCCGTTTTCATGAAACTATTACCAACGTGTTCGTTACAATCTCCTGATTGAAATTATACCAAATACGACATAAATCGGACCACTTTTACTTATCGTAGATACGTATCGTTAATATTTATACAATTGTCCAAACCATATCGTGTTTGGTGTCATTTTAATCAGAAAATCCTCACAAAAATGATGGTAAAAAATTTATAAAAAAATACTTTTAATTGTGAACCTCGTTTGCATCGGTGTAGTCTCTCGCCTATTTTCGATTTCGGAACTGGTTACACGATCGGCGCGCTAGCCGTATTACACGTTTCACTGGTTCCAAGGGGGACCAGCCCAACCAGGGGTGATAGAAATTAACACTAATGTTACATGGTCGCAATTTTGAACTCTAATCGAGATTTCACTGTAGATCCTACATTTTTAGAAGTTTGTCGATAGTCTGGAACGTAGGAGAAGAAAGCGAGTGGGAAAAAGGACTGCCGATTGTCTCCATCTTTTTCATTCACTATCCTTCTCTGCGGCCGAAACTTATTACCACTAACTACATATGTATTATCCAAATTGTACCGTGTTTGGTGTAATTAATCATTACGGAAACATCACAAATGTTACGATGCTTTACTTATGAAAATATTATTATTATGATTGCATTAGTGTGAACATTACGGGACGTTACGCGGTACAAATGTTCCTATTAGACAACGTGATTCCCTCGTTATGCAAACCGAAGGAAATGCACATTTGGTCCGTTTTCTTTTCACACGCACACATCTGCACAACCGTCTCCGCTACTCGCAAGCGAAGGCAGCCACAAGCAGACATGTCTGCGTTGCGATATACGCGGCTGTGTGAGTATACAGGCACGCGTGCACTTGACCGCGTGTGAAAAGAATACTTTTCGCATTTTAATCCTGGGTCATTCCACGCGAACTCGGGGATACTATTCGGAGTAACATTTGGGATTTTTGTGGAATTTGGATGTGTGTAGTATTTCAAATGATTTTTCCAAATTTCCAAAATTGTGGAATTTTTTTTTTTTATTAAATTATAACTGTTGAACTAAGAGACAGATAATAATGAGCTTTTGGATGCTTACACTGAAGAAGTACCCAAAAAAAAATATGTCACTTAAAAAAAAAAAATTGTTTTAAACAAATGCAATATTATACTAGCAGCGCACTATTTAAACATTTGGAAAAATGAAGATATAGTCCTGTTTGTCCTCTTTACGGACCCATTTTCAGAAATACGGGCACTTTAAAATTAGCCAAATGAAAATTAATTGAATGTGACAAAGTTAATTGAAAATTTTGAATTTGTTATTTTAATAGTCCAACCGTTTGAAATTGCAAGCTTTTCTTTATAATTATTTATTAAATCCGCGAAATTACTAATCAAATCTGAATTAGTAAATTCTTGGACTAAATTTTCATGTCTTTGGAGGATTTCTTGTTCACGCTCTACAGGATCTTTTTTGGTGGTAGCACACGTTTTGTAAAATAAGAAGGTAAATTGGGGAAAATGGATGGTACTGCAATCGCTATAAGCCTTGGACATTTCAACAAAACATTCTCCGGTACACCATTGGGCGATAGAATTCCGTACTACCTTTGAATATCAGTTTCTGCAAAATGCAGACTACAGACGGCAGAATATTTTGATGGTGTCCAATTCTTACGAGGAATAGCAACCATCTATTTCTCCCGCAATTCCTCATCTTTGGGGAATAAAAATATAGAATTATAATTATTATCTTTTAAAGTACTAGCATAATTTCCCTTGCAATTGGGAGGGATATATAAAATTTATAAAAAAAATGTTCAAAAATGCTATAGATTATATTAAATAAATGTGCTACACACAAAAATAAGGATCTGTAGAGTTAATATAAATAAATAAAACACCTGGATTATTGCTTCGTTTCTTATTCACATTTAGTGGACTTCGGTACGTTAATATTGGAAACATTTGAAAGATAGGCGGGAGATCGAAGGTCCGAAAATCCACTCTAGAAATCCACTCTTGGCCAGTACCATGCACGCTGTAGCAGCCTTCGATAAAAAATATTTTTCCAGGGTATGATCTAAAATCTAAAATCTAAAATCTAAAATCTAAAATCTAAAATCTAAAATCTAAAATCTAAAATCTAAAATCTAAACGTAATCACATTTCTCGCTAGATTTTTCGATAATCATGTCAAGTTGCGACAAAGAATCACGCACTGTTTACAAATTAATTACGCGCAGCGTGCACGGTACCGCTCGATGGAAACTACGGGAAAGTTGTGGTCTCTTACATCGGGAGGGAAATGTGAACAATTGGTTATGCAAAGCTAACATCGCGATACATGTTATACACTAAAATGTATAAAAACATTACAAAAATAGAAAAGAAAGGCAGCACGTAAATATATCAATTGGGTTCGATATATTGACGAAATGTAAGACTGAAATAATGCTACAATTGTTTACATTTCCCAAGGATAGAAAGCAAGCAGAGGAATTTACTATAATACATGCGACAGAATTTCGAGATAATTGTTACATATAAAATGAATATAATTAAGAATATATATTTATTTGTACAATTATCTCGAAGTTCTCTCTACAAATCATATGTACAGCAAGCAAGCGAATTTATTGCAAGGATAGAACAAGAATTGCATGAGGTAAATCGAACAACTATTTACATATTCGCGATGTCCAAAAATCGAATGTAATAGAAAATGGATGAAATTGATAATATTCTGGACATCACCAATTTGCATTACCCGTCGTAGAAGGAAAATCCGCGAGGCCATCAACAGCATGTAAACGTAAACTACTCTTTTGCTTCTTTGCAAAAGTTGCATATAAATTCTCAGATGACATGAGAGATAGATGTTTGTCATCTACCTCCATGGTCTGAGCTGTTTCCCCGTGCGCCTTTAATGCCGATTTCGTTACGCAAATGGCATTGACGATGGTCGAACAAAGTCGGTTTCGTTTCTTGTTCTTTATGTCGGGAAGCATGGAAAACGATCTTTCAGCATCGGCGTTTGAATTTGCAAGACTTCTAATGGAATTTAATAATTCCTGCAAACATGGATATTTAAACGAGCCTTGATCGTTTCGCGTTAACAACACCGTTTACCAAACATCATCGAAAGCTAATGTACAAAGCATCTGCTTGTCTGCATTTGCAAAATTCAGGTGCAATGTCGACCATTCTTTTTGCAAACCGTCTTCGTCGAAACCGCCCAATTTCTGATCAATAAAGAGAACACTTTTAAAGGAAGTGTCTCTGTCATTATCTACTAATGCCAAATGAGGCTCAAAAGCACATAACTTGCTCAGAAATTCGTCATCGATTGGCAGACTTAATACTTTTGCATCAACAGAATTATAGAAATGATATTTTTTATATATATCAGCGCCAATCGAGTGACGCCGCGGACAACCAGCGTCGACAACATATTTCCCGGTGACGCTGGTTGGCCGTGGTGTCGGTTCGTCCCCCATCGTCAGTGATGGGTAAACACACGAATTTTCGATTTTATACACGACACGTGTCTAAAATGTCGTAAATGTCGTAAATGTGTCGTAAATGTCGTATATCTGACATGAAAATAACTAACCTATAAAACATTTTTCGTATAGGTTATGAAGAAGTCCCAATTTATTAATAATTATAATTCTGATTAAAAAAATTAAATTTAATTAAGTTACACTGACGAAAAATGGATATTGAAAGGTTAGTAAAAGAAACGCACTGGGAAACCAAGAATTTCGATACGCCAACTAGTGACAGAAAATGGAACTACTGAGAGTAGGTCGAGATCCGTCGAAGTCCATACGATTACCAGCGTTTATTTAGACATGTTGTGAAAAACGAGTGTTTTTAAAGGGTGTAGCCGGATAAGCATAGTGAAAAGTGCCCCCAAACCAAATTGAACTTTGTTTGCGGCAATCGATAGATTCCTCTAAGAAAACTATTTCTGCCAAGTTTCAACCCGATACCCCTACTACTAGGGTAGTTACAGGGTGAAACGTAATTTACAGTTTAAGCTCCATTACTTTTGATCTATTGAATAGAAACTTATACGAAAAATCAGAGGCATTCTGCCGATTGATACACGTGTGTCTGTGAATTTTTTCAAAATTTTCAGTGGCAAAACCGAATTTTAAAAAATTCAAAAAGATTAAAAATTACGATTTCAAAGTCAAAATTTCAAATTACAACTTTTATATTTTTACAGTTTTGGCGTCTTTGTATGGTCATTAATGTCTAATTTTTTCAGATTTTTCGAAAGGGTGGAACGCAGTCGCAAAAATCAAAAACTGATATTTCTTATCTTCCCGTACGCAAAGTTGTGGCATGCTCGTACGACGAATATATTTTGTTCATTAAACGGGTGTTATAATATGCAATTCTAAATACTTTCACATGTTTTAAATGAGTCAATACAATTAATCTGATAGCATTTTACCGTTGATAAGGGTGAAGTTTTACCTAATTGCGTGTATAAGTGATGTCAGTATGTACAAGTCTCTCCACGACCGTTCTTGGTAGTGTCTTGAATTCTACACCTAACACGACTAATATTCGACTTAACAGTGTTTATTTGTCTATCCGACATATTGTATATGGACACTATTTTATATTATATTATATTAATTTGTTATATAGTATATTATATTATATTATTTATATATTATATATTATAGTAATTATGTTGAATTTGTGAATTACACCAGTTTGTAGATTCCTTTTACACGTAATCACAAATGTTTACAAATATCACTCACACTCAGAAAAAATGTAAAATCAGTGCGTAAACGATAAGTAAATGTTTTCAATAAATGTATAACTTTATAATGTTACAACAACAACTGGTGTAATTCACAAATTCAACATAATTACTATAATATATAATATATAAATAATATAATATAATATACTATATAACAAATTAATATAATATAATATAAAATAGTGTCCATATACAATATGTCGGATAGACAAATAAACACTGTTAAGTCGAATATTAGTCGTGTTAGGTGTAGAATTCAAGAAACTACCAAGAACGGTCGTGGAGAGACTTGTACATACTGACATCACTTATACACGCAATTAGGTAAAACTTCACCCTTATCAACGGTAAAATGCTATCAGATTAATTGTATTGACTCATTTAAAACATGTGAAAGTATTTAGAATTGCATATTATAACACCCGTTTAATGAACAAAATATATTCGTCGTACGAGCATGCCACAACTTTGCGTACGGGAAGATAAGAAATATCAGTTTTTGATTTTTGCGACTGCGTTCCACCCTTTCGAAAAATCTGAAAAAATTAGACATTAATGACCATACAAAGACGCCAAAACTGTAAAAATATAAAAGTTGTAATTTGAAATTTTGACTTTGAAATCGTAATTTTTAATCTTTTTGAATTTTTTAAAATTCGGTTTTGCCACTGAAAATTTTGAAAAAATTCACAGACACACGTGTATCGATGGGCAGAATGCCTCTGATTTTTCGTATAAGTTTCTATTCAATAGATCAAAAGTAATGGAGCTTAAACTGTAAATTACGTTTCACCCTGTAACTACCCTAGTAGTAGGGGTATCGGGTTGAAACTTGGCAGAAATAGTTTTCTTAGAGGAATCTATCGATTGCCGCAAACAAAGTTCAATTTGGTTTGGGGGCACTTTTCACTATGCTTATCCGGCTACACCCTTTGTTTGAACACTAAATTTTTACTTCTTCGATTAATAAATACTTATTCGGAATGTTTGGTGGGATCCGGACCTACTTTCAATAGTTTGCCAACTTACCACAAGAGGGCTAAAATTTAGGCCACGTCTCCACTAAGGCCGGTATTCATAGTCGCTACTTATTCTTAAGCAAATGCTTAACATTTAGAGGGCCGGGATTTTTTCATTGAAATTGTAAATTTTATTTACTTAAAATTTATGCACATATACCACCAAAATGGCCGGCAAAGTATCCAAATTCTTAGGTGGCCACTATAGTGGCCAGCCCGGCCACGAACGGTGTGGCATATACTGGAATTTTTAAAATTGGAACTTTAATGTTTCTAAGGGTTTTTGATATCGCTAATCACGATTCTAAGGTCAGAGTATCGAAATTTTACGGAGAAACAGTGTTGCCAACCTAAACAAGCCTAAATGAATAACAGCAGTTACATTCATATATTATTCTTTCCTTTGGCGTTACCCAGGGCTCTTTTGTTTTTGGGAGTTTTTTGTGTTATTTTTGGAATGAGTTTTTTAGTTTAGCCCTGGGTAACGCCAAAGGAAAGAATAATATATGAATGTAACTGCTGTTATTAATTTAGGCTTGTTTAGGTTGGCAACACTGTTTCTGCGTAAAATTTCGATACTCTGACCATAGAATCGTGATTAGCGATGTCAAAAATCCTTGGAAACAAGTTCAAATTTTCAGTGGCCACTATAGTGGCCAGCCCGGCCCTCTAAAGGTTAAGCATGCGGTATCCTCTACTAACCTAGTAGCTAGCAAAGGATGCCGAATGCTTAAGCATTTGCTTAAGAATAAGTAGCGACTATGAATACCGGCCTTAGTTTCCTAATATAGAATAATAAATATAATTTGTTTACTTTCACCACACTCAAAAGGGATATTGCACCCACAAAAGAAATTTGATAATAATTTATTAATTTCATTTTTTCTGAAACGGATATTTTTATTTACATAATTTTCAATTCAATTAAATTTTATTTATTATCGTACATTTATTTCTAATTACTTTACCTTTCACGATTCATTGTTATTAGTTATTATCTAAACAATTACAAAACAATAAGTAATACCACGCTTTTGAATACTTTTTTGGGGGTTAGGAGAGTGACGATTATATGTAGTTTTCGACGTAATCGACGTATTCTACAGTATTCTATAGAATTTTCATGCAACCAACAAGCGAGTCAGAAAGAATTATATTTTTCCAACACTTTAATTGTTGAAACCTTAAAATAATGAATATTTCTATTGACTACATTTGCGACAAATGACACGTATGAAATGGGCTTAAAAACGACATATACGTACATTTGTGACATGCCGTAAAATGCATTTGCGACGCGATGTCAAATACCGACCCACCACTGGTGGGGCCAGCCGCTGGGCCACGCTTGGCCTCTCCGCGCCGAATCCCAACGCCTCTTCTAAGGGCGAGGAGAGGTCGTGCTTCGCGACCGTTTGTTTTGGCTCGCGCTCGTTTCCACGAACTTGATAAACCGCGTCTCGCTCGCCACACTTCCAGATGCCAGACCTGATATCTAGAGGCGTGACTATCGATACGGATATCGATAAATATATATATCGATAATATCGAAATGTTACCGAAAAATTCGATATACCGATAGCATCGTTAAGATATCGCGAAGAAGAATATGGGCAGAGGTGACTGAAACAAAGTGTGACGCCTAATAAATTTATCATTTAAATGTATTTATTGTTGTTCGAACTGATAACAGACAGCATGTTCGTGTATTTCGGTTGTAGCCTGCTTCTTCTTTCAGAAAGAATTTGTCCAGCTTTAGAAAATAATCGTTCACTTGGAACAGAGGTTGCTGGAATGCATAAATATTTTGTCGCCATAGTCCAAAGACGTGGAAAACTTGTAGCACCTTCGTTCTTCCACCACATAATTGGATCAGATTTCCTATTAATTACGCTACATTGTAAATATCTATCAAATTAAAAAAAGAAGTGTTTATATACTCTGTATATTTTATAATATATATATGTATTATATATATATATATTATATATTATATATATATATATATATATATATTAAGTTACATTTTATAAATATAACACACCTACACACATTATTGGACATTGTATTGTTAAGAAATATTTACCTTTTTAATTCAGACTTTATCGATGCAAGATTGTTATCAGTAGTAGATTCTACATTTTGCACTTTCTTATCGAAGTCTGCCCATATACTATCATTTGTATCTGCGTGAATTGTTACAGTACTGTTGCTGTTGCTCGGCTGTGTATCGCAATTGTTCTGGTTATACTCGTTTATTAGATTATGTTTTGCCATTTTCATGCATTCTTTTGAATCAAATGCCATGTCTTTGTATCGCGGATCCAAAATTGTGGAAATCGCATATGTGGGATGTGCTTCAATGTTTTCAAAACGGTGATGCATTTCAAACAGTAGGTTTGTACGTAATATTTGCACATCTGTTGATATATTTTCGTCATTTTTTGTAGCACCTTCAATACAATGAATAATGGGAATAACTTTAGATATCGTCGTGTAGCTATCACCGGATAATTCTGTAGTTGCCTGATGAAACGGTTTTAAAATGTTCGTAATGTTTTGAATAGTTTCCCATTCCTCGAATGTCAAATGTTGTAAACCGTTGCGATTCAGTTCCGCGACGGCCGCCGGCAAAACTGTTCTTAATTCCAGAAAACGAACGAGCATTGTATAGGTTGAATTCCATCGTGTCATTTCATCCCTTTTCAAACTTAAAACTTTAGGTAAGCGTTGTCGAGTTTGGTGGCTTCTTAACACTTTAGAAGCATCAGTACTGCTTTTAAAAAAATGTGTTATACGTTGACATTTTTCAATCACATTGCAGATATCTCCGCTGCTTTTTAGAGCACTGCGTACAACCAAATTTAACGTATGCCCGAAGCAAGACAGATGTTGCCACGGTGTTTTTCTTATCGCGGCTGCAATATTACTTCCATTGTCGCTAACAACAGAATGTATTTTAGAAATAATATCCCAAGCACGTGCCGTTTCTATGAGAGCTTCCTGCAAATTATCAGCGGTGTGTCTCGTAGGAAGATAAGAAACTTGCAATGTGTCAGCCTCTAAAGATTCAGTCCCGAAAAAGTGGACAGTGGTGCCAACAAATGATATCTGTCGATGGACGTCCGTCCATAATTCGACTGTTAGATGTACATGTTTAGTACCCAATAGTTTTCCCTGTATTTCTTTACATTTCTCGGAATAAATCTGAGGTAAATATTTACTGCCTATTGTTTTTCTATCAGGTATCTCATACTTTTCGTTCAGTGACTTAACAAAACTGATAAATCCTATATCGCTTACTACAGACATCGGACGAACGTCCTCTGCTATCATTTTTATGAGGGAATACGTAATTTCTTTGAATCGTTTAGAATCTGCAGGATACTTTTGTACATTATCATTATTGTGGGCTGTATTTTGTCCGGTGGCACTACCAAAACTGGTAAATGAATCAGAACATGCAGCGATTACATTCTCCCCGTCGGATGAATTGTTTAAAATATTTTTGTGGAATCTACGCAAGTGTGACCACATGTTTGACGTATTTTTCGAGTGCTGTATCGTAGCACTACATACATTACACTTAATAACTTCGGTGTCATCTTCAGTGGAATTTGAAAAATGCATCCATACAGCACTTCTCTTCGCTCGAACTTTTGGCATATTAAATAAAATCACAGCGCCAATATAATAGCAACACACAACAACAAAATATAACAAAATAAGGACTAACTATATATTCTTTAAATTATAACCACTCGTCTCACTAATCGCTCTCTGAAAGTATCTCAGTGGCTGCTCTTTCAAGACTGATCCTGTAGCTTTGGACTTCGTTGTTGAACAGATTCATTTTCGTTAACACATTTACAAGTCCAAAGTGATACTGAGAAAATCCCATACTTCAGATAAACGTGATGTCTTTTGTTTTTGTATCCGTTCGCCTGAACGATATCTTAACGATATTATCGATATGTCATTAAGTATCAATAAGGTACCGATAAGATATCGATAATCGATAGTCCCAACTCTACTGATATCAGCAATATTGTAGTTATCTTAAACACAAAATTCAAAAAGATTGGTAATCTGCAGATGTGTGGCTATCGTCTGAAGAAGCATAATAAATTTTTTTTGAGAAACAGAGAAATGGCAGCGTCTTAAATTTTTTTTTTATGAATTTCAGCAAACAAATTATGGTTTCGTTGACCGTAGTAATTCAATTTGGCAAATACTTGCAAAATTCTAGTTCGAACGATAAAGTAACGTCTACTGAGCATTCCTGATATATTTGAAGTGGATGGGACTTTCGGTTTTTTAGCAATCAGCTACAAAATCATGCACAATTTATACACGCAAATTCTGATTAGGGGAATCCCATTCTCGATTGACTGTCGGGAATTATCGTGAATTACGCATTAGTTATAACAGTGACATATAAATTTCTAAAATAAATGTTATCGGCGCGTAGGCTCGGTCAATTAAATAAAAGTTATTTTGCAAATTTTAAGTTCAAATTTCCAACGTTTCGGTCATAATTGAGACCATTATCAAGGAAATAATAATCTAACACGATAACTGCGTTCACTTTTATAAACTCCGCAACATATTAGACGTGCTGTTTACCTCAGTCACCCGCCAACCGACTCGTGTTTCGCACGTCTAATATGTTGCGGAGTTTATAAAAGTGAACGCAGTTTTCGTTTTAGATTATTATTTCCTTGATAATGGTCTCAATTATGACCGAAACGTTGGAAATTTGAACTTAAAATTTGCAAAAAAACTTTTATTTAATTGACCGAGCCTACGCGCCGATAACATTTATTTTAGAAATTAAACATTACTTCGGTCGAAATTCGGAATCATTTTATTTAGTGACATATAAAATGTACAGAAAGAGATATGGGGTGCAACTCACCAGACAGTCACAATAATGTAATTGACAATCTGCTTTAAATTTCCTTTTTGAAGTTTGGATAGTTCTGAGTCGCTGATAAACCTGAATCGGAAAGAGGAATAAGATGCGAACACGCGCACACTTGATTATAGGATAAAATACTCACGAATCGAACTATAATCTGGAGCCGAAATAATAGTAAATTTAACTGAACTGTTTTAATAGAATAAATTATTTTGCAAGTTGATAGAGTAAATTGTTTTGTAATGTTAACAGAATGAATGTTTCAAAGTGATTAGAATGAGTTGTTTCGCAAAGTTGAGTCTTTCCACGCGGCTACCATAAAATTTCACACAGCTGAGGGCGCTCCCTCAACATTCATAAATTTATATACAAAAATTTCTGACTAGGGAAATTCCACACTCGGTTGACTGTCTGAAATTGTGTTGGGTGTCTAATTTAAAAAAACAATTCCTAATTAATTAATAATCTACACATGCTCTGAAACGTGCGACAAGACCGTGGGAAGGCGCGGTTCCCTGCACCGGATGTACCGCTTTCTTAAACAAATTATTTTTGTAAAAATGGTGCGCTTTAAAAGAAAAGTTTCGAAAATCCGCGAATGAGATGGACAGTTTTTCGAGTGTATTTAAAAAAATTTGTTTTCGATCAAAGAATCCGTGCGTGCACTGGAAGCTACACTCCATATAGGTAGTTTATAAAAAAAAAATGAATTTTGATTTCGGACCTGCTGTTCCATAGTTACACATTCGACCAGCGCGCGTGGGGAGTCTAGAAGATTATTTAATATATTAAAATTTATGCATGTTTTTCTATTTTTTTTCTCTATAATCTCTGAAGCCATTGTACTAATGGTAGGTAATAAAAATTTTATATGAAAATTGTAAATTATTCCTGAAAAAAATTCTTAAAAACTGCTTACTTTTCCGGCCGCCACAGTGGTGGTCTCCCTTTAGGGGTTATGTCCACTTGCAAGATCTGAAAACACAAGTATTTTCGGTTTTTTTTTTAAAAATGTGAAGACTTTTTTAAATGAACCTTTATGTATTCGAAAGTGTACATATGTTAAACTACTTGTGGTAATTATGGCGATGGAGAATATAATTAAATAAAAAAAAATATCAACGATTTCCCGGTAGCGATTTTTTTCCCCCAGTAATTTGCGGTGACCACTCTAATTCTGACCTGGTTCATCTAAAATAAAAAATTCGCGGGAATGTAGTAAATATATTGGATTATCTATTATCAATAACGCGGTACATCCATCAGTTGTTCTCGGTGTAACAAACCCATAGTACGCCCCATAATAATTAATTGCGCCCGGTGCATACGTAAATTCCTTCTCTCTAAAACCAGTTACATGCACTTTGATAACTATTATTCAGACATACTGCACCAAATTTCGTAATCAATGCCCCACCTGCTGGCCCGGGCATCAGACCACTTTTAACGATTCCCATGATAACTATTGCCATTTGTAGAATCAAACCATATTCCTCTACGGTGAAACCGACGACTCTTGCGCATTGGATCAGGCCGCGGGCTATTCGTATCACGCCGTGGAAAATGCATCCACTGAATTAATTGAAACGAAAGCAACTGTTGTGTCAAAAACAAGCCGAAATCTAGAGCCTGCGCAACAGACTACTGTCAAAACCAAATAATCGCTTAGACTGTGCCATCGGTTCGGGCGGCCCCTCGTTAGAAGGTCTCTTCGGACAGATCCAAGCCATCATCAGCGAGATGATAGAAAAACTTAACGCGACCCCGCCGTCAGCGTATAATATCGCCACACCAGCGTCCTCCCGTTTTGAGAGAAAGCCATTAATTGATAATAATTATTCCCCGGACCAGGTTCCATCATCTCAAGTGACCCTGCGTGATGCCATTGAAACAGTCCCGTATTTTAATCGACATAACATGCCCGCGTTGCAACGTGCGAGAGCGTGCAATAGGGCTCTAAGGCTCTGGTTTCCTCGTAAGCTGAATCCCAGCTAACGAGGCTGCTGCGTAATAAATTACAGGAACATGCATACTTGGCCATTGAGGGTCGGGCCTTTGACTCTGCAAGTGACTTAAGGAAGCTACTTATATGGGGAAGCTACTACTATCGGGTTGATCTAGATACAGTATCATGAAAGGAAATGGTGAATAGATACTGGATTACATTTCTGGTGTCAAGGATTTTCGATTCGCTGCCCTGGACGAAGACCAATTATTCTACCAAGATTTCTCGCGAAATCGCCCCCATCACCTGGTTCCATTGGCCTTAGACTCATTCATGGATGGTGTTCCTATGAGAACGAGGTTACAATTACATGTCCTCGACACACTGGAAGAAGTATTCGATCAAGCCGTCCTCGTAGAGAAGCAAATCAACAGAGATCGTCTACGATTTACCGAACAGAAGACTCCCAAATTAACCTTCCAACTTTGTGACAGAAGAAGACACGACGCACGATCATGTCGGAGCAACCAAGGTGTTGTCTCGCAACCTCCTGTGAGGCACCCATCAAATCGCGTGGCGGAACATCGCTACCAAGCACACAAATCCCTCCTCCTCTACTGACACGTGATCTCGGAGTTCAGGAAACGCATCTTCAACAACGAAAGGAATCCTGGAAACTTCCGGGAACGGGACTCGGGGAACGTCCTGCCCCACGGGCGGCAATGGGTACGATCCGTGGAATAGGCAAAGCAGAAACGTATCCAATTATAATGCAACACGAGACACCAACACTACAGCAAGAATCGCCATCATACAACTAAAAAAAACAGATAGTAAGGTGCCATCGGTAATTATTCTATCACCGGACATCAACAATGCAACGGAAGTGATGGTTGACACTGACTCAGAACTGAATTTGCTGAAAACTCAGGCCGCAACACATTCTCAAGACATCAACGCTAACCACAAAATGCAACAAAAAGGCATCGCGAAGGACCTGGTCTTCACCCTTGGTAGCATAAGCCTTTATGAATGAAAGAGGTATATGCGTTCCCAACGCATATACACTTGCAAACGTCAATGAAATATTAGATCAAGTAGGAGGAGCTCAATATTTTCCCGTGTTCGACTTCGCTGCGGGTTTTCATTAAATACCAATGAACACAGAAAATGCAACCAAGACTGCATTCTCTACACCTCACGGATATTACGAACTTTCAAGGATGCCATTCGGACTTCAGAATGCGCCAGCTACCTTTCAACGACTAATGGACCATACACTTAGCGGTCTCCAAGGCGCAGAAATGTTCGTTTACCTAGACGACATCGTCCTCTGTGCAAGCTTCAAATGAGTATTTAATGAAATTCAAGAAGCTCGCGCAACGCCTACAAATGGCGAATCTTTAACTTCAACCTTCCAAGTGCCAGTTCATGCGTAAGGAAGTCCCATATTTGGGACACATAATCAAGAAAGGAACCAGATCACGGAATGATCCAAGCTGTCAAAAATTATGCAGCATCTCGCACGCCAAAGGGAATTCAAGAATTGTACTTTAGAGTTTCATTCCTGAATTCTCTAAAGTAGCTCGGCCATTAACCGCGCGATTGAGGAAAGACACACCCTTTAACTGGGGACCTCCTCAACAGTTTACTACTAAAAGAACCGATCCTGCAATACTCGAACTTCGATCGGGAATTTCATGTCACCACCGACGTTTCTAAGTCTGCAGTGAGAGGAATTTTAAGCCAAATCGTCTCTGGAAAGCAGCAATCGATTGCCTATGCCTCCCGTCTCCCGAACATAGCGGAAACTAATTATTGTACGATAGACACGGAGCTGCTAGCTATTGCATACTGTATCGGGCATTTCCAGCCTTAACTCTACGGGAGGAAGTTCACTCTATATACAGCCCATCAACCCCTGACTTGGTTACATAGAGGACCCAACGTCACACCTCGTTAGGTGGCAACTGAAATTAGCGGAATACGAATACGAAACGTTACCAACTAGGAAAAAGCAATAAGGTCGCTGACGCTTTATCTTGTAATCCCCCTGCAATTGTAGCATGGCCCATACGATAGTCAGAAGAATCTGAGGATGACGTGAATCAACGGTCGAAACCTGGACCTAGCGATCTTAAGAGGCCCCGAGTCTCTAAATCATCGCTCCCTACGTACACGAGCCACAGCGACTCCGGAGCATCCTCATTCGTCACGCAACGGAGACTGAAAATGGGATAGTGCCACCACGTTCTCCTCCACCAACTATACGCAAACCCCTTAGCCGCGTACCTGAAGAGGAAGATATAAGAAGTAAAGGAATATCCACACCCATCCCAACCTCACAATCACACACACCACAGGAACGAGACGATCTCGACTTAAGACACTGATACAAGGGCGAACCTGTCGATCAGGTCCACCTCAGAGTCTTCATTAAATAAATTGAATGGATCTCCTAATAGAGCTTTCGAGGTGAACCCTAGCAGAAATATCGGACTGGTACCATCCATCAGTCGCGACCCATCATCTCTACGCAAATAGATGTTTGTTTTCTTTCTAAGCGCAGATGGGAAAATATGTGAGGATGGTTAGGGCCCACTTAATAAATAAAAAGAGCCGCGTCTTTATTGGCCTCGTCATCAAAGAAAACCAAAAAACAGACCTAGCCATGACAATATCTGGCAAAGCCCTTTTCTCCCTTACGGACGAAGTTCGTGAACTTCAAATAACCTCATTCAGCATCGCCAAGACAATCAACATCGACCAACTGGGCTGACAGGATATCATCACAGACGTCTTTGAGACGATCAGCGAAGAGGAAGCCATTATCACCATCCGCCTGCAATTAGGCCCAGTCGCCGAGGAACCGGAACGTTTGAACACAATTGTGGAAAATCATGCTTCTGCACTAGCCGGCCCAAAAGAAGTAACAAAGACATATCATCGGATCGGACACCACTATTTTTGGAAGGGCATGAAGAGGACCATAGAAAAATACATCTGAACCTCCGCAAATTGTCAGAGGAAGAAACTGGTCCGTATCTAGACTACGCAACCGATGATCCTCGCGGATACGCCTGGCCGCGCCATGGATGAAATCGCTCTGGACAGAGTAGGGCCTTCACCTACGACAAAAGCAGACAACACATACGTATTGACCATGCAGGACCATGCAGCTTTTCTGGGCGTACCACTCGGCCAATTCACATCAATCAAAATCGCCGACGCATTCATCAAACGATTCCTTTGTCACTTCGGAGCTCCTAGAGCCGCCCTCACTGACTAAGGGGCCAATTTCACTAAGGCTTCTATGAAAGCAGTTGCAGGCAAACTTAAAATTCAGCAATACAAAACCACAGCCTTTCACCCGCACACTAACGGCTCTCTAGAAAGATCGCACCTCGTTTTAACAGACTATCTAAAACTTTTCATAAGAACAGTGACTGGGATGAATGGACCGTCCTGGCCGCGCTTTCGTGTAACACCAGTGTCCACGGGGGCACTGGGTATAGTGCACATGAACTAGTATTCCGAAAACTGGCTCAGGTACCCAGCCAGAATTCGGTACCCGAGGATTTTGAAAAGTAAATATAAAATGGCTATCTCTCGAAATTAAGCACAATGGTAAACAAACTGCAAACCGGCTGCAGCGCGAAGTTTGGATCAGTCTAAATTAAGATATAAAAAATATTACGATCGGCGCCTTCACGAGGAAGCCTTCCCACCCGGTGATTCAGTCTTTATCCTAACAAAACCGCGGAGAGGAAAATTCGGAAATCAGTACTTTGGTCCACACACTATATTAGAAGATATAATTCACATAATTTGAAAATATCATGGAAGGGCAGCTATAAAATAGGATATACAAATGAAGCGCGCCTTGCCCGCGTGCGCGAGAGTCCCGGTTAACCACGGAATAATTCTGAAATAAAGTGTTGTAGTAATATTTTCGCCCGTAGATTGATCGTTATCAGAAACAGACGTTGGGTGGCTTCCTACCTAAAATCCTTTCAGCGACCACGACCACTGAAGCGTCTCCAGTCATCGAGACAATCACCCTCGACGATTCCCCCGTAACAAACAACTGGTCCTTATTCCAACTCCTCATCCACCGCCTCCATACCAGTCACCTTCAGCTGACTAGTCCGCAAGTCAGTAGGGGCCATCAACACCCCAGCCTCCGCGTGGCCCAATTCCCTCCGCCATCCCACGGATTGTGCAGATATTTTAGATACCAGGTCATCAACGAAAATCCCTGACCACGAAATGCTGACATCAGCATTTCCAACTAAATATCGCGATTCGTCTCGGGGTCTGTTAATTGGTGTTCTCTTTCTGTTTTTGAGCTCTGCCTGAGATCTTTCCCACGCATGCCACCCGCATCGCGCATCCTTAACAATACTTCCTCAATCACACGCAAACATCTGCTTCATCGCAAGCATCGAACGATCAACGCCCGACCCGTTGACGTTACCCCCGCGACTCGTTCGTCGTTCGCCGCGAATGAGCCCCTGTCCCCCTATCGAAGGTGTTCGACGACGCGCGAAATTCAACGTCGGTGACAAGGTACGCGTGAGCAAGTTTAAGACACTCTTCGAGAAGGGGTACACTCCGAACTGGTCGACCGAGGTGTTCGAAATCGCAACTGTACAACGAACGTGTCCGGTGACGTACATTCTGCGCGATTCCGCGGGAGAGCCGATCTCGGGTGGATTCTACGAGTACGAATTGCATTCGGTCGCGAATCCGGACGTCTATCTGGTGGAGAAGATTATTCGTCGCAAGGGTAGCCAGGTGTTGGTTAAGTGGCTCGGATTTGATTCGTCGCGGAACTCGTGGATACGCGACAAGGATATTCTATGATTCATGATTATAAGCGCGCTCTATGTTACTGGAATAAAGAAATAACGAATACATATAAATAAATACATTGCTCATTTATTCAATTATTACTCCTCATATTTCAATACAAATAATATTAATAAAAAGAATTAAAAAATATATATATATATGTATATATACATATAATGTACACTGTAATACATTTATACATTCAAACCTACAAACATATACTATGCAACGGAATTCTCGCAGGGCTCGAGGGACTCGTCGGACTCAAGCTCGAGGAGCTCGTGGGTATCGAGTTCGGGGATACGATAATGTCCCCACGGAAGGGTGCTCACCCGATCAGCCAGAATACATCGTTTATCGTCGAATGGGCTGAGAGCGTTCTTTTCCTCGCTCACGGAATACACCACGTGCAGCCTAGATCTTATATTATTCTGGCGAACCGCTTTCTCGGTGAGATTGCGAAGACAATGAATGTAATCGTCGAATTGTACATCATTCGCGACCACGTGTCTCCGCACACCCTTCACTTTTTTAATCTCACACGTAGCCCTCACTGCAGTGTTAAACGTCCTAGTCGCATACATTTTAAACCGCAATCCGACGAACTCGGTCATTAAGGCTCCGTTATTCTCATCTTTCATGAGCCCCGGAACCTTTTTATTTACGCGAGGCATACCATACGGATTGTCCACCGCGTAATCGCTCGTGTCGAATCGGTTGACGTCACACTTAATTGATTCATACGCATCCTCGAATTCCACGCTATATATCAAACTGTCGTTATCGGTGTACAGAACCTTACACCGATCACCGAACCTCGCACGCATATATGAATAATGAAATTCATACAAACATTCCTTAGAAATATCAAGCACACTCATACCCACATATATTGGTTTATCGAACTTCACTTTTAGTTTTCGCATTTCGATTGCCACTAACTGCTCGGAGAAGATCGTCCGACTGTGAAAGTTTGGTTTCGCGATCAGCGTTTCCGCGCCGTAACGACCGTCCCACTTAGTCACTAGTCGCACGTCTACGCGATTCCGCACGTTCTCCATTGTCTTACCGTACACCGCGTTGTTCATTAATTTATATAAAGTCTTTTGAAATTCACTCGTGGCTCGCGTCCTCAAATCAGTGTTCAATTGGATGTACTCGCGCAACCAATGCGACTGATCGAACCGCAACACCCGATGAATTCGCGTCCCGCGTAAACCATGTCGCACGCACTGTTTCAGGTAGCGATAGTGAATTACGTATCGCTCCTTATCGTCGAGCGTGGCAAGCAGCTTAGTCTGTTTTCTTTCTGGCGCGTGCTCGCGTACAGGGCAGAATGGCAGGTCGGCGTGTGCGTCGTGAATCTCCTTGGGATACTCGATGTCCACCTCCAACAGGTATCCCTCGGGTCCATAGTCGTCAGGCATGGATGATACGTCGAGCGCGGCTACCGTCGCATCGTCCAACCATTGAAACCCTCCGTGCGGCATAGCCTGCGACATCGCCCATCCGTACAAGTTGTTGACGTCGAAGTACATCAGGTACGTCGACGGCTTCGACTCGCCGTACATCGCTGCCGGCAGGTACTTATTATTGGCACGCGCGTACCTGTGCGAGCACTGACTCAGACCACCGCGTATGCCACGCTCCACGAACAGTAGCATGTCCACGTCCGTCAGAAGCTCTAATTTGATACCGGTGTACTTGAGCATCGCGTCCCACGTAAAACTCGGCAGCGTAAAATAATGCGCGGGATCCAGATCGTAACTCGCGATACAGTCGGTGCGGAAACTCTCGAATACGTCGGCGAGTAACAGCACATCTGTTTTCAAGTACAAATCACTGTACTCGCCCAATGTCTGTACGCGAAAAGTATTCCACACGTTCACGGCGTGCGCGTAATCAGGCTCCGACGCGACGGTATCGTTCAACCGATTATAGAATGCTTCGCGGGACGGTAAACACGTATCATTGAGTTTAGCGTATGACGATACATAGTCGTACGGGAAGACACCCTTCCTGGTCAGGAGATTGAACTGATCGTCCGACAGGGATTGAAACTCGCATCGTAGAATCGCGAGTCGTTCTTTGCCAAGGTCCGAAGCGAGTTTCTCCAGACTAGCGGCTAAGAACTTCAGCGAATCTACGAATCGAAACTTCAACCCCCTCTTCCAATCGTTGTTCTCGGCGTCGATTCCCTTGACGTGTTTCGTGAACGATATATATCGTTCCTTTGTTACCGACAGCAGGTCGATTTGCCCCTCGAACGCGGAAGCCAACTCCTTAATTACGAAATGCGCGTCGTAGCCTGATAGATTGTGGAATACTACCGGGATCGTGTACGATCGTTGAAATTGTAAATTACACGATACGTGGGCCGCGCCTCGGTATTCACCCGTCGAGTGGCAATGATCGCGCACTTTTTTGTCCGTATCGACGAATGGTTTTCCGCACATGTGGCACACGCTTGCGTCATTAAAACTTCGCCACTGTTGCCTCGTCAGCGGGATCATCGGTTTGGCGTTTCGCAACCACGAATACGCAATGTCCGCAAAGTCTCGAAGTTCCCGCACGAACCATTTCACGCACTCGGAGTCGTGACGATACGCGCGATAACGGCACAGAGACGCGTCGGTGGAACAATGAATGTAATATCCCACGCTGTACGCTGTGTGTTGCTGGTACGTGTACGTACGACTCCGCTCCGCAGGCTCGACGTCCTCCAGCATGCATTCGAAGTCCGCGTATACGACGAATGGTGCTCGTTCCTTATTTTTGAAGTTTTTGAACTGCAACCATTTGGCATCAGCGGACGGCAATTCGACGGCACATTCGTTTATACCAGTCCTGAACAGCTGAATGCCTGCCGGGCAAAAATTTTCGACAGCGTGAGGAAGAGCGTCGTAAGCGCTAAACCACGCCTTCATGAGCAACAGTGCCGTGGTGGGGAGTGTTCGTGAGTGGGGAGTCTGAGGCCCATTAAATCTAGCAACCAGCTTTGCTCAGATGTATGTGTAGCGAGAAACTGGATGTGTATAGAAATTTGTTTTGCTATTTCTTGAACGTTTTTTACATACACCACGTATAGAATTATTATTTGACAATATTTTTTTAAAGAAAGGAGTACATAGGGGTAATAATTATATATAATAAACATATATCATACATATGTGACCAATTACTGTCATCTTAAGCTATTTTACTTAAAATTACGAATAAATAAACGTTGTAAAGTCATGCACAAAAAGAATTATGTAGTTCAACCTATAATGTATACTATAGATTATATATTATAGTTTATTTATTCGCTATTTTAAGTAAAATAGTTTAAGGTGACAGTAATTGGTTAGGTGACAGTAATTGGTTAGGTGTCAGTAATTTGTTAGGTGTCAGTAATTGGTTAGGTGTCAGTAATTGGTTAGGTGTCAGTAATTGGGTCCTTTACCCTATATGTATATAAATGCGACAAAATGCTGTTGTTTCCTTGTAACGGTAAGATATCTAAAATTTACAATACTTTTCAAAAAGAAAGGTAGCTGTCGACGTCTCAATGACTGGTTGCATTTCACCCCATTTCGATTCAATACGTTCTGCTGGCCGAGAGTGCCGCTGAACGTTAGCAACCCACCTTACAGTTTACACGCATACTACGGCAGCTAGTGGCCACAGGGTGGGGGAACTGCTCACGGCGTCGCTCTTCACTTTGCTCACGAGCAATCGAGAGCGCTCTTGCCCGCCACAGCCTAGCTGTGCAGGCCTGGTTTATACGTTGGCAGTCCACGGTGTGTTTATTTAGTCGCTCGGATGAATAGAAGAAGATGAGACATCTGCAACGATAACAGCTTTAATAATAACCATGAGAATAATAAAACATAAGAATGAAGAATATATCGATTAAAATATTTTTTTTAACATACCTTTCGCAACCGAATACTTGACCATTGTGATTGCCGAGCTGGTTCGAAATCAGCCTCGACAGGCTGCGAATGCACGTGAAATGATGTCTATTGGGGAATTTGGAATCCTGCACCAGTAGCAGGTTCGCGTGTCTATCCCGCTTATTCGCAGTCAAACGCAGAGGTATGCAGCTTTCGTCGGTCCAGGTGTACACGTTCACCGACACGTTATTTAACCTCTCGAACTTCTTAAGCTGATTTAGCGTTACTGGAAGAGTCATATCGTTCGTCCGAAGTACCGTTGAGTGATGAGGGTACGATGTGACCCTACTCACATTCGTAGCAGCAGGGTATAAACTAACTACGACTGACCACAAGAAGCACGCATTGTCACTATTCTGTACATTAACCACGGCCTTTTTAACAATGACATCGAATGGAAGTGGCACGAAGCAACCAGCGCGAAGTGTATTATGCTTATTTATATTCACTATACTCGGGGCCAGATATATTGGCCGGTGAATTTCGTGAGGGGTATTCTCCCACCACACCGTTTGCCTGCCTCGGTGCTCCTTTTCTCAACGTTTTCTGACTCACTCTCGTTCCATCTCGCTTTCGCCTTCACAGAACAAGAGTGAGCCAGAAGTGGTGGGGATAGTGCCAAGCTTCTGTCGTGTAGGTCAAACCGAGCTGTCAGCGTAGAAATACACACATCAGAATAGGTGTGCGTTAGCTCCGAAAAAATTCAGGAGCTTTATTGGTCAGAACATTGATTCCTTCTTGATAGCTTCATCTCGTATTGGTAAACGCACAGCTTCGTAACGCACACAACTATTACGCTAAGAATAAATAACAGCCAAACAGCTAGGTTCAGGCGGAGCCGAGCAGCGTTCCCGTTACCCCACCATACCCTTCGGGGGCCACGAAACTCCAACTGACAAATCCACGATCGTCATATGGTGGTGGTTGATTTCTCCTCGATCGTTGCTCGCGAAAACGAATTCACCGGCCAATATATCTAGCCCCGAGTATAGAATATTTAGCACAGCCCTTAGGGTCCATCCACTGTCGCGATCTTGGAACTCCTCGATAGCCACTAACGTGGGAGCGACCACGTGCTTCGAATACCACTCACGCACGTTCGATGTCCTGAACAGTACACGATTTCGCGTACCGAAACTTTTAATGTCAGTATTTTCGCCCAACATAAACTCCGCGTTCAGTATGGTATTCACAGACACACCAGAATGTTCTCTGATAGCGTCTGTTTCGCGCGATAGTACCATTCGTCGAGCACCCTCTAAAAATCGACGTGGATTGACGTGTCCCACGTTGATTACCGCGCCAGTCGAAATACGGCCTATAAACGCTGATTCCACGTCTTCCCATACGACTTTGGGCGCCGTCGATCGACCCGAAACCCCGAGCCCTACTCGCGAAAACCGACCCCGAACAATCGCACGTAATGTTTTTATTCGCGCGATCAGCGACACCAGGCGTTGTTTCGCGGCCACGACCACTCCTCCGCTGCACTGGTACTCGACGATTAGCTGCAGGCACGTGTCGCACTGGTCCTCCCAGTCTCGGAATTCCGCAACATAGCGTAAAAGCTCGGACATCCGGGACAAAACCCTGTACGTGTCCATGAACACTTCCATGTTCACTTATTCACAATGAGTTCACTTCCTCACAAATAGTTTTGTCTATCAGAAACCCAACGGCAAAATGACGCGCTTCGAGTGTAGTCGCACAATCGGGGTCGGGTGTTCATTCAAGAATGTTGCTAATTTACGACACAAAAACGAGTCCACGGTAATAGACAATGTTCGAGGGCACAACACTTTGTACACTTCGACCGTACCGTTCTCAATGTCCTGCAGAAGCGTTAACGGCGTACACACGACCGCGGTAAAGTACTTCACTTGCTTGCGATGCACGTCCTTATCACCAACGATGCAATACAATGTGCATTTACCCACAGTACTATTTTGCGCGATATGACGTTGCAATTGACGATGCTCACGCGGCAGTTGCATAAATCCGTGTCGAAAGATGCTAATCCATGACGTCTTGGTTAATGATGGTACGCTTAACGCGTTGCGGATCTTATGCCTCTCGATCATCAGTGATTCGTCGTCCAACTGCGCCATCGTGGATTAAGGGTTCACGTTACCATCGGTATCGTCATCGGAAGACGATGACGCGCGCATTCTGGGGGTACTAGCATTGGTATACTGAAAATCAGATTCTCACGAGTCTATATCGAACTCTTTTCACCCTTACACGGTCGCTGTACCGCTGCCACTTACCTACTATAAACATACTGCATCACGTGTTTACTCCATGGGCTATCGCGACGATTGACTTACAGCCTCATCGATAAGGACGCTCGCCCTATTCCCAATCACCAAAATACTCGGAAGTCAAGTCCGAATAATTATCGCTCTATGTTTACATTGGTTGCTTAGGCGAACGCAACGTCGAATTCATTTCTCCATTGCACGTGCGCTGTATCGCTCCCACGGCTCAAATATAAACACACGGTGCAATGTCGTGTTTACTCCAATGGCTGCCGCGACGATTGATTTATAATAATTATCGTTCTATGTTTATGTCACGATATAAACATCCGGCATGAATGGTGTGCACATAGGTATCAAAACGTGTTCAATCGTATCGCACGCCATGATTCCTTATCTTTTCTCAGAAATTCTATACCACCCTCTTTCTCAGAAATCAGCATCGAAGACGTAATTCGAAATTCCACGATTCGCTCGCGGTCGCGCCTGCGCCCCGATCCCACACGCGTGCGGAGATTGCGCGGCGGCGACTTGTGTTCAAAGTACCTTAAACATCCAACAGGTGGCGCCAATACGAAATGTACTAAAAATCTATGAAATTTATCAACGCATGCCCAAATATCGACGTGGATCCAAAGTACCTTAAACATCCAATAGATGGCGCCAATACGAAATGCGCGCGACGCCACTTGAAAATTTGAAAATCCTCCCCCTCCCCTGTGACGTCATCCCCCTCACCAACGAACGTGGTACCCCCTCCCCACCTCCCCACCTCCCCACCTCCCCACCTCCCCACCTCCCCACCTCCCCACCTCCCCACCTCCCCACCTCCCCACCTCCCCACCTCCCCACCTCCCCACCTCCCCACCTCCCCACCTCCCCACCTCCCCACCTCCCCACCTCCCCACCTCCCCACCTCCCCACCTCCCCACCTCCCCACCTCCCCACCTCCCCACCTCCCCACCTCCCCCCTCGAGCGCCGTGATCCAGAACTCTCATAGGCTAACTACTGGACTCGCTGTCTCTTTGGCCACGAATCCCGGGAAGTGCTCCTTCAGCAGCCTCCGCAGTATCTCCCCGTCGTTTGCTGTGTACTGACCGTCCGGCAGGACCAGTGCCCCCAGCTCCGCCGAACAGTCCAACATCAGTGATTTATTTATCCTGGAGGCCTCCGCTATGCTGGTGACCTCCGAGGTATATTTCTTCCAGGCTTTCGATTTCGCTTCTTTCAGCTGGTTGTTAAAGCCTCTCTTCGCTAGGTTCGCAGCCCTCCAATCCTTTCTGCTAGCCTCCTGCGGGCCTTCTTCATCAGTCTCTCGGCCTCTGCCTTCTGGCTGGCCAATTCCTTGGACCACCAGGGAGAGGCCAGAATTCTGTTTCGATTTATCGAGATGGCTGTCGACGCCTCCCATGACTCTGTTAGGAGGCTCGTCAGCACCTCGTTTCCCCTGTGGATCTCCTCCTGTGTCCCGTAGCTGCGCGGCAGCCTTGAGACGCCCGCCTCCACTGCCACGCGATACGCCGACCAGTCGGTTTTCCTCGGGTTTCTTTTCTTCGTCGAGTAGTCGCACTTGGCCCCCGTCAGACCGTACCTGAGGTACCTGTGGTCCGAAAAGGATTCCTCGTCCGATACTCTCCAATTCCTTACCATTCCCGCCATGCGTTTCGTGCACAGCGTGACGTCGATGATGGCTTGTCTGCGTATATTCATGAACGTGGGTTTGTTTCCCTTGTTCATGAAAATCAGACCATTGTCCGTCGCCATGTCAGCCAGATTGTCACCTCGCTCGTTACTCGTGGCGTTGCCCCACGTCACGTGTCGAGCGTTCGCGTCCATTCCGATGAGGAGGTCCAAACCCTTGCTGGCGCACCAGCCGGCTATTCCCTCCCCCTTGTTTCCTAGCGGGTGCTCGTTGTCAGTTGGGTGGGCATACAGGGACACGAGCACCACTTGTCGTTTACCCGCCGCCGCTGCCGAGGACGATGGTGGTGCTGCCGCTGCTGCTGCTGGTGGCGCGGCTGCTGCCTTCCCGTCGTCCTTGGTGACGATCGTCATCATCACAGCGCTCGTCCTGTTGTCGCTGTGCTGCGGAAGAAATGTTGCATCGAGCCCGTTCCTCGTCAGGACGCAGGCTCGGATATCTTTACTGGACGCCACCGACCAGATTTTCCCGGCTGCTGCAAGACCCTGGATCTGCCCAGTGCCGCCGACCCAGGGCTCCTGTATCAGCACGACGTCGATCCTGTCCTTTTTCATAAAGCGGACCAACGTCTCGGTGGCAGCCCTACAGTGGTGCAGATTTATTTGGGCTATCTCCATATTGTCGCGCGGGCGCGTATCGTCTGCCTAGAATAACAGAAAAAAAGAAAGAGTGCGTTTATAACGTGCGCTTGGCTGGCTGGTTGGTTGGTTGGTTGGTTGGTTGTGTCATGCGGTGGATTTGGATTTAGTTTGGGTTAGGGTTTTCCTCGTAAATCAGAATGCATGTATACGTTTCTATATTTGTTTCATTCAGATTTATTCACGTATATTTTTGTTACATTCGTTTCTACATTATTTCTGGTTATACATTTCTATGTCCTCTTCCTCGTTCGAGAATGGGGACGACGCTGGGCAGACAGCTCCGGATCGCGTTCTCCGGGCGAGAGAGGGAATGTTGGGGGTGCGGGGGCAGTGGAGGGAAACAAGGGCGACGACGGCTCCTCCAGGGCACAGCGATGGGCTTGGTTGGTTGGTTGGTTGGTTGGTATATGTCGTCCTCGTCCTCGTCGTTCTCGTTCTCGTTTCCGTTCCCGTTCACCATCATTCGCATTTGCACGTGCAAAGGTGCATGAAAGGACGGGGGGAAATCAGTCAGACCGAAGGTGGAGGAATTTCGAATAAAATGAACGAGGCAGTGGCGACGAGTAATAAACTATAGTTGTGCCAGAGTCAACTGCCACTATGTAGGCAGTCATAATGCAGTGGGATTACTGCGCTGGTACGACGAAGAAACGTACAGAATCACACAAACAGAAGAAACGATCAACAGCAAGGATCTCAACGCGCCAACTGACACGGTCAGTTGTGCGAGAACATGTACAGTTTCAAGACCCGCAGATGGAGGGAAATGATACGAAAAGCGGTAGTAATACACTGAATGGGACGCGAGGCAGCGACCGAAAGTCAAGAGATCTGTTGTTTCGTGTTGTTAAGGGGAAGACTGTGAGAAACCGATTTCTTATGTATTAAATAAAAATCAATGGAAACAGCACGCGACTGTGTGTACTACGGCAAGTGAGAATGGAAGGAATCAAGATCGTGGTTCCAATAACTAATCACACTGCGAGCAACAAATAAAATAGAAGAATTTATAACTGCCGGTTTATGAGATTGGTCTTCGAAATAATACTACAGAAACAGTTAAATAAGTATAAATGTTTTTATTATTTCGCCGCCCCTACATACTCCCACCAAAACGTCCATCGTCACCCCACTCCGACCATGACGGAGACGCCGGGGATTCGTGACCCGGATCCCACTCCGGGCTGAATGGTCGGAGTGGATGATTTTCTGCGTAAAATCGGAACGTGGGGTAGCTGGGGGTGTTTGGGGGGCTGAGGGACCTCTGCGAGCTCAGGGGGCTCAGGGGGTTGGGGGAGTTGCGAGGGGCATGGGGGAAGGCGTCGTCGTCGTCGTCGTCGTCGTCCGTGTCGGCGAGTAGCAGCGTCGACGATTGAGAGTCGACGCTGATACTCGCGTCGTCCTCCTCCTCCGAAACTTGGAGCAATTGCTCCTGGAACCACTGTTCAACAATTTCGTCGGCCCTCGTTTCGTACCAGCCTGAGGAGTCGGACCATGATCTCCTCAGGCTGGTTTCTTCCACCCCCTCCTCTCTCTCCCTCCCCACTACTGCTCCCTGGTCCATGTTGATCCTCCTAAGTTGAGAGATGATCATCAGCTCTCTGACCGTCCTCCTCCTCTGCTCCTCGACCGGACTTGACTGGCCTATGGCCATCACGGACCGGTCAAAGTCCGGCAGAGAGGCCGTGTTTACATAGGCCAGCCAAATGTTGTCCGGCACGAGGAGCTCGCGAGTGCTCGCGTGATGGCGGTCGGGCTCGGGGTCCTGGTGCCGGTGCTGGTGCTGGTGCTGGTGCTGGTGCTGGTGCTGGTGCCCACCGAAGGGCGTAACGCGTCCCCCTCTTCGGTTCGATCGCCGTGCAAGGCGGCCATCTTCGGCGATCTGCTGGTCCAGAACTCAAGGCGCCATCTGTTCGTGGGTTTGTTTGTTTGTTTAGGTTAGTTGTTTTATTAAAAAAAATAAAACCGACTTGTCGGAAAAAAGGTCGAAATTGCAGAGGAAAAGTTAACATTAATCGCGACGACGCCCCGTTTTTACATTTTACAATTTTTTCAATTTTGGCGTTTTCGCCTTTTCTACTCTCACTGGCCCTATATTTACACCTTTTCATATGCTTTTCGTATCCTCTCCGCATCTCATTCGCTTTCCTCACCTCCCCTCTCGCTCCTGCTCGCCTTCTCTTTCCTTTATGTACCTTCACTCTACTTTGCACACTTTTATTCGCCTTTGCTCGCTCTCTCCCTCCATTGTTCGCTCTTACTCGCCTTCGTTCGCCCTTTCTCCCCTCCCCCGCTCCTCCTCGCGGTGGTGGGTAAAGACACGAAATTTCTATTTTATACACGACACGTGTCTTAAATGTCGTAAATGTGTCGTAAATGACGTATATCTGAAATGAAAACAACTAACCTATAATACATTTTTCGTATAGTTTATAAAGAAGTGCCAATTTATTAATAATTATAATTCTGATTGAAAAAATTAAATTAAATTAAATTAACTTACACTGACGAAAAATGGATATTGAAAGGTTAGTAAAAGAAACGCATTGGGAAACGAAGAATTTCGATACGCCATCTAGTGATAGAAAATGGAACTACTGAGAGTAGGTCGAAATCCGTCGAAGTCCATATGATTATCAGTGTTTAAATACCTAGATATGTTGTGAAAAACGAGTGTTTTTAAATTTGTTAGAACACTAAATTTTTACTTCTTCGATTAATAAATACTTATTCGGAATGTTTGGTGGGATCCGGACCTACTTTCAATAGTTTGCCAACTTACCACCAGAGGGCTGAAATTTAGGCCACGTCTCCACTAAGTTTCCCAATATAGAATAATAAATATAATTTGATTACTTTCACCACACTGAAAGGGATATTGCACCCAAAAAATAAATTTGATAATAATTTATCAGTTTCATTTTTTCTGAAACGGATATTTTTATTTACATAATTTTCAATTCAAATAAATTTTATTTATTATCGTACATTTATTTCTAATTACTTTACCTTTCACGATTCTATTTTTATTAGTTATTATCTAAACAATTAACACCACGCTTTTGAATACTTTTTTGGGGTTATGAACGCGGTGATTATACGTAGTTTTCGATATTATCGACGTATTCTACAGTATTCTATAGTATTCGCATGCAACCAACAAGCGAGTCAGAAAGAACTATATTTTTCCAACACTTTAATTGTTGAAACCTTAAAATAATATTTCTATTTACGACATTTGCGACAAATGACACGTATAAAATGGGCTTAAAAACGACATATTATACATACATTTGCGACACGTCATAAATGCATTTCCGACGCGGCGTAAAATACGCGACCCATCACTGCTGACAACTGTACTCCACATCCTAAGCTAAACCGTCAATGCCTGCTCGAACGCCACAGCGAAGTAGCGGTAGATCGGGAATAATTTTTCCAGGCGGTATCGATGGTACTTTGAGCTGAAAAAAGATATCCACAGAAGAGTTTCGTCTAGATCTACTGCTATTTCAATGTGACCGAAGCGAGCTGTGGAGTAGCAGTAGATCTGGACGAAACTGTTTTTAGGATATCTTTTTTCAGCTCAAAGTACTGTTTTTTTTTTAAAGAATTAATTTTTTGTAAGAATTAATTTTTTGGAGAAAAAATTTTTTTTCGTTAAAATTTTGATAATTTCGATAAAAAATTTTAATACAAACGAAAAAAACATTTTTCTCCAAAAACTTTAATTTTTACAAAAAATATTAATCCTTTCAAAAAAATTAATTCCTTCAAAAAAATTTTTAAAACCTAAAACTAAAACTAAAACTGTCCATCTCCTCGCTGCCTTGAGCGTGGTTCCGGCGGCGCTTACAAGGGGACCTTCAGGACTGGCAAACTCAGAAATTGTTTATACTTAGTATAAGTGAAGGTCTTCACTCGGACTTTAATTTCCCGAAGCAGTAAGGCGCGCTTCCCATCTAAATTCGAGAAAATCGACTTTGAAAAAGTTATCTTATATATATTTGATAGAAGCCGATGACCAATGAGCAGCGTGGGTAAGTGCGTAGCGCTCCCGACTAGCAAGCATGAGGTCGTCAGTTCAAATCTCACTACTGGCACTATTTTTTTATTTTTTTATTAATTTGCATGCCTACACCTTTCACATGCAAAGTTTATAAAATTCATGCCTAATTAACAGATATGTAAACATCTGTTATATGTATGGGTGTACGGTGTATACCGGTGCTCCACCTCCCAGGAGATGGACATCACTTTCAATTAAAAACACACATCTTATTTAAAATTGTCTCTTGCTTGAAAAATCGTACTTTTTATTGCACATATTCATTTTTAAATAGGAATATTTACAATAAATTAGATTTTTCGTCCAAAAATAAAACACGTAGAGTAGAAAATAGAACTTGGAAACGAGAAAAAAAAAATAGTGCCAGTAGTGGAGATTTGAACTGACGACCTCGTGCTTGCTAGTCGGGAGCGCTACGCACTTACCCACGCTGCTCATTGGTCATCGGCTTCTATTAAATATATATAAGATAACTCCACATTTTTCAAAGTCGATTTTCTCGAATTTGGATGGGAAGCGCGCCTTACTGCTTCGGGAAATTAAAGTCCGAGTGAAGACCTTCACGTATACTAAGTATAAACAATTTCTGAGTTTGCCAGTCCTGAAGGTCCCCTTGTTAGATTGCTTCCAAAAAAGGAAAATATTGATAACACATGAAGTATCTGTGCGATTTGGACGGGCGTGGTGTCTTCTCGTAGTGTGGTTAGCTGCCTTTCGACTCGGTCAGGCCGATTGTTAGGAAAATTCCAAAAAAGGAAAATATTCCCCGCTTCACAGTTACACCGCGGGGGAGGGACGGGGTTATGTGGGGTTTGCACCCACTAAAACTCCACGGTGGTCGTCCTCGGGCGCGGAGTCGCACGCTCGAGGGGGAGGACTTGTGCGAGAGCAAACTAGCGATACATTCGCTTGCCCCCCCCCTCAGCGCAAATGCTGACTCCGCGCTCAACAACCCCGCGCGGCCGCGTCGCCACTTCTGGGGGGGGTCGCATGATGTTGTGGAGGGGTGAGCGTGCCCCCCGGCACCCCCACCCCGCGACCCCCCGCGGCCCGAAGGGTCGACCATTCTTTTGAGCAGGTATAAGACCACCCTTACGGTCAGAAGTAACGGTTATCCCACTTTACCTGCTCGACAATCGCAGGCGTCGAAAGTTACGGAATGAAATATTTTCGCAGTACAAGAATATGAAAGCACCGGTGAAAGAGGTGATTAGAATAATATGTTATGTTATAAATGCATTTTCAACCTTAAAATTTGCGTAGAGTAATATGTAACGGCACTATATAATACGTAATATTCATAAAATATATGTAAGGAGTGCACTCCTTAAATGGATCCAAATCTTCCCGCTCAATACAATGAGTCGGCAAGTCAGGGGTCCGCAGTAGCGGCAGAGAAATAGACGAACACGTGTGAGGCTCGCTAACAGCTAAGACACAATTAATTATATTGCGAAGAACAAACATCGAATGTTGTTTCTCATATTCTTACAGTGAAACCCTTCGGTCTTTGTACTACCTGCAATCCTTGAGTATTCGATTTGGTGACTCAATTGCACATTACAAAACAACATTCTCGTTTCAATACGCAATGGAGAAGTTAAAATTTGAATTTAAAATGAGAGGAACTGCAGATGGGAAATCTAACACCTTGTGCATAACCTCAATAGAGACACCAGACGAGCGCATGTTTATCATACCAGACGAATTACAACCAGCAACGTTACACAATACAATAAATAATCACCCTGCTTTCATGAAGATAAAGAAGACACTGACAAAAAGGAACCAATTCAGGAAAATTTGGATAACCTTAAATGAATCAATAAAAGAAAAGTACTTGGACGAAGAAGAAAACGTACAGTTCAATGACTACTTCTTAGAAGAAATAACAACAAATAAAACTGAAGAAACAGCTTCGGCACAGAATTCTTCAATAGAAAAATTATTAGAGACACTGATCGAAAACAGCAAAAAAGTATAAGACAAACCATTGGATAAAATTGCAAAAGAAATCACTATACAAAAATTTAATAATAAAACACAAAATGTGAGTCAATGGTTAAGCGAACTTGAAGACGAATGCGAAAGACACAATATATCAGAAGATAAAAGAAAAATTAAATTACTAAAACTCTTTCTTGATAAGTCTTGCTTGGACTGGTACGAATGCGTATTAATTAAATTGACAATAAATTCAGAGTGGAAAGAATGGAAAAAAAAGTTTTGTGATACTTTTGCAAATAAGGGCTTGGTCTCCAAGCAGATATGCTATAATGTTTAGATATCAAACGGGCTCTCTGATAGAGTATGCATTGAGAAAAGAAAAGCTACTTTTAGAATCAAGAAGATCAATTGACACTGGGACTTTAATTGATCTCATTGCAGTTGGTTTACCAAACTTCGTGGGTGATAAAATAGATAGAGAGTCTCTGGTGCAGTGTTATCGGCCCCTGTTATCGTCGTGCAACACGTGTCAATATAGGCGCGCGTTGGCCGCGACGGCGGGTGCATTCACCGACACATGCGCACATCAGCTGAACCCGTGGCTCTTCATAAACCGGCGAGAACACGTTGCTCGTGACTCAGTGTACACGATGCCACGGCTTCGCCGCGATAGACGAACGCGCTTCACGTACACACGCCCTTCTCTTTTCTCCATTTTCCACGCTCGTGTTACCGCCGCCGTTTTCCTGTTAGTCGCGTTTTCTTGACGCGCGCGCGCCGTGCCAACACGCGCCGCAGCTCGCACAGTCGGCGCGCGGAACCGCGCGCAACAAGGGGCCAAGTGTATTTTGACAAGGGACCGGTGGGCATCGATGCATCGCCACGAGACCCGGCCCCCGTCCACCGAGGAACGTCGAATATCAAACGGAGAGGCAGGTGAACCGGGAGCCTCGAGGCCGCCCTTGAAACAATGACCGTTAAGTTGACGCCGGAGGAGGATCAGCAGAGGACCGAGCAGCAGCGTCCGCTGGGCGAGTGCGGAGAGTAAATGTTTTTGTTTTGATAGTCGTTAAACACGTGGGGCGACCAGCGCCTCGGTGGCCCGTCCCGTTAAGTATAGTTTCTGTCGGGCGACGGTGCAGCGAGCTTTTCATAGGCGACCGAGCGCGTCGTAAGATACAATCCCGCCGAAACTGACGTAACATCGGATGGAAGCGGTGAAAAATCGGCCGCCTCGGACTGCTGCAACGATAAGGGGAGAGGCGTGCGGTAAACGGCTGGCCTATGAGAATCCCTCCTTGCGCTAGTACGATGCGAAGAAACGGGCGGACCGGATATCGGAGTTAAATAAGGAACCGATGTGCCACCGAAAATAGTCTCCACAGATCCTACGTTGGAGTTACAGTGAGTCTAGGGCGCAAGGCTGCTGGTAAATCTCCGCCCTCGTTGAGTGCTTTAACTTACGCGGCGACCCGCCGATAAAGCGATATCCCGCGTGTTTCGCTCCCACCGCTCTTTGTCCGCCCGATTTCCCTTCCCTCGAGATCTCGCGCGGAGCATCACCCCGGCGTCGCGGCCGCCCAAAATTATTCTTCCCAGTAATGTATACGCGTAGCAATCCCGCCGCAGAATTGCGCACTTCTTTCGTGGCGTTGTGCCAATTTCGAAGTCCAGGTACTCCGCATCGGTGAGCGTACAGCGTGTCTCTTTGTTCGCGTTATCCATCGGAGATAAAGAAAAAAAAATCGTGTAAACATGTGACCGACAATTTGACCTTGGGTTTCGAATCGACGTGTCGTCGTCGGTGGCTAGCATTGTTTTTTGAGAAAGTCAGCCACCGTGCCCGATTCCAATGAAATAGTACACCTTGTTATTGTATACAACGAGGAGGACGCAAGTTTTTGTCAGTGTACCGTTGAACAACCTGTAGCTGAAGTTGAATAGTCGGTCTTACACGCTCGAGGGATGAATCGCGCTACCATTCACCGGAGCGATGTTATTACGAACCATTTCGAGTACTGTTTACCAAATACAACGGGGACTTAATGAAATGCACAATCGGCTCGTAGCGGCGAGTGATCAGGAGATCATTAATGAATAATTAATGGGCTAAGTTTGCGTTACGTGGCGATGGAACGCGGAGTTCCTTGTTCAGAGTTATGCTTGCAGACGTTTCCTTTGAAATTAGAAACTAAGAAAATTCAATCAACTCGATAGGGATTCCATAGGTTCAAAGTCTCTTCTCTTCTGTTTAAACGATTTTATTTAAATTCTAATTAGCCTCCGCCTGCCTTTCCGATCGGGCCGAATGTACTTTGGAGCAGACCGACTGTGTCGAGTAGGTTAAAGCTTGGACGTTTCGGGCACTGAAAATGTTTCGAATATTTTAAGAAACGTGTATCTATTGGAATGTGAATAATGGTTGTTAATAATGTGAATAATTATAAAGTAAAGTGAAAATGGAAATACACTGCTGGACAAAATTAAAGGAACACTATAATTTCGTGAAAAATTTGGTCATTTTGAAATGGTTTTACTATCTCCGCGAAAAATAGTCGCAAAACATATTTTAAAAAAGCATTTTAATGCTTCAAGTTTCTAGTTTTTGATTCAAGGATTAAAATACTGTCAGGCCGGCCGGAGCGTGTGGATGCACCATCCAGCCACCCTGCTGGAACTGCCAGTTAGAACCGCATAAAAAATTTTTTAATCCGGATTGATGTGGTTTTCTTCCCGTAAAATCCAGATTGAATCAGATGAAATATTTTCTATCAGTTTCAAACCGGATATGCATGTAAAAATCTTGATGGTATCTATCTGCATTTCCTAGCACAATTTGTCATCGGTTCTGCTCGGATTTACACGAAGTAACTCGCATATTACTAGTAAACTTCTTGAGTAACTTTGTTCATTTTGTAAGCTGGTTGGAAATCCAGATCCAAACCAAAATGGAATCTATTGGTCTTTGCAAGTTATTTTGCTACCAGTTCTTACACAGATTTGCATATCGTAAATGCATGTTCAAACACACATATTTCTGGGTGAAATCGACTCAAATTTTTAGTTGTTTCTAAGTAGAATCTAGAAGTGTAGATCAAAATTCCGATGGTACTCATCAGTTTTTCCAAGCCAATTTACTACCTGGTTTTATTTGTATTCGCGACACATTTATGGTCTCTCGACCGATTTACTCAGGTTACCAAGGAGTCATCGAATAACCGTTACCACTTACACCGTGAGTTGAGGTTTGATATAATTTTATTCTTAAACCTACTATTATCAAGAGATTCTGCCGTATCAATCTTGCATCGAAGTCTTGATCACGGAGCAAGCTACCTCGTTAACTCGCGGCGCACATCGCTGCCGCGAGAGGAGTTACCAGTACCGTGGCCACCTAGCGGTGTTCGAACCAAATCAATTATTTCGAAATATGAGTTTCGTAAAACCGGAAGGAACCGCATTAATTTTCTATCCGCCAATCCATTGGAAACCGGGCTAAATTTTTTCTCTTCGAACCCCATAAGCATTCCGTGAATTATTTGCTCTGCCAATCCGGATCGCAACGGACTCGAAAGAGCCTGTGGATTTGCAGATTGAATCCGTAAGATTTTTGATCCGCAATTTCAGATACGAACCTTCCGGTTTTATACAAATGGCAATTGCTGATAGAAACTGATGAATTTTGGACCTGCAAATCCTGTTTCATCCATCGATCTGGATATCCGTATTGAACCGGATTATTTTTTGAACTGCCAAAAATCACTGCTTGGAAATCCAGGTAGTACCGCATTGAACCAGATAGATCCAGTTCAAAAGTCAATGCGGTTCTAACTGGCAGCTCCAGCAGGGCAGCCTGAATGAAATATTCATTGCAGCGTAGTAAAAAATTCTTCATACTTTATCGTATCAATATGAAAGTTGCACCAATGGATTCCTTATGTTTTTCTGATGAAAATCATACCAAATTTCATGTAAATCGGACTACTTTTAAATAAGGAATACAAATTGCTTCTGTAAAAGTAGTCCGATTTGCATGAAATTTGTTATGATTTTAATCGGGAGAACGCCGGGAATCCATTGGTGCCACTTTCATATCGATACGATAAAGAATGATGAATTTTTTACCGCGCTGAAATGGAGAATAGGGAGTTTCAAGTGGTGTTCGGTTCAGATCTGGCCGCGGCCTCAGGCCGACCAAATCGTTTTTCGATTTTGCTCCGGCCGGCCTGCACAGTCAGAATTGCGCAGGAAAAACAAACTTTCTCCTACCGAAATCTACTGAATGTATACTACAGGGTGATTCTCCAGCGACGCCTGTCAAAGTGATGCCGCCTGGTACCCCGTGGCGAGAACAGGATCCTCCATTTACCTCACCGATTTTGATAGCTCTCGATCTTCGAAAGGGTTGGAATACCATTAAAAAGTCAGAAATGTCCAGGATTTCCGCATTTATCATCAAATCTTTGCGAAAACGACGCCTATCGATTCCTTGTGTTTCGCCGATGAAACTAACGCCAATAACGACATAATTCGGACCATAATGAAGGAAATTCCATGAAAAATCGAATTATATAATTTCAAGCTGAATTTGTTAAAAATAGTCCGAATTACATGAAATGTAATGTGTGACTACAAGTCGCGCTGCTCGAAAGGAAGGTTGTAAGGGGAAGCAGACGCGTGAGGGGCCCCTACGCTGGACAGTGCTGGATTAGACCAACAAATACAGGATTTACTGCAGCACTCCGTTATTGCTGAGTCCTTCACGAGTAGGGGAGACCGGGGCTAGTTGACTAACGAGGTTAGTTGACTAATTCCCTTTAATTCTTGTATTATGGAATAAATTATGCTGCGATTCGCAATATTGGAGCATATGAATGACCAGCTTGCCACTTAATGTGTCGCCGTGACAAAAACTTGCGTGTTCTGTCAGTGAGAATGAAAAATCTAAAAAGGTCGGCTGGAAGTAAATATTTTCGTTTCGACTATTTATGAATTTTTGTCCACTAAGTACTGTTTGATGTTATTTCATGAATATTTTGTGGAAACGTGATACCTTGACTATAATTTACGGTATTTTATTTTATCCGGTGCGTGGAGGTTTTGTACGTACGACCCTTAACATGTTAACAATGTCGGACGGGGTTACTTGACTAAGCATAGGAATACTACTAATAATTGCATTTTTTATCCTCAAGATGCAGTCGAGGCAAAGAGTTTAGCTGCTCAAGTCCACTTCCCCCACCAAAAATCCTTCCAAACTCACCCCTACCAGTTTTACACCCTATCCTCCCTCCAAACTCTCAGGCTTTCCAAATAGACCATAACAAACCAGTACAAAATAATTACAGTATCTTAGACCATGATAATTAATAAAAAAAAATAACACTGTGGAGGAGTGAAAAAAAAATAAACAAATTTATTGGTCGTAGTATACATATGTACGCGTTTCGTATACTATATTGGTGGAATTGGCAGCGTTTATATAAGTTTTTCACATTATATTGATGTACTGTGACAGCGTATATATACACCTTTCGCATGCAAAGGGTTAAAATTGAAAAGTAAATCTCAAGTCAACTGACCCCATCATATTTGTCAACTAACCCCGTAGCCGGGGTCTGTTGACTTATTCGTCTCACTACTCTAAATACAATAAAAACTACAACCTAGACTCAATTAAAACGATTTTCAAAATTATGCCTGTATACCTAATGAAATTTGGAAACTTTTGGTATGCAGTACGTCAACAAAATACTAATGGTCTATTTATAAAAATTAGAAATGTAAAAAAATTAGTCAACTAGCCCCGGTCTCCCCTATTTTAAAAAAAAAATTATTCAAATTAATAAATAAACAAATACAGTAATTCGTCGTTAGAATCACGACGATCGGGGCTGGCAGCGTGATACTAACGCGATGCGGACACCATTCGTAGCCGACGACAACTTCGTGTCGACTCTTTTGTTCTCTCGCACGTTCTCGGATTCTCTCACTCTCGACTGAAGGATGGTGGGGATAGTGAGCGTGATTATAACGCATGGTAAAAACGTGACACTTTTTTTTTTTTTTTTTTTTTTTTTTTGTAAGAGGGGGAAAATGCTTTATGCATACCCCGGCTGTGAGGCCGGGGTTATGTGGGACTCGCCGTCATAAGGACGGGATACCCACTAAAAACCCCCTCTAATGTGTGCCCCCTACAGAGTGCCCTTGAGGGAGGGGGGCACTTCTTGGTAGTACTTCCTCCCTCCCCCTCCTTAAAAGGAGGGCACCTCCCTACTACTGGGTGCACAGCAAAGGCCGCAAGGCCGCAGGGCCACCTTAAAACCACCCGAAAAATCCTGGCGGCCGAGGTAAAAAGCTAGGCCCACAGGGGGGGCCTAGACAGTTTACAAAACAATGGGAGAGAAACGGTTAAATACGCGAACACAAAGGGGGTAATACAACTAAAAGAAGACTAAAAAGGGGGGGGGGGGGGTAAACGCTAAAACTGGTCACGTCCAAAAAAAATCGCACAAGCAATTTATTACTCGCTTTTTACACAAGAAAGTAGCCGCTTTCGATTGGTGTAAATGGAATGTGTGTAAAAAATTTAGTGCACGCCGTGGAACATCGCAAAGTTTAAGAAAATTTTTTAAAATTGACGAAGTGCTCTTTATATTCCTATAACTTTGCCGAAAATCAATGCATCTAAAATTTGGAAAAAGCAGCTGAAAGTAGAGGTTCCACGCTTTCAAACCATGTTTTCAAAATATCAATACGACTATTTTTACCGGAGTTATGACCATGTGAACTTGGCCCTATTTTTCGGGCTCCTAGAAGTGATCCGCTAATTAATGTGAGGAGTGTATATAAATATCGAGAAACAAAACGAGGAACAGAAACATACATATATACGGGTATACATATCCGAGCTCCAAGAACCGGAAGATCCTTCCCTCCAAGGTTTATCCGTGGCGGCTTGTCCCCGCTTCGTCGTCGGGAGTTCGGGACCGGGCGCCAGTGATGCCAGAATCGTGGGACGTGGGACAAATCCTTACCCCCACTATGACCTACCGTCATCTCCCACTATGGCCTACCGTCGCGTCGTCCCCCACTTTCTTCCCATCGCACTGCACACAAGCATATCCCTACTTCCAACGTCCGGAGCAGGAGCGTTTTAGTTACTGTCCCAAAACATAAAAACTTTATAATTCGGACAAAAATGAAGTTTTCGAGCTGAAATTTTTTCGCAGTCTTTGTATACAATTCTACAGAAATAAGGGTATGGATTTTACAATCGAATAATTTTTTCGAAATTTTTTTTTTTAATTTTTGAAAAAAACAATGTCACTGTATTAATTCTTACATAATTCATTTCAGCGTAAAAAATAATATGGATATAAATATTTTCAAATTTTTATCTGTAAAATTACTGGTAGTTCATTTTCACTTGAGTGACCCCCCTTAAACGAGAACTTAACCTAGATCGACCGAAAATATTCGCAGAACGGAAGCGGCGATATATCCACGCGGCAAACGCTGCGCGATACAGGCGTAGTCCACTTAGTTTCGGTGGGCCCTACGCCTTTTTGTGGTATCAAACGACCCGATAAAGCTTTCCGCCTCCGCAGTCTGAATATCAATGATTCTACGCCGCTTCCGTTTCGGCTTTCCTACCGGCGGCGCTACTGCAGAGTCGAGCCGGGTAGACGAGGATGGAACAGGGGGAGGGGTAGGGTCACGGGGAGGGATAGGGGGCTCCGCTCCTGCTCCGTCTTCGGCTATGGCTCTCTCCAGGTTCTCGAAGTCCCGGAGTGCCTGGTTCCGATAGGCGAAAAAATGCAGCCTCATTTTCTCCACCCTTCCCGGGTTCACCCACTGCGACGCATACACCTGGCGATGGGCTTCCCGGATTTCGCCCGCAGTAAACCTTTCGCCAGCCCGGTATTGCTGCAGGTGCGGCAATAGCGCCCGCAGCCACTTTTCATATGAATCCGGTGTAATATATTTCTTGCGCTTCATGTCTGAACTGAAAAAAAAAAAAAATTTCTCTGTCACGTCCCGCGACGTCGAGTCCACTACTAATTAACCTTTTAAAACATACAATATTTACTATTTCGTACTCTGAGGTATTATAACCACCTCGTATGAAAAACATATATAAAACGTTATACAAAGCATAGCCGATAAGGCACTGTAATCGAAACTCGCGATAAGAAGAGCTCGAGCCGTGAATCTACGGACGGCAACAGGGAGCAGGAGAGCAGCTATTACGGGAGGTAGCGGCCAGCCGGCTACACACATACTAGGAAGGCCCAGCCAACACCAGCTGACGTTCAGTGTGGGACGAAGGCCCCTATCAGCCAATGCTGCCGACATCCTCACGGATCTGCGCTCCTGATCAACGCCCGAAGCTTGCCCTCCCTTTATTTCCCGTAATTCGAGCTCCAATACGGAACCGATGTACATTAACTTCAATCCTTAGTATGTGGTCTGTACGAAATCAATCGTACAGAGCACATCGAAAACCCAACAGCGTAAAAATCTAAAGTATGAATTAAAATAAGAATTCTATTATCGACGCTGCTGAGAGTTTCATATTACGGCAGAAAAACGTTCTAAGTCACGGAGAAGAGCCAGAAATAGATGAGAAATAGCTCAAATTCTGCAGTAAATTTCGCTTTCGACGCGCGCGTCCTCGTAAAAGTCGACCCTTTCAAGTGCTCCAAACTGCTCGAAAATCCGAGAAACTCGTAAATCTGACTCGTGTTCGTCTGTTCTAGTCGCGTTTACACCGCCGCGAACACGAACCGAATACAGCGTACAAATGTTCTCGAAGATGTTTGCGTCGGTAGGAACGCAGTGGACGAACATTTCTGACGATACCTGGCGATCCGCATCCCTTTCCATTGTGGGACCGCTCGTAAACAGGCGACCCTCTAGGACCGTCCGCCGGCAGGTACTCCACAGAAATAGTATGCGCGTGGCAAGTTCGAATAAAATGTTTATATTTTTGGTTTTAGCATAATGAGAATATTTCCAACGTATGGATGAGATTTTTCTAATAATAAAAATGAAACCAAACCCGACGCAATTCAGACAAGTTTGAGTTCTGCTTATAATATGTACCATAAAAAACTTTCAAAAAGTAAAAAAAGTTACGCCAAGTACATGAATTATCTTTGTAAAAAGAAGTGAGATCCCCATAAAAAACTTTCAAAAAGTAAAAAAAGTTACGCCAAGTACATGAATTATCTTTGTAAAAAGAAGTGAGATCCCCATAAAAAACTTTCAAAAAGTAAAAAAATTACGCCAAGTACATGAAACAAATAAATCACAAAAAATAAAAGATAATAATATAAATCACAATAAAAATAGAAGAAAATATTATAAATCACAAAAAATAGAAGAAAATATACAGGGTGTCCCAAAAATGTCGCGTTTCCTTGATAGGGGTAATTCAGAGGGTGATTTGAAACAACTTTTTCCTTAGCGAAAATATTGTCCGAAGCTTCGTTAAGGAGATATTAACCAAAAACCCCGACCAATCAGAGCGCGCGCCTTCCGCCTGAGTTCCCGCGGTAGCGTTGGCTACGAGGTAGGCGACCGCGCTTGTGCTACGAACGTACGAACAAGCAAGTCGGCATGCATCGAAGGAAACCGCGTTACACATTTGTCACATTGGTCGGGTCCTGATTTTTGGGGGGCGCGCGGCCGCTCGCGGACGCGTAAAGCGTAACGGTGTTTGACGCGAAAATAGAGTTGAAAAAAAAACGTGTTTCAAAGCAAAACGAGATTCTATACAGACCGGGGTATTAGTGTTGGTTCGGGTCCTGATTTTTTGGGGGCGCGCAAAGCGTAACGGTGTTTGACGCGAAAATAGAGTTGAAAATGATGTAGAAAAAAGGGCGCGCTCGAATATCGCGACGAAGAAGCGAACATATACACAAGTCTAGATGGATTCTGAGTGCAAACACGAACCGTTCAAATCAGCGCGACAAGTTCCGCGCGCTCTCTCGACACACTACACAGTTCTCCGTTTCGGACGTCCCCACTAACACACTGCGATTGACCCATGTTAATATGTAAATTGTAATTAAATAAACTCACGTTTGCAGTGTTTATAAGGGGCCTCCCTTGACCGGTACGTGTGCACGCTGTTGGGCGTGGATGGTGCTCGGCGTTGGCTCTGCTGCGATTGCTGCGACGGCCGCAAGACCTGTGTGGCATAAAAGCACACACGTTGAGGAAGAGGAACAGAGAGAGCGAGACGACACACAGAAAGATAGACGAAAACAATTGAGAAACAACAAGAGATCACAATATATACATACACAGAGACGAGAGGAGAAGCTCTTATCCGCGCACAATGCGAAATTAATCAAGCAATTGCGGCCGCGATACACGAAAAACACGAGACACAGAAACCAAACACGTTTGCATTCGGTGCAATAGCAGAGCGAATGATTAGAAGCCTGAAAAGCGCGCTTATATATTTTCCACGCTTTTCCCTCTCCAAAACCGACTACCCTCTCTCTGCTGAGAGACGTTTTCCCGCCAACGACTCTGCGAACCACCTCTTTTTCTACGTCACGACCAATCCACGAGCCCCAACATTCGGCCCCTGTTTCAATGGCCGCGTGAGATCTGCCAGCGCGAATGGCCGGCACAGAGTCCCGAACATTCGAGCAATTCAATTTTGGAATTATTTAAAAATTTTTTACTTTTCTTCGCCGTGTCATGAAGCTACACCTCGGGACCTTCGCTTGTCATGTATGACTCCTCTAGGGTAAATCCTGAAGACGCGGTCGTGCCGGGGAGTTGGTCGAGTCGCCATATTTTAGACTCTATACGGAAAATCACGTTAAAGTGCAGACAAATTACTTCTCTAGAAGCCAAACAATTGAATGAATAGCGTCATTTCGCTTCCTTCGATAAAAATTAGTGTCCAGCAGCGGTCATAATTGCGGTAAAAAAGATCCCCTCGTTGTTTGCCAGCCATCATGTATTAGAAAAGTACTTTGAGATTCATAATGAAGTTTAAAGAATGGCTGATGGCTGGCAACTTTTAATACATGATGGTACTTTTCCGAATACATAATTATGTATACATTAATTGAAAAATAAATGCCCAGAAAAGGCATATACAATCTGATTTCAAGCCATCTTCAAAGACTGCTAGACGAAACCAGCTGTCTTGAACAAACTCAAACGTTTTCAGAAATACGTGGATAACCATGGATCTCGTTCGGGGAAGCTGAAGAGAATTCACAACTACGTTCTGAACAAATTTGAGGAGGCAAAACACAATTGCAAAATTGTGAAAATTATTATTGCTTCAATCACTTTTTTTTAACCTTTTGGCCAGAAAAGATAATCATAAATGTAATGGTTAATTACCCAGTGTTGTGATTTCAATAGTATTATCATTAATTTTATTTATTATGATTAATATTTTTCTAATTGTTATCTATCATTAATCTATTATCATTCATTTAATATAATGAATTTTCATATAATAGAGATAATTAAATTTCAACAGACGGTGTTGTCATTCTCTTTCCCTCATTTTTCTTCTTTCCTCTGTTCAACCTTTGTTGATTTTTCAAGGTCACACCAGTTTTTGGGAGCACCATTAATTTACATTTTGGTGACCGTGGTGTGACATATACTTTCGATCAAAAAAAAAAAGTCTGCGCGATTCCATCATCAACCGAATAGTGTTGTTCCTAGTCAGCGTACATTAATCAGATTTCAAAGGATCATTTCTATTGTTTTTACTAGTCTTCTATGCAAATGGAATTGTATAAAACGTTCATTAGAACGTGCAAATGAATATAAATAGACGCGACTGGAAAATTAGTGAAAACAATAGAAAAACTAAATGGTGACAAGAAACACATTCTTATACCAAATTATTATAAAAGGTGAAAATGGTCGAGCCACCAGCATCGGTGGAAATCCACGCTAGCCGATAAATGTAGGAAAGACATGGCAGGGCGATTCTGGAGCGACGCCTGCCAAAGAGATGCCGCCTGGTACCCCGTGGCGGGGCCAACACCCTGCTGCAGTGCCTCATCGAATTTTATGGCTTTCGAACCTCAAAGGGCTGGAATACAATAAAAAGTGAGAAATGTCCACGATTTCCGCATTTCTCATAGGATCTCTGCGAAAACGACGTCAATCGATTCCTTATGTTTTTCCGATGAAGATCGTACCAAATTTCATGTAAATTGGATTATTTTTAACGAAACTAGCGTGAAATTATATAAATCAATTTTTCATCTAATTTCCTTCATTAAGATCCGAATTACGTCGTTCTTAGTGTTAGTTTCATCGGCGAAACATAAGGAATCGATTGTGTCGCGTGCCTTCGATTTCCAGCGACATATTATATTTATTTATTATGCCGATTCGTTGATTCGCGCACGGGATTTGGTGAGAGGGAAATCAGACTATGGTTTACCCCTCTGGAAGGGGATGATACTTGGAGTTTTAATGACAAAATATCCCATGGCGGGAGAGAAGCTCTGGTTGACCCGATGGGTCTTACACAATGGTTGAAGACGCTCTGATTCTCTGGTCTTCGAAAAACGAGTCACCGCCGCGCACACATTTCGACGGTTACGCAGGCAAACAAAGAGGAATCGCTGATTGGCTTTCCCCAATCACGCGAGAACTTGAGCCAATAGGACCCGACATGCCTCTCGCTTAGTAACAACTCGAGAGCGCCGACGTTCCCAAACTATAAACAAACGGTCTCGGTGTCCTCTGCGTCGTTAACAGAGGGCGAGCGTGACAACACTGAACGGCCAATTTCGAACAGATTGGCCTCGTGGGCATTTCTCAGTTCTTAATAGGTACTCCAACCTCTTCGAGGGTCGAAAGTCACAAAATTCGGTGATGCACTGCGGGGGGTTGTCGGCGCCACGGGGTGCCAGGCGGCATCTCTTTGAGTCCAGTCGCTCCAGGATCACCCTGTATCCAATTGAAATGAAAACATTATACTTTTTACAATATTTAAAAATATTTATTTTTTTCTTTTATAATAAGATATTAAAAATAAAAATTAATATTTTTCTCGCCGCCCCTGCCTCTGTAGGGGCCTCTTCCTCCTCCTCTTTCTCCCCAGCCTCTATAGGGGGCTCTTCCGCCCCGCCCTCTGTTAAAATTTCTCCCCCCTCCCCGGGCCCTATAGGGGTCCTGGGTTGAACGGCCGCCACGGTACGTAATCTTCTTCACCAATTTTTGTAACTAAAACAGTAACATAAAAATTAAGACTTTCCTAAAACGGAATAACATTCTGTAGGAAGTAAGCCATAGAACCACACACTTACTTCTTTAATCTGTTGTTGCAAGTCTTCCACCTTTGTGACGGCTGCCTCGTTTTCCCGTGGAGCGGGGTGGGGGGAGGGGGGCTACATCCCTCCCTTCCTCCCTTTCCGCCACCACATCGGCCACCACATCGGCCACCACCTCGGCCGCCACCCCCGCCACCACCTCCGCCCCATTCGGCTGCGGGTCGTCACGTACGCCCATAAGCGCTATTTCCAGCTGAAAATGAAACGAAATATATAAAAAAAAATTGAAGTTAAAGTATTTTATTTAAGGTCTGCGCACACATATCCGTTTCGTCTCAGTTCCGTGTCATTGTGCCAGTGGTAAGAAGAAGGGACCCTCTACGCCCCTCTTCTTCTTACCAATGGCACACTGACACGGAACTGAGACGGAACGGATATATTTGCGCAGACCTTTATACGGTAGAAACTATCACGACGGAGCGCCGACGGGCGAGCAGGACTTTGAAAAAGGTTATTACAATGTACGCGCGTTACGCGATTTCGTGACGCTAAGCGGCCCACGTGCTGTTCTTCGTAACGCACGTGGTTATGTCGTCCCGACGAAAATGGCCCATTTGAAAAATCTATTTCTTTAAAAATATCCCGATTAAAAGAGGCGCGACTTATTCGCGGCATCGCCTTTGAGAACTCTAGCGCGAGAATCACCCTGTTTAATACTATACTATTTTAATACTTACATTTTGCATATTGTCCATATCGTCTAGATTCTGCTTTCTTCGACTGCTTTGCTTTATACGACTGTGGAGGACTGAACACTGAACCGGGATTCCCGGAATATCTCTGATGCACACATTGTCACTTGGCGTCGATTGGTTGAAGCCAAAACCTAGCTTGGCGCCGATTGGTTTGGCCTGTTACGTATTTTGGCGGTGATTTTAATAACAGAACGCAGGTTGGTGCCCGTGGAGCGCTGAACCGCTCTGCTCGTCGGAGTGCGTGGGAGTTTTAAATAAAATATAAGTACTATTTGCAAGTTTAACTCTGGAATTTATTCGGACTGTTCAGGAAGCTGGTTAGAGACAGAATGCCTGAAGCGTTCAAGAATCAGCTCCGAGCTCGTCGACGAAGCCGATGACAAGATCCTCCTGGTCCCCCCATAGATCCTTGTTGTCCAATCAGAACGATGCCATCCCTCGAGCTTCGTCAGTGGGTTGTCCTCTAGTCTCTCCCTCTTTCGCGCTTCCCTCCACTCTTGGCTGGTGGTCGAGGCGCGCTTTCCGAGTACATACTCAGTTTACATAGACTACATACATTACATACATATCCGGAAGGTAGGTAAGCGCAACCCTCAGGGTCAAGAAGACGTCGCCCGAGCAAGGTTTATGACTTTATGACTCGGCCTCCCCCGACCGGAGTTTTTACCCTTACAAGACATCGGCAGTCGTTGAAAGGAAGGTCAGAATTTTAAGTGCTTTTATGAGGCGCGTAGCTGCCCGCTCGACGAAACTTGGCACGCAGATGTGCAAGGAAAAGTTAAGCTATTTACTACCCTCGCCTGGCCTAACTGTAATTTGAAAGCTATTTAATTATAAGGACACGTTCAAAAATAGTAAGGAAGAACCCCCGAGAAATACAACACGCTCCACGTATTTACGTTTCCTGGCAATAAACTCTTCCTTGTCCTCCGTTTCAAATCTCCCTCCTACATACTTATCGATTATACATAATTCCCCAGCTACGTTCAAGCGATAGCGTAACAGGCCCAACAGCTAGCTTGGCGCAGATTGGTTTGACATCCCGGCGTCATCACGCGCACCAGTGACAAACTTGTGTGTCAGGGACTTTTCTGCCAAGTGGTAACCCGAGACTGATTTTTCTCATTCAAGAAAGTCCCTTTGTCGTCGCTGACGAAAAGTCCGTAAATGTAAATTCAGACGAGCGATGCGGCGTGTATGTGCATATGCGATACGTATGTGTATAGAGAGATTCACACGTGTCGCAATTTTTTGCGGCAGATTGTCTTATCGCACTGCCGGCAAAATTGAGTGGCGTGAAAATCTCTCTCTTTACACATATGTGCCGCTGCAGATCGCAACGGCGCCTCATCGCTCGTGTGCATTGACCCTTAAAGGCGGGAACTCCTAGCTGCCGATCGGAGAAGTATGCATCTGTTTCTCCCTAGCGCTACTGGGGTCGCTGCGACCTGTCGCAGCGACCGGCAGCGTGGTATCGTTGTTCTCCCCGCTGATTGGTTCGCGGCTCTTCGGTCCCCCAGCGCGGTGAATACTCCGACCAATCCGCTAATTCTGTCACTAGCGCACGTAAAGATCTGATGCATTCAGATTTGGACGCAAATTATAAACCAATGCGCGTCGATTTTGTCATTCATCATATAAGATGATAAGATCTATCGAAAGTCTCTCGGAATTGAAACGTGTTGCAATTCAAGGGTCGGATGCAATAAGGGGATTATGTACCTAGCGCTCGAAAATGGGAAAAAGTATTGTCCAAACGCTGGAAAAGATTGGAAAATTGAATGTTGTTAAACGGTATTTTAAAAAATATAGTGTTGTAAAACTCGTCACGACACACATTTTTTTTTTACAGTTGGTTTATCCAATCGTTGCTATTCGAGCTAAAAATTATAAACAAACAATTTTTCATCGTCCAAAGTCAATATGTCTTTAAACATAAATTGCGATAACTTAAGTAAATGTTATCGGACCGTTATGAGACTTAAAACATATCTTCAGAAAACTCTAGCGAAGCTGTAAAGTGTATGCACAAAACCCTTATGTTAAAGAATGTAATAATATTTCATTAAAAAGTAATACTGGACAGAACCCATGTTTTTCAAGGTTCGCCGATAAAAAGTATCGAGGCAATTTTGAGGTACATATAACTTGAAGCGACAAAGTTTTTCCTTAATATACAAGGAAGATTTTCACAAATTTTCACATTGATTAACAAATAATTGTAGAAGATATGGCGATATACCTATACAGGGTGTTCCGAAAATGGTGCGGTATATTAAAGGGGGTGATTCGGGGGGTGATTGCAAACAACTTTTTCCTTTGCGAAAATGCCCTCCGAGGTTTCGTTAACGAGATATTAATAAAAAGCACCGACCAATCAGAGCGCGAGCCTTCCGCTGGAGGTCCCGCGCTAGCGTGGCCGCGCGCCGGGCCGCGCTGCGACTACGAACAAGCAAGGCGGCATGCATCGAAGGAAATTGCGTAGAATGGCAAATAAAAAAGACGTAACAAAAAAATCGAACCTTTTGCCATGGTTTGTTTGCCATTTAAAGTGAATAATGAATAAAGGATAAATTGATGAAAATCACGTGTAACGTAAAAAGACGAATACACATTTTTTTTAGAAGATTCGAAAATAATAATTATTTGAAGTGGGAGGATAAGGAATACGTAAAATTCCTTGTGTTAATAACATATCCACGAAAAGGTAATGTAACAGGAAATTAACGAAAAGTGATCGCAGTTCGTTATTGTGATAAAAATCCGTAGTTCAATAACGGCCAGCACTGTTGCTGATAACGAATAAGTCTGTTTAAAAAGCCCGAATAAATATTTTCGTACGAGAATTTTGAGAATTATCGCCGGAAATAAGCCATAGCTTGCGTTAAATTTAAAAATGAATGATCACCATTAAAGTAACTAAAACTCACCCTTGTCGAAAATTCACCTGCAACTTGAAAACTTGTGTCACTGGGTCACTGAACCGATCCTGGTCATCGATGGACGAGCCCAGTGCACAGCTGATCCCAGGTATACGACACTACCCAAAGTTAAGGGTCGCAATGTCAGGTGCGTCCAGGTCAACGTACCGAATATTCACTTCACTGCACGGCTACTAACACTGATCACTTTATTTGCTTTTTATGGAACGCGTTGTTCCTACGTTTTAAAAATTGGTGGCCCCGAAAGGGGCCGATTGTTATCAGTTGAAGAACTGCTCCACATGGCGACATTATGGTTTCACCTAAATAGGCGCGGACAATATTAGCATAATGTGGCCCAGCTCCGTCATGCTGGTAGTACATGTTCTGTCGGATCTCATATGGAATATCGTCCATAAGATCCGGCAGAACATGTTCTAGAAAATATTTATACGCTGGGCCGTCCAGCCTGTCTGGCAGAATGTACGGCCCAACGATAAATTCGCCACAAATGCCGGCCCATAGGTTGATCGACCAACGGACTTGTGCTGCACGTGGACGAAGCGCTAGGGGATTTTCGTCGCTCCACACATGCATATTGTGGGAATTGAAGCAACCTTCCCTGTTGAAAATTGCTTCATCCGTCCACAATATGTATGTGGTGAACGACGGATTCCTTCGCACTTCTCCCAACAGCCACCTGGAATAGTGAACCCGCTGGATGTAATCTCCGGGGAGCAACTGTTGCACCCGTACATATTTGTACGGATGCAACTTGCGATCCCTGAGAATTCCGTGTACCGTCGTGGTGCTGACACTAGAATAAAATGCAAAAAGATCCACTATTAGATAACATTTTTTTTCTTTAATTAATAATTGCTGCAGTTATCTTGAACTGTGACTTACTTTAGGCGACGGCTCAAGATGCGCACACTGATCGTTGGGTCAGCTTCAACGGCGTCGAGGATTCTCTCGATGATGCCCGGATTTCGCGCTGCAGCGGGTCTGCCCACCTCGCTGCCTCGCGGCATCACGGACCCCGTCGAGTAAAGCCGCGACGCTAACCGACGAAACGTATCCTCGCTTGGCGTTTCAATATTTGGATATTCTAGCGCAAATGCTCGCGCAGCAGCTCTTGCGTTCCCGTCGTTCCGGGCGTAGACCCAGAACATACGGTAGTATTCCTGGGCTGTGAACATTTCTGTAACGCGATTTCTAGCTGACTGACAGGATTTTTTCCAAGCAACTTCCGCTACCCCCAAGTAGCTTCTCTGGTTCCATTATGAGTTAACTCCCACCAAGCCAAGAGGCTTTAGGTAAAAAGAAGCCAGCACATTTTCGGAACACACGTGTTTTGCAGAAGTGCAACGAAAACTTTCACAAAAGCCCGCGCTCCGTCCTTCTACTGCCAATGTACCCATTGCTTCGAGATAGAAAACAGACACCACGTGTATCGGTTCGAAAGGGTCCGAAGAGAAGAGAAACAGAAAGTCTTCGAGTTGCTATAAAGAAAAAATCCTGCTTCCTGTTTCCCTTTTCCGATACCCTGAGTTCACGTCTGCTACGAGGCGGAACCAAGTAAGTCATAAATTATCCGAAACTGTAGGAAACCGTTCTCTACCGCCGACTTGCGGGACAATACGGTCATAAACCGCGACCCTGGCGAAATGCTCTGGCTGATCAGCCTGATTAATTTTGGAGAACTAGAAATTACAGAGTATTATCCAGCATCAATACGTCTCGCGGAGAGACACAGGAAAAGAAGGGATAGTCCGCTGACTGCGCGTAGTCCCGCCTGCTTCGTCCTACCCTCAAATTAAAGACGGATCCCTTGTCTCTCGAGTATAAACACGTGCTCGAATTTCAAAACACAAGCACGCGTCGACGTATTCGGTGCGAGAGACTGTGGGCTTGAGGTCCGATTGGCCCCAAACTAACCAATCTGCCCTGCATCCCTCCCAAACGGCCACTGTCCTGAAGAGGCCCTCTTCACAGCAATATCTCCTCCCCAAGGCCCACCTTCTCTCGAACGGAATACGTCGACGCATGCTTTTGTTTGGAAATTCGAGCGCGTGTTTAGACACGAGAGATAAGTAGGCCCAAATGGCTAGTTCAGGACCAATCGAACTTCAAGCCCGCCTTCTCTCGCACCGAATACGTCGATGCGTATCGTCCCTGAATTGGGGGACAATCCGGGACATGTATTATCCTGATGCCAGAACACATCGAAATGTCCTTTACCGTTTCACGTCGAGGTCGCGATTGTAAAAATCAGAAAAATTACTACCACATTCGCTGCTATGTTTTCTGTAAATTAAGCTTATTTCTAGAGTAATGCAGCTGATATTAACGTCGCAGTAACCTGTTAAAGGCCCCGTGGTGCGCCCCGTCTCAGGTAAAGCAACCGCGCGCGATTACAGTCAGCTGACCGTACCGCTACCACCCCACATTTCTTCAGTGAGGTCAAAAAACAGATCGACAGAATTGCACGAGAATTTTACTAACCCACTCTTGGCCAATGACTCTGTTTTTATAATAATCAGATTTATAAGTTCCAGCTGGGCCGGCATTTGTGGCGAATTTATCGTTGGGCCGTACATTCTGCCAGACAGGCTGGACGGCCCAGCGTATAAATATTTTCTAGAACATGTTCTGTCGGATCTTATGGACGATATTCCATATGAGATCCGACAGAACATGTACTACCAGCATGACGGAGCTGGGCCACATTATGCTAATATTGTCCGCGCCTATTTAGGTGAAACCTTTCAGGACAGGTGGATCGGCCGCGGCGGGCAAGAGCCCCACGTTGCGTGGCCTCCACGGTCACCGGATATGAATCCGCTGGATTTTTTCTTCTGGGGCTACCTGAAGGTAATTTGATTATTGCTGTTACTCTTTACTTATTCCTGTTGTAGATAATTTTTTTTTACTTACGTTTTGTATTTGTTGTACAACAATCATTTCAGAATGAAGTGTATCGTCAGCCGGTGGACACCCCTGAGGAAGCAATAGCGCTTATCCACGCAGCGGTGGAAAACATCACCCCGCAGACATTACGGGGCGTCCAACGAAATTTAATTCTCCGCGCTCAAGCATGCGTGGACAATGACGGTCGCCATGTGGAGCAGTTCTTCAACTGATAACAATCGGCCCCTTTCGGGGCCACCAATTTTTAAAACGTAGGAACAACGCGTTCCATAAAAAGCAAATAAAGTGATCAGTGTTAGTAGCCGTGCAGTGAAGTGAATATTCGGTACGTTGACCTGGACGCACCTGACATTGCGACCCTTAACTTTGGGTAGTGTCGTATACCTGGGATCAGCTGTGCACTGGGCTCGTCCATCGATGACCAGGATCGGTTCAGTGACCCAGTGACACAAGTTTTCAAGTTGCAGGTGAATTTTCGACAAGGGTGAGTTTTAGTTACTTTAATGGTGATCATTCATTTTTAAATTTAACGCAAGCTATGGCTTATTTCCGGCGATAATTCTCAAAATTCTCGTACGAAAATATTTATTCGGGCTTTTTAAACAGACTTATTCGTTATCAGCAACAGTGCTGGCCGTTATTGAACTACGGATTTTTATCACAATAACGAACTGCGATCACTTTTCGTTAATTTCCTGTTACATTACCTTTTCGTGGATATGTTATTAACACAAGGAATTTTACGTATTCCTTATCCTCCCACTTCAAATAATTATTATTTTCGAATCTTCTAAAAAAAATGTGTATTCGTCTTTTTACGTTACACGTGATTTTCATCAATTTATCCTTTATTCATTATTCACTTTAAATGGCAAACAAACCATGGCAAAAGGTTCGATTTTTTTGTTACGTCTTTTTTATTTGCCATTCTACGCAATTTTTTTCGATGCATGCCGCCTTGCTTGTTCGTAGTCGCAGCGCGGCCCGGCGCGCGGCCACGCTAGCGCGGGACCTCCAGCGGAAGGCTCGCGCTCTGATTGGTCGGTGCTTTTTATTAATATCTCGTTAACGAAACCTCGGAGGGCATTTTCGCAAAGGAAAAAGTTGTTTGCAATCACCCCCCGAATCACCCCCTTTAATATACCGCACCATTTTCGGAACACCCTGTATAAATCCCGCGTGCCATTGTTACGTGCGGGCGATGATTTTAATTATGACCGAGCGGATTCGTCAATTCTTTAACGTAACGCTTAACAAAATTTAGATAGATTTCAATAAAAATTCAGGATTGTTTTGGGATCCGTATTTGCTGCAACCAATACAGGTTGACCCGTTGGGGAAGTGGTATTTTCGTAGACAGGTTCGAATAAAATGAGCCGATATTTAAGCAAATATTACCATGTATTACAAAATAATGAAAAATTAGGAAATGTTTAAAAGGTGGTACAAAAACGGGAATTTACATGGTTTTGGAATAGAGTAATTTAGCGTAAGTGTCTTAGAGAACGAGCATTGATCGAGGGGGATCCCCGCAACACACTGTGTTGAAAATATCGCAATATAATTTTACAAGAAAACAAAGTTTAGCAACATCGCAGTGCACGCCCTCAAACGGGGAATATAACAATGATAGAGGGAAAACCCACAACACTCTAAAGAGGTTGGATCATTGGTTCATCCCGTACAATAATATAATTTGAAGGACTTACCGATTCGGCGCAAAGCTTATTAAAATTTTAAAAGAGGTATTCACGGTCTTTCTCTCTCTCTCTCTCTGTCTTTGTCCTGGGGCGCTGCGGCAAGAGGTTGATGCGCGGCACAGGCGTGGAGCACAAATCACACCGAGCAGTTCACTGACATTATAATGTTCACAGTGTTTGAATATTTAAATTTTTAAATGTTGGGAATATAAGTGATTTAATGAAAATGTAAACGGTTAAACTGATTAAAGTTTGAACAGACAGTCTCTACGGGGGACTGAGTCCTTTCACGATCACTAAGATGCACTGAAACTCCGGCTCAAAGACTATTTTATTAACAGTGATGTCCCTCGGACAGAGCGACTACGCACTAAGCGACTTAACGGCCGACTGCGCTGAGCGTTTGCAGGGTAGGCCCGAGCACTCGGGCCTTTGCACAAAGAGCGCCAAAATTGCTGACTCTGCACCTCATGCACACGGGCCCAACCGTCGTCGCCCGGAACGTTCCCAGCATCCAAGTTGTTATCGCGCCCGGCGTTCTAAGAACGTTGACGCTGTGGGAAGCATGGAAGAACGCAGTGGCGTAACGGCTCGTATAAAATTATTATTATAATACGGTTTATAAATCATTGACAACTGATCGAGGGAAACTCCCACAACACTCAATGGTAGGATCAGATGTCAATGATGGTGTGGCAAAATTTAACAGGTAAGAAAAATATAAAATGGTCTACTACCATGCTTTGAAAGGCTTATCACCACGCATTCTAAGAACGTCGACAGCGTTGAAAGATTGCTGACAATATTTTCCGTGTGAATATACCGTGGCGTGACAGGCTTTGAATCTGAATAAGTTATTACTATAAAAAGCTATGGTTAATAAATCATTGACAATTGTTCGAGGGATATCCCGTAACACACCTAGGTGGTTGGATCAATTGTCAATGTCTTAGATTGAGTTTCAAAAATTTTAAAATTGATCGGCATGTAACACCGGCAGGGGGAGGCTGAGGGGGCCCGGTGGTGGTGGTGGTGGTATTGGTGGTGGTATTGGTGGTGGTGCTGGAGAAGAAGAGATAGAGAGAAACATTCTCTCTATCTCTTCTTATAGATAGAGAGAATTGGGCCCTTTACACGGACGTTCCTGCGTGGCACTTTTGCGCGCCACACGCCAGCGCGGCACGCATTTGGCGTGGCGTGCCGGAACGTCGGAAGGAGCGCGCTCCTTCTCGCAGGCCAGGAGATCGTACCCGTCACTACTTAGAGACAGCGAGTTCGGGCTCCCATTTCTACGTCGACTCCACATGCTTTTTCCAGGAACCAGCGCAGTCTTGTATTGTGTACTACCTGTTCCATGTATATTATCGATCTGCGAAACGATCGGCAAGACAAGATCGCGATATACGTAGGTTTGCGAAAAGTATACGAATTCCTCGATATACCTGGCTTATAGAGGATATCATAAATGCTGTTACTGTAGGGCACACTGAAACATCTGTTTTTACGAAGCTACATTTGGTTTACCTGAAGGTGCTATAAATTATGGAAATGGTTTATTACTCAGTTATAACGACTGTATTGCGATCTGCATTCTCCTTGCGGACGAAAAGTTTCCACCTCATCGGACGTTCTTGCTAGCATCTTGTGCGTGGTTAGAAGTGTGGCGCGCCGAAATTCCACGTTCTTGCGTGCGAGTAGAACCGTTGTCAGGCGTGTCGCGTCCAAAAGTGTGGCGCGCAAACCTCGACTTCAGAAAAGTTTACATAAGAGACAGAAAAGGTAGTTAGAAAAGGAAAGCGGCACTTGAAGACAAGGGTTTGGCGTGGCGTGTGGCTTTCCGACAGTGCGGAAAATTCTGAGGCACGCGGCGCGCCTGGCAGTCAAGACTCTGCGAGCCGCTACAAGCAGTAGGAAGTAAACGAGAATTTTTTCAAACCAAAAAATTAAACATATTTACTTGCAGCTTTGTGGCTTCATTTGTCAATCTTTAGGGAATATGAAAAAAAATTGTATGCAAAAATAGTGGTTATATCCGGCGTTATAGTGCTTCAAATAGAACGCCTTACAAAACTCATATGCGCACTGTTAGCATAAAATCAGTTGTTGTAGTTGTCTGAAATAGATTAATATACGATTAATAGATTAATATAATAACTTTATTAACCAAAATCATGATGTTATTTATTTTCATCTGCAACCTAGTAAATTGTGTCTGTACCTACCTATCGCAAATTATTTGCGTAAAATCTAAACATTCGGATAGTTAGTTAAAAAATTAAATATGGATATCTTAATACACGTGAAACCGTATATTTCGATACACGTAAAACCGTATATTTCGATACACGTGTACACGTGTATCTTCAATATACACATTCTAAGAAGTGAACGCGATTTAACCGGTTAACTGGCACGGCTTTTTTTATTATTCGTGCCCAAACTGGCAACATCGAAAAATTAAGTGAATCACAAAGTTATTCCATTTGATCATATATGATACAGAATTGACCAGATTTTTTTTTGATCATATATGATACATAAGCAGAATTGGCCAGATTTTATTATCATATATGATACATTGCCAGTTAACCGGTTAAGAAAGGATCAAAACTGATTTGACTGGCAACTATGCGGGTGGTGAATTTCCAAAGATTTAAAAACATAACTTGACCATCGTATATTTTAAAATAATAATGTAAGAATAAAATCGTCTGGCCTAATAAATTTGCCCCATTGAATATGTTAGGAAATATCCAACTGTTTACTGTTACCGCGGACACCCTGTATGTACCTTTTTATTACTTTCTGCCGTTTCTTCTTCCATCTACACACATACCTAGTTTCAGGGGTTCGTACAGGTTTACAACTACTTAAGTAGTTAATTGCTTGTTTTCGAAGGTTTCGTCGGGAAACATTTGTCTGCCAGATGTCGAAAAGGGAAAAACGACATCGTGCAGTTTTTCAGTGATTTCGAATTTCTTCGGCTGAGTTAATCCGTATATTGCTCCATCGGCGGGTTCCTCCGCAGACCTACGGGACAATGCGGTTATAAACCACGACCCGGGGCGAGACTCTGACCGATCAATCTGGCTAGTTTTGGTAACCAGATGTCTACTTTTACACCTCTACGTTATCTCGAGGGGAGGGGGGGGGGGGGGGGGTGCCTCCTACGCCGTCGAACTTGCAGAGGGAAGGTCCCTCCTCTTGTAGGAAAATTTTGCCAATCAGCAATGTTCTTTACTCGTTCTGGCCATCGTTCGGACCACCGAATCCGAGCAGCCCTCATAAAACAAAGTTTTCACAATTATTTTGATCACCCTACGGATCACAGAGTCTACATCGATCTAACCATACTTTTGGATAAGTTACACTCTCGTTGGACTCCAGGATGAGCCAGGAATCCATTGATGTCACTTCCATATCGATACGATAAGAGAGTGCGTTTAAGAAATGCTTACTCCTTTTATAATTTGTATTGCTTCTGTAAAAGATTTCCATGATATTTGTGATAATTTTAATTGGGAGAACGCCAGGAATCCATTAGTGTTATTTTCATATCGATACGATGACGAATAATGAATCTCTTAACACGCTGTAATGAATATTTCACCCTCGACTGTGGGTCGCCGACCTCGATTCGCAGCGGTCGGCCGAGAATACATACCTGTTTCAGAAAAACTGTATTCTTTATTCTTTATTGTATCGATATGGAAGTGATACCGATGCATTTCTTATGTTTTTCAAATGAAAATTATACCAAATTTCATGTAAATCGAACTATTTTTAACGAAGTTTTGGAAATCAATTTATTATGAAGATTCCTTAATTACGATCCAATTTGTGTCGTTTTTTGACCATTTTCATCGGGAACTCATAAGGAAACGATTCACACCACTTTGGCCAAGATCCGATGAAAAATGTAGAATTTTTAATTCGCCACTTCTTAAGGGGCAACATTGTAAGGCCCCCCTGGCCTCGAGGGTCGAAGTCCTTGAAACCCATCGAGGCACGGCTTATCGGTAGCGTTGCCTCTTGAGTCGAGGTTTGCTTGCGGCGAAAATTCTTGCGCGCCACACTTTTGGACGCGACACGCCTGACAACGGTTCTACTCGCACGCAAGAACGTGGAATTTCGGCGCGCCACACTTCTAACCACGCACAAGATGCTAGCAAGAACGTCCGATGAGGTGGAAACTTTTCGTCCGCAAGGAGAATGCAGATCGCAATACAGTCGTTATAACTGAGTAATAAACCATTTCCATAATTTATAGCACCTTCAGGTAAACCAAATGTAGCTTCGTAAAAACAGATGTTTCAGTGTGCCCTACAGTAACAGCATTTATGATATCCTCTATAAGCCAGGTATATCGAGGAATTCGTATACTTTTCGCAAACCTACGTATATCGCGATCTTGTCTTGCCGATCGTTTCGCAGATTGATAATATACATGGAACAGGTAGTACACAATACAAGACTGCGCTGGTTCCTGGAAAAAGCATGTGGAGTCGACGTAGAAATGGGAGCCCGAACTCGCTGTCTCTAAGTAGTGACGGGTACGATCTCCTGGCCTGCGAGAAGGAGCGCGCTCCTTCCGACGTTCCGGCACGCCACTCCAAATGCGTGCCGCGCTGGCGTGTGGCGCGCAAAAGTGCCACGCAGGAACGTCCGTGTAAAGGCCGCTAATGTCTTTCTCTCTATCTCCTCTTCTCCCGGAATGTAACGCGGTGGACACCGCGCACATTCACCTTCATGCCTCTGCGCCTGATGACATTCAACGCGTCTGTCGACATTTTTACTGTCATCTGCCTGGTCGTTTCGTTCGATTTTCCTTTGGTCACAATCAGCCATCTCGTGGCTTTTGTTTTTGGGAGGGTCTTTTCGATCCATAGCATCGTTTCTTCGTCCGATATTTCCGGATTATTGACCCAAACAGTGACCTCGTATCTGGTGGCCACAATTTCTTCGTCCTGTCTAATTATTTGTTTGCCGTCCACTTTTAGTGTTCCCTCCTGTATCATTACATCCAACAGTTTTATCAAAGTTTCTCCCTCTGCCGTCATTACTAACCCTCCGTTTCTCAACCCATGTTTCGTGACTTTGATGTCCATGTCTCTGCGAAGTGCTTCATTCGTTATATTAAGCGTCACGAGATTCTTCTCCCTCTCGGTTAGTCCAGTTTTGGGGTAATCTCTGTGTGTTAGCGCCGTTGTACTCATTTTAATTTTGTCTTCGGGTCGTGGTGTCTGTTGTTCTTTTGTGTTTCTGGTTATTTGTCGTTTCTTTATTGTACGTTCGTCCTGTGTGTTGCGCGTGTTGCTGTTTGTTCCTCCTTGGCCTTGTCCTTGTCCGTGTCCGTGACCGTGTGTATGTGCGTGTATGTATGTAGCGGTCTCCACCCGCTTGGTCCCGCAGTGGACTCTTGCTCGGGGGCTTCTTCTCCTTTCCCCTTCCCTGTCCTCTTCCTTTTTCCCTTTCCCTTTCTCTTTCCCTTCCCCTCTCCTTTTCCCGTTCCCTTCCCCTCTTCTTCCCCTTCCCTTTCTTTCCTTCCGTCTTTATGGTCGGATCCACCTTTGCTGCAATCGCTTATGTGCGGAGGCGTCTCCGTCCTTAATGTAGACACCTCCAGCAGATCCAACATTTCGTGGTCCGTGTCTTGCTCCATTATCTCTTCTCTTTCCCGCTCCATTTCTGCCTCCATATCAATCACCAACGCTCCTTCCTCTTCCGCGTCCATGGCATCGTCATTCTCCTCCTCCCCCTCCCTCCTATACCTGGCTGATGCCTTTTCCAGTTCCGCCACCTCTCTTCTTCGCGTTCCCGTCGACTCCCACAGCGATATATCAGCCATCGATGGCGTTATTCGTCCCGCAGTACTTTCCTCGTCACTATCCTCTATCACGAGAGTTGCAGGTTGGTTATTCTTCTGCTTCTTTTCCCCGTCCTCCGCCCTCTCCAATTCCTTGTTCGTTCTTGCTTCTCCATTCGATGACTCTTGTCCCCCAATCGTTAGGGAATTGTTTTTTTCAATTCTCATCAGCGAAACCTGTGGATTCCGGCGATTCCAATCCCGGAGACAATTCGCCGTTGCCTCCTTAACGGCTGATGTCCCTCCCACTTGATTGGCGTCCATATTGATGTTTTTTCCGGGAGACGCGTTCGACCTAATATAAAATGGCTATTAAAATAAGTAATATAGATATTACTTATTTTATCAAAACGAACCTAAAATGTGTAGAATTTTATGCCGATTCAGGAAAACTGGTCGATATTTGCTTCAAGACAATATTTACTGTAAATCGGGTTGAAAACTCAAGTCACGACATCTGACCACCCACCCCGAGGTGCCGGGAGAAATGGTTTTCGTCGTTGGCGCAGAGACCGCTCACATAATTAATCATTGAAAATTAACAAAGGATAAAGCCAAATTATTTATGAGTGAATACAACTACGGATTCATTGATATTTAATTTGTTTACGCCAAACAAGTAAATAACACATTAAAGAAAAAAGAAAGAATTGGTTTAATACGCGACGTTTCGTTGACAGTTGATTCGTGTGTGATTGGAATAGAGTTTTCGTCGACTCGATTGGTTTTTCGAATATCGCGACCGCTGAAAGACATTGGGTTATTTCTGGGTTATCGTTATTTTGTTTGGTTCTTGCGATCGCGTCGCAGTCGAATGGAGAAGTTTAGCTAGGACGATGGCCGCCGATATCGAAGAAATTCACTAGTTTTATTTTACCAGTTCTTTTTATTTTATTTTTATTTTCTAAGTCCCGAAAATGGCGAAACGATTGAAAACCTCGCAAGTATTGCAAATACTGAACGACATTCCAATGGAATGCACTGATATCCCCACGATGATGAACTCTATGACTGTGGAGGTGAATCAGAAGAAAGTGAAATTGAACTATACATATAGGATAGCGAGGATGAACTTTTTGACAGTGAGCATAGTGATAATGAGGTTTTAGACGAAGAAAATGTTGAGGAGTCCTCGGAAAGTGAATTTGAAAATACTTGTGATTTTCGCAAAAGAAGAGGTGCTAGAGTGTTTTCAAGTTCTGAAGATGAAAATGAAAGTATTTTACAAAATGTCTTAATGAAATTAGCGCAGACGGAACTCTACTCCTGGATGATTACCACTTGATAATATTTTCAAAGACATGATGAAAAATGAAGTAAATACCGCATTTCCTTTACTAATTGACGACCATATGCTTGAATGTATAATATCTTGCACGGAATTAGAAGCTCCTAGAGTTTTGGGTAAAAAATGGACCCTAACAAAAACAAAATTGAAAGCTTTCATTGGAATTATTACGTATTTTTTAAATACCAGTCATTATTGGTAGAACTAGCTTCGTTCAAACGTCGGTAGTTGTAGTGTTAAAGAAAGAAAAAAGAATTGGTTTAATACGCGACGTTTCGTCGACTCGATTGGTTTCTTGAATATCGCGAACGCTGAAAGACATGTGGTTTTTTCTGAGTTTTTTCTGGTTCTTGCGATCGCGTCGCAGTCGAATGGAGAAGTTTAGCTAGGAATTGTCGGCGAGATTGGTGGTTGGACGTGGTCAATTTGGAAGAATGTAACGAATCGTTGGCGAGATTCGTGGTTGGAATTCGTGTGAATATCGAAGAAATGTAAGGCGAATCGTTGGGGCGAGATGACCAATCTTGGACGTTGTCAATATCGAAGAATGTAACGGATACGGAATTGTTGGCGAGATTCGCGGTTGGACGTTGTCAATTTTGAAGAATGTAACGCGAATTAGCTACTGGCTCGTAGCAAGGGAAATGAGAATAGAAGAAAAGTGAATAAAAACGTTGGACGTGGCGTCTGAATATCGCGAAGAATGTCGAAGAATGTAACGAATTTGGGGGGTGTGGTTTCTCCGTCTCTAAATCGAAATTGGTGGTTTTCTGGCTCGTTTGTACTTTGAGAGCGGTCTTGCCTTTTAGCGCCGTCGGTACTTGGCTGCTGTTGTCGCTACGTCGCGATGGACACAGATCTAGATGTCGCGAGCAGAGATTGGTGGTTGTTGTTGGGTTGGATTCTAGTTTTATTCCTTTGAGATGTCAAAAGTTGTGATTTTTACGCGGACTATGCGAGAAATGAGTTTGTCGCGGCGCCGTCAGGCTCGCGATTCACCGCGTATATATGTACAAAATTTCATTAAATAAATAAGAGTTGATGCACGACATTTCTAAACTACCACTATTACCAAATTCCTATAATTTATATTTACAATTCGACGTTCGCCATTCCCGAGGGTGGCGTTGCTGAGGCGCATGCCCCGGGCGAACGGGGTTATCATCGGCAGCCGGCCGGCGCAGTATAACGTAGGACGCGAGATCTATAGAGTATCGCGGCGCGGTGTGGGTTTTTTCTGAAATTACGACTCTACGCGAGAAATGAGTTTGTCGCGGCGCCGTCAGGCACGCGATTCACCGCGTATATATGTACAAAATTTCATTAAATAAATAAGAGTTGTTGCACGACATTTCTAAACTACCACTATTACCAAATTCCTATAATTTATATTTACAATTCGACGTTCGCCATTCCCGAGGGTGGCGTTGCTGAGAGGCGCATGCCTCGGGCGAACGGGGTTATCATCGGCAGCCGGCCGGCGCGGTATAACGTAAGAGACGCGAGTGCGGTGTGGGTTTTTTCTGAAATTACGACTCTACGCGAGAAATGAGTTTGTCGCGGCGCCGTTAGGCACGCGATTCACCGCGTATATGTACAAATTTTCGTCAACATACATAATATAACTAACTCTGTTTCACTCCTACTAACTAACTAAGGTCGACGTTCGCCATTCCCGAGGGTGACGTTGCTCAGGCGCATGCCTCGGGCGAACTTGTATCATCGGCAGCCGGCCGGCGCGGCGAAAGAGCGCGAATTTAGCGGGAGTAGAGCGGCTAAGAATGGTGATTTCTGGGTTTTTTCTGAGTTTTTTCTGGGTGTTGATTCAGGGCGAAATATCGCGTTCCAAGAGGGGATTTTAGTTGTGGTTGGTAACGGAGTGGCCCCAAATCAGAGGCGATTTCGTACAAAATACACATAAAATACACATACATATATATATATATATATATATATATACACACATGTAAAAAACACATAGAGAGCAGTGAATAAAAAATGGTTGAAACAGTGGGTTTAGGTTAGTGGGGGGCCGTTGTTGCAGAGAGACGATTTTTGTTGTTGCGTTGGTTGGTTCTGCGATTTCCAACACGTTGGAGAGATATGTCGCGGACGCGTAACGGTCGAGCTGAAACGTTTTCGATCGCGTTTTCGGCGAAAGCAAAACGACTGCGAAAGCAAAACGAGATTCTACGCTGACCGGGGGTATTGGTGTTGGTTCGGGTCCTGATTTTTTGGGGGGCGCGCAAAGCGTAACGGAGTTTGACGCGAAAAACGAGTTGAAAAAGATGATTGATTTCAAAGCAAAACGAGATTCTATAAAGACCGGGGTATTAGTGTTGGTTCGGGTCCTGATTTTTTGGGGGCGCGCAAAGCGTAACGGAGTTTGACGCGAAAAACGAGTTGAAAATGATGTAGAAAAAAGGGCGCGCTCGAATATCGCGACGAAGAAGCGAACATATACAAGTGTCGATGGATTCTGAGTGCAAACGCGAACACTACACAGTTCTCCGTTTCGGACGTCCCCACTAACACACTGCGATTAACCCATGTTAATATGTAAATTGTAATTAAATAAACTCACGTTTGCAGTGTTGGAAGCTCTCTTCCCTTGACCGGTACTTCGGGCTTTGGCGGTGCACGTCTAGGCTGCTGTGGTTGGCAGCAACGACCTGTGTGGCAAACAAGCACACACGTTGAGGAAGAGGAAGACGACACAAAGATAGAGGAAAAGAATTTCCAAACAACAAGTTTGCGCTGAAATCGATCAAGTATATCGCGATGGAAATGCTATATGCAGATGGAAAAGATACGTACGCAGAGACTAGACGAGAAGCTCGATTCTAGTAACACAACAACACAAGGCAAAACGCAACGAGGCACACAAAAAACACTTTGGCATTCGGTGCAAAAGCAGAGCGAATGATTAGAAGCCTGAAAAGCGCGCTTATATATTTTCCACGCTTCTCCCTCTCCGACGACCGAGACTACTACCCTCTCTCTGCTGAGAGACGTTTTCCCGCCAACGACTCTGCGAACCACCTCTTTTTTACGTCACGACCAATCCACGAGCCCCAACATTCGGCCCCTGTTTCAATGGCCGCGTGAGATCTGCCAGCGCGAATGACCGGCACAGAGCCCCGAACATTCGAGCAATTCAATTTTGGAATCATTTAAAATTTTTTTACTTTTCTTCGCCGTGTGTTTGGGGCATTGTCTTGTTTGAAGACAAATCCGCCGACGAGACCCATTTTTAATATAGCCTCTTCTAAATTTTCATTCAGTATATCAATATACTTCTCTGCATTCATGATTACTTATTTGGTTGTCTCTCGCCAAATAGCTTACTATTTCGTTAAATATGGCTTGTCCACACAGAAATGTAAACATGGATTTCAATTATTCACTAAATAATCTAGGGCAGATGTCCCAATTACTGCCAGTGTCCCAATTATATGTAATAAAAACGTAATATTCACAGGGTACGCAGAGAGGTATTTAAATGATCCAAAATGTTGTATGGCCAAGTGTTCGATCTGACTCCGTTTTGCAATAATAATAGCTTAAAGTTAATTGTACGACTTTGGGACTATCCTATCTTCGTTTTTATGGCTATACCTTGCGAAGGTGCTTGTCGTACACCCCGCTCGAAGAAGCGCGTCCAATGAGTAAAATAAGGGAGGTTTCGAAATCGGCAACCATGATTGGTTATTTCCATTCAGGTAAATGACCAATTAGAAGTACCATAGGAAAATGAAAACTTACGAGGTCGGGTGACTTGGAGCACCAAGTCAGTCTACTTCCAAGTCTTGAAGATTATCAAACGGTGCGTTTAACGGAAGTGTGAGCACAATGTTCGACGAAAAATTGATTGCGCTCGTGAGGCAGTACGTAGTCTTATTTGACATGTCGAATCCACGCTATATTGACCACAAGTACAAAATGTCAGTGTGGACACAAATTGGGAGTGCCTTGAACACGCCAGGTATGTGTGAATTACTTACATATATACTTAATTAACTTAAATTTAAATATATATACACATATGTACAGTGGGCTTGTTTTAACTATAAACGTTGGATATCTCGTACATTGCACGATCACTTAGGGTTTTACCTACGCAACGATCCACGATTTGCGTTGCCCTGTCTCCCTAGGATGTCAATAATGTATAACCTTGTACTACACTGAATTACCGTATGTGGCACAACGTTGCACTCATCTTAACAAACGCCATCATATTATGAGTAAATATGTATAATATTCAATTTAAACAAATGAACTTGACCTTCAAATCTCCCCTACAATTTCATGCACAAAAAACTATTAACACCACACAATGCCACTCGCATAAATCACTTAGTTTGTCATTAAGTACTTTGCAAACGCATCTCTAATTTTAAAAGGTTGCAGATGCGCTGCATTTCCTCCTTCTAACGCGATCATTCTCGGGTGTACAGTGTTTGATTCTGATGTTGTATTGGTTACGGGTGCAACGCATACCTCTCTTTTTCGGATAAAATTGTGTAAGATACACGTCGCCATCACAATGTAGTCGACGTGGTCGGGGGTAGATTGGATTCGTCTATTATATATTCTAAATTTTTGTGACAAAATGCCAAATGCATTTTCCACATAACGCCTGGCTATAGTTAACCGATAATTAAAGTTTCTTTTTTCGTTCGTGGTTAATTGTGGTCCCGGAAATGGCCTCATGAGATAAGTTTTTAGGGGGAATGCCTCATCCCCTACAATAACGTACGGTACTGATAGAGAAGTGCCTGGCAGAGGCTCATCGGGGGGTAAACGGAATATGCCGTTTTCCAATGCCCCCCCCCTAAATTCGAGTGAGCTAGTATGCCACCGTCGCTATTTTTACCAAAACTTCCCACATCCACCGCGATAAAATTCTACTGGGCGTCCACCAGTGCCAGCAGCACTGTGGAAAATGTTTTCTTATAGTTGAAATACATACTTCCACTATTTGCTGGAGCTTGTATTTGAATATGCTTCCTATCTATTGCCCCTATACAATTTGGGAACCCGGTACGATGGAAAAACCCTGCGCTGATTACTCTCCATTGTTCTTCGGTTGGAAGAGGCATTGCTTCTTGCATTAGTGCTTTAACAATTGCGTTGCACGTTTCATGTACAATCACCGATGCAGTGGTGTGCCCAATTCGATAATTATAGGAAATTGTCTTAAACGAATCTCCTGTAGTAAGATACCTAAATCAGAAATTAAAAACCATATTTAATTGAAAAGTAAGAAAAAAGTGGGAAAACATTCATACACATTTCTTATAAGACACTCTGTACAGTATTCTGTAATTACTGTATAATTGAAATTATTATTACTGTCTTTTTAGCATTGGAATGCAAGAATAGATGGACAAATATCAGAGACCAATTCCGGCGGAATTTGGGCAAAAAGCCGAAAAGTGGGCAAGCCGCGGAAAAGATAAAGCCCTATAAATACGCTAATATTTTACCATTTTTATTGCCCCACCTGAGCGAGAGGGACACTATGTCGAACGTACCGACACCGGAGGAGGTTCCACAAATCGAGGTTCCACATATTGAAAATTCCGCGAGAGTAAATGAAACTAATACATCCGTCGTTCGCATGGAATTAGAAACTGCGGATAACAACGGACAAACGGAGGAGCCTGTGGCCTCGCCACCACAACAAATGCGTGCTACGACGAAGAAACGATATAAATCCATTGCCGAGAATGACCAAACACCGGCAGCGCTAGTAATGGACTACATTTTGCGGAAAAACGACGAACGAGACGTGCCCCCGCACCCGATGATTACTTTTTTAAAAAGTATGGGAGAGATTTTAGTAAATTTATCGCCACGTGCCCAACATACAGCCAGGGGACGCATTTTTAGCATCGTCCACGAGCTGGAATATGAAGCGTTGCATGAAGCAGCCAGGGAGCAACAGCAGCCCATATCAAGTTGGGTGCCACCGCATACCCATTATTACGATGGTCCCTCCACGTCCCAGGGATTCTCCCCAGCTGATATACCCCATGACTGCTCCGAAGTAGAGCACCAAATTCGTAACAACGAGGCAGATAATCACCAATAGTTCTCGATACTCGGAAAAATGTGTTCGAATTCGTGTGCCCCTACCTATTTTGTATATATTTCACCGGGTATGTTTGTATTTTATGTAACAAATAAACTTCTGTATTTACCTCAGACAGATTGCTAAGCGTTCTCTCGGTGATATCGACCGCTTCCAGTTTGTATCGGTTCTGCTTAGTAGTGGTTTGATTTTATCCAGTAGGGCAGCGCTGTTCAGGAGTTGCCGCGTAGGGCAACTGGTCAGACAGCCCGGGGCAAACACTTGCTGGCGGCGCGCAAGCCACGCCTCCCCGGGCAATACGGTACAGATGCCTAGGATGAACAAGGACCGTCGCCTCCCTACGCATCTACGAGCCTGTACTCCCGCCACAACCATTCCTCCCCACTCCGCTCTAACGATAGCTGACGTCACTGCCCCGAGCTTTGCTCGCAGCGTTTGCCCCGGGCAAATGCGGCTGCCCATGCCCTGAAAACGGTAGCCTGACCGGCGCTGCAGTAGGGCATCAAACGTATTTCTGGACATCTTGAAATAATTGCAAAATTTGTCCTCGTGGTCAATTAGCGTATTGTACATTTGAAATTCTCCTTGCTGGCTTCTATTTTTCCACAAAGGGTGGACACTCCATCTTCTTTGCCTTCTTCTGTTTTGAGGTTCTTCCAATAAAATTGCCATTATAGCTAAGTGCTCCATAGGAAAGGAATAAGGCATTGCAGAACACGGAACTCAAAGGTCTTCACTGGTCGAAGATTTGTTCAGAACTGATCAGTCACTCGTTTTCGACCAGCTAAAAAGGCGTAGGCAATAAAGTCATGAAGCTACACCTCGGGACCTTCGCTTGTCAGGTATGACTCCTCTAGGGTAAATCCTGGAGACGCGGTCGTGCCGGGGAGTTGGTCGAGTCGCCATATTTTAGACTCTATACGGAAAATCACGTTAAAGTGCAGACAAATTACTTCTCTAGAAGCCATACAATTGAATGAATAGCGTCATTTCGCTTCCTTCGATAAAAATTAGTGTCCAGCAGCGGTCATAATTGCGGTAAAAAAGATCCTCTCGTTGTTTGCCAGCCATCATGTATTAGAAAAGTACTTTGAGATTCATAATGAAATTTAAAGAATGGCTGATGGCTGGCAACTTTTAATACATGATGGTACTTTTCCAAATACATAATTATGTATACATTAATTGAAAAATAAATGCCCAGAAAAGGCATATACAATCTGATTTCAAGCCATCTTCAAAGACTGCTAGACGAAACCAGCTGTCTTGAACAAACTCAAACGTTTTCAGAAATACGTGGATAACCATGGATCTCGTTTGGGGAAGCTGAAGAGAATTCACAACTACGTTCTGAACAAATTTGAGGAGGCAAAACACAATTGCAAAATTGTGAAAATTATTATTGCTTCAATCACTTTTTTTAACCTTTTGGCCAGAAAAGATAATCATAAATGTAATGGTTAATTACCCAGTGTTGTGATTTCAATAGTATTATCATTAATTTTATTTATTATCATTAATATTTTTCTAATTGTTATCTATCATTAATCTATTATCATTCATTTAATATAATGAATTTTCATATAATAGAGATAATTAAATTTCAACAGACGGTGTTGTCATTCTCTTTCCCTCATTTTTCTTCTTTCCCCTGTTCACCTTTGTTGATTTTTCAAGGTCACACCAGTTTTTGGGAGCATCATTAATTTACATTTTGGTGACCGTGGTGTGACATATACTTTCGATCAAAAAAAAAAAGTCTGCGCGATTCCATCATCAACCGAATAGTGTTGTTCCTAGTCAGCGTACATTAATCAGATTTCAAAGGATCATTTCTATTGTTTTTACTAGTCTTCTATGCAAATGGAATTGTATAAAACGTTCATTAGAACGTGCAAAAGAATATAAATAGACGCGACTGGAAAATTAGTGAAAACAATAGAAAAACTAAATGGTGACAAGAAACACATTCTTATACCAAATTATTATAAAAGGTGAAAATGGTCGAGCCACCAGCATCGGTGGAAATCCACGCTAGCCGATAAATGTAGGAAAGACATGCAGGGCGATTCTGGAGCCGACGCCTGCCAAAGAGATGCCGCCTGGTACCCCGTGGCGGGGCCAACACCCTGCTGCAGTGCCTCATCGAATTTTATGGCTTTCGAACCTCAAAGGGCTTGGAATACAATAACAAGTGAGAAATGTCCACGATTTCCGCATTTCTCATAGGATCTCTGCGAAAACGACGTCAATCGATTCCTTATGTTTTTCCGATGAAGATCGTACCAAATTTAATGCACATTGGATTATTTTTAACGAAACTAGCGTGAAATTATATAAATCAATTTTTCATCTAATTTCCTTCATTATGGTCCGAATTACGTCGTTCTTAGTGTTAGTTTCATCGGCGAAACATAAGGAATCGATTGGCCTCGTGGGCATTTCTCAGTTCTTAATAGGTATAGTGCCTATACGAGCTATAGTGATTTAGGTGCGAAGTCACTCAGCGGGGTCTTACCCGACACCCTGCTGTGTACTGGCCGTTAAACGTGCCCCCCTACTACATCTTGCAGGACTGTATTTAGAGAAGACCAGGACAAAACCGGGGCCCTAAGGCCCTAAGACCGGGACAAAACCGGGGCCCTAAGGCCCTAAGGCCCCGGTTTTGTCCTGGTCTTCTGTAAATACAGTCCTGCAAGAGGTAGTAGAGGGCACGTTTAGCGGCCAGTACCCAGCAGGGTGTCGGGTAAGACCCCGCTGAGTGACTTCACACCTAAGTCACTATAGCTCGTATAGGCACTATACTCCAACCTCTTCGAGGGTCGAAAGTCATAAAATTCGGTGATGCACTGCGGGGGGTTGCCGGCGCCACGGGGTGCCAGGCGGCATCTCTTTGAGTCCAGTCGCTCCAGGATCACCCTGTATCCAATTGAAATGAAAACATTATACTTTTTACAATATATAAAAATATTTATTTTTTGCTTATATACATATTAAAAATAAAAATTAATATTTTTTTCCCCTCCGCGGCCTCTATAGGGGCCTCTTCCTCCTGCTCCACCTCCCCAGCCTCTATAGGGGGCTCTTCCTCCCCCTCCTCCTCCCCAGCCTCTATAGGGGGCTCTTCCTCCCCCTCCTCCTCCCCAACCTCTATAGGGGGCTCTTCCGCCCCGCCCTCTGTGTCCACCCCTTCCTCCTCCCCGGGCCCTAACCGCCGGTGTTCCACGGCCGCGTGAGTGCGTAATTTTTTTCACTAATTTTTGCAACTGAAACAGTAATATAAAAATTAAGACATTTCTTAAAACGGAATAACATTCTGAAAATTGCAACGTTTCGCACAAAGTGGTTTAGTAGGAAGTAAGCCATAGAACCACATACTTACTTCCTTTATCTGCCTCTCCAGGCCTTGCGTCGTCGTTTCCGGGGGAGGGGGGAGGGGGGCTGCAGCCCTCCCTTCCTCCCTTTCCGCTGCCACCTCCGCCACCTCCGCCACCACCCCCGCCCCATTCGGCTGCGGGTCCGCATTTATATTATTCAGCGCCATTTCCATCTGAAAATGAAACAAAATATATAAAAAAAAATTAACGTTAAAGGATTTTATTTAACTTCATCAAAAATGCACTGAAAACCAAAAAAATAATTATTTTCTTGTACTACAATTATCTTTAAGGTCTGCGCACACATATCCGTTTCGTCTCAGTTCCGTGTCATTGTGCCTGTGGTAAGAAGAAGAGACCCTCTACGCCCCTCTTCTTCTTACCAATGGCACACTGACACGGAACTGAGACGGAACGGATATATTTGCGCAGACCTTTAAGGTCCACGCACACATATCCGTTCCGTCTCAGTTCCGTGTCAGTGTTCCATTGGTAAGAAGAAGAGGGGCGTAGAGGGTCTCTTCTTCTTACCAATGGAACACTGACACGGAACTGAGACGGAACGGATATGTGTGCGTGGACCTTTATACGGTAGAAACTATCACGACGGAGCGCCGACGGGCGAGCAGGACTTTGAAAAAGGTTATTACAATGTACGCGCGTTACGCGATTCCGTGACGCTAAGCGGCCCACGTGCTGTTCTTCGTAACGCACGTGGTTATGTCGTCCCGACGAAAATGGCCCATTTGAAAAATCTATTTCCTTAAAAATATCCCGATTAAAAGAGGCGCGACTTATTCGCGGCATCGCCTTTGAGAACTCTAGCGCGAGAATCACCCTGTTTAATAGAATAATACTATTTTAATACTTACATTTTGCATGTTGTCCATTTTCCCTTAGTTGCTTCTGATAGGAGCGAAGCTAGGACTGTGGAGGACTGAACACGGGACCGGGATTCCCGGAATGTCTCTGATGCACACATTGTCACTTGGCGTCGATTGGTTGAAGCCAAAACCTAGCTTGGCGCCGATTGGTTTGGCCCAACAGCTAGCTTGGCGCCGATTGGATTGACATCCCGGCGTCATCACGCGCACCAGTGACAAACTTGTGTGTCAGGGACTTTTCTGCCAAGTGGTAACCCGAGACTGATTTTTCTCACAAGGGGACACTAAGGTCGACGGGAAACGGATTTTCCTGAACCTTGCAGTATTTGAAGATGTCGCCTCCGAAGTTAATTTGGCAAAGCAGTAGGGCGCGCTTCTCAAGATTTTCCGAGAAAATTGCATTTGAAAATCGCTTTACTCGGAGATAAGCAGTTTGCGTTAACGATTCAACAAGGAGTCGTGTGGTCAAGGGTGTAGCGTGACAAACTGATAATCGGTAGGTGCTGCAAAAATTATTATTTTCCATGCTTTTATGATGAATATCACCCTGCTTATCTCCGAGTAAAGCGATTTTCAAATGCAATTTTCTCGGAAAATCTTGAGAAGCGCGCCCTACTGCTTTGCCAAATTAACTTCGGAGGCGACATCTTCAAATACTGCAAGGTTCAGGAAAATCCGTTTCCCGTCGACCTTAGTGTCCCCTTGTCAGTCAAGAAAGTCCCTTTGTCGTCGCTGACGAAAAGTCCGTAAATGTAAATTCAGACGAGCGATGCGACGTCGTTGCGATTTCGCACCGGTACATACGTATGTGTATTGTTGCGTGTTTTCGCGGTGATTTTTAGAATAGAACTCGGGTTGGTGCCCGTGGGGTGCTAAAGCACCCTGCTCGTCGGAGTGCGCGGGTGTTATGAAATAAATGAAACTATTTGCTCTGGTAAAACTTGTATATATATTTTTTAAAGAACTTTAGCGATTGCTTTTATGCGTGAGAACAGAATTTGTGCTTTCAAGCGTCAGAATCGTTCTGACTTCTCGGAGTCCTCCGTCGTTGCTCCTTCCCTCCTCGAACGTGGTGCCCCTTCCATCCTTGGGCGTCCTCCCAGTCCTTAGGCCAATCAGGGTAAGGGATGAGCCAGATTCAAAGGGTAGGCTGTGCCGTGGCTGTCCGTCCGCCCCCGCGAATCGACGTCCATCTTTCCTTCTAATTCCGGGTGGTGGTGGAAACTCTGTGGAAGCGCGCTTTTCCGTTACACAGCGGGGTGCCCACGTGGGAAGAGAAAGTTAGGCTCTGCTACGAGGATCGAGCGTACAACCCTTGAAAGAAATTTATGACTTCCCTCGCGTCGCCAACACTTCAAGAGTCAATTGACACTGCTAAAGACTAACAAAGGACAAGGCCTTTTCATGAGATTACGTGATTTAGAAGAAACTCGCGATTCGTTTCGGGTCTGTTAATCGGTGTCCTCTTCCTGTTTTCGAGCTCTGCCTAAGATCTTTCCCACGTATGCCACCCGCATCGCACATCCTTAATAATACTTTCTTAATCATACGCAAACATCTACTTTCAAACTTCGCTCCTAATTTACCTATCGATAATATACATTTCCGTGGCTACGTTCGCGTCATCACGCAACAGTATAGAGAGATTCACACGTGTCGCAATTTTTTGCGGCAGATTGTCTTATCGCACTGCCGGCAAAATTGAGTGGCGTGTAAATCTCTCCCTTTACACATATGTGCCGCTGCGAGATCGCAACGAAGCCACATCGCTCGTGTGCATTGACCCTTAAAGGCGGGAACTCCTAGCTGCCGATCGGAGAAGTATGCATCTGTTTCTCCCTAGCGCTACTGGGGTCGCTGCGACCTGTCGCAGCGACCGGCAGGCAGGAGATCCCGCCTTAAGGTCGGTTTATACAGCGACCGAGCCGAGCCTTCCGAGCCTTCCGAGCCTCTATAGTATGCTTATGGACGGCGCCGGCAAGTTTCCGTCGAGCTCGGTGGAAGCTCGGAGGCCCCCCGCTGGGCCCGGGCTCGGAGGCCACTCGTTGAGACGGCTAGAAGGACGGACCGAGTCCGTGCCCTGTCGAAGTGCAACGCTGCTGGATTTTATGCTCCCAACACGTAGGGTAAATGCGAGAGACGCGGTCGATCTACCTACTGGCGATTAGTAAGGCAAATAAATACAAAAGTGAATAAATAAACTAAATAAAAAAAATAATAATAAAAATAAAAAAAAAATCCTAACTCAACCATCTCACCTTTCTGCAGCGACAGATGCTCTTCTCGTTAGCTTTCAGAGGAAGAGTTAATATGGCCAAATACTGCATTGTCCCTCAATATCTCTACTATCTTATTATCCAAAATATTAAACGAAAATAAACTTAGACGTATATTTTAAAATACGATTCTGTACACCACTGAGAAAAGAGGTTAAATGTAACCTCAATTTATCTTTTATAGCCTATAAATAAAAAAAAACACAGAAGGAAGCGAAATGACGCTATTCATTCAATTGTTTGGCTTCTAGAGAAGTAATTGGTCTGCACTTTAACGTGATTTTCCGTATAGAGTCTAAAATATGGCGACTCGACCAACTCTCCGGCACGACCGCGTCTCCAGGATTTACCCTAGAGGAGTCATACCTGACAAGCGAAGGTCCCGAGGTGTAGCTTCATGACTTTATTGCCTGCGCCTTTTTAGCTGGTCGAAAACGAGTGACTGATCAGTTCTGAACAAATCTTCGACCAGTGAAGACCTTTGAGTTCTATCATTCGGAATGTCATTCATTTCCTATGGAGCACTTAGCAATAATGGCAATTTTATTGGAAGAACCTCAAAACAGAAGATGGCAAAGAAGATGGAGTGTCCACCCTCTGTGGAAAAACAGAAGCCAGCAAGGAGAATTTCAAATGTACAATACGCTAATTGACCACGAGGACAAATTTCACAATTATTTTAAGATGTCCAGAAATACGTTTGATGCCCTACTGAATAAAATCACACTACTAATAAGCAGAACCGATACAAACTGGAAGCGGTCGATATCACCGAGAGAACGGTTAGCAATCTGTCTGAGGTAGGTACAGAAGTTTATTTGTTACATGTGCAGGAAATAACAGAAAATAATAATAATAAACGTACACAAAACGCAGAATACAAATATGCAGGGTGTCCGCGGGAACAGTAAACAGCTGGATATTTCCTAACGTATTCAGAATAGAAAGAAATGTTTATATGCAATTGCATGGTTGACGGGAGCTAATTTACTAGCCGCAACAAATTTTTTCTTACATTATTATTTTAAAAGATACGATGGTCAAGTTGGTTTTTTTAAATACAACTATATATGTTTTTAGAAATCAATTGATAGTGCGTTTCAAGACAGATTCAATAACCTGTAATGTATACACATTATTTCAAATAGTTTCCCTTGCACTAGTGGGGTCGCTGCGACCGGCAGCGACCAGACGCAGGTAGGAGATCCCGCCTTTACAGCGACACTGAGCCTCGCCCTTTCTGTACATTGCGTTTCTAACTCCACTACGTTGTATCGAATATTATAAAAGAATAAAGACTAAAAGAATAAAAAAATAATTTATTATTATTATTATTAAAAGACCAGTGAGTCCTGGAACTCCACTCATGTACATTCGGAAATATTTTTCACTCGTGCATTGACGGGTTAGCTTTATCCTAAATTTTGTCTCATAAATATTCATACTTACAAAATCTGCACGCGTTAGCAATAGTTTGCACGTTCAAAAATGACAGCATTAAATGAAGTTTGCTGGTGATTCCACTTTTCGCTCAATGTTGTGGAATCCAATTGATAGATGTTATTGCTTCGCCCAATAGGAAAAATTACGCAGATAAACGGTGGTGGGGCTAGGCACGTACCAATTACATGCGAGCAGTATCTCTTTCTTTTTCTACTTGTTTACTTGCTCTCTCTACTTCCGGTTTCGGTCACTAATGGTGTTGACCAATAGAAAACGGCGGCCACATCTGCGTATCACTACCTAGACTCTAGGTCCTAGAGGATCACTATTGAAGCAGAGTTTGTAGCGCCTCCTACCTATAAAGTGCGTACTAAACTGTGAATGTGTGAATTGGTGTGAATCGGGACGTATGCGTATGTGTATATGTGTAATGCACCGCTTACTTTAAAACCTGTCCACGGATCGTCGCGCCAGCGACACGTATGCAGCGGATAGAAGGATAAACATTGAAATTGAATATTTCTTCTTTTCTTAGGAAAAGAAAATATATTCAATTTCTTTGTATATCCTTCTATCTGGTGCATACGCGTCACTGACGCGACTATCCATGGTCAGACGGCCTTAGAAAAGGTAAACCAGGGAAAGTGAGGACGCCATTTGAAGGATTTCTGGTCATTCCAAAATTTAATCTTTTAAATTTTATTTTAGAAATGACAGGGGTCCTTTGAATCACGTCCGTACTTCCTCCGATTTACCTTCTGAAAATATAAATATAATTAAAAGTAAAAGTATAATTAGATACACAAATATATGTTAAATGATATACAAATTCTTTATTAATTTTAAATAATAATAGTCATTACAATTATTACAATAACAATGATCATATTAAATTCAACAATAATATTACAAAATTTATACAACTCCTAACATATTTTACTTTATTTCCCAAATTGCTTCAATTCGTTGACATCAATAGAATCTGCAAAATAAATAAATTGTTTACAAAAATTTTTTTTCTTTGGGTTGTTTTTACGAGGGTAAACAGCGGGAATCTTGAAAAGACGCCTAGTAGGATCCGCACTACTGGGCTGTGTCGGATTTATACAGACTAAAACCGCTAACCCCATGCGCATACAAAACACTCATTTCCACTCCTACATGCAATATAAAAAGTCAAACACTCATGCAATATAGAAAATGAAACGCACAGGCAATATAAAAAATTAAACACACATGCAACAGTCCGACAGCCAAACATATATACATAATAAAAAACGCATTACACACTCATACTGCAATCGCATACATGCAAAAAGATATACAAAATCACAATTAGAACCTTTGCTTTCAATGTGATCTGCCAAACGCAAAGCACATAATGACAAACCAGACATTGGAACATAGGTTCTTCGGAACAATTTAGTAGCCTATTGGTGGAAGAAATACATTTCTTTAATACATGATCGACATAATTGTCGGTCAAATACACTTTGAGATGCCCTAAAGGGCAATCTCTCAGGTTGACATCAACTGAAAGGCTTAAACAAGTTTAAATTAAAAATTTTAAATTACACTTTTCCGCGAAGTTATCGAAACAGTATTTAGTTAAAACGTAAACCTCTCACATAAATTGTACTATTAATTGTTTTTGTGTTAAAAAGGCTTGGCAACACGTAGCACAAGCTTGAATAAACGGTTCTAAGTAATCTGAATTGACAGTAGTAGCATCATAATTTTGCAAAATTGACTCTATTGATTCTACAGCTACTACTGGTATTGCATTACTAGAAAATTGAGAATTTTGATTACGAGAGGAAAATTCGAAAATTTCTTTAACATTTAACAAATTTTCACTACAATCTGCTTCGCAGTTTTGTCTTCCTGAGTTGGAAAACACTGAATTTATGAGCAATGACTGTAGTATCCGGCAAATACTGAACAAGTCGGATTTGCATTTCTTCCACCATGTTGTCTTACCAGCCCGGAAAAATTTTCCAAAGGATCTTGGTTAAAATCTCTGGTTCTGAATCCTGCAAACCCAAGATCCAGCAAATAAGACTTGAGAATTTTGAACCCTTTCAGGGTATGTATCCAATTCTGCAACGTCGCAGGATACTCTTTATCTCCCGCTTTGCGTTTGATAAATCGCATACTTTGGAATAAGTTTATACACTTATTCCAAATATCTGTGACGTTACCTGCGTTATCCAAAATGGCCATACTATTGACACTGTCGAAAAGTGAATTTAAATTTAGAAATAATATCGCCGTATCTATTCCCGAAGCTGACATCTTTCTGGATTTATAAGCACTTTCCGCCTCAGTAGTGCTCATAAGTTCCATAAGAGATGCTACTTTACGCGAGAAGACTTGTGTACAATATTTGACACGCATCTTCTTAATTCTACTTGGAACGACATGCTGTTCCGTAATATTGACTAAAGTTCTAAAATCACCTCTACATCGATCAATGAAATAAGTATCCTCGAAGTGGGACCATTTTGCTGTTCTTTCTACACCGTTCAGAGTATAACGAAGATCCTTCGTTAACAAATTATTTCTAATACATTTTAATAAATGAGGCGGATCAAACAGTGGTACTATCTTTTGTTCATCTACCATGATGAGCCCCTCTTCAGCCGACTTGCCATCTCTTTTCGTGTCGAAAAGTAATTGCTTAATCGCGCGTACATTTGTTGACCCTTGATCGCAAACCGAAGCAACAACTCTTAAGCGTATAAGAGTGCATTCTCGTACTATGGCCTTAAATGTACGCGCTATCGACTCCCATGAAGCGGTGCCCCTACAAAAGGAGTACGACACTGTTTGCTTCCACGGTTTATCTCCAAATATCCCTCTTAACATAAAGACCTGAACATGGTCTGCAATGTCTCTATTACGCGAAAACCCGAAATCTAATAGTCCCTCTACAATATCGGATTTGACATTATAATGAAGCCGGGGACTAAGCTTCATTTCGTCAAATAATAAGATGCAATATCTGTACCGCGAATCCTCGAAATTGTCGAGTTGTAAAAATATTAGGTTAGGTTGAGCACGAGGAGGCTGGTGTGGTTAGGAACGGTGATTGGCACCAAAACACTGGGTTGCACAAAAGAATGTGAAGTCTTTATTTAAAAGGCGTGCAAACGGCTGAGCCGTTGTGCACACTTGAAAACAGTGTGTTGAGCCCCCGTACACTCTCTTGTACTACAATTCACACGTGTAAAAACGTGGACACGCGGACACGCACAATCGCGAATGCACAATCTGTAGATTTATACACAAGAACTGTGTCGCGAACACCGTGTTTGAGCTTACAAGTAAACGTGAAAACGAGATGAACAATACAATTGCTTGTTGAGCAAGGCTTTGAAACTCTTAACAATTACGTTGTTCGTTGCGCACGGTTCTGAACAGAATGAACGTTAAGATGGATGCGCATTTCCGCCTCGGCGTCTTCTCGAACGTTCTCGAGCTTCGATCGACAAGACGGACGCTGATTGGTCGATCGATCGCGGATCGACCGCGACTTCCGCTGCCCAGGAGGTGCTGCGGTGATCGAGTGTGCGGCGGCGCAGAAAACTATTCATTCCCAAACACGAGTATATTTTCGATGCTGTTGAAGACAGACTTACTAATACCGGGAGATACAATGATTTTAGTGACCAGTTTTCTTAAGGTCTCTGTGCTTGGTAAGAGGAAAATATTGGAAAGGTATCGATAAACCTTTGGACTTTGCTTCAGCAATGAAAGCGCAAAAATTTTGTCATCTAAACTATAATTTCTATCGAACTTAGATCGTCCCATGTTACGGACTTGTAATGCAAAAAAGTCTCGCACAGTTGATGGCAGACTTTCAATGCGTTCCGCAAAGCCACGTTTTAGCAACATTTCGGCATGTTGCAAACGTTCCTTACATTCTATATGGCGTTTACGCATTTGTCTCCTTGTTTTCATCAAGGAGACAATTACGTTATACTGCCGCACCTCTTCTGGAGAAAGGCTGGACCTCCTACTTGAACTGAACAATTTCAGCACAGATGCTAAATAGTAGAAAGTAAAACAATTTATGCATGCAAAAAAAAACTGCATTTCCAGCACCCAGAAAACTGTATAAAATTTAAGGTGGTTTTATCAACACCCCATGCTCCGGGTTATAATAAAAAACAAGCTGTTAGCACATGCTCAGCATAAAGAATATATATTAAAAGGAGGAATTGGGGAATACTAATAAACAGTACAAATAGCAGAAGTTTAAGGGGGTTTTTAGAGGAATTGGATTTTGGATAAAACAACCTTAAGAATAGTTTCTAATATAAAACGTCACAGTACCTTTCCTTGTCCGCAATGATTGTCCAGAGGTACCAGCAACAGCATATCCAGTATCTGTAAAATTTATTGCAAACGATTAATTCGTTAACTCGAATCTGAAGGGAAGAACTAAAATCTTCGAGTTATAGAGGTTTCGACTTATCGAAGTTATGGGGTAAGAGATACTTTTACGGCCGATTTCTTCGCCTCTAGATCAGGCATGGGATTTAAGTGATCTTTTCGGCCGAGTTTCAGAGGCGACGCCTCCTTTCTCCCGCCGCGCGTCTTGGCCCCCGCGGCGGCCCAGAAGCCTCGAGCGCCTCAGGCCCGTGCCGTATGAACCGCGCGTGGCGCATTGGGGCGACACCCGTATCAATAGGTTTCCACATAACCCATGGGGTACTATTATCGATGCGTTTTTTTTTGTCAGTGGTATCCCCTGTAGGCCTATTCCACTGTGCCGCGTGATAAAAAATAGAGTGGAAAAGCGCGTTTTATTATCAAAATTTTAAACATGTTTAGGAAAACTAGATTTTCACGCACGTTTCGACGTGCTGGGTAAATCTAAATCTAAATTGTCGAAACGTGCGCGAAAATCTAGTTTTCCCAAACATGTTTAAAATTTTAATAATAAAACGCGCTTTTCCACTCTATTTTTTATCACGCGGCACAGTGGAATAGGCCTACAGGGGATACCACTGACAAAAAAGACGCATCGATAATAGTACCCCATGGGTGATGTGGAAACCTATTGATACGGGTGTCGCCCCAATGCGCCACGCGCGGTTCATACGGCACGGGCCTGAGGCGCTCGAGGCTTCTGGGCCGCCGCGGGGGCCAAGACGCGCGGCGGGAGAAAGGAGGCGTCGCCTCTGAAACTCGGCCGAAAAGATCACTTAAGGGGGGAGCCTGGTGTAGCGGGTCGAAGAAATCGATTTTTTTTTTGCATAATCAGTAGTTGAACATCACAATAATGTGTTCCCAAAGCCGCAAAACGAAATTCGAAAAATTAAAGCGGATATGGCCGGTTTTGCTACGGAGCGCCAGGTTACCACAAAACTTTAAATGCGTTTTTCTCGAAACGACAGTTTTACAATCTGCGGGCAATGTAACTCCAAAAATATTCAACCAATCGACTTGGTCTTGTACACGGATATTTGTGAACATTTTCTTCATAGGGCTACGTTCTTAGTATAATGATATTGTTTAAATAAATAACTTTTTTTTACACATTTAAGGCAAAATTTCGTTGGAAAAAGTGAATTTTTTTTTCAAGAGGCCGCCATTTGTTCAATTTTGCATCTTTTAAGTTATGAATTTATACGATCTGTGCGTACACTCATAAACTACACGAAAATTGTTCGATTTTTGGTTTTAGATGAAACCAAAAGACGCTACGTTGCCCGCAGTGTAACAATTGCGTCGCCAACGGACTGGGCATAAGCCCTTATAATTTTGTTATTTGCCGGCTCATTTTTAATAAATTTTTTTTTTATCTTCCTTAACCTGATAATACAATATCCTGACAGTTTCAGAAAGATCGGTTAAATACTTTCTTTAAAAAAAATTCCCGAAAAATGCCTCGATTTCCAGCTAGTTACACCAGGCTCTCCCCTTAAATCCCATGCCTGCTCTAGATAAAAGTTATCTGGCGGATAGGTACAGTAGAGTGTGATTGACTGGCGTTCTCCTAGGATAGTTACATCGGAAAAATATTAATATTAAGCTGCTGTTGCAGAATTAAACTGGTGAATGTTTAAAGAATGACCATTTATTAATTGATATTTATATCTATACAATTTTCACTTTGAAATATCAGCTTAATATTAACATTTTTGCGATGTAACTAACCTAGGGAAACGCGAGTTAATCATATTCTACTGTACCTATCCGCCAGATAACTTTTATCCAGAGGCGAAGAAATCGGCCATTACAGAGGCTTTGTACGAAAATTAATAATTTGCTGATCGGAATGGCAGAAAGATAGAAAAATTCAATTTGTACTACTACGCTACTATTCATTATTATTGAAAAATATCTGTTATTCTAACAGTTGAAAAAAGGAAGACAGTATCGAATGTTTGTATTTTCTTACCAGTATGGACCTCCATACGTTCAGCTGCTTGCTGAACCTCCAGGCGGCCAATCCCTCCACAGGGTCCATTATTATCTGTAACACAAATTACAAATATTCATATTGTATAAACTAGTTAAATTCTAAGTTTAAAAAAAAAAACAAACACATGCATTCTAAATTTTATAATAGGTATATATTTGTATTTCCTTACCGATATGTACATCCAACGGTTCCCTTACTTCCGGTACCTCCTGATGGTCAACTGCATGCTGTAGCAAGCAGCTTAGATCAATTGGTGCTACAAAATATTAAAATAGTTTTTAGTAAAGTAAATTATATGTAAACCATGCAAATGATTATAGAGGTGAAAATAAGACGAAAATCAAGAATAACGATTTCGCGTTTGAGCCTCCATTTTGCAGTAATAATGGGTTAAATTTAAATTTCTGTCTCCTAAACTAGTAGTCGGAGGACTTTGGGCTTTTATAGTTACATTGTCGACTAGCAATAGAACAAAAAAGTATTCATACATTTTTCTGTATCTCTTAGGGTTTAACATTTATAAAGCTTTTAAAATCCGAGATGTCGGTAAGGAAGGAATCTCGAATATTATAAACTTTATAAATGTTAAACCCTAAGAGATACAGAAAAATGTATGAATACTTTTTTTTTCTGTTGCTAGTCGATAATGTAACTATAAAAGCGCAGTGTCCTCCGACTATTAGTTCAGGAAATAGAAATTTAACTTTAAACCATTATTACTGCAAAATGAAGGCCCAAACGCGAAATCGTTATTCTTGATTTTCGTCTTATTTTCACCTCTAGAATCACCCCTTACAATATTTTCAGCACGTTTTAAGAAACGTACACCCTATATATTAAACATACCTGGAAGTTGAAGCGTTGGAACAGCATAGGGCTGTTCAAGTACTTGAATATTCGGGTAGCTTGAAATCCGAACCAAGCTGAAACCCGGTTTCCGAGCCGAGCCGAGTACCCGAATGAACCGAGCGGCTAGAAAAAACCGAGCGGCTCGGATAGAACCAAGTAACTTGAATTTTTCAAGCGGCCCGAAAGAACCGATCGACCCGAAAGAACCGAGGCGGCTCGAAAGAACCGAGGCGGCTCGAAGGAACTGAGGCGGCCCGAATGTATGTCTGTACATTGTACGTCGAGCAGATAGGTTAGGAGATAGGTTATGTATACCTAACCCAATTATAATATAGACTGCGGAAGTTTATGTAAATGCATGTTTTTATTGGAATGACTTAAACAAGCGGGACTTTGACAGAACTATGTTGTTATGTACGAGGATGTTAAAAATATACTTTCGATTTTATACATTTTGCATATTCTGGATATACGTTGCACATTCTGCATATTTTTCATATTTTTTGCAGATACGGAATTTGTTTACAAATTAGCTTGGTGAACCACGCCATTCAAATTTAATAGTTTCATATGTTAAAAAGTTTAATAGTGTAATAGATATATATATATAATCAAATGTTTAATAATTCAATAGTAGGTACAACGGCTTGATACGTATAATATATAATTATTACAGTACAATTATTAGTATACTACAGTTTGATAAAAGAGGTTAAATATATCCCCCCGCCCCCCGTTACCTTTTTCAGCATATTTGCATATTCGCGGCATATCATACTTGCATAAACTTCCACAGGCTAGGTAAAAATAAATAAATAGACGAATAATTTTTGAACAAGCAATATAAATAGACACACAATTTAATTTTTTTATTTAATTAATGTAAGAACTTCTTACATTATATTTAACCTCTTTTATCAAACTGTAGTATACTAATAATTGTACTGTAATAATTATATATTATACGTATCAAGCCGTTGTACCTACTATTGAATTATTAAACATTTGAATATATATGTAACTATTACACTATTAAACTTTTTAACATATGAAACTATTAAATTTGAATGGCGTGGTTCACCAAGCTAATTTGTAAACAAATTCCGTATCTGCAAAAAATATGAAAAATATGCAGAATGTGCAACGTATATCCAGAATATGCAAAATGTATAAAATCGAAAGTATATTTTTAACATCCTCGTAATGATGAAACATAGTTCTGTCAAAGTCCCGCTTGTTTAAGTCATTCCAATAAAAACATGCATTTACATAAACTTCCGCAGTCTATATTACAATTGGGTTAGGTATACATAACCTATCTCCTAACCTATCTGCTCGACGTACAATGTACAGACATACATTCGGGCCGCCTCAGTGCCCTCAGTTCCTTCGGGCCGCCTCGGTTCTTTCGAGCCGCCTCGGTTCTTTCGGGTCGCTCGGTTCTTTCGGCCCGCTTGAAATAATTCAATCCGCTTGGTTCTGTTCGAGCCGCCCGCTTCATTCGGGCCGCTTGAAAAATTCAAGTTACTTGGTTCTATCCGAGCCGCTCGGTTTTTTCAAGCCGCTCGGTTCATTCGGGTACTCGGCTCGGCTCGGTCGTTCAAGCCGAGTTAGGCTCGGCTTGCTTTTTCCGGGTACTTGAACAGCTCTAGCCGCTACCTCCCGTAATAGCTGCTCTCCTGCTCCCTGTTGCCGTCCGTAGATTCACGGCTCGAGCTCTTCTTATCGCGAGTTTCGATTACAGTGCCTTATCGGCTATGCTTTGTATAACGTTTTATATATGTTTTTCATACGAGGTGGTTATAATACCTCAGAGTACGAAATAGTAAATATTGTATGTTTTAAAAGGTTAATTAGTAGTGGACTCGACGTCGCGGGACGTGACAGAGAAATATTATTTATTTTTTTCATTTCAGACATGAGACGCAAGATACATTTGACGCCTGTTACGTACGCAAAATGGCTGCGGGCGCTATTGCCGCACCTGCAGCAATACCGGGCCGGCCACAGGTTTACCGCGGACCAAATCCGGGTAGCCTACCGCCAGATATATGCATCAACCTGGGTGAACCGGAAAATAGTCGAGAAAATGCGGCTGCATTTTTTCGCTTATAGGGCGCAAGCTCTCAGGGACTTCGAGAACCTGGAGAGTGCGATGGACGAAGACGGAGCAGGAGCGGAGCCCCCTATCCCTCCCCGTAACCTTACCCCTCCCCGTGACCCTAACCCTCCCCGTGACCCTACCCCTCCCTGTGACCCTAACCCTCCCCGCGACCCTACCCCTCCCCGTGACCCTACCCCTCCCCGTGACCCTAACCCTCCCCCTCCCGCTATTCCTGCCTCCACCCCTCCCCCTCCCGCTGCTACTGTTCCATCCTCATCTACCGCACTCGACTCTGCGGTAGCGCCGTCGGCAGTGACAGCGAAACCGAAGCGACGTAAAATCATTGATATCCAGATTGAGGAGGCCAAACAATTCATAGGATCTTTTGATGTGACCAAAAAGCGTAGGGTCCGCCGAAACTAATAGCGAATTCGGTATCTCGCACTCACTCTGTGCTGGTGCCAGAGAATGACTTGGATTGGTTGATTCTCATAGAGCTATCTTCGTCTCGGTCAGAACAACCAATCAGGGTCGTTTTCTGGCCATAGCACGGAGTCAGTGCGAGATACCGAATTCGCTATAAGTGGACCCTACGCCTGTATCGCAGTATTGGCCAAATCAATATGGTCGCATCTTCGTCGGTTTCGTTCTGCGGATATTTTCGGTTGATCTGTAGGCATGTAGCGCGTAGAGGAGTGGGGGTAGATCCCGCACCAATGGTGCAAGCCCCACATAATCTCACCCCTGCCGTGGAGGGGTGAGGTATCCGTTAGGGATTTCCACCATGTAAAAAAAAAAAAAAAAAAAAAAAAAAAAAAAAAAAATTATCTCTTCCCTTTCTAGTCTCGTCTCTTGTTTTTGGTAAGTTACGATTATTTTTCTGGTGAGTGGCATGCTCTATAATATTTACATTTTCTTCTTTTGTACTGTAGTTTTATACTGTTATAACCTTTGTTGAGTTACACTTGGATTATTGAGTAATACATTACCTGGATTCGTCTTGAGGTTTGGGTTAAAAACAGCTAACACGCCTTTGCTAAGTATTGTAATATGTACTTTTGCTCACAGGTTGACATGTCGCAGCGAGAGAAGCGTGTGGTCTCCAAACCAGCGAGATATCAGACGACTTCTTCGGAGGAGGAAGCTTCGAGAAAGAAAAAGACGTCATCCGCACCGGAACAGGGAGTCGAGCAGGACATCCACGATTTGAGGATGATCCTGCAGGAAGAAAACGTTCCAACAACGTCAAAGGGGTTTTCTACGACTAACCCAAGTAACGTTTTTATGTTTCAGAACACTTCTGCTGCCAGTTCACTTGAACACTTCACTGCCCCCGCAGCATTCATGGATCATCACGATCCAGGGACAACATCTGCACGCGCCACAGTCATCCAAAATGAGTCGTTGCAGCACCATACACTGCGGATCCAACCTTCTGCTAATGGGTAAATTTACATGTTAATTTTTTTTTTGTTATAAAAATATTAATAGTGTGTAGTTTTCTATTATAAATGTTCATGTTCGCAGGAGCCTGGAAGATCGAACGGCGCGTGTCGAGGCGGAGCTAAAGTAAGTATCGCATGCATCGTGTTTATTAATACGTTACGTCTCCATCCGTTCTGTTTGCAGAAGAATGAATACTCTGTTGGGAAGTATTCTCCGACACGTGCAGCCCACCCATAACGGTCCACCACAGAAACCAGCTGTCATTCCGCTATCGTCACCGGAGGAGGTGGACTGTTTCGAGAACATCGATGACGACAGTTATTCCAACGTTGTAAGCGAAAATGAAATTATGCTCTTATTTAATTTTATATGATACATACTTACATCAATCTTTACTTACTTTGTTTAGATTCAATATTTAAAATACGTGGGTGGGTACTGCCTGAAGGAAGCGGTCGGCCTTTGCCTGAAGGAAGTGCTGGTCGACGACGTGACACGGTCGTTCACGTGGTTCGGCCGAACAGGCCAAAGGCCGTTATATAACACCCGGTTCATGATGGCGATCTACGGTACGAAGCAATAAGCATTTCCATGTTTTTATGCATAAGTATGCTAACGTACTTTGCGTGCATTATTTTTTCAGAAGCAGTGTCGGAGAACCCTCATTACATCAAGCCGCTCCGATCGGACTTTCAGCGGCTGATGCAGCAGGCGCTTCGAGCCGCCAAGGAGAGGGTTCGGAGCAGGAGGAATGGTCCACGCGCGACGGCAGCCTCGACTGCATCTCGAATGCGCCGCCATTTGTGGACGGACGACCAGCAGCCCGAAGAAGCTGACGTGTGAAGGAAGGATGTGCCCATTAAAAGTCGAGACGTGTCTCCTTTTACAGTGGCGAAGAAACCAAACGGTACTTTTCAGTGCCCATTTTAATTTATTAAAACGCGAACACTCTCGACGTTCACAATGAACATCAATCGGCACTTTTCAGCGCCCGTTTAATAAAATACTCATGGATTGGTACATTCCCAGTATCATTCCAATTTTACACTAATATTGTATTTGTTTTCAGGGTTAATTATGTATATGTGCCACTGGTTTTTGAAAATAAATATCTACATATAAATTGAAAACTTATTATTTAATAAACCTCGTAGGTTATGTGAATATAATCAGCTCCAAAACTGCTGATTACTAATTCCCTGCGCGCAGTAGAATGGGTGGGGGGATACACCTATAGCAATCGTATGTGTTGGTGCGTAGCCACGTGCATGTGACGTCACGCGTAGGGAATTGTTTGCCAATTCTGAATCTCAGATGGCGCTATTATACGTGTCAGGCGAACGACAGAATCTGCTGCGGATCTGCTGCCCATCTGACGTCAGGTCCTGATGTCAGGCCCTGTACCTCAGAACGCAGCCGAATGCGGTCACAGATGACTACGGATCTGACGTCAGGCTCTGCGTCCCAGATCTGGTTATCAGGGTGAATATTTCTATTTACGACATTTGCGACAAATGACACGTATAAAATGGGCTTAAAAACGACATATTATACATACATTTGCGACACGTCATAAATGCATTTACGACGCGGCGTAAAATACGCGACCCATCACTGAGCGACAGTCGACATATACAGGGTATCTTTCCTGTCCTTGGCGTCGAGACGCTGCCGCGTCTCTAGATGAAACGTGCTACTTTTCGTAACGCGCGTCGATTTGGTGTATGGTTTTCAAAGCGTACGTAAAGAGACAAATACGCATACGCGCATCAATTTTGGTGCTGCTATTTTTATATGAGTTCCATCTATTGCACCAATGACTTTTGGAAATCCATACTTTTGTTGAATATGTGTCCATGTAGTTTCTGCTTCTTCAGGCGATGGCCATTTAATAAATGTATGTAAATGACTATACAGGGTGTCCCAAAAATGTCGCGTTTCCTTGATAGGGGTAATTCAGAGGGTGATTTGAAACAACTTTTTCCTTAGCGAAAATATTGTCCGAAGCTTCGTTAAGGAGATATTAACCAAAAACCCCGACCAATCAGAGCGCGCGCCTTCCGCCTGAGTTCCCGCGGTAGCGTTGGCTACGAGGTAGGCGACCGCGCTTGTGCTACGAACGTACGAACAAGCAAGTCGGCATGCATCGAAGGAAACCGCGTTACACATTTTTTTTTTAAAGCAGAATCTTAAATAAGAATAATTTGAAGTGAGAGGACAAGAACACGAAACACGAGATCGAGTGGGATAGAGCGATCTGACCGACGATCGTCAAAACAAAACAATAGCGTAGGCTACAGATCGCTCTATCCCACTCGGTCTCGATGTGTTTCGTTCGATCTCTTCGTCGCGCGGTGCGACAATGCATGTGGCAACTTCAGCCAATAATCAAAATACGTGTGCCCCGTCTGTAAAAGTGTGCCCAAATGCGTGACGCGACCAATCGTCACAGCAGCGGACTGCACAGCCCGATACCGTCTGCCACGAATCTTCTTTTCGCCGGGTAATAGTAGTAATCTCGTCCCAGTAATTAACAGTAATCGGCCCCTTTCGGGGCCACCAATTTTTGTAACGTAAGAACAACACGTTCCGTGAAACATAAATTAAGTGAACAGTGTTAGTAGCCGTGCAGTGAAGTGAATATTCGGTACATTGACCCTGCGATCAGCTGAGCACTGGACGCCGATGACCAGGATCGGTACAGTGGCCTAGTGACACAGGTTTCCGAAAAGGGAAGGAAAGCAAGGAAAGGAATGTCCGAAAGGGTGAGTTTTCTTTAATTTATTGCTGATTATTAGGTGTGAAAATAAATTCTTTCCGATTTTAGGGTACAATAACAGTTCGATTTAAAAAATATGAAAATAACTCGATCATCGCAATAATTTCCATTATTGTTCATTACCTTTTGCCATTGTTCTGGCAGCTTCTGAATACCACCGCGATAGAAATTCCAGTCGGAAAGAATTTATTCGTACACCTAATATTATTTTTTAAATTTAGTTGTGTTGGCCGTTCTTAAACTACGGATTTTTACCTCAATAGGTAACGAATTACGATCACTTGTCGTACATTGTCTGTTACGTTACCTTTTCGTTTATGCCTTATTTAAAAACGAAATTTACGTACTTCTTGTCCTCTCACTTCAAATTATTCTTATTTAAGATTCTGCTTTAAAAAAAAAATGTGTAACGCGGTTTCCTTCGATGCATGCCGACTTGCTTGTTCGTACGTTCGTAGCACAAGCGCGGTCGCCTACCTCGTAGCCAACGCTACTGCGGGAACTCAGGCGGAAGGCGCGCGCTCTGATTGGTCGGGGTTTTTGGTTAATATCTCCTTAACGAAGCTTCGGACAATATTTTCGCTAAGGAAAAAGTTGTTTCAAATCACCCCCTGAGTCACCCCCTTCAAGGAAACGCGACATTTTTGGGACACCCTGTATAAGGCAGTAACTACTCTTCTAACACATCTCCATGCTGTTGCCCTCCCAACGCCGAATCTGTCACTTACACATCTGTTAAAAAAATATTACATATATATCAACTATACATGGTATTTTAAATACAAGTTTAAAGAAATTCTATTTGAAATTGTGAAATACTTACCTATATGAATTTGGTGTTGCCATAACCCAAATTGTCAATAATAATTGTTTGTTTGGCATTATTTGATGACGACCAAAATGAGCTGAATGTTTCACTAAAGAGGGTGCTAATAATTCTAACAAGAATTTAAAAGTAGTGCGCCTCATCCTACGTATAATAGATAATGAATCTGACATTTTTATTCTTTAATATTTTATTACGTTCTATGTTTGACTACTTACCGAAAATGAGTTTTAAATTCTGCATCCGAATATGCAGAAACAATATTTTCTACATAGTTTGTACGTCGTATTCTTGGTACTCTAGTTCTTAATCTTCTACATATTTCTATTAATTCATCGTCGCTGGAACTACTACTTGAGTCCTCAATATTTTCAGTATTTATTTCCGTAAGTAATAACGCAACTATTCTATTTGTGTTATTTGTATTTCTTCCACTCATTTTGGTTATTAGAACAAATGTCATCAAATAGATGACAGACGCTATGAGGCTGAATGCAACCAACTGCAGCTGCGTTCCGTTTTACAATTTCGCAGCAGCTTCGAAATGCACGAAATTAAAACGGAACGCTGTTAGCAGCATACTCACGTGACGTCATATAAGAAGTACTTGCAGTGAATAACTGAACGCACCCTAGGTAGAGACCTATGGTAGAGACACTATAATAAGAGTCTGGACACGAGTGACAGTCCGCCATGTTTGATCGAAATCCCACGAGAGAGAAAGAGATATACACCATTTCACTCTTCACCACTCTTAACAACTCTTACGTTTATGGCAACATTTTACTTCTGTTTACTTCGCATTTAAATCAGTATAATAAAATAACATATATCAAATAGAACACAAGATTTGGTTTTATGCTTTGTATCTTCATTATCTTGGTATAATTGACAGATTTAAAAATCAGCGGGAATAGATGAAAAATGACGGGCCAATCAAAAACCCAAATGCACATTTTCAGATTAATATATAGTAAAATACCGCCATAAACGTAAGAGTTGTTAAGAGTGGTTAAGCGTGAAATGGTTTATACCTCTTTCTCTCTCGCAGGATTTCGATAAAAAATGGCGGACCAATCAAAAAGTGGCCTTCTCGTGTCCAGACTCTTATTATAGTGTCTCTAATTCTAGGGAATCGTATGCGCCACCAACGCAACCAATGCACGCATAGACTGAAATGCGGCCTTTACACGTACGTTCTTGCGTGGCACTTTTGCGCGCCACACGCCAGTACGGCACGCATTTGGCGTGGCGCGCCGGAACGTCGGAAGGACCGCGCTCCTTCTCGCAGGCCAGAAGGTCGTACCCGTCACTACCTAGAGACAGCGAGTTCGGGCCCCCATTTCTACGTCGACTCTACATGCTTTTTCCATGAACCAGCGCAGTCTTGTATTGTGTACTACCTGTTCCATGTATATTATCGATCTGCGAAACAATCGGGAAGACACGATCGCGATATACGTAGGTTCGCGAAAATTATACGAATTCCTCGATATACCTGCCTTAAGGCAGAGTTAAACATGTGCAACAGCGCGCATTTCGCGCCGAACCATAAAAATTTCCTACGGTGTGAGGTCCTACGTTGCGCGCCGAACCATAAAAATGGACCCTTATTTATGGTGTTCGCAGCGCGCATTGCACATGTTTAACCGCGCCTTTATAGAGGATATCATAAATGCTGTTACTGTAGGGCCCACTGAAACATCTGTTTTTACGAAGCTACATTTGGTTTACCTGAAGGTGCTATAAATTATAGAAATGGTTTATTACTCAGTTATAACGATTGTATTGCGATCTGCATTCTCCTTGCAGACGAAAAGTTTCCACCTCATCGGTCGTTCTTGTTCGCACTTTGTGCGCGGTTAGAAGTGTGGCGCGCCGGAATTCCACGCTCTTGCGTGCGCGTAAAACCGTTGTCAGGCGTGTCGCGTTCAAATGTGTGGCGCGCAAGAACGCCGCACGCAAACCTCGACTCAAGAGGCAACGCCGCCGATAAACCGTGCCTCGATGGGTTTCGAGGACTTCGACCCTCGAGCCCAGGGGGGCCGTACAATGTTGCCCCCTAAGAAGTGACGAATCGAAAATTCTACATTACTCATCGAATCTTGGCGAAAGTGGTGTGAATCGTTTCCTTATGTTTTCCTGATGAAAATGGTCCAAAAACGACACAAATCGCATCGTAATTAAAGAATCTTCAGAATAAATTGATTTCCATAACTTCGTTAAAAATAGTTCGATTTACATGAAATTTGGTATAATTTTCATTTGAAAAACATAAGAAATGCATCGGTATCACTTCCATATCGATACGATAAAGAATACAGTTTTTCTGAAGCAGGTATGAATCCTCGGCCGACCGCAGCGAATCGACTTCGATAACCCACAGTCAAGGGTGAAATATTCATTACCGCGTATTAAGAAATTCTTTATTCTTCAGCGTGATATGAAAATAACACCAATGGATTCCTGGCGTTCTCCCAATTAAAATAATCACAAATGTCATGCAAATGGGACTACTTTTACACAAGCAATACAATTTATAAAAGGAGCAGGCATTTCTTAAACACACTCTCTTATCGTATCGATATGGAAGTGACATCAATGGATTCCTGGCTCACCCTGGAGTCCGATGAGGGTGTAATTTATCCAAAAGCATGATTAGATCGATGTAGAATCTGTGATCTGTACGGTGATCGACATAAGTTTGACCACTTTGTTTTATGAGGGCTGCTTGGATTCCGTGGTCCGAACTATGACCAGATCGAGCAAAGAACCTTGCTGATTGGCCAAATTTTCCTTGGAGAGGAGGGACCTTCCCTCTGTAAGTTCGACGGTGTAGAATGGGGGGGGGGGGGCATCCTCCCCCTCTCGATAACGTAGAGGTGCAAAAGTAGACATCTGCTTACCAAAACTAGCGAGGTTGATTGGGCTTATAACCGTATTGTCTCGCCAGGGTCGCGGTTTATAACCGTATTGTCTCGCGGGTCTGAGGGGGAACCCGCCGAAGGAATAATATACGGATTAACTCAGACCGAACAAAGTCGAAATCCCTGAAAAACTGCACGATGTCGATTTTCCCTTTTCGACATCTGGCTGACAAATGCTGGTTTCTGACGATGACCAGGCCTGTGCGAACCCTTGAAACTAGGTATGTATGTAGATGGAAGAAGAAACTCCAGAAAGTACCGAAGAAAGAGGTATATTATTATTATTATTAAACGTCTTTATTGCAAACAAACAAAACAAGACACAGCAAGTAGCAAACAGAGCGAAACATGACAAATATACAGGGTGTCTGCGGGAACAGTAAACAGTTGGATATTTCCTAACGTATTCGAGATAGAAAAACAATGTTTATATGGGATTGCATGATTCGATGAGACAAATTTATTAGGCCAGACGATTTTTTTCTTACATTATTATTTTAAAAAATACGATGGTCAAGTTCAGTTTTTTAAATCTGCGGAAATTAACCACCCGCATAGTTGTCAGTCAAATCAGTTTTGACCCTTTCTTAAATCGCGTTCACTTCTTACTACAGATCCCGGCGTAGGACGTGTATTAAAGATACGCGTGTACGTGTAATGATGAAAAGTATTTTCGTATTGCACCAAGAGAAACAAATAGAGCACACGGTCTAATTTTCGATGAACATGCAGAGGAATGAACCTTATTCACATTAAAAAAAATTAACGGTTTTGATATTTAATAAAAAGTTTCACTTCTATCGCGTGAGAGTTCCACGCTTTGATTTTTTAACTAAACATCCGAATGTTTAAATTTTACGCAAATAGTTTGCGATACGTAGGTACAGACAGAATTTACTAGGTTACAGATGAAAATAAATAACATCATGATTTTGGTTAATAAAGTTTAACCTATTAATCGTTTATTAATCTATTTCAGACAACTACAACGACTGATTTTATGCTAACAGGGCGCATATGATTTTTGTAAGGCGCTCTATTTGAAGCACTATAACTCCGGATATAAACACTATTTTTGCATACAATTTTTTTTTCATTTTCCCTAAAGATTGACAAATAAAGTCACAAAGCTGAAAGTAAATATATTTAATTCTTTGGTTTTAAAAAATTCGCGTTGACTTCCTACCGCTTGTATAGGCTTGAAGAGTCTTGGATGCCTGGCGCGGCGCGCGCTTCAGAATTTCCGCACTGTCGGAAACTCTACGCGCCACGCCGAAGCCTTGGTTTAAAGTACCGCTTTCCTTTTCTAACTACCTTTTCTGTCTCTTATGTAAACTCTTCTGGATTCGAGGTTTGCGTGCGGCGTTCTTGCGCGCCACACTTTTGAACGCGACACGCCTGACAACGGTTTTACGCGCACGCAAGAGCGTGCAATTCCGGCGCGCCACACTTCTAACCGCGCACGAGGTAGAAACTTTTCGTCTGCAAGGAGAATGCAGATCGCAATACAGTCGTTATAACTGAGTAATAAACCATTTCCATAATTTACAGCACCTTCAGGTAAACCAAATGTAGCTTCGTAAAAACAGATGTTTCAGTGGGCCCTACAGTAACAGCATTTATGATATCCTCTATAAGCCAGGGATATCGAGGAATTCGTATATTTTTCGCGAACCTACGTATATCGCGATCGTGTCTTGCCGATCGTTTCGCAGATCGATAATATACATGGAACAGGTAGTACACAATACAAGAATGCGCTGGTTCATGGAAAAAGCATTTGGAGTCGAGGTAGAAATGGGGACCCGAACTCGCTGTCTCTAGGTAGTGACGGGTACGACCTTCTGGCCTGCGAGAAGGAGCGCGGTCCTTCTGACGTTCCGGCGCGCCACGCCAAATGCGTGCCGTGCTGGCGTGTGGCGCGCAAAAGTGCCACGCAAGAACGTACGTGTAAAGGGCCCAATACGGAACGGTTCTCTCTGCAGTCTATGCGCATAATGCGGGAATCGGAAGGCACCCAAAGACGGTTTGGTCCAGGGGTTGAAAACAGTTATTATATCGGTTTCGGTTCTTGAAACAGTTGCGAAGAACCGATATTCTGAACAACTGTTATAAAGAACCGATATTCTGACTATATCGGTTTCGGTTACGGTTCTAGAACCGATATTATATCGGTTCTAGAACCGTTATTTTTCGGTTCTAGAACCGTTATTTTTTCGGTTCTAGAACCGTTATTTTTTCGGTTCTATATCGGTTCCAAGGCGGTTCTGCAATCGATTCTCGTATCGATTTTAGAGTGTCTAATTGAGATCGCCAGTATTACGGTTGCAGATTTTTCTATATAAGCGTAAACATACCTTTTACAAAATCATTATGAAAAAAACCAAAACTGAAATAATTATGCATAACATTATCTTGTAACATGAAAAGTGTTCTTTAATATAAGTGGTTTTCTTAGTGTCGTAATATGAATTCTTTTTTACTTTCGACTGATGCGCGCCGTAAACATTGTATCGCTTGCAACGGTTTTCAATGGCGCGGCGGGCCGTTGAGACTACAGACTTCTTCGCGATGCTGTCGACGCGCCGAATGATACAAGTCAAAGCGCGACAGTTTTCTTCAGACGATACGAAAAGTATCATTCCTGGTCTGATCGTCACAGAGAACAGAATAAAAGCCTTTAGTGTCAAAGAAAGGAGCTGTTTTACTAACAGTTTTTGTTTAAATTAATATTTGATAAGCTTAGTAGTAGTTACTATATTCGTGATATACTGTACATGTGAAAATTTAAATTAGTGTGTATTTAAAATTACTGTTAAATTAGAGTTAATATAGTGTATATGTAACATAAAAGTGGTAATAGATTAGTGTTAAAATTAATTAAATTAGAAAATTCTACAATGGGTAGGAAAAAGTGTGACATTGTGCGGAAGTACTTTAAAGACTGTAATGCTGTCAACAAGTTGCGGTGTATAATTGAAGAATGTGCTTCAGAAATTTCGGTAAGTACCTATATTTACATTTTCATTGCATAATCTTTCATTTTTATTTATTCTTTTATGTTTTTTGCCATCTTTAATCTTGTAAATTCCAAATTCTAGAATCATTCTACAAACTTAGTGAAACATTTAGAAAATCATCACCCAAACGAATTTACTGTTGTAATGATGGAAAAAGAAAGTTACAAAAGAACACCTGGGACGGGGACATGTACTAGATCCAACAATAGGAAGAAGGCAAAATTCGATTTAATGGATACTTGCTTAAGATTAGTCACTATTCACGGCCGGCCATTTTCCTTAATTGACGATGAAGCTTTTCGTGATATTATTAACATGGTACCTCAAACGGAAGTAATCAATGCACATAAAGTTCGTAATGCAGTAATGATAGAAGCTGATACAGTAAGGAATAAAATTAAAGATGAAACAGTAGGAAAATTAATATCGCTGAAAGCAGACAGTGCGACATGCATGGGGCGTTCATTTCTGGGAATTAATATACAATTCTTAAAAAAGGACAAAATACAGATTCGCACATTAGGTGTCGTGGAATTGTTTCATGGCCATACGGCCGAATATTTAAAATTTATAATTATGAACACGTGCAGCAGATTTGGTATTTCTATGAAACAAATATACACCGTCACAGTAGATAATGCTGCAAATATGTTGAAAACCGTAAGAATTTTGAGTGACGAAGACGAGCAAAATAACATTGAAGATAGTAGTGATGATAGTGCAGATATAATCACAGAATCAGAAGTGATTGAGGTTTTATTGAATCAAGAGGCAAGAGACATATGTCTGGATGACATAGAAACTTCCGAATTTTTAAATGAAACAGATTTCACGATAACCGCAATTCGATGTGCTGCCCACACGCTTCAATTAGCCATCTGTGATTTTTTGAAAAAAAAAGAAACAAGTGTCACAAATTGTGGAAAAAGCTAGGCAAATCGTTAGGAAGTTACGCACGCCTCTCTTAAAATCCACATTGTCAGCAATGTACGGAAAAAATGCCATTCTTGATTGCACTACAAGGTGGCATTCTACGCTTGATATGCTCGAAAGATTATTCGAGCTGAAAACATATTGCGAGCAAATCGAGGATACAGACCTAAAATTATCAGAAATAATGTGGAGTAAAATTTCTGCATTAATTGAAGTTTTGACACCTGCTCGTGTTGCGACAAAGCGTTTGCAGAGTGAACAATTGTTACTTGGCGATTTGTACGAAATTTGGCAGCGATGCATTATTGAAACCGGCAAAAAAGATAATGAATTTGCCACAGATGTGGTAACTAATATGAAAAATAGACAATCAAAGTTACTTGAAAATGAAGTAATTGTGTCCGGAATATACATGGATCCCCGTTATAATGTCATATTAACAGAACCAATGATTCGTGTGGCTAAAAATTGCCTTCTTCGGACATACAGCAGGATGCAAAGTATATTAAGCAACGTATCCAATACAGAACATAACGCTGTAAGTAACGATGTATCTGATGTCTCAGAAGAAGAAGAATTTGAGAAATTATTGAAAGATGCAGAAGCTACGCATGCCTGTAATAAATCATTAACTCAGAGATCGCAATGCCTTATCGAAAATGAAATGGACGAATATTTTAAAGAACCTCGGCTAAAAAGTTCCTCGAATATTTTAACTTATTGGAACGCGAAGAAAAACAAAATGCCTGAATTATATGAATTAGCGCAGGTGATTCTAGCCGTTCCACCGACGCAAGTAAGCGTAGAACGACTGTTTTCGGGATTAAAATTTATCCTGTCTCCTCACCGTTCGAAAATGAATTCAGACGTTATAGATAATATATTATTAATTCGATTGAACATGCAAAAGCTGGGAGGAGAGAAAGATGCAAACGCTTAAGAAATGAGGAAATTAGAAACTATATACAATAATTGAATGAGAGCTACGAGGGATAAATTACTGATAGTATTATTACAACTTTGATATTGTGAGTACATTTAACGCTTTAAAATTACATTCTATTAATGAGAAAGTAGTATTTAATTTTTTATCTATTATCTAGATTCTAGGTCGTATCATATGAAATTGCCGTTTTTTAATCGACATATCACTCGGATGATATTTTAATACAGCGCAGATTTACAGCAAAAATGGAAAGGACTGAAAAACGATTTGGAAAGGACTTCGCAGGATTCTGCCAATGTGATTCAAGTGCACACAGTCACGTCCCAGTTTCCAGACAAAATAACGCAGAAGGAATCTTTGAGAAGTATACATATAGTATAGTAAAGTTTTGCAATTGAGCAGCATGTTTTGAACGTTGCGACAAAATACATACCTACAAGCTATCAGGTAAACGTTTAGTGATCCAAACTTTGTAAAAGTTGATCATCCAATACTTTTTATCTTAATTAATATTAATTTCTCCGAAAATGTTGAGTCTAAAGGAAAATTTCATTACCAGTGTCTTCTTCATTGTATAGATAAGTATATATTTTATATTATGTGTAAAAAATACTGGTGGTGCTTATTCTAATTACAATTAACATTCCCCTTTTATAGTTTTCGGTTTGAAGATTGTTTCTTGGCAAAAGGATGACATTACACAAAAGAAGACTGAGTCTAATGTGAGTACATAATTATCAAGGACGAAAGACACTGTTAAAGGACACACAGAATTAGGTTACCAACAACGGGGATTCAGGACACTAATATTCAAAGGACGACTTATCATAGATATTTTAGTTCAAGGTATCAACGAATATAACATGTTTCGAAATTATTATTTTCAACGAAATGTATATATTTAATTTAATGTGTGTAAATGTAAAAATGTAAATGTAAATGTAAATGTAAATGTAAATATAAATGTAAATGTTTAATATATATTTATTCAAAGTATGTAAAATGTATTTCTTGTTGAATATATCAAAGAATGTAATATATATAACACCAAATTTGATTGTAAAGAAATTCTGTTATAACACTACCCAAGTATTTCGTACATTAATTATAATACAAAATGTAATAAAAATTTAAAACATGAAATCGAAACTTTTATTTGATATTCCTAAACAAAGTAAGTCTCAATGATTGTTGAAAACCGTTGCAAACGATACAATGTTTATATGTACTGCGTATCAGTTGAAAGTCAAAAAGAACCGATATTACGACACCAAGAAATCCACTTATTTTAAAGAACACTTTTCATGTTACAAGATAATGGTATGCACAATTATTTTACTTTTTGTTTTTTTTCATAATGATTTTGTAAAAGGTATGTTTACGCTTATATAGAAAAATCTGCAACCGTAATACTGGCGATCTCAATTAGACACTCTAAAATCGATACGAGAATCGATTGCAGAACCGCCTTGGAACCGATATAGAACCGAAAAAATAACGGTTCTAGAACCGAAAAATAACGGTTCTAGAACCGATATAGTCAGAATATCGGTTCTTTATAACAGTTATTCAGAATATCGGTTCTTCATAACTGTTTGACGAAGAACCGATATATAACAGTTTGAAACAGTTATTTCTAGAACCGTTTCAAACCCTGGTTTGGTCCCCCTGTCGGTGGCCACTCGTTGAGACGACTAGACGGGCGGGCCGAGTCCGTGCCCTGTCGAAGTGTAAAGGTGGCCGTTCCAATTGGGGCCTTTACACGGACGTTCTTTTCCGACACTTTTGCGCGCCACACGCCAGCGCGACACTCTTTTGGCGTGGCGTACCGGAACGTCGGAAGGAGCGCGCAGGCCAGAGGGTCGTACCCGTCACTACTTAGAGATAGCGAGTTCGGGTTTCCATTTCTACGTCGATTCCATATGCTTTTTCCAGGATCCAGCGCAGTCTTGTATTATGTACTACCTGTTCCATGTATATTATCGATCTGTGAAACGATCGGCAAGACACGATAGCGATATACGCAGTATCGCGAAAAGTATACGAATTCCTCGATGTACCTGGCTTATGAGAGGATATTACAAATGCTGTTACTCCTACGGCACACTGACACATATGTTTTTACGAAGCTACATTTGGTTTACCTGAAGGTGCTATAAATTATGGAAATGGTTTATTACTCAGTTATAACGACTGTATTGCGATCTGCATTCTCCTTGCAGACGAAAAGTTTCCACCTCATCGGAAGTTCTTGCTAGCATCTTGTGCGCGGCTAGAAGCGTGGCGCGCCGGAATTCCACGTTCTTGCGTACGAGCAGAACCGTTTTGTCAGGCGTGGCGCGTCCAAAAGTGTGGCGCGCTTGAATTTTCGTCGCACGCAAACCTCGACTCAAGAGGCAACCCTACCGATAAGCCGTGCCTCGATGGGTTTCAAGGACTTCGACCCTCGAGTCCAGGGGGCCGTACAATTGTTGTCCCCTAAGAAGTGACGAAAAAAAAATTCTACATTTTTCATCGGATCTTGGCGAAAGTAGTGTGTATCGTTTCCTTATGTTTTCCTGATGAAAATGGTCTAAAAACGACACAAATCGGATCTTAATTAAGGAATCTTCATAATAAATTGATTTCCATAACTTCGTTAAAAATAGTTCGATTTACATGAAATTTGGTATAATTTTCATTTGAAAAACGTAAGAAATGCATCGGTATCACTTCCATATCGATACGATAAAGAATAAAGAATACAGCTTTTCTGTAACAGGTATGAATCCTCGGCCGACCGCAGCGAATCGAGGTCGGCGACCCACAGTCGAGGGTGATATATTCATTACAGCGTGTTAAGGGACTCATTATTCGTCATCGTATCGATCTGAAAATAACACTAATGGATTCATGGCGTTCTCCCAATTAAAATTATCACAAAGCAATACAAATTATAAAAGGGGTAGGGATTTCTTAAACGCACTCTCTTATCGTATCGATTCCTGGCTCATCGCGGAGTCCGACGAGAGTGCAACTTATCCGAAAGCATGATTAGATCGATGTAGACTCTGTGATCCGTAGGGTGATCGAAGTAATTGTGAAAATTTTGTTTTATGAGGGCTGCTCGGATTTGGTGGTCCGAACGCAGATCAGAATGAGCAAAGAACATTGCTGATTAGCCAAATTTTCCTTGGTGAGGTGGGACCATCCTCCCCCTCTCGATAACGTAGAGGTGTAAAAGTAGACATCTGCTTACCAAAACTAGCCAGATTGATCGGTCAGAGTCTCGCCCAGGGTCGCGGTTTATAACCGTATTGTCCCGCGGGTCTGCTGGGGGAACCCGTCGAAGGAGCAATATACGGATTTACTCAGGAAGCAATTCGAAATCGCTGAAAAACGGCACGATGTCCATTTGCCCTTTTCGACATCTGGCAGACAAATGTTTGCCGACGAAACCTTAGAAAACAAGCAATTAACTACTTAGGTAGTTGTAAACCAGGGTTGGCTAACTGGTGGCTCGCGAGTCACCGGGGGTCCCTCCGCCTTGCTGCCACGGCCCCCTCCATACCGACCAGGCCCTAGGGTTGCCACCTTTTTTACAGAAAAATAACGTTCATTTGTTTCGTGGGTTATACAAAAAAGTACGCTCAAAAAATTAAAGGTACATTTTAATCTTATTAGTTTTTATTTCTTACGAACATATTTTCTATTGCTTTTAGCATTACAGAGTAAATTTTTATTATTTTGAAATATATCCATGGCATCATTGCAGTCAATGTTCATATTGAAATATATTAATAATTCGTTTCTTATTAGATTGAGAGAGGCTTTGTTTCTTTCATCCCGCCACTTCACATTCATGACAGAGAAAACTTTCTCAGTAAATGCTGAAGTGGAAGAAAGAGATACAAGATAATAATATTCCGTTACGTTTCACGTAATATCATTAATTGTGAAATAAAGTATTTTCGCGTAGTTTATTGTTATTCAAAAGTATAGAGTATATTTGCCTATAATAATGTAAGATACTTTATTTTAAAGTACGGATGGCAACCCTACCAGACCCTGTGAATCGCAGTCGATTCCTGCTTCCTTTCTTCTCTTTTCGATTGCAATCGTCAGGGCCTGGTCGGTATGGAGGGGGCCGTGGCAGCAAGGCGGAGGGACCCCCGGTGACTCGCGAGCCACCAGTTAGCCAACCCTGGTTTACAACTACCTAAGTAGTTAATTGCTTGTTTTCTAAGGTTTCGTCGGCAAACATTTGTCTGCCAGATGTCGAAAAGGGCAATTGGACATCGTGCCGTTTTTCAGGGATTTCGAATTGCTTCCTGAGTAAATCCGTATATTGCTCCTTCGGCGGGTTCCCCCAGCAGACCCGCGGGACAATACGGGTATAAACCGCGACCCTGGGCGAGACTCTGACCGATCAATCTGGCTAGTTTTGGTAAGCAGATGTCTACTTTTACACCTCTACGTTATCGAGAGGGGGATGGTCCCTCCTACACCGTCGAACTTGCAGAGGGAAGGTCCCTCCTCTTCAAGGAAAATTTGGCCAATCAGCAATGTCCTTTGCTCATTCTGATCTGCGTTCGGACCACCAAATCCGAGCAGCCCTCATAAAACAAAATTTTCACAATTACTTCGATCACCCTACGGATCACAGAGTCTACATCGATCTAATCATGCTTTCGGATAAGTTGCACTCTCGTCGGACTCCGCGATGAGCCAGGAATCGATACGATAAGAGAGTGCGTTTAAGAAATCCCTACCCCTTTTATAATTTGTATTGCTTTGTGATAATTTTAATTGGGAGAACGCCATGAATCCATTAGTGTTATTTTCAGATCGATACGATGACGAATAATGAGTCTCTTAACACGCTGTAATGAATATTTCACCCTCGACTGTGGGTCGCCGACCTCGATTCGCTGCGGTCGGCCGAGGATTCATACCTGTTACAGAAAAGCTGTATTCTTTATTCTTTATCGTATCGATATGGAAGTGATACCGATGCATTTCTTACGTTTTTCAAATGAAAATTATACCCAATTTCATGTAAATCGAACGCGTGTAATTTAAAAAGAGGATGGCGCAGGCGAGACCACGCGCAAACTACCCCTTCTGGCCCCGAGTGCCCCCGCAATGTGTTTTGACGCTGAACGCGAGTAATCGCGTGTGATTTGTTAGTACAACAACGCGAGGGTGGAGCTGTATATGTAGATCAATTGTTTATAAAAATATATTAGCAGTAGATTGCTGATAAGCGCGGCGGATTGATTGCAAGGTGTGCAGTAACAACGCGTATTTCTATATACTTATAATGAAACTCAATTTAGTTTATCAATGGCTGAAAGAAAAATTACATGTACCCTGCTCCCAGGACTATATACATATTTCTCTTTTTTAACCATGACTGTTGAGACTTGGGATATTTAAGTTTATTCCCTGCGCCTGGCGAACACCTGGGTCGGCAATTCCAATTGCCATAATCCTGGTACTCTCCGCGATGCCTCCACTGATGGGCGTTTTAATTTTTATTACTGGGCTAGACCTTACGAACCCCAGGAGAATGGTCACCAGTACCTTCTGTCACACCTTGACCAATTATATTTTGGCATAACCACCTCCACCCCGAATTTCAGCTACGGTGGGAGGAACCAATGTTTATATTTTAAGGGAAAACACGGAGTCGAGGCAAAATCAAACGGAAAGTCAAAGTGTTCGGATATTAGACAGTGAGTTGCGAGTGTACCGTGCTGTTTTAACACATAAGAAAATGACAGACTCCTGGAGTAAAAAATTGACGGGCGAACTTATTGATATGTACAGGGATATGCCTTGCCTGTGGAAAATCAAAAATAAAAATATATATTTCAATAGGAATTTAAAAACGGAATCCTACAAAAGGCTCATCAACTTGGTGAAGCCACACTTTCCGGAAGCCGATAAAGACTTCATTCGGAAAAGAATACAAAGTCTCCGTGGAACTTTCCGGAAGGAAATGCATAAAGTGACGGAGTCCAAACGTTCCGGCAAGGGGGCGGACGAGGTATACGTACCTACCTTATGGTACTATGACAAGATGTTGTTTACGTTGGATCAGGAGACCCCAAGTGCAAGTATGTCGAATATTGACAATGATGCGGGACCATCTTTCCTGGAGGAATCTTCTGAGGTGGAGGGAAACGACACATCAACGAATAATTTGGAAGATGCAGCGGCATCAACAAATAATTTAGAAGATGCAGCGGCATCAACAAATAATTTAGAAGATGATGCAGAGGCATCAATAATTGAAAAGGACCCTGCTGAAAGTGAAACCCAGCCTGATCGAGTAAGTTTATTTGTTTATTTTATTATTATTACTAATACGGGCCAAAAGTACTAAATATGTAGTAAAAGCATTGAATGCGGGGCTGAAAGTAACGAAGAAACAGAATTTCTAATGAATAATATTTTATTGACAATTTTGCAATAGACACAATTGATTACAATTGATTACTCCATACATTATAATTACAAAGTAATTCAATTTCATCATATTGAACAGTAATATTAACGCATGCGCAGGTTGACTTAATGTGCAAGGTGTTAAAAAAGTAATATTCACTGGTTTGGTGGGTGAATGTACACCTGTGCACCGGTAGAGATTTGTAAACAAATTTTGCTATGAAATTATTTATTACATTGGAAGTTAATGTTTCAACGATTCGATTGTGTACAGTTGCACGTAGAGGCTTGGGTCTACCACTACTCTGCCGCATTGATAGTTTCTATACGAATGGTGGGGTCTGGCACAGTGGCCTAGTGGGCCTAACAAGGTCAATGCCCTTTGCACTATCTTCGGTCCCTTTAAACGTCGCATTGTGTTTCTTTACGTTTGGGAGTACGTACTGTACTCTACGTGCAACTGTACCTTGTAATAGACAATTTCGTAGCAAAATTTGTTTACAAATCTCTACCGGTCCACAGGTGTACATTCACACACCAAACCAGTGCATATTACTTGTTTAACATTCTGTACAGTGTAGAAAAATGATTATTATTATCTATATAATAGTATTAATATATATATATATATAATACTATTTAATACATTTAATTAGCTTGTACAACAATTGAGAGAAAGCTACATAAAAGAAAAGGAGGCGTACAACTTAGAAACATCTCCTTCTTAGACACACGCTACACATAATATCCTGTTATGGCCCAGTCTATTAACCCTTGGTTGTCGCACTGCGTCAAATTAACCCTGCGTTTTTTTAAGCAAAAAACCTTTTTGTCGAAACTCTTATTGCTTCAAACTTTTTTTTATGCATGTTGATACTTTAAATGTCAATTTTCAACGATGGGCATATATTCTACAATGTTCAAACATCATCTCAGAATTGTTTAGACTTAATTTAACAAATAGTTTTTAAATAACAACTGATTGAAAATTGACAGGGTCAAATTGACCCAGTGTGACAACGACGTTCGAAAAAGTATGTGTGACAACCGAGGGTTAAGGGGAGGTTCTGGCCTAGAGCCCCAAAAAATAGGTGATATTTAGGAATTAATTAAAGGAAAACTACTATATATAATTTAATGGGACTATTTGCATTGTAGGGTAAAGGCACCAGTAGTCGACCATGTATCAGTAGTCGACCACTTTCAGAAAAACATGAGAAATAAGGTTTTTAGAAGTGACGATCTTTTGAACAGAATGCAGTTAGAGAACTGCACTTTATTCAGAAGATCATCACTTCTAAAAACCTTATTTCTCATGTTTTTCTGAAAGTGGTCGACTACTGATACATGGTCGACTACTGGTGCCTTTACCCTACAATGCAAATAGTCCCATTAAATTATATATAGTAGTTTTCCTTCAATTAATTCCTAAAGATCTCCTTCTTTTTGGGCTCTAGACCGGAAGGTTCCCATAATACAACAAAGATTTACGCTCTACCTGCATTCAACATATCTTCCTGCCACGGAACACTCCCTTCTCCTACAAAATATTCTTTGTACCGGTCCCTATTTTGTTTGGCACAGTTGTTGATATTCCTGGGAATGGCGGGTTGCAAATTATCCAACTGCACTCCATTGTTTTGACATTCTCCCTCCATCTGCATACTAGTGTAGTTCGCAATGAACGTTTTACTTCGCCTTCGCAAAAAATTATGCAGAACGCATGTAGCCAACACCACATGGCATATATTTTCAATTTTCATATTTATTGGTGTATGCAGCACTCGAAATCGCGAAGACAATATGCCAAATGCATTCTCAACGACATTCCTTGCTCGCGACAATCTGTAGTTAAAGATTCGTTTGTCGTGGTCTAGTTCTCTTTGAGAATAAGGTTTTAAAAAATTATTCGTTAACGCAAACGCTTCATCGCCTAAAAAGGCAAAGTTTAGGTTATTCACGGTTTCGTGATTTTCGGGTAAATTCAATTGACCGTTCTTTAATCGTCGCAAAAATTCTGTGTGTTCAATGACACCCCCATCCGATATTCTACCATTTTTTCCAACGTCGACAAACATAAATTCATAATTAGAATCCACTAACGCCATTAGTACAATGCTGTAGTAATTCTTATAATTATAATAAAACGCTCCAGATTCTGGTGGTGGAACAATGCGAATGTGCTTTCCATCCACAGCACCTCCACAGTTTACGAAATCCCATCTGTTTTTAAAACCTTCCGCTACGTTTTTCCACTCGTCCTTGGTATTCGGGAACTATGACAAAAAATATACAATACAAAAATAAAAAAATTAAATAGGTAGCGCGCACAGATATGATGTTGACAGGGAAACGTCACAAGTTTCATGAACAACAGACAGGCATACAGACAGACACGAACTTATTGTTATTGAATTTCTTTGCTATTTCTCATTTTATTAATTTTTTTTTTGTTTGAAGGAAGAAGAAATGCCCGTCACAAACAATGCCCCAAATACGGCCAATAGAAAAAGTGGGAAAAAAAGAAAGCCGGAACAAGACGCGAGCGAATTTTTTCGGACATGCACCGAAGCGTTGAAGGCGCCATCCACCAGCAAAGTGGATATCACTGAATTTGAGGCCATTGGCATAAAAGTAGGAAAGCAATTGCAGAGGATGGAAATGGAGCAGGCCATTTATGCGGAGTCCATAATAAGCGCCGTCTTAAGACGGGGTCTATTGAAAAGTCTGCACCCACGCACAGACTTGTGCGACAACAATTGCACTGCGATTGCCATGGCCAACTGCAGTGGAAGCACCGAAGGATCCAATTCATCCCATACAGAAGGAAGCTAGGGGATCTAGTTTCATTATCAACTTTAGCGTTTAAACTTTAAGGACAAATTTTAAAATGTAGAAAATAAGTAAAATTTAATTATTTACATATATGATACGGAATAATAAAGTGACGAGGAACTACTTTTTCCTGTATATACGTTGGCAGACGAACGAAAGTTTACAACGTTTAAAATCGCATAACTTTTTTAGAATTGGTCCAAACGACATGAGTTTTTTTTTTAGAATCTAGAAGGATTAGTTTGCTAAGTAGCGTGTTTCGTCGTTTTGAAGAAAAATGCAATTGGTCAGAATAGCAAAAGAATAGTAAAGGGTTTATCTTTAAACCCGTTTGTAAAATGAAGTAAGTTGTATTCATACAGAAAATGTCATTAAAATCGGTTAGCGTTGCTCTGAGCTATAAACGCTTAAAAATCGCAGAATAAGGTCGAGAATCGCTAATTTCGACAATTCCCGCGATTCTCGACCTTATTCTGCGATCTTTAAGCGTTTATAGCTCAGAGCAACGCTAACCGATTTTAATGACATTTTCTGTATGAATACAACTTACTTCATTTTACAAACGGGTTTAAAGATAAACCCTTTACTATTTTTTTGCTATTCTGACCAATTGCATTTTTCTTCAAAACGACGAAACACGCTACTTAGCAAACTAATCCTTCTAGATTCTAAAAAAAAAACTCATGTCGTTTGGACCAATTCTAAAAAAGTTATGCGATTTTAAACGTTGTAAACTTTCGTTCGTCCGCCAATGTATCTGGTGTCTATCACTTTGTAACATATATATTTTACTTATTCTTTTTCTTATGTACATAGTTTATTCTAAGTTAAATTGGTGGTGGGTTATTACATTATAATAAACAAGCCTTTTGTAATATAAATAGAACAGACGCTATGGTGCACGCCGCACAGAAATTTTTCCAACGGACCGCCTCTAGTAAAGCATTATTGTTATTCCATATATATGTATTAATAATTTGTAACCCTTACCTTTAAGAACTCAGTCCGCAGGACCTGATACAGTGCTTTGCAAGTCTCGGGAATTATCTTGGATAATGAAGGAGCTGATATCCCCGTACTAAATTTTAAATCTTCGTAAGAACGCCCAGTTGCCAAAAATCGCAAAGTGGCGATGAGACGTTGCTCTGCAGTGATGCTCTGTCTCATGACTGTATCCTGTTTCGTGATTCTGTTTCGAACTAATTTTAAGATTTCATCAAACGCTTGAGAATCCATCCTCAAATAATTTCTGTAATCATCTGGGTGATCGTCTCTCAGTTCTCGAACAAGGGATAGATCGTTCGAATTTGCGCGGTATTGCTTTACCCAGAAGCGCTTCCTTCTTCTGTCTCTTCTCCGCTCTGCTTCTGCTAAATATACAGCAGCAGCAGCAGCAGCAGCAATAGCCAAGTTCCGACGTCGGTTATCATTTATCGCCAACATCACACAGTTTTTGGAACCACTGTCTCACACAGACTAGGCTGTCAACACGCACGTCACTGATACTTCAGGTGGTTCGGTGTAACGAACACCCGTAACCCCACCCAACAATTAACAATTAAAAGCAACAATTAAAAGTAACAATTAAAAGTAACAATTAACAAGAACAATTAACAAGAACAATTAACAGTACCAATTAATGGTAACAATTAACAGTAGAAATTAATAGTAACAAGTAATAGTAACACTTAACAGTAACAATTAATAGTAACAAATAACAGTAAAAATGAAATAATGCGTGCGCGATACGTGAAGTCTGAAAGCCGGTTCGAGAACAAGTGACCGCTCCGTAAATTTTCGCCGGTTAAAAAGGGACGACTAGACAGAGTTAGAGATAGCGAACAAGAAAGATAGTGAGCCAGAAACGGGGATGAAAGGGGAAAAACCGAGAAAAACATAGAGAGAGTAAAGAGAAAGCGTGGGACAAGGAAAGTGTTCTTCGGTTCGTAAACGCCTGGCCGCCAAATGTTTCTGACGATGACCAGGCCTGTGCGAACCCTTGAAACCAGGTATGTATGTAGATGGAAGAAGAAACGGCAGAAAGTAATAAAGAGGTACAGACAGGGTGTCCGCGGGAACAGTAAACAGTTGGATATTTCCTAACATATTCGAGATAGAAAAACAATGTTTATATGGGATTGCATGGTTCAATGGGGCAAATTTATTAGGCCAGACGATTTTTTTCTTGCATTATTATTTTAAAAGATACGATGGTCAAGGATAGTTAGTTAAAACATTAAATATGAATATCTTAATACACGTGAAATCGTATATTTCGATACACGTGTACCCGTGTACTGAAATTCACGTGTATCGAAATATACGGTTTCACGTGTATTAAGATATTCATATTTAATTTTTTAACTAACTATCCGAATATTTAGATTTTACGCAAATAATTTGCGATAGATAGGTACAGACATAATTTACTAGCACATGAAAATAAATAACATCATGATTTTGGTTAATAAGGTTTAATCTATTAATCGTATATTAATCTATTTGAGACAAACAACAACGACTGATTTTATGCTAACGGTGCGCATATGAGTTTTGTATGGCGCTCTATTTGAAGCACTATAACTCTGGATGTAACCACTATTTTTGCATACAATTTTTTTTCATAATCCCTAAAGATTGACAAATGAAGCCACGAAGCTGGAAGTAAATATATTTAATTCTTTGGTATGAAAAAATTCTCGTTCACTTTCTACCGCTTGTAGCCGCTCGCAGAGTCTTGGCAGCCAGGCGCGCCGCGCGCCTCAGAATTTCCGCACTGTCGGATATTCCACGCGCCACGCCAAACCCTTGGTTTCAAGTGCCGCTTTCCTTTTCTAACTACCTTTTCTGTCTCTTATCTAACCTTTTCTGAAGTAGAGGTTTGCGCGCCACACTTTTGGACGCGCCACGCCTGACAAAACGGTTCTGCTCGTACGCAAGAACGTGGAATTCCGGCGCGCCACGCTTCTAGCCGCGCACAAGATGCTAGCAAGAACTTCCGATGAGGTGGAAACTTTTCGTCTGCAAGGAGAATGCAGATCGCAATACAGTCGTTATAACTGAGTAATAAACCATTTCCATAATTTATAGCACCTTCAGGTAAACCAAATGTAGCTTCGTAAAAACATATGTGTCAGTGTGCCGTAGGAGTAACAGCATTTGTAATATCCTCTCATAAGCCAGGTACATCGAGGAATTCGTATACTTTTCGCGATACTGCGTATATCGCTATCGTGTCTTGCCGATCGTTTCACAGATCGATAATATACATGGAACAGGTAGTACATAATACAAGACTGCGCTGGATCCTGGAAAAAGCATATGGAATCGACGTAGAAATGGAAACCCGAACTCGCTATCTCTAAGTAGTGACGGGTACGACCCTCTGGCCTGCGCGCTCCTTCCGACGTTCCGGTACGCCACGCCAAAAGAGTGTCGCGCTGGCGTGTGGCGCGCAAAAGTGTCGGAAAAGAACGTCCGTGTAAAGGCCCCAAATGGGCGGCTGCGCAGCCGCCAGCGACCGCGGCTGGCGACTGCGGCTGTAGCCGCGTACACTGGTACAATGGAAAGCATTCATCTCAACTCCTATGGGCGGCCGCGACTGCTGCGGCCGCGCCAGGATTGCTATAGCCTATGCGCGTCTGGTTCATGAGCAGCCTAGGCTACTCGAGACACAACACAATGCTACGAGTGTCTGTTTTCCGCCATAACGGCAGAATCTCCTAGTCGCACAGCGGCTGCCGCTCTACTCCTCCAGAAGCAGTCTAGCGACTCTAGCCGCTCTGCTGCGATTCATCGTCACATTCGGACAGATTATCCAGAAATAAGGAAAGAAGTCAGAATTCATAACTTATGGAATTATGTTTTTTATATACATATTTCTTGTAAACTAATAATATGAGCTCTTATAAAAAAAGGTAAAAATATCATGACGGCTACATCTGATCTGCGTGTAAACACATGTCAAATTTTTTGTTTTGTGCAGAATTTTAAATCGTGTCTTTTAAAGTTTGTTAAAGTAAAGTTAAAGGGGTCAGAAATGATTAGTATCGATTCTGCAAAGTAATAGCAAATAATTCGTTATATGTATACAGTTATTTTTCCATAAGAAACCCATTGAAAAAATATCAGTAATTGTCGGCTTTTTAGTTGCCTTCCGCGAACTTGTGTAATCAACATATATTTGTTCTTGCAACTGCGAAAACAAGATTTGACAATATTTTCCAATAATGGAGTAATCACCTGTATTCTATATCGTACAGTGGGCCTGAATCCCAAGAAATAGGGGAAAAATGCAACATTCCATCTTTCGCGTTGAAAATGCTGAATATTATTGAGCAAGTTCATAAAAAAAGTGTTAATATACAACTCATAACAAAGTTTGCCGTTATTTAAAAAAATAACGTCAACAATTTCAATAAAACTAAAAAAATTTGATAAATTACTATGGAAAGTGCAGAAATATCTGCAAACCTGTATCCATGTTATTCTGGTACCAATGTAATAGATAGGTACTGTTCACAAAGTGTTAATACATTCTTACGAAATTATACAATATTTGGGTAACCTTCCAATCGGCTAATTGGGTGAAGCGAACCAAGAAGCCAGAAATAAAGATTTTAATAAATATATGAAGAATTGTAAGCTCTAAATATTCTCATTGCAATATAATCTCATTTTATGTATACAGAAACGGAGTTTCTTTATTTTTCATCATATCAATATGAAAATGATACCAATGGATTCCTTGCATTCTCCCGATTAAATTGACAAAAAAATATTTAAATCCCACTACTTTTAATGAAACGGGCTTTCAGTCCATGCAAATTAATTAATTGAGGCAGAGAGCAAACAACGGACTAGACCACATTCTTTTCGAAATTGAGTTAGTACCAATAGCGTATTCCAATAGGCTCTACTAATCATATAAAATAGACATTATTAGGTCGGTGCATACGTTCGTTCGCTTTATTGATAGAAAGTGTTTATTACAAATATAAATATATTTCATACTTTTCAAGGTTGGCGTTCCAATGTGCGGCCGGCGACTGCGACCGGCGACGGTCCCACTAGTGCAAGGGAGAAACAGATGCATACTTCTCCCTTGCACAAGTGGGACCGTCGCCGGCCGTAGTCGCCGGCCGCACATTGAAACGCCAGCCTTGAAAGGAAAACATTTTTCTTCAATATTTATATTTTTTTGTCACTTTTCTCGCACCTAGATGAACTGGTAAAATTGCCAATTATAACAAAGCGTGTATCAATATATTGATACAAAGTGTTTTCTAAAAATATTGTATAAATATATTTCCAATTATAACAAACCATGTTTTGGAAACACATTCATTTCTTTTACTTTGTGTTTTTTTTAATCCGGTACGTCAATGAATACATTTAAAATTATTTTAACATCAGATACTTCAAATGATAAATTCTGTTATTGTTATTCAATTCGCCTTTTTATGTAGTATAAAAATACAGTAATTCGTCGATATAAACCCGACGATCGGGGCTGGCGGCGGCCGTACGTCGCGATGTGGACACGATTCCGTCCGGCCGAGAAATTCGAAGAGCGAGCGAGAGGTAACGAAACGGTTGCCGTCGACTCTTTCGTTCTCTCACTCTCGACTGAAGGATTCCAAGAAATGGTGGGGATAGTAAGCGGGACTATTACGCATGGTAAAAACGGGACAATAACGACGAATTACTGTATATGGAAATTCTTCAAAGGATTGCTTGTTTGAATGAAGAGAGAGTTTAGATACAGCAAGCGGCCTGACGCCCGTATTGCCAAAGAATAGGAACTCTCTTATACCTGTAATAAACACTTTGTATCAATAAAGCGAACGAACGTATGCGCCGACCTGATGATCACTTATCTCTCGAGTATCAACACGCGTTGCAATATCAAAACAGTAGAGCTGTTCAAGTACCCGGAAAAAGCAAGCCGAGCCTAACTCGGCTTGAACGACCGAGCCGAGCCGAGTACCCGAATGAACCGAGCGGCTTGAAAAAACCGAGCGGCTCGGATAGAACCAAGTAACTTGAATTTTCCAAGCGGCCCGAATGAAGCGGGCGGCTCGAACAGAACCAAGCGGATTGAATTATTTCAAGCGGGCCGAAAGAACCGAGCGACCCGAAAGAACCGAGGCGGCTCGAAAGAACCGAGGCGGCCCAAAGCAACTGAGGCGGCCCGAATGTATGTCTGTACATTGTACGTCGAGCAGATAGGTTAGGAGATAGGTTATGTATACCTAACCCAATTATAATATAGGTACAACGGCTTGATACGTATAATATATAATTATTACAGTACAATTATTAGTATACTACAGTTTGATAAAAGAGGTTAAATATATCCCCCTGCCCCCCGTTACCTTTTTCAGCATATTTGCATATTCGCGGCATATCATACTTGCATAAACTTCCGCAGGCTAGGTATAAATAAATAAATAAATAGACGAATAATTTTTGAACAAGCAATATAAATAGACACACAATTTAATTTTTTTATTTAATTAATGTAAGAACTTCTTACATTATATTTAACCTCTTTTATCAAACTGTAGTATACTAATAATTGTACTGTAATAATTATATATTATACGTATCAAGCCGTTGTACCTACTATTGAATTATTAAACATTTGAATATATATGTAACTATTACACTATTAAACTTTTTAACATATGAAACTATTAAATTTGAATGGCGTGGTTCACCAAGCTAATTTGTAAACAAATTCCGTATCTGCAAAAAATATGAAAAATATGCAGAATGTAAAACGTATATCCAGAATATGCAAAATGTATAAAATCGAAAGTATATTTTTAACATCCTCGTAATGATGAAACATAGTTCTGTCAAAGTCCCGCTTGTTTAAGTCATTCCAATAAAAACATGCATTTACATAAACTTCCGCAGTCTATATTACAATTGGGTTAGGTATACATAACCTATCTCCTAACCTATCTGCTCGACGTACAATGTACAGACATACATTCGGGCCGCCTCAGTTCCTTCGGGCCGCCTCGGTTCTTTCGAGCCGCCTCGGTTCTTTCGGGCCGCTCGGTTCTTTCGGCCCGCTTGAAATAATTCAATCCGCTTGGTTCTGTTCGAGCCGCCCGCTTCATTCGGGCCGCTTGAAAAATTCAAGTTACTTGGTTCTATCCGAGCCGCTCGGTTTTTTCAAGCCGCTCGGTTCATTCGGGTACTCGGCTCGGCTCGGAAACCGGGTTTCAGCTTGGTTCGGATTTCAAGCTACCCGAATATTCAAGTACTTGAACAGCCCTACAAAACAGAAGCACCCGCTGACGTATTGGGTACTAGAAAAGGTGGGCCATAAGGTGCGTATCGACTTTGCGAGGATTCCTCGCGAGGCACGCCTCGCGGAGTTGGATATCTGGAAATTGCATACCGCGATTATGATCACTTTGCGAAACAGCCTCGCGCTAGGCCGAATTTCCTAGCCGCGCAGCGTTCGGGATCCCACTTGGTTTCGAGCACTTGGAATGGTCTATGTGTGTAGCAGTAGAGCAAAATGCAACCTGCTATAATATGCAACTAAGTAAATTTAATACCAAGAAGGGTGTAACTATTATCAAGTCAAAAGGCAATTCCACAAATTATTGAAACATTAAATATTTGACACGTATTTTCTTTTATCCGCAATCATCCATATCTGGAGGTGAAAAACACGTTTGCCCCAATATCTCGGAAAATATGCACCATATAGAATAATCTGTTAGGCGAAACTGATGTACTTTTTTATAACGAATCCAGTCACGCAATCAGATTCGTAATATAGCAAATGTTATATATTAAAAATTACTTTTTATGAGTATTTTTACTGCTTATAAATTGTTGGTCCATTTTGGCGTAAATTTGTCAACGTAAACTAAAGACCAAACCGTGAAATACGGATACGTAGAATTCTTCAATTTCGACTTTTTAGTAAAAACTAAATACACTATATTGAACTCGCTACGCGTAGGGAACCTCAGGTGTAAAATTTTAGTATATTTCGGGCCTAATGAAACCAGATGTTTCTAAAGAACTAGCCAGGTTAATCGGCCAGAGCGTCTCATTAGAGTCGCGGTTTATGATCGTATTGTCCCGCACTTCGACGACGGACAACAGTGCTTACGGACCATTTACCTGTACCTGCCATCCGCTGACAGAGCAATATACGGATTAACGAAAAGGCCGCTTTTTATTATATTTTCAAATTTTATTATATTTTGGACCTTTATATTGTGTTCTGTATTTTGCCTTTATATTGTGTCCTCAATTATCCGAAAGGAAGCAGCCTCTGGAAGGAGCAGTTGTGAGCGGAGCGAAAATTCATTTATCGTTTATGGCCGGCAATTTGGTATTTTCAAAGACGGCTTCGACAACATCTGGTTGCCAGATATTCAAAGGATAATCAAGAACGTAACTTTGCCGTCTTTAAGAATTCAGATATTATTCGCGGTGAACAAAAGCGTGATTTTTTATTAACCCGCGGGTGTCCGCGGGAACAGTAAACAGCTGGATATTTCCTAACGTATTGGAGATAAAAAAAATTATTTATATGCAATTGCATAGTACGTGGGGGCAAATTTACTAGCGCAGATGAATTTTTTCTTCGATTATTGTTTTAAGATATATTTCCCCAACATGCGATTTTTGCTCTTGCGGCCGCGAGGCACCTTTGATTATGTAAAAAAAACGACAGTCGCCTCGCACGCAAGGCTGCTTTGGAAAGTCGAGGATGGTTTCCATGGCCGAGGGAAACAGTTTCCTGACTTTCCACGCTAGCCTCGCCAGGAGTCCTCGCAAAGTCGAGGGTTAATGTGGTCTCCGAGGGTTAATGAATTACTAATAAAAGATGATTTTTATCGCAAATGACTGATCATTAATTTAAACAAAACGATATTCGGCTACTTCCCTTACTATTCGACTTTTCCTTATAACTTGAAAACCGAATGTTTCCCCAACGTGCGACTTAAAACACTAATAAAGTACCAAAAAAACAGTTTTCAATTTTTTATCACGATTGAGTTAAAAAATAGAAAAAACAAATTAATAGATGTAAAAAATATTAAATTATACATCACTAGAAAGGAATAGGTTTATCCTATTTTTTGCCACAAATTTCATTCCGATATCTTAAAAGAAACACCCAAATGTAATTGACTTCTTCAATCCGGCAGATAAACAGAGCACGATGTACATATAAAAAAAGGCTAGTCTTTCACTGTCTTCGACGGTCCTCGAGACCTGATACGACAATAGACCCTTTTTTCAAGTGCTCGAAAAGGTCCTGTGCGGCGCGTCGTTGCACTGGTGGGGCCATGGCGTTGACGCTTAGGTATAGAAAATACCATTTCCGACGACGCCAGTCGCAGTCGCAGTCGCTTGCGGCTGTAGCCGCCAGCCGCGGTCGCTGGCGGCTACAGCCGCTCATTGGAACGGCCACCTTAACGCTGCTGGATTTTATGCTCCCAACACGTAGGGTAAATCCGCGAGACGCGGTCGACCTAATATGAAATGGCTATTAAAACTAATAAAATAAAATTATTTATGAGTGAATACAACTACAGATTCATTGATATTTAATTTGTTTACGCTAAACAAGTAAAGAACACATGAAAGAAGAAGTGAACTACCTACTGGCGATTAGTAGGGCAAATGAATACAAATGTGAATAAATAAACTAAATAAACAAAAATAATAATAAATAATAAAAAAATCATAACTCGACCATCTCACCTTTCTGCAGCGAGAGATGGTCTTCTCGTTAGCTTTCAGGGGAAGAGTTAATATGGCCAAATACTCTACTATGTTATTATCCCAAACATTAAACGAAAATAAACTTAGAAGTATATTTTAAAATACGATTATGTACACCGCTGGTTGAGAAAAGAGGTTAAATGTAACCTCAATTTACCTTTTATAGCCTATAAATAAAAAAAAAACACAGAAGGAAGCGAAATGACGCTATTCATTCAATTGTTTGGCTTCTAGAGAAGTAATTGGTCTGCACTTTAACGTGATTTTCCGTATAGAGTCTAAAATATGGCGACTCGACCAACTCTCCGGCACGACCGCGTCTCCAGGATTTACCCTAGAGGAGTCATACCTGACAAGCGAAGGTCCCGAGGTGTAGCTTCATGACTTTATTGCCTACGCCTTTTTAGCTGGTCGAAAACGAGTGACTGATCAATTCTGAACAAATCTTCGACCAGTGAAGACCTTTGAGTTCTGTCATTCCTAATGTCTTATTCATTTCCTATGGAGCACTTAGCTATACTTAATGGCAATTTTATTGGAAGAACCTCAAAACAGAAGAAGGCAAAGAAGATGGAGTGTCCACCCTCTGTGGAAAAATTGAAGCCAGCAAGGAGAATTTCAAATGTACAATACGCAAATTGACCACGAGGACAAATTTTATAATTATTTCAAGATGTCCAGAAATACGTTTGATGCCCTACTGGATAAAATCACACTACTAATAAGCAGAACCGATACAAACTGGAAGCGGTCGATATCACCGAGAGAACGCTTAGCAATCTGTCTGAGGTAAATACAGAAGTTTATTTGTTACATGTGCAGAAAATAACAGGAAATAGTAATAATAAACGTACACAAAACGCAGAATACAAATATACAGGGTGTCCGCGGGAACAGTAAACTGCTGGATCTTTCCTAACGTACTCGAAATAGAAAGAAATGTTTATATGCAATTGCATGGTTGAAGGGAGCTAATTTACTAGCCCCGACAAATTTTTTCTTAGATTATTATTTTAAAAAATACAATATACAAGCTTGGTTTTTTAAATAGAACAATATATTTTTTTAGAAATCAATTGATAGTGCGTTTCAAGACAGATTCAATAACCTGTAATGTACCTGTGTCCCATAATACTTATTAATTGCTATTTTGGTGGCATTTTTCTTATTGTCTAGCCTTTGGGCCTGCCACTCCTGGCATAGACTATTAGTGAGTATCTGTTTCAAGAGGCAATGTCTAGCGGGTGCCACCCGTGGCGTAAACAAGACCACCCTCGGTGTTTCCTATTCGGGCGGGTTTTCTTCCATTCAAAATGAGTACATTTGCAAACGTAATATCTCGAAAACTATTTGAAATATTGTGTATACATTACAAGTTATTGAATTTGTCTTGAAACGCACTATCAAGTGATCTGTAAAAAAAATATATAGTTCCATTTAAAAAAATCAAATTTGACCATCGTATCTGTTTAAATAATAATGTAAGAAAAAAATTGGCTGGTCTAATAAATTTGTACCCTCGAACCATACAATGTTTAGCGTAAACAAATTAAATATCAATGAATCTGTAGTTGTATTCACTCATAAATAATTTTACTTTATTAGTTTTAATAGCCATTTCATATTAGGTCGACCGCGTCTCGCGGATTTACCCTACGTGTTGGGAGTATAAAATCCAGCAGCGTTGCACTTCGACAGGGCACGGACTCGGCCCGCCCGTCTAGTCGTCTCAACGAGTGGCCACCGAGCCCGGGCTTAGCGTGCAACGAGGAGCCTCCGAGGTGCCACCGAGCTGGGCGACTCCTCGCCGCCATAAACATACTATAGAAGCTCGGACGGCTCGGAAGGCTCGGCTCGGCGGCTGTATAAACCGACCTTAAATGAGCCGTTTATTTTGAAAGTGGCCTAACTCCATTTTTCAATTTCTTCCGGTTACCATGGTTACATGTACAACTTCATGTTATTTATCAGTAAAGCGTTTCAGGTTGCTTATAATCCGAGCAAATACGATAATTCTTGACACATAAGTTTTCAGAGTTAGTTCAATAATCGAACCGTGTAGTTTGAAAGTGGCCTAACTCCATTTATACTTAAATCAAGATATTTACTATTGATAATGTCGGAAAGCAGTGATGAAGGTAATTTTAATTAATTAGTATTTACAAGTTAACCTCAGTTTTTGGACAATTGCGTTAGTTGAATAACCAGTACATTTAATTAATATAAAACTTAAAATTTAATATTAAATTTTAGAAATTATGGTAGACCAAGAAAGTTCGAAAATATTGTATTGACACCACTGTATAAAAATACCAGACAAATTACAACAGCAAAATTCAAGGACATAATGGACCTATTACGATATATACCACCGGAACATCATGATTTCTTCAAATCCCTTTCACACGCACAAAATGTAGATGAGTAGTAAATTGTTTTGTAATAAATTTATGTTTGTAATTTTGTACGTTATGTAGTTAAAAAATATTTTGAATCGCATAAATTATGTTTCCGAAGTGTTTTAACGATATGTAAAATAAATTCAGTATTGTTTTTTTCAGTTTGAAGCATCTTAAATTATGTTGAATGGACTTGGGCACCTTCAAATTTTATAATGAATCTGGTTGTTAATTTTGGAAATGGCCTAACTCCATTCTTGATAAGAAAACGCATATTATTCACTTAATAATTGCCACTATTTTAATAGGAACTATAAATTTAACATCCTTAGATACACTTAAGCAGTATGACTATACGTATACGTATCCCATACGTATATTTTTAAATTCATCGAAACGCAAACCCTTAAATATCTCGATTTGAAGATAAATGGACTTAGGCCACTTTCAAAATAAACGGCTCAAATATCTCAATGTATGAATAAATGGACTTATACCACTTTCAAAAATAACGGCTCATATGTACGGGTAGAACTAGAAAATATAATTTTTATGGTACTGTTTCAGATGAAGAAGGAGCTAAATCACCTCAAATATGGGCTATGGCGCCGAGGAGGGCGCCGTGGTTGGCGCCGTGGAGGAGGCCGTTCGATTATTATTAATAATTATTAATTTATATAATAAAATCATAACATGATTGCTGAATGATTGTTTATTTTGTTTGATTTAATAGAATGTAAAACTTTCACATTTTCTATCGTGTCGGCATGAACGTTTCAGTAACATACTGCTGCAATTTTCCAGATGAAAATGAATTTAAACACGGTACAAATCGGATTATTTTTAGCATTATTAGATTAGAAATGTTACGCATTTATATTTATTATCTAGTACAGTTCTAGAAATAATCCGATTTATACCGTGTTTGAACTCGTGGAAATCTCAGCAGTATGTTACTGAATACTGAAAACGTCACGTTTTACATTTTATCAACATCCACCACAAGCAACACTGTATGCCTCTCCAACCGCGATTACACCCGCCGTCGAACAGCCCAAGTCCTCAGCTCGAAGAGATATCTCGCATAATTCGAAAACATTATCTAGACATTTATACGAAAATTTTGAATTTCTTTTATTTGAGTTTATTCAGATACATATCGACGTACGTTACGAAAAGTAGCACGTTTTGGTTTGCCACGAAAAGAAGCACGTTCCATCGTTTTGACGAATATTAGCACGTTTGGTCTTCTGCCGCGAAGACTAACACATTTGACTGCCTCGCCACGAAGAATAGCACATTTCGTACTGTTGCGACGAAAACTAGCACGTTATACTGTTTCGCCACGAATAATAGCACGTTTGGGAATTTATGGCGAAAACTAACATATTATCCGGTTTGGCCACAAAGAATAGCTCGTTTTGGATTATACTGCAGACTGCAGAAACTATCGCGTTTCAGCGCGTGGGCAGTTTAAAAGAATTCCACTGTTGAAAATATTGTTTAATAAATAATAATTCCATCTAATCTCCAAAAGACAACACATATGAAAATTTTAATCTACATAATTTAAGTAGGGGAGGGTGGGGGAATTGCGAACGCGGGGTAAACGCGAACATGCTACTTTTCGTGGCAAACCGCTCTAACGTGCTAGTTTTCGCAGCGAAAGATGAAACATGTTATTTTTCGTGGCAAACCGCTGAAACGTGCTAGTTTTCGTGGCGAAAACCGAAACGTGATAGTTTTCGTGAGAACGAAGGCAAACGTGCTACTTTTCGTAAGAAAATTGAAACGTGCTACTTTTCGTAACGCACGTCGATATTATCTTTGCCAATCTCTGTTCTCCATCCGCTTCGCCGTGATTCATTCAAGGCTCCCTGATGACAAAATAGTAATAGGGGAAATGCGGCAACAGCGCGATCTGACTCTCGATACGTATCGGCAACTATGTCTTTCCTACATTTATCGGCTAGCTTGGACTTCCACCGGTTCTGGTGGTACATGGCACGAATATACCATCAGCGCCGGTGACGGAGGAACCTTGAAGCTTCATTCTGTCATTTTTCGGGCTGTCCTGAGTACACGATTCATAAATTCATTATTATTTCAACGTACGGTGCTTATTAGTATTCAAACGCACCGTTCCACCCTGCACTGATGTCTACTGGAGGCAACTATATCCGCAAACACTTTCTTCTTGCCGATTCCAGGACGAAAGACGGTTGAAACGGTTTGTTTACTACATCGCGTATACGCAGGGTCGGCGAAACCACTGTGCAAGTTATATGCCGCATAAGGGCGCCAGCCGCAAGTGGTGCTAAAAAACTATATCACACGCTTATAATAAAGGAATCCAACTCCCACATAAACAAAATGTAAATATATTTCTTTTTTTATTGCATCCCGTGCAAACAGGTACAAAAATTTAGGGGCGCCAAAAATTTTCTTGCATTCAGGCGCCAGCTAACCTCGCGTCGGCCCTGCGTACACGTCACGCTGGGGCTACCTGTCTCGACTATACCAGTGGCGCCACCAACGGAGAAGCCTTGAAGCCTCATTCTGTCAGTTTTCGAGTCATAAATTCATTATTATTTCAACGTGCGATGCTTATTAGCATTCAAACGCACCGTTCCACCCTGCACTCATGTCTACTGGAGGCAACTATCCCCGCAAAAACTTAATTCTTGCCGATTCCAGGACGAATAACGGTTGAAAAGGTTTCGCGTATACGTACACGCTTTTCCTAGCTTGTGTGAGCGTACGCACACATTCAAGGCCCGCTGAGACGGCCCCCTTAAAGTAGGTAAAGTGCCTACCAAAGACTCAAAATGTTGTAGTTTACATGTTCGTTTACGTTCAACTCAGATATGTTCGATATTTCTAATTGTTGGCGTTATAAGTTAGAATATACAGGGTGTCCCAAAAATGTCGGTTTTCTTTGAAAGGGGTGACTCAGGGGGTGATTTGAAACAACTTTTTCCTTAGCGAAAATATTGTCCGAAGCTTCGTTAAGGAGATATTAACCAAAAACGCCGACCAATCAGAGCGCGCGCCTTCCGCCCGAGTTCCCGCGGTAGCGTTGGCTACGCGGTAGGCGACCGCGCTTGTGCTACGAACGTACGAACAAGCAAGTCGGCATGCATCGAAGGAAACCGCGTTACACAGTTTTTTTTTTAAAGCAGAATATTAAATAAGAATAATTTGAAGTGAGAGGACAAGAAGTACGTAAGTTTCGTTTTTAAATAAGGCATAAACGAAAAGGTAACGTAACAGAAAATGTACGACAAGTGATCGTAATTCGTTATTGAGGTAAAAATCCGTAGTTTAACAACGGCCAACACAACTAAATTTAAAAAATAATATTAGGTGTATGAATAAATTCTTTCCGACTGGAATTTCTATCGCGGTGGTATTCAGAAGCTGCCAGAAAAATGGCAAAAGGTAATTAACAATAATGGAAATTATTTCGATGATGGAGTTGTTTTCATATTTTTTAAATCGAACTGTTATTGTACCCTAAAATCGGAAAGAATTTATTTCTATATCTAATAATCACCAATAAATTAAACAAAACTCACCCTTTCGGACATTCCTTTCCTTGCTTTCCTTCCCTTTTCGGAAACCTGTGTCACTAGGCCACTGTACCGATCCTGGTCATCTGCGTCCAGTGCTCAGCTGATCGCAGGGTCAATGTACCGAATATTCACTTCACTGCACGGCTACTAACACTGATCACTTAGGCTGGTATTCACAAAAGTGTCTTAAGATTAAGCAAATGCTTAAGCATTCGGCATCCTTTACTAGCTACTAGGGTTAGTAGAGGATGCCGCATGCTTAAGCATTTGCTTAATCTTAAGACACGTTTGTGAATACCGGCCTTAATTTATGTTTCACGGAACGTGTTGTTGACAATAGCCTACGCTATTGTTTTGTTTTGACGATCGTCGGTCAGATCACTCTATCCCACTCGATCTCGTGTTTCGTTCGATCTCTTCGTCGCGCGGTGCGACAATGTATGTGGCAACTTCAGCCAATAACCAAAATACGTGTGCCCCGTCTGTAAAAGTGTGCCCAAATAGGTGACGCGACCAATCGTCACAGCAGCGGACTGCACAGCCCGAGACCGTCTGCCACGAGTCTTAGTTTCGCCGGGTAATAGTAGTAATCTCGTCCCAGTATTTAACAGCAATCGGCCCCTCTCGGGGCCACCAATTTTTATAACGTAAGAACAACACGTTCCGTGAAACATAAATTAAGTGATCAGTGTTAGTAGCCGTGCAGTGAAGTGAATATTCGGTACATTGACCCTGCGATCAGCTGAGCACTGGACGCCGATGACCAGGATCGGTACAGTGGCCTAGTGACACAGGTTTCCGAAAAGGGAAGGAAAGCAAGGAAAGGAATGTCCGAAAGGGTGAGTTTTGTTTAATTTATTGGTGATTATTAGGTGTAGAAATAAATTTTTTCCGATTTTAGGGTACAATAACAGTTCGATTTAAAAAATATGAAAACAACTCGATCATCGAAATAATTTCCATTATTGTTAATTACCTTTTGCCATTTTTCTGGCAGCTTCTGAATACCACTGCGATAGAAATTCCAGTCGGAAAGAATTTATTCATACACCTAATATTATTTTTTAAATTTAGTTGTGTTGGCCGTTGTTAAACTACGGATTTTTACCTCAATAACGAATTACGATCACTTGTCGTACATTTTCTGTTACGTTAGCTTTTCGTGTATGCCTTATTTAAAAACGAAATTTACGTACTTCTTGTCCTCTCACTTCAAATTATTCTTATTTAATATTCTGCTTTAAAAAAAAAACTGTGTAACGCGGTTTCCTTCGATGCATGCCGACTTGCTTGTTCGTACGTTCGTAGCACAAGCGCGGTCGCCTACCGCGTAGCCAACGCTACCGCGGGAACTCGGGCGGAAGGCGCGCGCTCTGATTGGTCGGCGTTTTTGGTTAATATCTCCTTAACGAAGCTTCGGACAATATTTTCGCTAAGGAAAAAGTTGTTTCAAATCACCCCCTGAGTCACCCCTTTCAAAGAAAACCGACATTTTTGGGACACCCTGTATACTTAAACGTGTCCAATATTTTCTTATTTTACTACTAGTTATAAGTGCGAATCGTTCATAAAATAAAGTTATAATACGTTACAGTTTTTTTTATGATTGAATAATTGAAAGGCTCGTGAAGTAATGAGAAGAAACATATTTTGTAATGTAATGTAATGTAATGTAATTTTTATAATCAAATTTTTATATTTCCTAATTTCCAATTTCCAATTGAACAATACGCTTCTTTCATACGCTGCTTTTATGAACTCTTGATCTATTTTGCTAATTATTAATTGTTTATTTATTTTTGTAGAAAGAAGCAGAAACTCAGATGACAGACTCTATGCTTAACCCGCCGGCGGGCGCGCCTAAAAGTTTTACACGAGCGGGCGCGTCGTGTACTCCGTACACGGGGGTTTGTTTTGGCTGAAAAACCGTTTTACCCTGATGTATTGTACTCAGCACCCCTATGTATTCTTCCAGCGGACATTTTTGCATAATGCTACGTACTTGTCAGGTTCAAATTCAGTTTGGAACTGTTTCTGCTTGAATGAAAACGAAACTATGCCGCGTATCCTGTCGGTGAGCGCGCCCGTGTACTCAAGTTTCCCAGGAGTACGCCTCCGATTGTTCTGGTTTTTGGATATGTTTTAGAGGACCGAAAAATAAGATATACGTATTTCTTTATTTCGGCCTGTTTGCATCTTTAGGAGGTGAAACCACCCCTCAAATGTTTTCAGGTGTGCGTCTCCGATTGTTCTGGTTTTTGGATATGTTTTAGGCGACAGAAGAATAAGATATACGTGTTTTTTTATAGCGGCCTATTTTCATACTTAGGGGGTGAAACCACCCCTCAATTTTATAAGATTTTCAGGTGTTCTTCTCCGATTGCTTTGGTTTTTGGATATGTTTTAGAAGACCGAAAAATAAGAAATGCCTGTCTTTCTATTTTGGCCCATTTGCATGTTTAGGGGGTGAAACTACCCCTAAACTAGCCGTAATCGGTTAACTGCGCATTTTAGAGACTTGAAACCAGTAAAAAAAATTCATAAAATTCTTAAAAAAAGCCTTAGACCTAGTTTATTTCAGGATGACATATTAGTGGTTTTATGGCTTCCCATCGCTACTTACAATGAGGGGTGAACCACCTCCTGGGTAGTTTACCCCCTAATAACGGTCACTGGCGACAAGAACCTCATCCATAAATCAAGTTATGACGCAAAATCAAATTCATATAACGTTTTATTCAACACAACTTTGTACCTCTAAATGAACTATGAGCGGTTGTTTCACCCCCTAAACATGCAAATGGGCCAAAATAGAAAGACAGGCATTTCTTATTTTTCGGTCCTCAAAAACATATCCAAAAACCAAAGCAATCGGGAACGAACACCTGAAAATCTTATAAACTTGAGGGGTGGTTCCACCCCCTAAATATGAAAATGAGCCGCTATAAAAAGACACGTATATCTTATTCTTCTGTCCTCTAGAACATATCCAAAAACCAAAACAATCGGAGACGAACATCTGAAAACAGTTGAAGGGTGGTTTCACCCCCTAAACATGCGAACGGGTGAAAATAAAAAAACACGTATATCTTATTTTCCGGTCCTCTAAAACATATTCAAAAACCAGAACAATCGGAGACGAACACCTGAATACCATTGAGGAGTGGTTTCACCCCCTAAACATGCAAACGCGTCAAAATAAAAAAACACGTGTATCTTATTTTTCGGTCCTCTAAAACATATCCAAAAACCAGAACAATCGGAGGCGTACACCTGGGAAACTTGTGAGTAGACGGACGCGCACGCCGGTAGGATACGCGGCAATACTTTCGTTTTCATTCAATTAGAGACACTTTCAATCCGAATTTGAACCTGACTAGTACGTAGAATTATGCAGAAATGTTCGCTGGAAGAATACATAGGGGTGCTGGGTACAATACATCACGGTAAAACGGGTTTTTCAGCCAAAAACTGACCTCCGTGTACTGAGTACACACGCGCGCCTGCCGGCGGGTTAATGGTAAATAATAAAAATTTATTATATACATTTATTAAAATTTATATTTCCACTCATTTGATGATGAAATTTATTCATTTATTTAGAACTTGACATGCAGCTGGCAAACTGCACCGTGGTGGAGCTGCCATCGACCCAGCCTCAGCCTCAGCCACAGCCACAGCCACAGACAGAGGCACAGCCGCCACCACCACCAGCAGCAGCGAGCCAGGCCCCGGTGGATGGTAAATACATAAAAATACACATTTTAAGAAGTTATATGCTTTTAGGATATTTGAAAATAGGTCTAAATTTAAATAAAAATGATGGGATTAATTAATAATAACCACTTCAGTGTTTCTTGTAGTAAAGCAAAATATAAAATATATTTATTTAATTGAGCTTAAACATTACACTTTGGATTTCTTTGGATATTCTTTGAATACTCTGGGTCTGTTCCGATTCGCACATTGAGCGCATGAAATTGGTATCATCGTATTGGTGGAATTTTAGAATTTCTCTCACTTGCCACTAATGCCACCAATACTGCACCAATACGATGCCACCAATTTCATGCGCTCAATGCGCAAATCGGAACAGACCCTCTTACTTGCAACGCTACCTTGCAACAACTACAAACCGGAAGCCCGTTACGTATATCCGGTGTTTTTAACTAACAGATTATCCTACCAACATAAAACTAGCTTCTAATACTAAAGTCCCTATTCCTAAAAAAAAACATTTTACTAATAAATTTATTGTTTTCACAAATTACAGGACCGCCCGTAGCGCGTCACCAACGCAGCGGGAGGGCGGTGAGGGACCAGGCCGCCCTCCTCCGGGAATTGATCACGGAGCGGTACCGTGGCCGTGGCCGAGGCCGAGGCCGTCGTGGCGGCCCTCCTAAATATATGAGATATTAATATATTATAAAATAAATAAATATTTTAAATTTTATCGATAAAATAACTATTTTATTTATTTTACACGTACACATGAAAATATGCTTATTACATTTGCTCGTGCAGCGGGTTACTTTCTCTTCGTCTGCATCGTTAACTGAAATAGAACACATTTACTAATTATTTATAAATTATCACACGAGCTTATATGTCAAGATCATTGAATGAATAATTGCGTGTGCAAAACCCTACCTTCAAATTTGTGAACGATTATCTGTAAATATATGAAACCCACATTTTTTTTAATTATACGACTTAACGTAGAATTTATATAGATGTTAGCGTCACCAAATTTAAGGGTGAGGTCGAAGGCGGGTAGCCCCATGCTGGCTTGCCTTTAAAGATTTATGGCAGGGACTTAACCTGCGCGCGGTATTGTTGGAGGGTACGTGAGACTAAACAGACCTGGCGCCGGGGATGGCTGATGACCACGTTGGGTCTCGTAGCCATCGGGTGTCGAAGGATTGGTTGTTTAGAGTAAGATAAAGACTATGGGAATGGCAATCGGCCCGACGCCGTATTGCCAAAGAATAGGGACTCTGTTCCTGGAGGATCTGGCCACGGAGTGGGGAAGGTTACGCTTTCTGGTAAGAGGACTGTGATGAACCACACGGCACTTACCCCAGAACCATCTCTAAGCTCGCGTCTTACAACCCTGTCAAAAAGTCTTTTCTAACATAGAAATATAGAAATAGAGTGGCCTTTTGCTATAGTAATTGTAGAGACTGCATAATGTGTCTAAAGGAGGTGAGAGCGTATGATTAAAGTATTACGAATGTCTTTCACAAAAGATTGAATACGAATGTCTTTCACAAAAGATTGAAAAGCATCAAGGGATATGTGTTTTCAGTGTACTTTCTTCACTAATGTGACTTGCTCTACCTTGCAAGCAGTCCACCATAATCTATTTTCTTAATAATTCTTAATGCTACGTCGTTTGACAAATTTTGTAGATTTACCTTATTTGACAAATTTCCAGAAACTTGTGCGAAACAAGATGCTCTATCTATCTATCTAATCGTCTCCGGACAACCTCCAAGCCTGTGCGTCCCCTTCATTTTTATCCAAGTCCTGTGCGTCCCCTTTATTTCTATAATATACAGGGTGTTCCGAAAATGCTGCGGTATCTTAAAGGGGGTGATTCAGGGGATGATTGCAAACAACTTTTTCCTTTGCGAAAATGCCCTCCGAGGTTTCGTTAACGAGATATTAATAAAAAGCACCGACCAATCAGAGCGCGAGCCTTCCGCTGGAGGTCCCGCGCTAGCGTGGCCGCGCGCCGGGCCGCGCTGCGACTACGAACAAGCAAGGCGGCATGCATCGAAGGAAATTGCGTAGAATGGCAAATGAAAAAGACGTAACAAAAAAATCCAACCTTTTGCCATGGTTTGTTTGCCATTTAAAGTGAATAATGAATAAAGGATAAATGGATGAAAATCACGTGTAACGTAAAAAGACGAATACACATTTTTTTTAGAAGTTTCGAAAATAATAATTATTTGAAGTGGGAGGATAAGGAATACGTAAAATTCCTTGTGTTAATAACATATCCACGAAAAGGTAATGTAACAGGAAATTAACGAAAAGTGATCGTAGTTCGTTATTGTGCTAAAAATCCGTAACTCAATAACGGCCAGCACTGTTGTTGATAATGAATAAGTTGGTTTAAAAACTCGGAAGAAAAATTTACGTACGGAAATTTTGAGAATTATCTCCGGAAATAAGCCGTAGCCTGCGTTAAATTTAAAAAATAATAGTCGCCAATAATGTAACTAAAACTCACCCTTTCGGAAATTCACCTGCAGCTTAAAAACCTGTCTCCACTAGGTCACTGAACCGATCCTGGTCATCGCCGAGTGCACAGCTGATCTCAGGTACACGACACCATCCAAAGTTAAGGGTCGCAACATCAAGTGCGTCCGGGTTAATGTACCGAATATTCACTTCACTGCACGGCTACTAACACTGATCACTTAATTTATTTTTCATGGAACGTGTTGTTGCTACGTTATAAAAATTGGTGGAAATGAATTTTTACTTGGCGTTCAGAGCCGTGGGTAATTCCCGCGCAAATTCTCACGCTGCAGCACTTGCGTCCTCGTTGTTCGGGGGTACCAGGGAACCGAACCCTAACCCGTACCCGGTTCGGTACGCCGTAGCGGCGACTAACCCGCCTAACCGGGTAACAGAATTCGTCTGTAACCCGAGTAACCGGGTTAACCGGGTTAATGCGGTTACAGTAATACGGTGAAAACCATAGTTGAGGCAGTGAGAGCAACAGTCCACACTAACCCACATTTTTTTCGAAATTGAGTTAGTAGCAATAACGTAATCCAATAGGCTCTACTAATCATCTAAAACAGGGCGAAATTTTTTTTTTAATGTGGGTTGGTCTGTTGCTGTCACTGCCTCAGTTGTAAACATGTTTCCAAATAGTAATGAATTTTATTTGAATATCGGACACTCGGACAAGTAATAAATATGCGAGACCAAGGATTAACTTGGCCGCGCCGAATTCGCGAGCGTCTGCGGACGGTGCGGGTTTACGACCCTGTTGTTCGGTGCTTTCGTACAGGGTGATTCTGAAGCTACGCCCGACAATGGATGCGGCCTGGTACCCCGTAGCGAGGACAAGCCCCCGCAGTGCCTCACCGAATTTTCTGGCTTTCGACCCTCGAAGGGGTTGGAGTGCCTATTAAGAAGTGAGAAATCTTCGACTTCCGCATTTCTCATCAGATCTTTGCGAAAACGACGCCAATTGATTCCTTAGGTTTCGCCGATTAAACTGACACCAAGAACGACGTAATTCGGAAAATAATGAAGGAAATTCCATGCAAAATTCATTCCCATAATCTGAAGCTAATTTCGTTAATAATAGTCCGATTTACATGAAATTTGGTATGATTTTCATCGGAAAAGCATAAGGAATCCATCGGCATCACTTCCATATCGATACGATAAAGAATAAAGAATTTCTTACTACGCTGAAATGGATATTTCACATTTTCACTCCTTGACTGCGGGGCGACGACCTCAATCCGCTACGGTCGGCCGAGGATTCATATCCAATTCAGAAAAAAAATTCTTTATTCTTTATCGTATCGATATGCAAGTGATTTCGATGGATTCCTTGTGTTTTTCCGATGATAATCATACCAAATGTCATGTAAATCGGACTATTATTAACGAAATTAGCTTCAGATTATGGAAATGAATTTTGCATGGAATTTCCTTCATTATTTTCCGAATTACGTCGTTCTTGGTGTCAGTTTAATCGGCGAAACATAAGGAATCATTTGGCGTCGTTTTCGCAAAGATCTGATGAGAAATGCGGAAGTCGAAGATTTCTCACTTCTTAATAGGCACTTCGAGGGTCGAAAGCCAGAAAATTCGGCGAGGCACTGCGGGGGCTTGTCCTCGCTACGGGGTACCAGGCCGCATCCATTGTCGGGCGTAGCTTCAGAATCACCCTGTATTGCCTGTACATTCACATATCACTGACTTGCCTTAAGTGACTGTCTTATTTCACTAGTAACCGGCTCGTAGCGGGTTAACCCGGTTACTTCGGTTTCTTCTAGAATTTAAGAACCGTTCCCTCGCGGTTAGTATGGGTTACAGAAACCATCCTTGGTTAACCGGGTAAGGGTAAGGGTTACTAGGCGGTTCGGATCCCTGCTTCAAAGGTTCCGCCTGGAGTGACGCCTCTTATTACAGGGCTGAGCAACTTGTTCGCCGCCGCGGGACGCACAGTCCCCACTACCAATCAGCCGGCAAGAGCAGGCAAGTCGGGGAACGGGCAGCCTGCGGCCCATTGGCCGCGGGTTGCCCAGCCCTGTCTTATTATATCTGCTCTTTGCCCCGGTCCCAAGGCCCCTCCTTTCGTTAATTCGACTATAGAAATACATTTTCTTCGTTCCATATTGTCCACCCGTAATGGAACTCTGCCTTCAATATTTTCTACAGCCGTGTACGCGTTTGGCTTTATAGCTTCCATTGTTTCAAATTGTCCAGCATTCGAATATTTTCGACACCTTAGGGCACGGTTAAACACGTGTAATGCGCGCTACAGAAAACTATTACAAGGGTCAATTTTTATGGGTTGCACGTGTTTAACTCTGCCTTCAAAGTCCTCAGACAATAGGCAAAGGTCCCGTCATCTGGTCGACGATCGGTCTCGTCCGTGAGATAGGTACTTACTACCGATGCACCGAAAAACAGGGTCGTAAACCATGAAAACCATGGTTTTAACTTGTAACCATGTTTCCAAATAGTAATGAATTTCATTTCCGTATCAGACACCCCTCGGCAGCGTGATGCGTGCACGTGAAAGTAATAAATACGCGAGGTCAAGGATTAACTTGGCCGCGGCAAATCCGCGAGCGCCTGCCGACGGTGCGGGTTTGCGACCCTGTTGTTCGGTGCTTCGGTAGTACCTATCCCACGGACGAGACCGACCGTCGACCAGATGCCGGGAACTTTGCCTATTGTCTAAGGACTTTGAAGCTATAAAGCGAAACGCGTACACGACTGTAGAAAATATTGAACGCAGAGCTCCGTTACGGGTGGACAATATGGAACGAAGAAAACGTATTTCTAGATCCATTTGACTGGTGAAAGGCTAGGACAAATAAATACCCGGCGATTTCCGAAGTAGCCAAAAAATATTTAACGATTCCAGCAACCTCGGCGATGGCGAAACGATGTTTTTCATGTGCTGGATGTATTGTAACAAAAAAAAAATAAACTGTTTACTCCGAGGAAATGATAACACCTTAGCCTTCTTACATCAAATCAAACGATTAAGTAATAGATTACATATACATAGACTAAGTTTTGAAATCTGTAAGGGTTACCATAAGTCACCCAAAATTGTTTGGAAAAGGTTTGAAAATTGGGGAAATGCCTGTTTCGGAACGATCACATTTTCTCTAAAATTGCCGTACTTTGCCTTACCATATTTTTCTCTGGATAGGAGTTGATTTAAATGTGATTATGTAGCGTTATAGATTGTCTTTTCACTTATAACTACCTGCGTGTCTAGCAGGTACGCGCTGGAGCGCGCGGGGCGCCCCTTCGCTCAGTCCTTTGTACACAATAGACTTCGAAGCTAAGCCGAGTAATAATAGATAGATGTTTCTTAAGGTATACATAAGAAACAGAAGGTCAACTATACGGGCCTGGAATCGCAGATTACCGTCAGAGAGCAGTAAGTTACCAAACACATCGGCTTTTCTGAACCGAAAACTTTGAACGCGTTTTTCTCGAAACCACGTTTTCCAAATTGACGTGCAGCATAACTTAACAAATATTTGATCAATCGTGCTGCCACAGTGCACACATTTACATAATTGAATTCCCCACCGGGCTTACTAATTTGATTTATGATAGTAATTATTAAAACTATGTTTATTGCATATTTAAGACGAAAATTTTATGCAAAAATTGCTGCTTTTTCCAGAGCCCCGTATTATTATTAATTTTGCATTTTGTTTAGCCGGTTTTAGTTCTCCCGATTCAAAATGTGATTAAACAGAAGACGCCGATTACCCTCATCGACGCCGAGACCATGGAGAACAACCATAATAACTCCCCAAAAAACGGACATATTGAAATTAATGTTTTTTTCTTGCTATTTTGAAATGTAAACAAATATATACAAAAAGTTACAGAAAATTTCATCAAGCATTTATATCCTAAAAAAATCTCCGAAAATCACCTTATTCTTAGCGGTTTACTTGAGTCTCCCCACTTAAGCTTCAAAAGCTTTTTTCTGATCTTAGATTTTAAGTGCAATTCGACATTTATTTCGACACGTTGATAATCGCATAAATTTTCTCGCCAAAATCGTTTTTTCCGAAGATGTATTGTATAACACACCAGAATTCCTGGTAGCTCATGTTTCGTTAAAAATAAGACTATTACTTTCCTTATGTGACTTTTTGTTCGCATTAAACATTTCCTAAACAACATCTTGAAGAAAAACAATATGTACATTACTTTATTGTCTATCAGTCTGTCTTATACAATTATACCGTAATTCTATAAAATTTTATTCTTTCTTTGCAGATACAATATGTATATTTAACAGATTTAAGATTATTTAGTTTCGTGGGCATAGTTATAAGGTACTACCTGTCTTCAGAAAATTGATCCGTATTCGTCAGACCCGTATCTGAAAAATACTGGGCAATGATATCCTATTTACATATATATTTCACACATAATGTAGTTGAATTTTGATGTAGGTATTAATTAAACTTTACTAAATTGATTTAAAACGCTCATCGCATAAGACGCAAGATCACATTGACGGAACAGTGCTCGTGGCTCGCGTAGAATGCTCGCGTCTTGCGTACAATGTTTATATTTTGCTTTGGAAGAGCTACTTAACTGCGACACGATCAACCAGAATAACACAAAGTCCAGTGGACTTGCGTCGTTCTGCCCAAAGTGTCCGTAAATCATTATTATTCTGTTTCTTATTATTTACGTTAATTATACGAATATTGAATAGTGTGCAAAATGAAGGAACTATAGGGTGACTGTACCTAATATCGCCAGGCAAAAGTTAAATCGCTGACGATTGAATAATAATTGATATTTTTCCATGCAGTTCGTTTCAAAGTAAAGAGAAATTATTCATCTTTCATGTAGCATATGTTAGAATCGTTGAAACCTACAAATTGTTAATTAGGACTCAAAAAACGTAAGACATGCAAAAATCGGGTCCTGAAAAAAGTGTACCTAATATCGCCTACTCAAGAAATATTGATTAATTCATGTATATATGAGTTTTTAAAGTCATTTTCACATGTGCTTTTATTATTTCTTGCTCTATAAATGTCTTTTTATCCATCTTTGATTTCAATTTTATTAGAATAATATAGAAATTTGAAAATATAGATTTTTAAAATATTTTATTTTTTACGTTCCGATGTACATATTGGACAAATAAATCTTATTTCGGTTGCTCCGCACATTTCGTGACCTCACCTGTAACAAGCATTACATCGAAACCATTGTTCTCCGGTAGGCGGTATTGAGAACACGCATACTGCTAAAAGAAAAACGCTATTTTCATTACGAAAAATATTTGAATCAATTTAATTTCTTAAGTACATCATTAATTAGGTATTTCTAGTAGATATTTTTGCATTCACAGATTTATTAGACTTACCTTCTTTGAATGTGACGTAAAATTGTGATAGTCCAATAAATTTTTACACTATTAAGATTCTCTAAAATCCTTCCCTTTCTGTAATTGTTGATCACATGATGCTGCAATTATAGTATGTCTTCCTACATATGTTTAGGTACTAATTCAGTGCATAACCGATAAATTTTAAAGCTTACTTTAAGAGATATAGCGAGTGGCGATATTAGGAACACTGGCGATATTAGGTACAGTCACCCTACGTTTATCTGATAAAAAGAAAACAAGCAAACATTGCTAATAAGAAGAATTCGTGTTTAGAACTTTGAACGACAATTAGAAGAGATGATTTCGGCGCTCTGGTTCGGTCTATTAAATTAATTTAATATTATATAATTTTTATATTAATTTAATTTAATAGACCGAACCAGTGCGCCGAAATCATATCTTCTAATTGAACAATTCTTACGGTCGAAATTCAAGTTATATTATTTGAACGACAATATCTCGAAAGTGAAAAGATGTGACATGCGGCGTTTTTCCTTATAAATATATTTGTATAGTTATTGACATTTGAAGATAATGAAGAATTCAGGAAATTTTTCAGGGCTATAAGATTTCACTAACGATTTTGTTATAGTTCAGGGTGAGTCCCAATGCTTTTTCAGGCATCATTGAACTTAGCAAAGGTTTGTGCTTGTAATACAAAAAGAATTGTGCGCACAAACTCGCGCTTATGGTTTTAAAGCATTTTCTTCATCGCGACGCAAAGCAATCAGGGCGATAAAACATTTGTGCCGCAGCTTTTGACTAGAAAAATGCCGAGGAAAAAAACAAAGCCATTTTTTAGGGAAACAATACATATGCTCCTTCCATCGGACACTCATTATTACACTCCAAATCATGATGAAAATAAGGAAAATTTATCATCTGACTCAGAACAACTTTCGGCCGAAGGCTATCATGAAATTCACATTCTATTTTTTAAACATTCAAAACATTTGTAAGTACTTTTTTATTAGCTATTATTGTTAAACTCAACAATTATTGCCCTCTCCTTAGTTTGTTTAAAATATTTTTTTTAAAATCATCAAAAATGAATTTTTGTAGAAAAACTGTGTAAGGTGTTATTCGGAAACATCGTACACCTACTAAGCATCATAAATAATTTTGGACAGCTAAAAACAGCAAATTGGACCACTGTGCGCCCCCGCCAGGCAGCGCAGACGGCACACGGACAGAGGTTTGGGTGTGCTTGTAGTAGTGCGGTACAAGCCAGGAGCCCCAGGAAGGGATGACGGTTGGCCGCGGAGAGGGGCGCAAGCTCGTGGACGAACACCCGGGCCCCCGAACCCGGCATTACAGTCTGCGACTGCTGAACCACACGGCACGCGGCATTTACGCCAGAACCCTAGAGTAGTCAGTAGAGCGGTCTATCCAATATATTTCTAACATCAGAAGCGGGATAGTGAATTATACGTGCGAGTTTGCGAGACGTGCGAATCCACGTTAATCCAGTCCTGTTTGCGAGGCTTGATAGTCTTTTTATTTTATTTTATTTCGGACGTTGTGTAATCGTGTTTCTGTGATTGTACAAGTTCAGGACACCGTGCGGCAAGTGCTTCAGAAGATGCGAAGAGTCTCCGCGCCTGTTAACGCTACTATTCCGATATCTACCTCTCATTTTGATGGAGACTGTACTTGAGTTCGGTGGAAGCGATTTGGACGACGACACCCCACCGTATAATGCGATTTAATTGAAGAGATCACTGAAGATGCCATCAATTAGCAGAGACTGTGCCTGGTCGCACGTGTTTTGATCGGTGCGGCTTAATAGTGGCGTCAGGGGTAGAAAGGCAGGTCGCGGACTTGGAAGAATTTCATGGAAATTTTTGCGCTGGCTCTTTGTTTCTGAAATCTGGAAATTGGAGGACAATGGTCATTTAAAACGCGTTGTATACTGGATTAGGCAACGGGCTGGCCGTAATAAAGAGGGCTCTAAAAAGTTTGAAGTGAACGTCTGCGATGCCACGATAAACGTAAACAGATACCAATTCTTCTTCGAGGTGCGATGATGTACTGTGTACTGGACAGCGGTGCAGAATTTTCGTTAATTATGCAGCAAAATAGTTAGACGCATTAACTGTTAGATAGTGTTACAAAGGACAATGGTGTATGGATTGAGAAATCTACCGATAAAGACAATCGGTCACGCAACGGGGATCATCCAATTTGGGAGCATTTCTATGGAACTCGACTCATCGGATGAAATATTTTGGCACGTGGCGATCGGTGGATACTGACAGGTGCGCCAGGAACGGGGCTGCAGCGTAAGATAAGTGTCCCAATTTCTACTCATTTAAGCGTTTACTTGTTATAATGGTGTAAAAAAATCGTTTATGTTGAAAATTTGCAAAATTATTACTTAATTCTTTAATAATAAATAACTAATTCGGAAAATATTTAAGGGTGAAGCCACTTCCACGATCGAAAAAAGACTACTTTCAAAGCATTTTGTTTGTAATAAAATGAAAAATCTTTTTGACCATATGAAAATACGGTAATTATTTACAAAAGCACGCGGTCCTCGCCGATTTCGATGACCTTGGAATACGTTGTCAAAGTTCTCGGCTTTAATTTGCAAAAATCTGTGTTTGGTAGTTGGTTTAGGTTAGATGCCAGCTTCTGGGAGATTTACACATTTTTTTATCTTAAATCTCCCAAAAGTTGGCGGCCCTCCAAACAGGGGGCCGCTGAACCATCTGGCCCGAACCAACTAACGATCACAGTTTTTTGCGAATATCTCGAAAACTAAAGCCGCGCGATGGTAATATGTATAGGAAGAAGGTATTCAAAATCATGCCCCGACAACATGTACCGAGGTCATCGAAATCCGTGAGGACTGTGCTTTTGTAAATAATTACCGAAAATACATATATTTAATAATATTTCATGCTCCTACATTGAACAAATTTTTTAATTACACGGCCACAGCATGCGATGACGGTACGCCCCTCGAAAAAAAAATTATAACTGGCGGTCGTGTACGTTTCCAAGCTGTGCGGTGAAATGAAAAATTCAATGGCTTCAATTAAGCGTTGAGAATAAAGAAATATTAATGTTTGAAGAAATGGCGGACTTTGGAAGTATATGTATCAAACATCGACATGTTTTTTTAATGTTAGGGTTAGATGAATTATTCAATCAATACACTCGTACGGTTAACTGAAGATAATTTTATTACGAATATTCCCTGAAAGTTTCAAGTGAATCCGATAAAATTGAACTGAGTTATTAAGCCACCCAGTTTGCAAAATGTCGTTTCGAGAAAATCGCGTTTTGAGAGAAGTTATTTTCTGTAACTCAAAGACAGCAGATGTATACGTCGTAAAGCCAGTGACTCTACTTAGTCTAAGCAATACCTACATATAGTACGTGCTGTTCACTTGAATCGCCTCACGTATTTATTTAAATAAATTCAGTTAATGTGAAAGGAAAAGGCTTCTGATTTTTTATTTATATTATTTTTGTTGCATCCTCAACTGGAAATTAAGATACGTTTATATTAAGCAAAGTTATAATCAGGATACAGTAAAATCTGTTTATAGTAATTATAGCCTATGTCACATGAATAGCCTCACTTTAAAAAATAGGGGTAAAATGTACTTACAATTTGAATTTTTTTATTCATTAATATTTTATAATTTCAAAAATCCGACGGGGATGCGAAATGCGACCCATATAATGAATGTAGGTAAAATTGATCGATATTACTAACTTACTAGCGGTCATAAGATCGGGGCGATTTCTTATATTGCTTTCCAGTTTCCACCACCGTAAATTTTTCTGGGAAGCCATCCCCACACATTTTCTATAATATTTAAGTCGGGTGATAACGTTGGCCATGGCACAATTTCAAAATTTTTATCATGGAAGCACTCTTTCACTACACGTGCTGTGTGTATTTCGGTAGGTATTATCCTGGTGGAAAATCCACCTTTTTGCCCCATGACATGTTCAATCTTTGGTAACACATTCGCAAGCGACATATTTAAGTATTTTCGGGAATCTGGTTTCTCTTCCATAATTACCAAATCAATTCCTCTCAAGTTAGGATATCGCACCGCGTATCACGATGGAGCCAGTAGATGAGTTACGCCGAGAAAGAATTTGTTCTTCCTTTCGCAGGTGGTGATAATATTTGTATCTGAGGCTATTCTGAGCAAGGGTGAATATCGACCAATCTTGCCTACATTCATTATATGATTTGCATCCCCCGTCGAATTTTTGAATTTATAAAAAGTAACGGCGCATCTATCAAACTCTGAATAAAAAAATTCAAATTTTAAGCACAGCTGAACCCATTTTTTAAAGTGAGGCTATTTATGTGACATACGCTATAAACGGATTTTACTGCATTTTGATTATAACTGTGCCTAATAAGCGTTTCTTAATTTCCCGTTGAGGATGCAGCAAAAATAATATAAATAAAAAATCGGAAACCTTTTCCATTCACGTTACCTACATTTATTTAACAAAATACCGAGAGGCTATTCACATGATAAGCTCATAATTCTTGGACATAAACTTTTCGGGTGATTGGCACCAAGTTACCTGTGCGTGCACTCGATCTCGAGCCTTCTGCTACCTTTACAAAATCTACCGCAGCTCCGAGAATTTCTCAATATCCGCATTGAAATTGTGCGGATACCTATATTGTTTAGACCCCAAACACTATGGAAATGCACAAGAAAATTAAGAATTTTTCTCAAAGTGGCTTCCTGTTATATGTTGATGAAAACGGAACCTTAGGTCACCAGATGTTACTAGGCAGTGAGGACTGTCTCTATAGACACACATGGACGTGGGTCACTTCGACTAGTATATAAAAAGAAGCTGCCATGTCGTCTTTCTAATATCTTACTAATAAACCATATTTTATATATAACCGGTATTTCGTACTTAATAAGAACCAACACCCATAACATGGCGCAGTCGGTAGATATATGGTAGATATATGGTAGAAGAAAGAAAAGTATTTTCCATCAGGAAAGTGTACGTAGAAAGAAATATAAAGTGCGTACAAAAGAAAGGAAGTCAAAATGGCGAGCGAAGAAAACGTGGGTAATCAGTTACAAGCATTGCAAGCTATTCCTTTATCGGCACCAAAACCCATGTGTCTTGATGGAGACTTAAATGTTAATTGGAAAAAGTTTAAAAGAAACTTCCAATTCTATCATAAAGCAACAGAAATGAACAAGAAAAGTTCAGGAACGCAGGCAGCTATTCTTTTACACTGTATCGGTGAAGAGGTGTTAGAAATTTTTGATACACTAGAACTAACACAAGAAGAAAAAGAAAATTATGATACAGTCATGAATAAGTTGGAAACTTATTTTATACCAAAAGGAAACCAAAGTGTTGAAAGTCATAAATTCAACATTAGGAAACAAGGGTCAAATGAAAAATTTGATAATTTTCTAATGGATTTACGCAAACTGTCCAATTGTTGTGATTTTGGTGAGCTGCGAGATAGGCTCATTCGAGATCGCATAGTCAGTGGCATATACGATCAAAAAGTGAAAGATCGTTTACTGCGAGACCCTAACTTAACCTTAACAAGAGCTGTGGACATCTGCAAGGCAGCAGAACAAACGGACAATCACGTCAAACTTCTTACGACCCAAACGAAGGGGTTGGAAGTAAATGAATTGAGAAATGGAAAGAAACCACAGGGAACGCCCAACATGAGGAAATGGGAAGGTCAGCAAGGAAGGGTGAAGGAAGACGTCGACAGCGAGGACAAGGAGAATGTTCGCAGGAAGGGACATACCATGTTCGACAAGCACAATCAAACATTCAACAAAATAAAGTGCAGTCGCTGTGGGTTGATGCACTGGAAGAATCGTTGTCCAGCGTCGGGCAAGCAGTGCCTTAAATGTAAAAAGTATAATCATTATGCGAAGGTATGTAGAAATAACACCGTCGGCACGATAGATGTAGAAGCGGAAACAATGAAAAGATATGTGATAGGAACAGTACAATTAGACGAAACTAGTCAGCTAAACTGGTTCGAACAACTAAGGCTGTTAGAATGTGATAAGACGCTAAAATTTAAGCTTGATACCGGTGCTCATGTTAATGTAATTCCTTTGTATATTTTTAAAGTGCTAAAACTTAATGATAGGTTAAGGAAAGCAAATATTATAGTCTCTAACTATGGTGGTACAGTTTTAGATGTAAAGGGTTCTTGCTCGTTGACTGTTATAAGTGAGAATAATATTAAGAAAAGTTTAGATTTTGTAATAGTAAATACAAAAGAAAAATCAGCACCCATTCTGGGAATTGAAGGTATTCAGAAGCTGAACCTGATACAGAGAAATCAAAGTATTTCAGAGATCAGGACTAACCTCAATATGGGGGAGTATCAAGACATATTCGAGGGTATTGGCAGAATTAGAAACGCTCCATGTGATATTAAGTTAAAAAAAGATTATGAAGCTGTTGTAGTTCCTTGTAGAAGAGTCGCGTTTGGACTTATGGAGCCCTTGAAGGCTGAAATACATAAAATGATAGAAGACGGTATTATTTGTAATCAGACGGAGCAATCTGAGTTTGTTAATCCAATAGTGATTGTAAGAAAGCCAGATAATTCCATTCGGATATGCCTTGACCCGCAGAACTTAAATGCTGCAGTAATGAGGGAACATTTTGAGATTCCTACATTCGAGGAAATAACAGTAGATGTGGCAGGATCAAGATATTTTTCGGTTCTTGATGCAAGCAGAGGATTTTGGCAGATTGAGCTCACTAAGGAAGCGTCAATACTGACAACTTTTGCTACGCCGTTTGGTCGATTTAGATTTTTGAGACTACCATTTGGACTGAGTAGTGCTCCCGAGATTTTTCATAGGAAGTTCTCGGAAATTTTCGGTGATATAAGGGGTGTTAAGATTTATATCGATGATATAATTATTTATGCCAAAACGGAAGAAGAACATGATGCAATTTTAACTAAAGTGCTAACTAGAGCCAGAGAATGCGGTATTAAGTTTAATAAAAATAAATGTCAATTCAGAGTGTTAGAGGTTAAATATGTTGGACACATCCTAACTAAGGAAGGTATAAAAGCAGATCCAGATAAAATAGAAGCAATTAAAAGGATTCCTGTTCCAACAAATGCACAGGAACTCAGTAGATTCATGGGGATGGTCACTTACCTGGCGAGATTTATTCCTAATCTGTCGAATAAAAATTCAAATTTACGAAATTTGTTAAAAAAGAATAATCAGTGGCTGTGGACCGAGCAGCACACTAAGGAGTTTAATGATTTGAAAGCTCTTTTAGGCTCAACTCCTGTGTTACAGTATTTTGATAGAAATAAACCGATTGTATTATCAGTAGATGCGTCAAAGAACGGCCTAGGAGCTGTATTGCTGCAAGAGGGTGGTCCAGTGGCATATGCGTCAAAGTCATTATCAGATTCGCAGCAGAGATATGCTCAAATCGAGAAGGAAATGCTTGCGATAGCGTTTGGTTGTCAGCGATTCTATCAGTATCTTTATGCTTGTGATTTCATAGTTGAGTCAGACCATAAGCCATTGGAAATTATATTTAAGAAACCTCTAGAACGTTGTCCATTGCGACTCCAACGACTCAGAATAACTCTGCAAAACTATACTTTTAAAGTTATTTATAAGCCGGGATCAAAACTTTATGTGGCAGACACATTATCTAGGGCCAGTTATAATGATACTACGTGCGATATAAATGAGGAAGAGATAAATGCGCAAATACATTTAATAAATTATTATGATATTTCACCGAAGAAATATGAGCAGATAAAGTTTGAGACGGAGAGGGATGAAGAATTATTAAATCTTAAAGAGGTTGTCAGACAGGGATGGCCAGATTGTAAGCGCAAGTTGCATCCTTTAGTGGCACAGTATTGGATGTTTCGTGATGAACTTGTAGAAATAGAAGGAATGGTTTTCAGAGGTAACCGGGTTGTGATACCGAAAAGCCTAAGAAAAGATACGATAGATAAACTTCATTACAATCACATGGGGATTGAAAAGACAATATTGAGAGCTACAGAGCTTGTATTTTGGCCTGGTTTGAACAAAGAGATAACGGATGTTGTAAATAATTGTCCAGCGTGTCTCATGTTTCAAAATGCAAATCAAGAAGAGACATTAGTGAATAGAGAAATTCCTAAATACCCGTGGTATAGTGTTGCTGCAGACTTGTTTCACTTGGATGGTGAAGAATACCTTCTACTAGTTGATACATATTCAAAGTTTCCAGAATTCTTTTGTCTGGGCACGAACACGACACATAATCGTGTTATTGAAACAGTAGAATCGGTTTTCGCTCGGCACGGTAAGCCAAAGATATTGTATTCGGGTAACGATGTTCAATTTGTTAACAGTCATTTTCAGTTATTCCTAAAGAATTGGGAAATCGAGCATAGGACAAGCTCACCGCGAAATCCGAAATCGAATGGGTTTATTGAGAGACACGTACAAACTATAAAAAAGCTATTGAAGAAGGCCCTGTTTGATGGCAAGAACAAATACTTAACTCTTTTAGAATATCGAAACACACCTCTTGGGAGAGGAATCCCATCTCCAGCTCAACTTCTGTTCGGGAGAAGGTTGCGAGGTATCGTACCGATGAAAGAAGAACTTCTAAAACCTAAGTTTGTCAATTGCAACTATGGACAAATTCTAAAAGACAAGCAGTATAAACAAAAGGTGTATCATGATAGATATGCTAGGGACTTACGACCACTATTAGTAGGAGATCTTGTCATGGTTCAAATTGATGATAAAGACTGGGAACCTGGAAAAATAGTTGCGATAGATAAATATAGGGTAAAAACCTACATGGTAAAATTAAACCGCAATAATAGAATATATGTTAGAAACAGAAAATATCTGCGAAAATTTGATGTCGACAATTTTCCAGCAGAGATCTGCTATGAGGAGATATTTGATCAATATTATAGTTCTAAGCAAACACCAAATAATATTGTAACAGTAGATAATAATCGTACTGAATGTGATACTGAGAGCATTACACATACTCCGTCCGCTGACCAGCAAGGTCAAAACCATACTAATAATGAGAATGGCCAAAGACAAACTATTCAGAAAAATGTAAAACCAAAAGCTGAGAATACTGAAGAACAGCACAGTGTTACTCGATCGGGCCGGGTTAGTCGTAAACCAGCGTATTTTAAAGACTATGTCTAAAGTGTAATCTTGCGTTTACTTTAAGTTAATGACATTATTATTTTAAACAATTAATTGCAAGGCTACAATTGTAATCTCGATGAAGGGAGATGTTATACAGGGTGTCCGCGGGAAGACTGGACAGCTGAATATCTCCTAAAGTATTGGAGATAAAAAATTAAAAAAAATATGTAAATTACTGGTACGATGGGGCTGCTAGATTAGCCGCGACGGATTTTTTTTTCGATTATTATTTTAAAAGATACGATGGTCAAGTTCGGTTCTTCAAATGGCACTAACTTTTCTGAAGTCCTGAGTTGACAGTGCGTTCCAAGACGAATTCAATAAGCTTTAATGTATACACTTGATTTCCACTGGTTTTTGAGATATTGCGCTTGCAAATTTGCTGATTTTCACTTGAAAAAAACCTCTGGAATAGCAAGGACCGGGGTCGGTCTTGCTGGCCCCACGGGTGGCAGTGCCTGCTGAAATAGATACTTACCTGCCAAAGGTCTACGCAGACCCAGGCTGGACAATTCTTTTCCGTCAGAAATGCTACTTAGGTAGGTACATCTGCGGTATCGAGAAGCGCACCGTTACTTTTATTTCGCACTTGCTTCTACGCGCGGATGGCCGGTTATTTTGGGGGGATGCAAGTTCGATTGGTTAGGTTAGGAGGTGTGAAAGTTGCTAGACTAAATTTCAACCATAGGGAGCAGATTGTATTAGAACCAATCGGATTTGCATCCCTCACAAACGGCTGCTCTCTTGAAGAGGCCCTCTTCACGGCAATGTCCCCTCCCCAATGCCCACCTTCTCTCGCGCGGAATACGTCAACGCATGCTTTAGGTTTTGATATTGAAGCTCGTGTTTATACTCGAGAGGACCACGCGTCGACAGCGGGCTACCCCCTTTCTTCCTGTGTCTCCCCACGAGGAGTATTGCCGATGGATTGTAGGAGCGTAGATGTCTGGATGCCAGTTATTGAATTCAGGAGACGATAGAAACACTTTATTACAAAACACACATGTACTATAATTAAAGTAAATCGTATTCCTCTCGGGCAGGAGTACTGATAATGATCGAACTTGCGCCCCACTTCGCGCAGACCGATTACGCGGAGGGTAGTCGGGTGTTACACACTGCACAATTGATACAGGGTAACAATTCTGGAGCAACGCCCGTCAAGGAGATGCGGCCTGGTACCCCGTGACGAGGATATCCATCATTATTTTCCGAATTACGTCGTTCTTGATGTCAGTTTCATCGGAAAAGCATAAGGAATCCATTGGCGTCACTTCCTTCTCGATACGATGAAGAAAAGAAGCAAACATTTGAAATCCTGTACATTTTTCACTTCTTAATGATATTCCAAACCCTTCGAGGGTCGAAACCCTTCAATTCGTTACGTTCGGCCCAGGATTCGTACCTTTTTCCGAAAAAAGCCATAAAAATCGGGCGAGGCACTGCGAAGGGCTATCCTCGTCACGGGGTACCAGGCCGCATCTCCTTGACGGGCGTTGCTCCAGAATTGTTACCCTGTATTAATTGTGCAGTGTGTAACACCCGACTACCCTCCGCGTAATCGGTCTGCGCGAAGTGGGGCGCAAGTTCGATCATTATCAGTACTCCTGCCCGAGAGGAATACGATTTACTTTAATTATAGTACATGTGTGTTTTGTAATAAAGTGTTTCTATCGTCTCCTGAATTCAATAACTGGCATCCAGACATCTACGCTCCTACAATCCATCGGCAATACTCCTCGTGGGGAGACACAGGAAGAAAAGGGGTAGCCCGCTGTCGACGCGTGGTCCTCTCGAGTATAAACACGAGCTTCAATATCAAAACCTAAAGCATGCGTTGACGTATTCCGCGCGAGAGAAGGTGGGCATTGGGGAGGGGACATTGCCGTGAAGAGGGCCTCTTCAAGAGAGCAGCCGTTTGTGAGGGATGCAAATCCGATTGGTTCTAATACAATCTGCTCCCTATGGTTGAAATTTAGTCTAGCAACTTTCACACCTCCTAACCTAACCAATCGAACTTGCATCCCCCCAAAATAACCGGCCATCCGCGCGTAGAAGCAAGTGCGAAATAAAAGTAACGGTGCGCTTCTCGATACCGCAGATGTACCTACCTAAGTAGCATTTCTGACGGAAAAGAATTGTCCAGCCTGGGTCTGCGTAGACCTTTGGCAGGTAAGTATCTATTTCAGCAGGCACTGCCACCCGTGGGGCCAGCAAGACCGACCCCGGTCCTTGCTATTCCAGAGGTTTTTTTCAAGTGAAAATCAGCAAATTTGCAAGCGCAATATCTCAAAAACCAGTGGAAATCAAGTGTATACATTAAAGCTTATTGAATTCGTCTTGGAACGCACTGTCAACTCAGGACTTCAGAAAAGTTAGTGCCATTTGAAGAACCGAACTTGACCATCGTATCTTTTAAAATAATAATCGAAAAAAAAATCCGTCGCGGCTAATCTAGCAGCCCCATCGTACCATTAATTTACATATTTTTTTTAATTTTTTATCTCCAATACTTTAGGAGATATTCAGCTGTCCAGTCTTCCCGCGGACACCCTGTATGTTGATGAAAACGGAACCTTACGTCACCAGATGTTACTAGGCAGTGAGGACTGTCTCTATAGACACACATGGACGTGGGTCACTTCGACTAGTATATAAAAAGAAGCTGCCATGTCGTCTTTCTAATATCTTACTAATAAACCATATTTTATATATAACCGGTATTTCGTACTTAATAAGAACCAACACCCATAACACTTCCCCCTTAAAAAAAATATTTCAAGGTGTTTACTTATTAGAAATGACTAATTAAATGTATTAAATACAATGTTCTAAATGTCCGTACTTCTGCTCGCTAAAAATAGCGATGTAGGGTAAACTATGCAGTAGTTGACCAGGTCTGTGAAGATAGCACCCACAAATGCGATTTTTGTATAAAAACTCGACGGCATTCATTTGTCCATCGTTTGACCAACAAAAATTTTCATTTGCCCACCCTTAAAAAAAAAAGTTATGGACAAAAATAGATTTTCACCAGCACGCCCATGAAAACTTTTTAATGATTTGATAGTGGGAAATGATTGTTCATCGTTTACCCACCTTTCAAAAAACAGTTATGAACAAATTAAAAAATTCGTCTTCAGAACACTCCATGAACACTTTTGAATTTTTTTAAAGTAGCATACGATTTTCCACGATCTGGCCACGTTTGCCCAGCCTCCAGAATCGAATTATTAATAAAAATCGCGAGAAGAAGGGTACTGGTGAAGCGATCACGCTGAAGTTCGATTTTTTTCGAATATATTATCAAATTCGTTTTCTCAACGATGCATTTCGTTAGTCTAGATCAGGCTTAGGAATTAAGTGGTCTTTTCGGCCGAGTTTCAGAAGCAACGGCTTCCTTTTTCTGCCGCGCGTCTTGGCCCCCACGGCGCACAGCGTGCGATTTTGGACAAAAATCGCTAGACAGCGCAAATCTTGACCGTTTTCAATAATTTTTTTTTTTAAAATACTCGTAAAGGACTCAGCAATAACGGAGTGCTGCAGTAAATCCTGTATTTGTTGGTCTGATCTATAAAAAACATTATTTAGCATAACGTAACATAGAAACGTAAACTTTGGAGATTAAATATATTAAAAATTAATTTTTTGTAAATTTAATATTAGCTATAAAATAAAAAATTTACTTCGAATTTACAAAATTTATGTTTTAAATAAATTATAAGTACCTATAGCTGATTTATGTGAAATATTTTTCAATTATATTTCAATTTGATTAGTTTTGATTTTATTTCTAATATATATATATTTTTTTTAATTTTTCATATATATAATGTAAAATATCTTTAGAAATCTTTAGATATTTTACATTATCTCTTAATCTCATCAAATCCCTTGATTAGCTTTCTCAGACTGAAAGAAAATAAAAAAGTTAAGCCCTTTTAACGGTTGAAACTGAAGAAATGTTATTATAAAATAACCCACAATGCATGTAACATTTCATGCATAACATTTCAACGCGTGTAACATATCACATGTAATTCGTATAAACAAATTATTATAAAATTAGTTGCCACAAAAAATTATATTCTAATTACAAATCCTAAAAAAAAAATATATATATATATACATATATATATATATATATATATATATATATATTAGAAATAAAATCAAAACAAATCAAATTTAAATATAATTTAAAAATATTACCTTTAAATCAGCTATACTTACAGTTTATTTAAAACATAAATTTTGTAAATTCGAAGTAAATATTTTATTTTATAGCTAATATTAAATTTACAAAAAAAAATTTTAATATCTTTAATCTCCAAAGATTACGTTTCTATGTTATGTTATGCTAAATAATGTTTTTTATAGATTAGACCAACAAACACAGGATGTACTGCAGAACTCCGTTATTGCTGAGTGCTTTACGAGTATTTTAAAAAACAAATTATGGAAATCGGTCAAGATTTGCGCTGTCTAGCGATTTTTGTCCAACATCGCACACTGTGCGGCGGCCAAGCTCGAGCGCTGCACAGTGGGCCGGATTCACATAGTTTGCGCCATTTGGGTCTTTTTTTTAACATATCGGAATGAAATTTACGCCAAAAAATAGGAAAAAATTATTCCTTTCTAATGATGTATAATTTAATTTTTTATTTATTTATTTATTTATTTTTAAAAAATTTTAACTAATTTTTGATAAAAAAAAATTTAATTGTGTTTATTTGGTACCTTATTTAATGCCCTTTTCAGTGCTTTAAATGGAATGTTCGGGAAACTTTTCATTTCCAAGTTATAAGCAAAAATCGAATAATAAATGAATGCAACCAAATATCGCTTTGTTGAAATTAAAGACCAATCTTTTGCGCTAAACAGCATCTTCTATTAGTAATTAATGTAAATAATGTATTGAAAAATAATTCTGAATATAGTGAAGAAATTTGCGATGTTTTTTAAATTTGACAAGGAATATCTTTCAAGTCCCAACGAATCCCAACTTCTAACCAATTGGAATATTTTCAGTACACCTTCCTCTACATGATTATGTAAAAACCACATCCTACTTCGTCCTACTTTACAAATTATTACTGTTTAAAGCGCGTCGGGTCCGATATCGGGACTCCGCGAGACACGCAGACACTCTCCTAAGGATTTGTTTAGATTATAGGCACATGAAATTGTTTATGCTATTGTAACGTTCGGCTGTTCAGGAACAACTGACGTGAGGTCCCTGAGGGGAGAGCGGCGTCCCCTCAAGTATAGGATAGGTGGGGGTTCTACTCTACAGATCAAAGATTTGAATCTAAGGCTATTTAAACTCAACAATACTCATTTATTTAATAAACTTACTCTAATAACAATAACAATAACTAATAACGAATTAATATTGCTTACAGACTATGAGTAAATATTCTTATTTTTGTGTTTTTCTATGTTTTTTTGTATTTAATATGTTAATTAATATGTAATATATATATATATAGTGTTGTGTACTTCTGCAGTAAGATCGGTCTGCTGCCGTTTCCGGAGCGGGTCCCAATTCTTTTGGCAGAGTTTTTAGTCTAGGCTTCTGCAGTAAGATCGGTCTGCTGCCGTTTCCGGAGCGGGTCCCAATTCTTTTGGCAGAGTTTTTAGTCTAGGCTTCTGCAGTAAGATCGGTCTGCTGCCGTTTCCGGAGCGGGTCCCAATTCTTTTGGCAGAGTTTTATTCTAGGGTTCTGTAGACTTTGCCTTCGCTAAGCGGTTAAGCTGCTACCTACTAATAGGAGCAACGCTTGAAACCTCCGTGAAGACAAAGTTCTCAACCTTCAAATGGTAGGTCCAAAGAGGAGCACCCGTACCTTTTTAACACTGAGAACCAGTCGCTACCGTTTCCGGAGCGTGCTGAAATTCTGCTGGATGGTACTTAAGCTGCCTCCAGGCACTAGCATTCGTTGGTCACAAGAACGTATTCGAATGAGCGCGCTCAGTGCTGCGCGCGTCTCCTTTTATACTCGAGAATTGGCGGGCTTGCGCATGCGCAGTGAGTCGCTGTTTGTTATTTCGTGTTTGTTCGCTTATTACTTATTATTTTGTCTTGCGCTTTTGCTAATACTTATAATTAATTATTCTTAACATTTCTATAATATTTGTTTCTCCAATATTTGCTTAAATTATAAATTATGTACAAAAGTCTTTACAATGCGTTTGCGTGGTAATGTAATACAGTTATATGGTAATGGAGATCGGTTCCTACTTTACCGACAGTCGGTTTTTACCGGTTCGAGTCCCCGTGGGACGTTACACTATGGTGCAGATAAGCATTTGACAAAGTCCTGGATTTTCTGCCTGCAGTCAGTTGAAACAGTACTATCAGAGACTGCACAGTATGACATTCGAAGCATTTTTGCATAATATTTGAACGTTACGCTCTAGTTTTCTTTCGTTTTAGACAATTTTAGTTTTGCCTTGTATAGTTTATATTTAGTGTGCATAATATATATGTTTATCTTATATTTATTTAAGTTTATCAGTGAAGTTCATCAGTGAAGTTTATATTTGAGTTTTGTTTTCTTACATTTATATTACATTTCATTTTACACATATTTTTTTAACCTGGATTTTAGTGCGTCTGAACTTTGTGACGAAATAACGATTTTCTCACATAAAATTTCATGTAAAAATACATAGTCATTCAGGGCTTTGGACGAATCTTTTAGTGTGAAGAACAAGTCTTGATGTGTGCGGAAAGCCTGCATTATCGTTAAATAACTAATATCTGAATAAAAAAAAGGAAATTCGGAATGCGGTTGAATGCTAGAAAATACCCAAGAAAATGTGTAAGTGCTTTCGTACTTACCAAATATGTGTAAATGAAATGTAATATAAATGTAAGAAAACAAAACTTAAATATAAACTTCACTGATGAACTTCACTGATAAACTTAAATAAATATAAGATAAACATATATATTATGCACACTAAATATAAACTATACAAGGCAAAACTAAAATTGTATGAAACGAAAGAAAACTAGAGCGTAACGTTCAAATATTATGCAAAAATGCTTCGAATGTCATACTGTGCAGTCTCTGATAGTACTGTTTCAACTGACTGCAGGCAGAAAATCCAGGACTTTGTCAAATGCTTATCTGCACCATAGCATAAACAATTTCATGTGCCTATAATCTAAACAAATCCTTAGGAGAGTGTCTGCGTGTCTCGCGGAGTCCCGATATCGGACGCGACGCGCTTTAAACAGTAATAATTTGTAAAGTAGGACGAAGTAGGATGTGGTTTTTACATAATCATGTAGAGGAAGGTGTACTGAAAATATTCCAATTGGTTAGAAGTTGGGATTCGTTGGGACTTGAAAGATATTCCTTGTCAAATTTAAAAAACATCGCAAATTTCTTCACTATATTCAGAATTATTTTTCAATACATTATTTACATTAATTACTAATAGAAGATGATGTTTAGCGCAAAAGATTGGTCTTTAATTTCAACAAAGCGATATTTGGTTGCATTCATTTATTATTCGATTTTTGCTTATAACTTGGAAATGAAAAATTTCCCGAACATTCCATTTAAAGCACTGAAAAGGGCATTAAATAAGGTACCAAATAAACACAATTAAATTTTTTTTTATCAAAAATTAGTTAAAATTTTTTAAAAATAAATAAATAAATAAATAAAAAATTAAATTATACATCATTAGAAAGGAATAATTTTTTCCTATTTTTTGGCGTAAATTTCATTCCGATATGTTAAAAAAAAAACCCAAATGGCGCAAACTATGTGAATCCGGCCCACTGTGCGCCGCAGGCCCGTACCATATGAACCGCGCGTGGCGCATTGGGGTGACACCCGTATCAATAGCTTTCCACATCACCCATGGGGTACTATTATCCATGCGTTTTTTTTGTCAGTGGTATCCCCTGTAGGCCTATTCCACTGTGTCGCGTGATAAAAAATAGATTGGAAAAACGCGTTTACTATCAAAATTTTAAACATGTTTGGGAAAACTAGATTTTCGCGTACGTTTAGACATGCTGGGTAAATCTAAATTATTAACAGGGAGGCTGGGCGATGCTGTTCGTATCAAGGACGAAAGCGAGGAATCGTTCAGCTGTGTGCGCTGTTCTTTCTTAATGCTACGCATTTTCGGGATCAAACATTCACACAAATATGTCGATTCGAACATGAAGAATATGTCGCTTCTTCCCGTGTTTTGAAGAATTCGGCTGTTTTTGCATCCCTCGTTTTCAAAGAAATGTCGTGCTGAAGATCGCACAGTTCTTCTTGACACTGGAGGGCTTGTTCTTCGATTTTTAAACTCGCATCTGTTAATAAAGGGAAATACTCTTCTGCCTTTGAAGTTGGATATTCTTGCAAGAAATGGAAGATCTCGTTTTTTATAGCAAAGAATTGGCTTAAACATTTCGTGGCACTGAGCCAGCGCACTTCACAATGCGAACAGACATCAGTGTAAGATAACCAGCATTATGCGTTTCAAGAAATTCTATAAATTTCCTGCGAGATAGAAATTTATTTCCGCCCTTGATAGAATTGATTAGTTGCGTAATCTTCATGGTGGAAAATAATTTTATATTTCTCCCGCATAACGCTTCCTGATGAATGATGCAGTGCATCATTGGGAATTTGAAACCGCGTTTTTTAAACTTGCCCGTTCAGTCCTCTTTTGGCACCTGTCACGGCTTTCGCACCATCGGTTACCACTGCAGAGCATTTCGATAAATCAACATGAAATTTTTTAACAGTGTTCTCGACTGCTTTAAAAATATCCAATCCTGTCGTTGTGTTGTGCAAAGTCACGAAGCTCCTCGACATACGAAAAATCATTTTGTACAATTCGAACGAAAATGCTCAATTTTATTAACTCGTATGCCGGTTATCGGTGCTTTCGTCCAAACACAAAGAGAAATAACGACAATTGGTTAAAAGTGCAGTTAACTTCTGTTCAGTAGATGCGCCTATATAAAAAATTCGGGAGCTCATGGTATTGTTACTAAATGGGATGCTCGCAGCTTCTTCAAGTGTTATACACTTTCCGAAGGATTTAACCGCTTCAATGAGACATTTCTTCACGAAATCGCCCCAGGGAACGGTTTACCCTGCTTTGCTATTAAAAGAGAAATTGCGTAAGAAGCTATGCGAGCTTTTTCGGACGAAGAAGGTTCTTCAGGAATATACGTACGGCCTTCCTGATATACTAATTTGAGCCCCTCTATTAAATCAAGTTTTTCGCGACCTTCATATGCGTACTCTTGCGCATGATGATATGATATGAAAAGTGCCGTTCAATATTCCTTTTCTATACTAGGGTAGGCTCAAATCCGCAAGGAAGACACATCGTACGATTGCTAATTTTAGCGAAAACACTGACAAAAAAAAGCATAGATAATAGTACCTCATGAGTGATGTGGAAAGCTATTGATACGGGTGTCGCCCCAATGCGCCACACGCGGTTCGTATGGTACGGGCCTGAGGCGGTCAAAACAGCTTGGCCGCCGCGGGGGCGAAGACGCGTGGCGGGAGAAAGAGGGGCGTTGCTTCTGAAACTCGGCCGAAAAGATCGCTTAATTCCCAACCCTGTTCCTAGATGTAGGTAGGGGTGAAAAAAATTTAAAAATATTGATATATCGGGTATACGATATATCGAGGCATACATATCGATACACGATATATTTCATAGATGAGGCATCGATATATCGTATATATCGATATATTTCATTATACTAAAAAAAGATAATATTAATTCTTTAATATTGTGGGATCAGATGGGATAATATTTAACCGGTTACACACTCGCGTAGACGGGAAAAGTAAATTTATTCAAGAAAAAGAGATATATAATGCTATATATTTGAGTCGTACGCCTTCTCGCCGTTAGCTCACAGTTTCGACTAACTACGCGTGCCGCGCGCTGCCCGGTGGGCCTCTCCTGGACTACCCGTACATACACAATACGGATCATACAACACACAATACACACGCATACACATACAGTCAGGCTCTAGCCGGATTCGGCGTCACCACAATATTGCTTATCAATTTTTATAATAAAAAATTAACTTTTTTTACATTAATCCCATGTATTTTATTTGTATAAAAATCATTACATCGCGAATATTCGTCTTTTATTTATTTTATTTCATGTCCAAAATTCTGGTCCCAATGAATTTAAAAATAATAACTTTGATAGTCTTTTACCATGTAGACGGTTTCGAGTTTTTGTTTTAATAGCGCCTGGCTTGGAAAAGAGCCGTTCGCTAGGTACGGATGTTGCTACCACTGACAAATATTTCTTGGCTTCTTTGTACAAATAACTGTATGTATATTTAATTTCCTCCCACGTTTCAAATGGGTCTTCCTACAAATTTGAAACAGATGCACTCAAATAGTTTCCTATATTTTGATTTTGAGTTTCTCCATGTATACTCGTCCCTTTACCCTTCCTCTTTAGGACGGAGTGGGCAAGTTTTTTGTGGTGTTGCCATAAATCAAATTTGTTTAATTCCCCAGTATCTGAATCTGATTCTGTAGATTTAGATTCATCTATATTTGTGAACGACGGAAAAAGAGAGCCACCTGATCAGCAGCGTTAACCACACCGGCTACGCCGACTCTACGTGGTCCCTTATACTCCCGTCGCTACATTACTCACGTTGGGGCGCCACCTATGGTCATAACTTGCACATCATAGGCTGTTCCCTAATTTGCCCTAAACTCTTACAGTTCGGCCGTTCTGACACTGTGGCCGCCCTTCGGCCACACACACAGTAGCATGTGGAGGCGCACACATAATACCACAGTTCAGATCCGACTTCTGAAATTGTTAATTCTTCTGGCTTGCAACACCACTTCTCTGGAATCAAACCTAAATTAAAGACATTGTCCTGTACTTTTGAAATCAATCCGAGTATTGATACAGCTTTGTCAACTGTTCCAACTAAAAATGAAGTGACTCTACTTTGCCAAGATAGCGTCACTCCATGAGCTCCCCAATTACAAACATCGTTAGTCTCAATCTCCATAGCATCAGGTGTCAAATCATCAAAATCTCCAGATATTGCTTGTATAGCAGGATGCAAACATGCCAACTTGGTGAACAACGTGCTAGTTAAGCTACTGGGCACTCTCCAGCCAAGCAGATAATTAATACTACCACCTTTCTCATCCGGCCTACTGATTACCATTAAACTCGTGCTAAGCATTCCCTTATCAAAATGGACAAAGTGGGTTGCAACATTTCCCCTGTACGCCAATTCTATAGATATCTTACAGTCACCTCTTTGCAGCAAAACTGTGCTCAAATTTACTTCGAGTTCACCTCGCAAAGCAACTCACAATTTGATACAAATCCTCCGCAGTTACACAAAAAAACTCAAAAGGAACGCAAGAGTTATACTTCCTACAAATTGACATTCCCTGATTGTAATCCTTGATAAATCTAAAAAAACTCACTCGAAGTGTTCTTCCATATCTCTCATACTTAAAAATACTGCGAGAGTAATGCAGTCTCTCCACCAAACTAATCTTGCCTTCGGCAATGCGCTCTTGGAACCACTCATTGACACTAGTTGGTTCACTTCTGATGAGAGAAAATTTCTCTTCCATAACCAAATTGTCGGCATCGGGGGTCTTTAATGTTTCCTTTGTCCTCACTTAACGGACTGGTGGCCAAAACAACATTCACATTACTTCTTTCTGCCGTTCTAATGTCTCCAGATACTATTATATGCCCCTTCTTAACCAGCGAAGATACAATGTACGTTTTTGGGGCCTTGCTAGACATTGCAGCAGAATAATACTCGGCAAAACCACCAAACCCACTACATGGATCTAAGACAACTTTAACATCCTCACAAAATTGAGGATCTGCTTCATGTAACTGCTGCATTTTGAATCCACCTCTACTAACGTAAGCTCCAACTTCACTTGTCCTCTTGGGTAGCTCTACTCTTGTAAGTTTCTCATATTTGATCCACTGCACTTTGGTCAACCTACTTGCTAATCTGTCGGTACTAATTCCAGCTTTTAAAACGGAACCTATTTCTGCTCTATCTTTGGCACATTGTTCTCCTTGCTTAAGCCAAGTCCAAAGAGGAGCAATTTGAGTATTGGGATAATTATATCCCAATATGTGTTTATACCTCCCAAATTCATTTTTGTCTTGCACAATAACTTCTAAATCAGCCTCGGCTAGCTGCTTCTCAATATTTGTCTCCTCCATACTTGTTGCCACAACTGATCCTCCCCAATCATCTAGTATTCTTTTAATTGCGCTTGGTCGACTTTCTTCTTGCGGTTTAGCCAACATCTCATACACTCGACCTATTGCTTCAACGACATCAGACATAATGTTATTTGAATGCTGCTCAAGCTTAGGAGCACCATTAATCCATATTCTTTCTTTAATAAAGTCAAACCATCCCTTAATGCATTGACCTGAGTTAACACAACTCTTCGCCTTAGTGACCTCCTTCTTAGTGCTCAAAGTCTTCCGCCAGGGTTCAGCTTTATACCAATCTCCCAACACTTGATTCAGCTTCTGCGTCAATTCTTTATCTTCTATAGTTGACAAAATTAAATAGTCGTTGGGATTGGTTGATATTTCTTCTATTTCTTCTATATTCCACGACTTTTGGTGGTTTTCACAACTACTGAAACCAGCTACAGCAGTGCTAGACGACACCATATTTATATAAATGCTACACTTACAATAACCGCCTATAGTACTATTGCGCGATGAGAAGAAGAACGACTACCCACAAGCTGAAATGTCACAGGGGCAAGGGGAATCGCCCGCTCGCTCCACCCTATCCCCTCCAAGAAGTCCTACTTTTCGGTTCTTAGCGGCTGTCCATATCCGCGGATTGTCGCGATTGGTTTTGTTTACGTTCTTCGTCACGGGACGAACTGTGTTGGAGGGGATAGGTTGACGCGAGTGGACGATTCCCCTTGCCCCTGTGACATTTCAGCTTGTGGGTAGTCGTTCTTCTTCTCATCGTGCAATAGTACTAAGATAGGTATTATCGTTTATATTATAATAAACGTTTATGCCTCCCCACCAAGCTGAATGCAACCATTGATCACAAGCATCAAGCCCATGGTTGAGTGAGAAGACGGCCTGAAAGCCTGTTCCACTAGCGCGCCGGTATGCCGGATCGTCCTCACCACTTGGTCTACTCATCTTAACATGTGGACCCTTCAGCTTAATCAGGTTCTCCGCGCCCATGTTCGCTTCAATGGTCATAACTTGCACATCATAGGCAGTTCCCTAATTTGCCCTAAACTCTTACATATTTAAGTTTAATATATGTTCATTTAATTTTTTGTTCAAGTATGCTATCAAATTGCCTAATGCCTTTTTGTCTTGGAAATGTATTCGTTTAAATCGTGGATCCAGTAGGGTGGATATGGATGGTAAAAATGATTTTTCTATTAAACCAAATCTTTTATCAAATTCCCGAAACACATTATCTTTCATTTTTTTTTTTATACATATTTCTGATTTTGGAATCAAATTATAGTATTGTAATTGTACACAATGAACTAGTGGAATTACTTTTCCCAAAGTATATATTTTTCTGCGCTAACTTCTTTTGTAATTTTCTCAAGTGGTTTTAATATAATAATGACCTCTTTTAATATTTCTAATTCACTTGCTGACACAATTGGTTCAGATTCAGAATTGTTGAAAGCAATTTCATTGCATATTGAAGGTAGTTCAACAAGACGTTCTAGCATATGTATAATACGTGCTCTTCCAGCGAGTTTTAACGTCGAGTATTACTTTTTTTATTTGTCTGTCAGGTATATCTTTTTGTTTTTGCTTTTGCCTCAATAAATCTGAAGCGTTGACACTTTTTCTTGTCCAAGAAATGAACTTTCTTACTTTATCTAGAAGTGAACTGAGGTTATCAGTCTTTGTAATAACATTGTCGCAAATAAGATTTATGGTGTGTGCGGCACAGGGAATATGTTTATTTTTCCCGAACAAGTCTTGGACCGCCTTTGCAATATTACTACCATTATTAGTGACATTAGTTAATGGCAAATTCCACTCTTCCATTAATAATTTTATTTCTTGTTCTATATATAGCGACGTATGAGACTCGTGTAGATTTCTTACTCCAAATGCGGCCGATACAATTTTCAAGTTTTTTTCAAAGTTACTCTCAAAAAGCTTTGCATGTTTAGATCAGTCCAAATGTCCATCGTTAAAGTGAAATTTTCTATAGAATTTCACTTTTCTTTAAATAAACTGGCTATGAAATCATATTTTTTATCTATGACATCCTTAATAGTATTTCTACATGGAATCTTATACAAGGGACAAACATCTTTAAGCAAAACACGGAAACCATCGCCTTCCACTGTAGAAAAAGGTAAGTTATCCAGCACAATAAATCTACTTATACTGTCAGTTATCTTTGAAGATTTTCATCCACCATCTAAAAATAAATTATGTTCTTTATTAGTTATTAGCTCTTTAAATTTATAATTTAATTTTGTAATTTAAGTATTTTATGTGTTTATTTAGGTATTTATGTATGCTTTAGATAAAATTAAGAACTAGCAGATTTCATTGACTGGATTTTGTTAAACTAATATTACCTGAAAACTCCAGAATGTTTTTCGCAAATGATGTTACAGTGGGTTGTTTATGTTTATGAAAATCCATATTCGCATCGTAATCATATTCTTGTCTATTTTCTTGTGTTAACGAACTTGTAACCATAGATGATGATGATGATACTGATGAGGATTTCGACGAATGTAATGGGCTCGAACTTGAACTACTTGGATTTTGTTTAATATGCTCTGTACTATCACAAAAATGCAGCTGTAAAATTGAATTTCAAAATTATCGCAGTACACACACAATAAATAAATATTATTTTATTTGTTCTTGTACCGGCTTCTTCAAACGTTCTTCATTTAATTTCTTAACTTCATCCATATCAGCAAGGAAACCACATGCACTATTTGGGTGTTTTGTTTTAATGTGTGTGTGTAAATTAGTAGTGTTTCCTGATGTTTTAATAATTTTTTGGCAAAATCTACATTCGGCAGAACTTCCGGATTTTTTATCAAAAAATTTCCAAATTTTGCTGTTTGTCTTCGGTGCCAAAATTAAGCTTCTTACCTTATAAATTTATATTTATATTTCGTTTAATAAAGCGCAATTAAACTCTCATCAAAGCTCCTTTGTTCTCTACTTTACGCTAGAGTGTACTACTTTCGCTTTCACGCCGACAACTCTAGACCAAAACTACTACTTCCATAATTTATCGATATTTTTAGAATATATCGATATATTTATTCGATATGCTTTTCGAAACTATCGATACAGAAATATCGATATTTTTCTTTATTTTATCGATAAATTTAATACATCGATATATCGTTGACATCCCTAGATGTAGGAGGCGTGTTTGCCCACCCAATGATTTCATACGTCCATCCTCCAGAATCGAATTATTAATAAAAATAGCCCAGAAGTACGATACGGTTGAAAGGACCACGTTTAAGTTCGACTTTTTATTAATTAAACGATGAGAGGCTACGAAAGAGACGAAGCATGATACTTTGCCTCGCTTCAGGAGTGAAGTTAGGAAAGATGTCGATGAAATAATACTAATTTGCGTATCAATATCTTTTTATTTATATGTAGAATGGTGTAATATTTGGTACAATCAATGATAGCAAAGTTCGGGAGTGAAGGAAGGAAAGATGAATCAGTTTATTCGACGGGATTCGTGCGACGGCCGCAGATACTTTATTCGTACATACAGTATATTCGTGGTGTCATCGATTATACAGAAACTGAATTTGTTTACACAATACGAAAGTGACACTAATGGATTTCTGGCATTCTCACAGAAAATTATTTAAATTGGAATACTTCTAACGAACCCTATTTATTACGTTATGCAAAATAGTAGTTCGATTTAAATTACTTTCTGTCAATTTACTTGGGACGAATTCTAGAAATCCACTGATGTAGTATTTTCATATTGATACGATGAAAAATAAGCAAATTCCGTTTCTGTATAATCGATGACATACATATCGTCGAGCAACTCTAGGCGGCAGTTTAGACGGGTGCACGACATAATCTCGTTCGGCTCGGGCCATAAAGGTTGTCGCCAAAGTTATGATATAAACAAAGATGAAAAATTATTTGAAGCTCAAGATGAAAGGCCTTCAAATAAACAAAGTATCTGTGGCCGTCGGATGAACTCCCGTCGAATAAACTTATTCCTCTATGGCGCTTCAAAGAAAAATAACTCGGGTTATTTTTATTCTTAAAGTCTCTTTTATTTGATACGTTATTTAAATAATTTTTTATTTGGATAATGCCCTGCTAAACTTCGCAATTCTTATTATCTTCACTCATTCTGTGTAATTCTTCTCCATTGACGGTCTTCCTACATTTTTTCCAGATTTCAGTGTCTGTTACGGATTAAGTTAGAGAAATGTACAGACTCACACAATTGATTGTTCGCGAGATTTACAGCAAGAAACGTGTACCATTTAATAATACACTTCACTACATATACAAATATTTACAGAACTGTTTACTCGATTTTTGCAATATCAAGGTTTGAACTATAATAATCTTTAATTCGGACACTTGTCCCTTGCACCAGCGATCTGGTCACTTAATTCGATTTAGAACACCGGTTTTAGATACTTCGCGCGATCGCGATACGTGCTCCTCGTTCAGCACTCGAACACATATGATTTTGGTTCTCTCTTTAATTGCACTGCTGATTGACATGTTTTACACGTGCCTGTTTGTATACTGAAGAATTGCGCAACAAAATTAAGAAAATTTTGTTCAAAATCTTCGGTTGTGTCTGTACTAATAAAATCTACTACAAACAATTTTCGCAAATGTACTTTACATTTGCCGCGGATTCTATTCTCTTCGACACTGCAAACGTCTGTTACAAGTTTTGTAAGTAGCCAATTGACGTTTGTAGTACAATCTGCAATATCAATATGAATTTAAAAAATTGTGTATAAAATAGCTCCTTGTTCTTCATACACAGAGATGTTAATATTCTCCATAGCGTATTTTTTGACAAACACCAAAAATATATTTTCTGAGTTTTCATCGATCCAGTTTTTAAATGTACTATAATTGCAATACGCACTTGTTAATATTTCAGCCAATGAGTCGCATGCATTAAGAGTAACAAAATTACAGTTATTTCCATTTGGTGGAGGCGAATGTCTGGGTATGGAGTTAAATATTTCCCTCTAGGAGTATTATTGTTGTTTTCGGTTAAGGGCTTCTGTATTAAATTTAATGTATTGCTTTTTTGTACATCCGCGTTTGTATTTACAGTTTCATTATTATCATTGTCTTCTATATAATTCCTATTATTAGTTGAAACTTGTAAATCTTTTAATTTATTTGATTTGGCTTCAATATTTAATCCTTTCCAATTTTCCTCTTCCGTTAAATAATCACAAGTATGGGTAGCGTTCTGCGTATTTTCGCCAAAATCACGTGAATCAATTTTTCTTTCTTTTTCCTGTCTTACCTCAGTTTGTAGCAGTGCAATTTTCTCGTTCGTGCGTTTAATTGCAGCACGTTCCAATTTCGAGATATTTTCGACAGATTTTATATGGTGAATGATAAATTTATCGACGCGCATTGGTTTATAATTTGCGCCCAAATCTGAATGCTGCAGAACTTTAAAATATGACCCACATCTAGAGGATGTCGCTACATTCGATGACAGAGGGAAATATCCCCTCATCACCTGTGTCCATAGAGGAAAATGTTTTGCCAATTTAACTCGATATGTGACTAGTTCTGGACAATAAAATGCGTTATATCTATCTGTCTCTGCACTGTCTTTTGCAATTTGTTCAGCCGCATCTCTGATACTATTTATAAATGCAACTATATTCTCATTTTCATTTTCATTTAACATTTCTAACTCGTCGTATTTCTTGTCATTCTCGTCGCTCGTAAAGGTGAATGACTTTATTCTTTCGAATAAATATGATCGCTTCTGCTCACAAATTACTTCATTTCCATCGGAAACTTTGCCATCGTACTCGCTGTAAGCGACAATAAATATTGAGCTAAGCAGGGTTTTAAAATCTTCCACATTATCACTCGATGACATTAGCCCCGCGCATCGCACAAAGAAGTCTTTAATTTTAGGCTGCTTTCTAAGAAATACATCTTTGCTACAAATAAGGTTTATTAAATGGGCAATATCAATTCTGATGAAACACTGAAGTGGATGTTGCAAAATTTCGCCACTAATCCATCGATAGAAATCGGAAATGTAATTTTTTAAACGACGTTCATTGAATGCTAAGCTGGTTGCATTAAAAAAACGCCAGTGAAGAATCGCAATCTACTTCTGGAGGCACTGGTGCCCCGTGTCTTATGATCTCCCTCAACCAGTACGTAATTAAATTGGTATCATGCTTTTCTGAAAGCATTTGAAATACTGGTTGTATACCATTTGCACCTTTTATAATTGGGGAGTTGCCAGTATTTGAAAAAAAAAAAGGGAAAAGTAGTGAAATCTACAGATTTATTAATGAAAAGCCTAAAATGATAGAAATATTAATAAAACACTTATTCGTTTTACCAAAATTTAATAAATAAAATTGACGTTTTTAAGTTGTGAGGCATGTGATCTCAAACGCCAATCACGGCGCGTGACGTCATTGTGCAGTAAACAGCGATCAGGGGGTGGACAGTAGTATAGGCGCCGTGAAGAAACATAGTTCATCCCGTTTTGAGTATACACTAGATGGCGTTGTTTCGCCCACCACGCCCCTCACTCCGCTGGCGCTAGGTTGTGTCTGTCTTCGTTGCACTCAGTAATCAGTTCAAATCAGTTGCACGTTGCACGTGGCCGCCATTCACTGCCATTGTATCTGATTGTCAGCAATCATCAGCAATTGTCAGTGATATTTTTGTCGGTAAAGTGCAGTAAATTGTATTCATTGTAAATCTCATGTAATTATCAAATACGGTATTTTTTTACTTTGTAACAAACAATTAATTGAAAACCCAATACCTCGTAACGCCTCATAACCTATGATAACCTATATATGAGGCGCGGTTTGGAAATCCACGAGGTTATGACAGCAAGTCATATGAAACATGTATTTTCCTTTCAATTTTTCAAAAAGGAATAACAGATGGACTGTAATCTTGATATATAATAAAAAAATTCTTTAAAACAATTTCATTACCTTTTTCTTATTCATAAAACACACTTTTATGAATAAGAACTTAATAAAATGAAGAGACCAATAGAAAATATGCAGAAATACATAATTAGTTATTACAAATAGTTACTGTAACAACTAATTATGTATTTCTGTATGTTTTTCTATTGGTCTCTTCATTTTATTAAGTTTATTATCTGAATAATATCTCCATCATCTGAACGGCCATCTATTATCTTTTCTTGGGGTTCTGAGTATACACTAGATGGCGTCACTGGCGTCTATCCTCCTTCGCTCTTAAGCATTGGAGTGTCCACCCCCTGACAGCGATCTATATATAGCGACGAGTGACACTTCGCGCATTTGCTCATACAAGTTTATATTAAAAAATATCGTTTACGAGTACTTATTACTCGATTTCTTAGGTAAGGAAAGTATTAGGCACTCACTCATTGCAACATGTTCCAATCAATTACCAATATCTGACACACAATCTAATATAACCTCAATGAAATGAAATAATAATAAATGATAGTTAATAATAAGTTAGTTACTTACATTGAAATGGTCTTCACAAAAACATAAATTAGATTTTGAAGACAACTGATAGTTTATACTCGCAAGATTTAGCCACTTATTGCGAATATTTGTTTCCAGCGGAACATGAATAAATAACTTCTTCGGTGTACGTATTGAAGTGTTCTCACAACAGAGAACAGCACAGTATTGATAATAATTTTTATTATCCATTATTTTTGTGAGAAAAATTCACTCCTTACTGTCCCTAACCACAACTTTCGTTGTTTACTGCACGTTGACGTCACAAATGGTCACGTGACCATGCAGTGCGTTTTCGCGGCAATTTTTTTATTTCAAATAAAAATTACATTTTTTTCATGTTAGAGGTATAGCAAAAAATTAATATTTTTTTTACAAGCATATTTTATCATAATGAACAGTTTTAAACACTTTTAAAAATTTTGTCAACTCCCCCAATTATTTGGTATAAGAATATATCCCCCCCCATAAACATGACTCATGTATGAAAGAAGCTAATTCCCTTTAATTCACGAAAAAAGTTCACATGCAAAGATTGTGAGATCAACTTTGCTAATTCCAATTGTATTCTCGTTCTGCGTTCGAACACTGATTTCTCTGTTTCACGAAAAAAATTAAAGAAGTTCACATGCAAAGATTGTGAAATCAACTTTGCTATTTCCAATTGTATTCTCGTTCTCCGCTCGAACACTGATTCCTCTGTCACTTTTTATACTTGACATTCCTTTATTGGCCACAAATCAATTCAGTGCTCAGATTTTCAGCTTCGGTTTTAAGGAATTAGCGGGCGTTGTATAAGAAAAAGCTATGAAGTCGACTGAAAAAAAATGTTTCATATTCTCCGCATCTCTCTCACAGCGAATTCGGACGGTTGCAATGGTGCGCACTGGGTGCGAATTTTCACCAATTGGAAGCGAAAAAGTTCGCATTCAGTGCGCACTAGTGCAGGTTGCCGAATGTGCTATTATTAATCTATTACCGACTTTGATTCGTTTAAATTAGTCTCTACCAAGTTTTTATTATCTTCATACGACATTTTTAACAGAATATGTCCCTCTTATAAAAGTTATTGTGTCAACTGCAGGCCTCTCCTACTTCATAGCTTTTTCTTATACAACGCCCGCTAATTCCTTAAAATCGAAGCTGAAAATCTGAGCACTGAATTGATTTGTGGCCAATAAAGGAATGTCAAGTATAAAAAGTGACAGAGGAATCAGTGTTCGAGCGGAGAACGAGAATACAATTGGAATTAGCAAAGTTGATTTCACAATCTTTGCATGTGAACTTCTTTAATTTTTTTTGTGAAACAGAGAAATCAGTGTTCGAGCGCAGAACGAGAATACAATTGGAATTAGCAAAGTTGATTTCACAATCTTTGCATGTGAACTTTTTTCGTGAATTAAAGGGAATTAGCTTCTTTCATACATGAGTCATGTTTATGGGGGGGGGGGGGGGGAGAGGATTTCATCACTTTTTTCATATAACTTACTAAGTGCTCATACATACAGCTAAATCTAACGTAGAAGTACAAATAATACTGTTTTTTGTCCTCGACTTTTTCATGTATTTGAGGGGGGTAGGGCAGAGGAGTGACATAATAAGATTTCTGGAAAAGGTTGACGGAAAGAACCCCGTGGAGGTGAAAATTGTACCCAATCAGCAATAATCAATAAAAATTTTACCCATTATCACAAATCCAAACGACTTGAAATCAGTCAGTCGCGGTTTTACGAAATATACAAAAAGCCGCTGCGTTCGGGTCGCTAGTCGCATCCCGAGTTAACAAAAATGTTAACAACTAGCAGGTTATGATTGAATGACAGCCAAGTGACATTTATAAATTATGCTTTCGAGGCGACACCTACTGGCGTCAAGTGGAGGAGGAAAACGTGACGTCATAACTCGTAATCCTAAAAGTATCATTTTTATAACTATTAATTCAGAATAAATCTTATATCTTTTAGACAAATAGCTTGATACATTAAGTAAAACGACATACAGGGTGTCCAAAATATGTCGGTTTTCCTTGAAAGGGGTGACTCAGGGGGTGATTTGAAACAACTTTTTCCTTAGCGAAAATATTGTCCGAAGCTTCGTTAAGGAGATATTAACTAAAAACCCCGACCAATCAGAGCGCGCGCCTTCCGCCCGAGTTCCCGCGGTAGCGTTGGCTACGCGGTAGGCGACCGCGCTTGTGCTACGAACGTACGAACAAGCAAGTCGGCATGCATCGAAGGAAACCGCGTTACACAGTTTTTTTTTAAAGCAGAATCTTAAATAAGAATAATTTGAAGTGAGAGGACAAGAAGTACGTAAATTTCGTTTTTAAATAAGGCATAAACGAAAAGGTAACGTAACAGAAAATGTACGACAAGTGATCGTAATTCGTTATTGAGGTAAAAATCCGTAGTTTAACATCGGCCAACACAACTAAATTTAAAAAATAATATTAGGTGTATGAATAAATTCTTTCCGACTGGAATTTCTATCGCGGTGGTATTCAGAAGCTGCCAGAAAAATGGCAAAAGGTAATTAACAATAATGGAAATTGTTTCGATGATCGAGTTGTTTTCATATTTTTTAAATCGAACTGTTATTGTACCCTAAAATCGGAAAGAATTTATTTCTACACCTAATAATCACCAATAAATTAAACAAAACTCACCCTTTCGGACAATCCTTTCCTTGCTTTCCTTCCCTTTTCGGAAACCTGTGTCACTAGGCCACTGTACCGATCCTGGTCATCGGCGTCCAGTGCTCAGCTGATCGCAGGGTCAATGTACCGAATATTCACTTCACTGCACGGCTGCTAACACTGATCACTTTATTTACTTTTTATGGAACGTGTTGTTCCTACGTTGTAAAGCCGCGACGTTAACCGACGAAACGTATCCTCGCTTGGTGTTTCGATATTGGGATATTCTAGCGCAAATGCTCGCGCAGCAGCACTTGCGTTCCCGTCGTTCCGGGCGTAGACCCAGAACATACGGTAGTATTCCTGGGCTGTGAACATTTCTGCAACGCGATTTCTAGCTGACAGGATTTTTTCCAAGCAACTTCCGCTACCCCCAAGTAGCTTCTCTGGTTCCATTATGAGTTAACTCCCACCAAGCCAAGAGGCTTTAGGTAAAAAGAAGCCAGCACATTTTCGGAACACACGTGTTTTGCAGAAGTGCAACGAAAACTTTCACAAAAGCCCGCGCTCCGTCCTTCTACTGCCAATGTACCCATTGCTTCGAGATAGAAAACAGACACCACGTGTATCGGTTCGAAAGGGTCCGAAGGAAAGAGACGCAGAGTCTTCGAGTTGCTATAAAGAAGAAAATGCATACCATTCCTGTTTCCCCTTTCTGACACCCTGAGTTCACGTCTGCTACGAGGCGGAACCAATTAAGTCATAAATTATCCGAAACTGTAGGAAACCGTTCTCTACCGCCGACTTGCGGGACAATACGGTCATAAACCGCGACCCTGGCGAAATGCTCTGGCTGATCAGCCTGATTAATTTTGGAGAACTAGAAATTACAGAGTATTATCCAGCATCAATACGTCTCGCGGAGAGACACAGGAAAATAAGGGATAGTCCGCTGACTGCGCGTAGTCCCGCCTGCTTCGTCCTACCCTCAAATTAAAGACGGATCCCTTATCTCTCGAGTATAAACACGTGCTCGAATTTCAAAACACAAGCACGCATCGATGTATTCGGTGCGAGAGAAGGCGGGCTTGAAGTTCGATTGGTCCTGAACTAACCATTTGGGCCTACTTATCTCTCGTGTCTAAACACGCGCTCGAATTTTCAAACAAAAGTACGCGTCGACGTATTCCGTTGGAGAGAAGGCGGGTTTGAAGTTCGATTGGTCCTGAACTAACCAATCGGGCCTGCTTATCTCTTGTGTCTAAACACGCGCTCGAATTTCCAAACAAAAGCATGCGTCGACGTATTCCGTGCGAGAGAAGGTGGGCCTTGTGGAGGAGATATCGCTGTGAAGAGGGCCTCTTCAGGACAGTGGCCGTTTGGGAGGGATGCAGGGCAGATTGGTTAGTTTGGGGCCAATCGGACCTCAAGCCCACAGTCTCTCGCACCGAATACGTCGATGCGTGCTTGTGTTTTGAAATTCGAGCACGTGTTTATACTCGAGAGATAAGGGATCCGTCTTTAATTTGAGGGTAGGACGAAGCAGGCGGGACTACGCGCAGTCAGTGGACTATCCCTTCTTTTCCTGTGTCTCTCCGCGAGACGTATTGATGCTGGATAATACTCTGTAATTTCTAGTTCTCCAAAATTAATCAGGCTGATCAGCCAGAGCATTTCGCTAGGGTCGCGGTTTATGACCGTATTGTCCCTCAAGTCGGCGGTGGAGAACGGTTTCCTACAGTTTCGGATAATTTATGACTTACTTGGTTCCGCCTCGTAGCAGACGTGAACTCGGGGTATCGGAAAAGGGAAACAGGAAGCAGGATTTTTTTCCTTATAGTAACTCGAAGACTTTCTGTTTCTCTTCTCTTCGGACCCTTTCGAACCGATACACGTGGTGTCTGTTTTCTACCTCGAAGCAATGGGTACATTGGCAGTAGAAGGACGGAGCGCGGGCTTTTGTGAAAGTTTTCGTTGCACTTCTGTAAAACACGTGTGTTCCGAAAATGTGCTGGCTTCTTTTTACCTGAAGCCTCTTGCCCTGGTGGGGGTCAACTCATAATGGAACGAGAGAAACTATTTGGGGGTAGAACAGTCGCTTGGAAAAAATCTTGTCAGTCAGCAGTCAGCAGTCAGCAATCGCGTCGCAGACAAATGTTCTTTGCTCAAGAGTATTACGCGATGTTCTGTGTGTACCCCCCGTACAACGAGGACGCAAGTGCTGCAGTGTGAGAATTTGTGCGGGAATTATCCACGGCTCCGAACGCCAAGTAAAAATTCATTTCCACCAATTTTTATAACGTAGCAACAACACGTTCCATGAAAAATAAATTAAGTGATCAGTGTTAGTAGCCGTGCAGTGAAGTGAATATTCGGTACATTAACCCGGACGCACTTGACGTTGCGACCCTTAACTTTGGATGGTGTCGTGTACCTGAGATCAGCTGTGCACTCGGCGATGACCAGGATCGGTTCATTGACCTTGTGGACACAGGTTTTTAAGTTGCAGGTGAATTTCCGAAAGGGTGAGTTTTAGTTACATTATTGGCGACTATTATTTTTTAAATTTAACGCAGGCTACGGCTTATTTCCGGAGATAATTCTCCAAATTTCCGTACGTAAATTTTTCTTCCGAGTTTTTAAACCAACTTATTCATTATCAACAACAGTGTTGGCCGTTATTGAGTTACGGATTTTTATCACAATAACGAACTACGACCACTTTTCGTTAATTTCCTGTTACATTACCTTTTCGTGGATATGTTATTAACACAAGGAATTTTACGTATTCCTTATCCTCCCACTTCAAATAATTATTATTTTCGAATCTTCTAAAAAAAAATGTGTATTCGTCTTTTTACGTTACACGTGATTTTCATCCATTTATCCTTTATTCATTATTCACTTTAAATGGCAAACAAACCATGGCAAAAGGTTCGATTTTTTTGTTACGTCTTTTTCATTTGCCATTCTACGCAATTTCCTTCGATGCATGCCGCCTTGCTTGTTCGTAGTCGCAGGGCGGCCCGGCGCGCGCCCACGCTAGCGCGGGACCTCCAGCGGAAGGCTCGCGCTCTGATTGGTCGGTGATTTTTATTAATATCTCGTTAACGAAACCTCCGAGGGCATTTTCGCAAAGGAAAAAGTTGTTTGCAATCACCCCCCGAATCACCCCCTTTAAGGAACCGCAGCATTTTTGGGACACCCTGTATATGGGACACCAGGTGGTACTGTTTGGAACACTATACACGGAGTACAACCTCTCTATAGTTTTAAGTTTGTAATCGTGTTTGGTTGCGGAACGATTACCGGTGGGACGCAGAAGGGATAGGTTGCCGACTCAGTCGGTAAGGCAGGGTTCGGCGAATGAGCAGAAGCTGTGGTTGAATAAATAAGAGTGTTTTATTCACTAAAGTGTATATATAGAACTTGTGTTTTACAATAATTCCGAGCGCGGCGGAAAGAGCTTTACGGTACGGCGCGTCGTTTCGCGACGGCGGCGAGTTTTTCGGCGGTTCGTAGGAACGGGGATGCGGTGTATTGAACGTTCTACTCTTGGTGGCCTCAAGGAGGCGCGTCCGTGCGAGAGTCGTATCGTGGAGTTTCGAAGTGCAATAGGCTTCCAGCCTATTGGGCGTAGAGATACCTCTTCGGCAGGGTAGGGCGCAAGATTGCTCTCGGCCTATTTCGGAAACGAGGCTGGTAATGGCACCGCGTGACGATAGGTCGGCGCGTGCACACCTCAGGAATATCCACAAAAATAGAGCCTCTCGAACGTACGGTACGGCGGTGTAAACCACTAATGCGTGCGGAACGAGAGCTGTCAATCTCGCTCGCCGCGGGCCTTATACGCGCAGGCCGCGAATCTTCGCTCGCGAGAGACACCGCGGGGCCGCGGCCGCCCAGCGGCCGCGGCGCGAACTAAGGCCTTTGTTTTCGGTGCCAAGCGTTCGGATGGCGCGTGACGTGACTTCGTCACACCCCCTCCCTACTTTGGGGATGGACAGAATGGATCAAAGTTGGGGCGGCCGGTACAACTCCCCCTTCGGCCGCCCGCCGCCAGGTACAACGTTTGCTTACGGACTAACTTAACCTACGGGGTTGCAACCCAACGTACTTACAAACTACCCATCACCAAATCTTACGACTAACTTAGCCTACTCCTTCGGACGCTGTTCCGCGGGGGCAGCCGGCCGCCGGCTCCGGACCTCGATCCCGAGGTCGCCGTTGCGGTACCGGCTGCCCAGCACCACGGCGGTCGAGGTGGTGATCGCGTAGACTCTCCGTGGTCTCATTGCGGCGGGGTGAAACAATACCATGCCGGGCTTGTTCTCGGCCCAGGACCAGGGTCGCGCCGGGGTTTGGCCGCGTATGGGGGCTTCGGGTCTTCCTTGGCCCGGTGGGTTTAGGGTTGGGGCTCTAGTCGGTGGTGGAGCCGCCGCTGGGGGGCCTTCGCGGCCGGGCTGTACCAGCGGCTGGTGTCCTATGCGGTCGAGCGGCGGTGGTGTGGCAACTGGGGGGCCTTGCAGGCCGGGCCGTTCCAGTGGCTGATGTTCGGCGCGGTCGAGCGGTGGTGGCGTGGCCACGGGGGGGCCTTGTAGGCCGGGCTGTTCCCGTGGTGGGGTTGTCCGTCTGGTCGTCCGGTTGGACGGAGCGGTCGGCTGGCGCCGCATATTTGCTCCCGGCAGCTTCCGTTTTCGTCCCGCCGTGGTTGGTCGTACCCGGTTGTGGGACGGCCCTGCCACGGGAGTGTTTGTCGGGGCTTGGGTTGGCGTGGCTATCCTTAGCCCTGCCATCTGCCTCAGGTCGAGGGCTTGCGCCTGGTGGGCGATCCGTCGCTGCCGGGTAATGGGTCCTGGGGGTTCGGTGGTCGTGGTGGCAATCGACGCCCCCGGTCGTGCGTCGACCAGCGCCACCTCGTAGTGCGCCGGGGTACTTGGCGTCCGCTGTGGCGCCAGGAGGCGTGGCGATGCCAGGAGGCGTGGTGGTGGTCCTCGATGTCGTGGCGTCTCGGGTTGTACGGTGACCCGGCCGGGCCAAGGCCGGTCGTCGGCCACTCTCGCTCGGCGCTGGTGGCGCTCCGGCGGGCCCACTGGTTCGAAGCCTAATGGCACCGCGGTACGTCGTCCGGAACTCTCCGGTATTGTCCGTCGATTCAATCGCGGAATTTCGTGGATTGTTCGTTTTTTCTCACGTTCGCTTGTTTTGGTGCCTATATCCCGGCGCCGTGCATCTTTGCTTGCGAGAGAGTTTTCGCCGTCGCGGCCACCTAGCGGGCGCAGCGCGAACTCGGCTGGTTGGCGCCACTCGTTCGCGCGACGCATAACGTGTACTTCGGTGGCGCTGTCTGCGCTTGGCGGTTCGCGGGCATCGCACGGTTTCAGGTCGCTCAGGTGCGCGCGCACGGTCTTCCCGCGCGCTCCCTTGAGCACCACTACATTTGGCCCTGTGAACTTGAGGACGGTATACGGGCCAGCGAATTTCGGGGCCAGCTTGGCGTTGAATTGTTTCGCGGCGGCGCTGAGGTGATGCTCGCGCTTTAGCACTCGGTCGCCGATCGAGGGGCGCCACTCTCGGCGCCGCATATCGTAGTGGTGCTTCTGGTTCTGGTGCGCTCGGGCTAGGTTCCATCGGGCAAGCTCGATACGGTCTTTGATGTCCGTGAGCCGTTGTTGCCATCCTCTGATGTCCTCCGGCGTTGGCTCCTCCGTGGCGTCGTCGGTGGTTAAGCGGGGGTCTCCGGGAGCTGCGAGTTCTCGGCCAAAATTTAGCGCGGCCGGTGTGCTCCCGGTGGCCTCGTGTCGTGCGGTGTTGTACGCGAAGGCGATTTCGGGTAGCCAGGCATCCCACGTTGTGTGGTCCCCATCGGTGAACTGGGCGATCATTGTCTTAATCACTCGGTTCGCTCGTTCTACCGGGTTACATTGTGGGGTATACGGCGGTGTCTTTCGATGGTCGATGCCGTATTCCCGGAGTAGGCCGGTAACCTCCCGGCTCTCGAATTGTTTGCCGTTGTCGGTGATAATTCGGCGTGGACACCCGAAGCGCATGACTACCCTCTCGCGAAATGCTTTCGTAACGGCCGGGGCGGTGGCTTGTCGAAGAGGTTGTAGTTCTATCCACTTCGTGAACTTATCCTGCATTACCACGACCACCGTATGGCCTTTCTTCGACCGTGGGAGTGGTCCGACTAAATCGGCCGATACCACATCCCATGGGTAGGCTGCTGGCGTGGTATGCATCAGTCCGGCTGGCGCTTGCTGTGATACTTTATATTCCTGGCACTTCGTACATTGTCGTACGTATCGGGCCGCGTCGCGGAACATCCCGGGCCAATAGTATTTTCGGGCGAGTCGTGCGGTAGTCTTATTGACTCCGAGGTGTCCGGCGGTAGGGGCGTCATGGTTTGCCCTCAATATTTCGTCGCGCCGGGTGCGTGGCACGCATTGTTTCCACTCGTCTTCGGGGTGGCCGCCGGTCGTGTCTGGAAACCGGCGATATAGTTCGCCCTCGCGGATTTGATACTCGGGGTGGAGGAGCGGTGTCTCCTCCACGGCTTGCTTCTTCCTACTGCACCAATCCGGTGGGGCGGCCGCATCTATGTCTGCGATCTCGCCTTGTCGTGACAGGGCGTCGGCGACGAGATTGTTCTCGCCCTTGCGGTATTCTATTTTAAAATCGTATTGCTGGAGCTCCAGGCTCCAGCGTGCCAGGCGTCCCGAGGGGCTGTCGATCGACTGCAGCCATTTCAATGCTTGGTGATCGGTGAGGACGGTAAATGAGTAGCCCTCTAGGTACGGGCGCATCTTTCTGATGCCCCAGACCACTGCCAAGCATTCTTTCTCGGTAACGGAGTAATTTCGCTCGGCCGCGTTAAGCGTCCGACTGGCGTACGCCACCACTCGTTCCTGGCCGTCATGGTCTTGCGTTAGGACCGCACCAAGGCCGCCCTGGCTGGCATCTGTTTGTAGTACAAACGGCCGGTCAAAGTCGGGGCATGTCAGTACCGGTGCGGTAGCCAGTTGGTGGCGGAGCGTTTCGAAGGCGGACTGCGCTTCTTCGGTCCAATTCCATCGTGTCCGCTTCTGTAGGAATTCTGCAGCTCCTGGTCCGCCGTCGTAGCGGGTTCCCCACCTTCTGATCTTCTCCATCGCGGTGGTCTCCGGACCGTTGAAACTCGGACCTGGGTTGGTGGGTGTAGTGACGTCTACCTGAGTCGCGGTATCGCTCGGTAGCGTTAGTGTTGGCGGACCCATGATGTTATTTTCTCGGCAGTGCGCGGTGACCCGTTGGCGTAATTCGTCGAGGTTGCCAGTGGCGTCGAGCCCGTATTTTTCCGCGACTTGAATTAGTACCGCTTTCCGTAGCTCGTACACCCAGCTTACGCTTATGCTCATTCGCCCTTCTCCTCTTCGAGTCCCTGTTCGGGCGCCAATTTGTAATCGTGTTTGGTTGCGGAACGATTACCGATGGGACGGAGAAGGGATAGGTTGCCGACTCAGTCGGTAAGGCAGGGTTCGGCGAATGAGCAGAAGCTGTGGTTGAATAAATAAGAGTGTTTTATTCACTAAAGTGTATATATAGAACTTGTGTTTTACAATAATTCCGAGCGCGGCGGAAAGAGCTTTACGGTACGGCGCGTCGTTTCGCGACGGCGGCGAGTTTTTCGGCGGTTCGTAGGAACGGGGATGCGGTGTATTGAACGTTCTACTCTTGGTGGCCTCAAGGAGGCGCGTCCGTGCGAGAGTCGTATCGTGGAGTTTCGAAGTGCAATAGGCTTCCAGCCTATTGGGCGTAGAGATACCTCTTCGGCAGGGTAGGGCGCAAGATTGCTCTCGGCCTATTTCGGAAACGAGGCTGGTAATGGCACCGCGTGACGATGGTCGGCGCGTGCACACCTCAGGAATATCCACAAAAATAGAGCCTCTCGAACGTACGGTACGGCGGTGTAAACCACTAATGCGTGCGGAACGAGAGCTGTCAATCTCGCTCGCCGCGGGCCTTATACGCGCAGGCCGCGAATCTTCGCTCGCGAGAGACACCGCGGGGCCGCGGCCGCCCAGCGGCCGCGGCGCGAACTAAGGCCTTTGTTTTCGGTGCCGAGCGTTCGGATGGCGCGTGACGTGACTTCGTCACAAGTTTTTTAGACACGTGCGCTACTTACTGCCTTCTTTCTTTTTTGGACGTGAACAAAAGAACTCTCTAGTCCCGTTTGTCCAAGCACGTGTGTTCGCTCTGCACCTTTATGTAAAACTGTATTCAATTATTGCTTAATTAAAATAACTACAACAATACGAAGTGCGTGCGTTGGGTAGACAACTCATTTCACTGTACATTGACGTTATTCTTTAAATATTAAACTCTTTCTTTTCCTTTTCGTTCGGGATTTGATCGACGTAAGGATCTCCCCGCGAAACCACGTGAGTGTGCGTTGTTTTCTCAAAACTGTTTTATTTGTTAATAAAGTGTTGTTTCATTGATTATAATAATTATTCGGTGTTCTGGTAGGTATACGCGCTTCTGCAGTGGAGAAACATCAGAAGTGAGATTCGAGACGGGATTGGAGATAATAGAACGAAATATGGGAAGAATCGGTTAGCAACGTAGGTGTAACGTCCGATTGTCAGGGACAACTGATCGCCACAGATTCTCGAGAGGAGAGCGGCGTCCCGTCGAGTATAGGATAGGTGGGGTTTCGTGATTACAGAGTAAAGGAGTCAAATCCAACTTAACTTTAACAATGGCTTGTTTATTCAATAATAATTATAACAAATTAATAGTAACTACAGCTATGATTATAGGTTTCGTATATATATATATATATATATATATATATATTTGAACTATGTACAAGTTATCTGTCTGCGTTGCAGTGTAATGCCGCTGCCGTCTCCGGGGCGAGCTCTTACTCTTGGCAACGATAGCTTCAGGAACGGCCGCTGCCGTCTCCGGGGCGAGCTCGATCTCTTAGCTATGTCTGCTGTAAGAACGGCCGCTGCCGTCTCCGGGGCGAGCTCGTTACTTTTGGCAGATTTTCGTTCTACTAGTGACTCTTCGTATATCATGCGGACTGGCGCATGCGTTCCATATTATTTTCTTAATTAACAATTTGTTTGTCTATCGCTTTACATTCTTAGTCTAAATCTTTATCAGTGTTTATATTTGTTTATTTTTAATCTTATTCTAATATTTGTTTTATTACTACTCGCTTAATTACTAGGTTAGATATACATAGGTTAAGTAACGCTGTTTTATCGGCGGTCGGTAATGCCGGGTTCGAGTCCGCGTGGGACGTTACATAGGCGGGGTCTTGTTCGGGAACGTTCTAGAACATTCGAGACTATTTGCGCGACACGTTGAGGTCGTTGGTGTTGTTTACCTCGCTACTACCAAGTCCGTTTGTGTTGACATTCTCAAACGATATCGAAACGTTGTGTTCTGGAGAAGTTTGCGGGGGAACATTGAAACGTTGATTTTGCAACGAATCCCAATAAATTCAGAGTGGCCGAATTGGAGAATGTGCCGCAGATGAACGGATCAAGTCTTTGAAAGAGAGCGGAGGTTCGCGAAACTGGACTGCGCTTGCCAATTACACACGGCCCGAACCAATGAACGGAGTGTCGTGTTAGATATTTTTATTTACATATTTTAAAAAGAAAGGAAGAAAATACGAAAAATGTCTGTCGCATGAAATTTAGTATATGTAAAAAATAATTATTTTTAGGTGAGTTCATTGGTATTGAAGAAGCATGAGGATAGTTAGCAGTGGGATAATGAAAATAACACTGTTCTTATCTGTTATCGCCTACCACGTCAAGGTTTTATTAGGTTTGTCCTGAATCGCTCAATAGTCCAAAATCAAAACAGACCATTAACGAATATGGAGGCTCTGCCGAACAGGAACTGTTGCCTCGCGCCGCAACACGTAGTATCGGCGACAATGCCCGAGGTTTTCTCACTTATCCCGAAGCGCTCGCGACGTTGGCGAATAAGCCTAATTTTTATTTTATATTACAAAGCAAGATTACTGAGATTAGGTAATAAGCAGAAAACAGTGAATACATATACATAATATGTAAATATAAAAGAAAACTTATATGTATTTGTTCGCGAATAGGTGTAACTCGCGCGCCGGGATTGAGGTTAGGGTGGCGAAGGTATTCAATACAGCGATTCAGCGTTGGCTACGTCGTTTATTCAACACACTGATGATCGTCGAATGAGCGAACACGGACGATAACAAACACGATGAGCGAGCGTGCACGATAACGAACGCGGTGAGCGTGGAGAATTCTCGGACCGACACGTGCTTGGTGGCCGACGAATCTCCGCCGATGAGATCTTGCAACGATTGCTCGTTTTAGCGAATGAGATCGCGCTATGTTGCTAGGGTTGAGCTGAGTTTAGGACGAGCTTTGAAAAATGCTGAGAAGTGAGCGTTTGCAATGAACAAAAGAGCTTGAGCGTGACGCGTCCGACTCTAGGTACGTTGCGAACAAGAATGAACAATGGCCCGAAACTAGCTTCCGCCTTGGTGTCTTCCAGAAGCTTCTGGAAGACGCGCCAAGCGGAAGCGAGCTTTGATCGGGTGATCGCGCGGACGACTGATCCGATTGGGTGATAGCACCGGCGGCCAGATCTGATTCGGTGATCGATTGTAGATCTGCCGTCGTGCTCCGCTGCCCGTGAGGTGCTGCGGTGAGATGAGAGCGGTGGTGAGAGGAACTACTGCTCGAATCGCAAACAGTATTACTTACTATATTTAACAATTACTAATTATGGTATTTAGAGAGGTCATTTCATCAATCACGCACATACAGGGTGTCCCAAAAATGTCGGACTTCCTTGAAAGGGGCTACTCAGGGGGTGATTTGAAACAACTTTTTCCTTAGCGAAAATATTGTCCGAAGCTTCGTTAAGGAGATATTAACCAAAAACCCCGACCAATCAGAGCGCGCGCCTTCCGCCTGAGTTCCCGCGGTAGCGTTGGCTACGAGGTAGGCGACCGCGTTTGTGCTACGAACGTACGAACAAGCAAGTCGGCATGCATCGAAGGAAACCGCGTTACACATTTTTTTTTTAAAGCAGAATCTTAAATAAGAATAATTTGAAGTGAGAGGACAAGAAGTACGTAAATTTCGTTTTTAAATAAGGCATAAACGAAAAGGTAACGTAACAGAAAATGTACGACAAGTGATCGTAATTCGTTATTGAGGTAAAAATCCGTAGTTTAACAACGGCCAACACAACTAAATTTAAAAAATAATATTAGGTGTATGAATAAATTCTTTCCGACTGGAATTTCTATCGCGGTGGTATTCAGAAGCTGCCAGAAAAATGGCAAAAGGTAATTAACAATAATGGAAATTATTTCGATGATCGAGTTGTTTTCATATTTTTTAAATCGAACCGTTATTGTACCCTAAAATCGGAAAGAATTTATTTTCACACCTAATAATCACCAATAAATTAAATAAAACTCACCCTTTCGGACATTCCTTTCCTTGCTTTCCTTCCCTTTTCGGAAACCTGTGTCAGTAGGGCTACCAATTATTTTATTCTGTATTTCCCAATTTTCTGTCACCAAAATAAACAATTGTTGTAAATTTATCGCCGTATGACGATCGTCCATGGGGTGCGTTGCCAGCGTGTAATTTTGTAGCAGCCAATTGTTGTTAATAAAATAGGCGGTTGTACCCACATATGAGTTTTGCGCCCTCGACGACCACCCATCTACAGTCAATGATGCGTATTGGGTAGAAGATATTTCTGCAAGTACTTTCTTTCGTTTTTCTTCGTACAATAATTGTAACCGCTTTGTGATTGTTTGACGACACGGGCAGCTGTATCCTGGTTCTAGGATCTTCATGAACTCCTGAAATCCTTCGCTGTTGCAAAACGATATAGGCATCATGTTGGTTGCTATCATCCGGGAAAGGGCTTGAGTGATTTGTTCTTGTCTCCTCGCATTGCATACTTCTGCGTTTTTCGTTTTATTCGCGCAATGTTGACCAGAAGTCGATGGTAGCTCGTCCTCAATTCCAAAACTGTCCGATGACAGCGATAACGAAGCCTCACAGACAATATCTCGGTGTTTGCACCTCAAATGCTTGATGATCGATGACGTGGATCCTCCGTTCGTCAATATAGAATTGCACAAGCTACAAACAATTTTGTGTTCTTCCGACTCTGTGCAATATCTCCACACCCAACTTTTTCGTGGAGCCATAGTACCTAATACAAAAGTCTTGACACAATTTTAAACTGGAACTAACTGACTACGTGGCTTCGTTTTAGACACTGGCGTTTGACTGACTAAATACTCCCCACGGTTTTAACACTGGTCGCTTTCCAGAAAATCTTTAGCGAATTGCATTGCAGGACGTGGGTGTGAAGACGCCAATGAACATTTTTTGGGGCGTTTCCTTGATTTTGCAGACGCCTAGTGGAAGGGGGTGTGCAAGCAGGTAATGAAGGGACGTTGCACACGTGCGTAATTTTGGAAAAGGGACCTTGAGTAGATGGTGTGCAAGGAGTCCCGTCCCACTGCATTTATGACACGGCAATTACCATTCAGAAGCAAAAAAAAACCGAGTCCCCGAAGGTGTAGTTAGAAGTCGCAGTTTTCCATGATCATAAATGAATAAATTCAAGGTAATAAATTCACGGTTCTAGCAATAAAAGAAAGTCACGTCTGCATCGTAAATCCTGGCTCGGGTTACGAAGCTTAAAGATGGAATCTGACGGCAATAGGATCGGCCAGGATCGCCGATCGGTGATCCATGAGCGTTCTCACGGCGCGTGGGCTCGGCGAGTCTCATTCCACCTTAAAGGGTTACGCCACCCCGAGACGCTCGAAACTATATAGACTATTTTTTTAGCAGATACTGTGAGGTTGACAATTGTTTCTTCACTTCTTATTTGTAGAGCATGTATTAGTGTAAATACTGCAGAAAAGTATTAAAAACTGTTAAACAAAACAGAACATTATTTAATCAATCTTTCCTCCCCCTACAGGGCTTAGTTTTAATCTAATAACAATTTCCAAAAACCTCTGGAATAACCATCTTCATAATGATAAAGTGTGAAATGTGAACGTAAGGATTTTTAATCGCGTTTTCGGCGATTCGGACCACTGTGTAACGGGAGCGGGTGGACAGTCTTAATCAGGTATTCGAAGGATCGATCAGACTTTCAGATTATATCTCATTATCCTTTAATAAATTTAAAATATTTAGATCGTCATAGAATTGACCTTCGTCGAAGCTGTTACATCGTAACAGTAGATTCGTGTGCGGCCGCAGCAATTGACCGTCGAATGTTTTATTTCGTTCACTATTGTAATTTTTTCTACGTGCCTAACAGTAACTTTTTTGGATTACCAGCTAGAGAGCAACAACTGCACATCTGCATGGCAGACCTTCATCCGTAACGTACATACCTTCAAAAAATCATAAACCCATAAAATCATAAACGACCTTCAGGTCATTCCTGTTCGCGACTTTGCCGGCTTTCACACTTTCTTCTTACCACTTCTCATTATTTGATTCTGTAACCCAGGGCTCGCCAAGGTCGCTTAAAGGCGGGATCTCCTACCTGCGACCGGTCGCAGTATACTGGTTCAATGGGAAAGCATTCATCTGTTCTCCTACAAGCGTCTGCGATCGTCGGGTATGCGCCAGACGTAGGAGCCTGACGCGAGTCTGTTTGAGTACCAGCCTAGGCTACTCGAGAGGCAACACAATGCGATAGGGTCTGTTTCCCATTATACCTAGTCGCAGGCTGGGCACTGCGACCACCGGTCGCTTGACTCCCTCCGACCAGTCGCAGCGACCAGTCGCAGGTAGGAGATCCCGCCTTAAGGCGGCCACACACGGTCCAGCCGGCCTGTCAGGTCTGCCTGCGCAGGCAGGCCTGTGCAAGTCGGCCTGACGCCCGTACGTACTGCCTCCACACGCCTACGACAACCCCCTGCAAACGCCTTGGAGGGGAGGCGTCCGTAATTTCAGTCTCGTTATGGATTGTCAAACATTTAGGTGAAAAGGGAAGGACAGGCGGATTGCGGGATAATGCATCTTGTAAAATTCTTAGGTTAGGGTGAGCACGAGGAGGCTGGTAGGGTTAGGATCGGCGTTGAGCCACACAGACACTGAGTTGCACAAAAGAATGTGAGGTCTTTATTTAAAACGTCTGCCAACGGACAAGCCGTTGTGCACACGATGAAGATGGAGGATGAGCCCCCGTACACTTTATCGTACAATACCACCGGTTGACCGCGTGGACGCGAGAACACGCACAATCGCGAATGCACAATCAGATGATCTATACTTTCGAACTGTGTCGCGAACACCGCGTTGAGTCGACAGTTGGGAATACGTGATTTGAGCACTGACTTTGTTAGATGAGCAAGACTATTTGACAATGGACAAAAAGGCGTGTTACGTTGCGCACGGTTGTGAACAGAGTGAAAAGAAGATGGATGCGCATTTCCGCCGCGGCGTCTTCTCGAACATTCTCGAGCGTCGATCGACAAGACGGACGCTGATTGGTTGTTCGATCGCGGATCGACCGCGATTTCCGCTGCCCAGGAGGTGCTGCGGTGATCGAGAGTGCGGCGGCGCAAAGAACTACTCATTCCCAAACATGCTCCCGCCATCAACAGCTGATTGGAGATGTTGATGATGAATCTGTAACAGGCAAAATTGCCAATTTTGCAATTGGCCTGATTAGTGTTGTAGTGGCGGTCTTGAGCGTCACGACTCGGGTGAGTCCATCCTTCCCTGGATGTAAGGTGATGATCCTCGCAAGTGGCCACTTGCTTGGTGGAAATCGCTCATCTGTGATGAGCACCAGGGATCCGATCTTCAAGTCGTTGGTTGGATGATGCCATTTGGTGATGGATAGTTGTCTCTGCAAATAGTGGGATGACCACTGAGTCCAGAATTGTTGCATCTTTTTTTGAATGAATTGCCACCTGGCTGATGGCAGAACTGATGAATTCTCCACAGACGGTTCCGGATGAGCTGAAAGTGGTTGTCCAACAAGAAAGTGCGCTGGTGTAAGTGCTGTGATGTCATCTGGGTCATCACTGAGGGGCTCGAGCGGTCGTGAGTTGAGCATGGCTTCTATTTGTGTGAGAAGTGTGCTGAACTCCTCGTATGTGAGCACCGTCTCACTGACTGTGCGCCGGAGATGGTGTTTGACTGACTTCACGACCGCTTCCCACTTGCCTCCCATGTGTGGTGCGGCTGGTGGGTTGAAATGCCATTCCGTCCTGTCATTGACAAACAGCTGATTCAATCGTTGATGCGCCTCAGTCCCCTTGGTGAACATCTTCTTGAGGACGGTGTCAGCTCCAACGTAGTTGGTTCCGCAATCGGAGTGAAGAGTGAGGGGAATCCCTCTCCTGGAGATAAATCTCCTGTAGGTGGCGATGAACCCTTCGGTTGTGTAGTCTGTCACCAGTTCTAGGTGAACAGCTGATGTCGTGAGGCACACAAAGACACAGATCCAGCCCTTTTGTGTCTTGGCACCTCTTCCTCTCCACGTCTTCAGTGTGATTGGACCCGCATAATCGGTGCCAGTATTGTTGAACGGTCGTGAGGGTGTAACTCTCGAAAGAGGTAGTTGGCCCATCAGTTGATGGGCACGGATCCCCCTTTGTCGAGCACACACAACACACCGCAGGATGTGAGATTTTACTGGCGCTCGCCCTCCAATGATCCAGTAGTTTTGTCGAATCTGGGCAAGGGTGAGCTGGGTCCCTCCATGAAGAGTTTGTCGATGCGCATGGTCTATAATCAATTTAGACAAATGTGAGTGACGAGGTAAGATTGCAGGATGCTTACTTTCGTAGCTCGTGCAAACATTGTTGAGTCTGCCTCCAACTCTAATGACTCCATTCTCATCGATGAATGCGGTGAGTCGATTGAAGACATGAGCAGCTGGTAGGGTTGAGCCTGAGCTGAGCATCTTCATCTCGCTGGAGAAATAAAGCGCCTGCGTTGCTTTGATCCAGAAGATCCTGGCCCATTCTATGTCGATGGGCGATAAGGTGAAGAGCGGCAGCGTGACTGGAGCCTTCTTCAACCTTGAAACAAATCTGAAACAAACTGATGTGATGCGAATAAGTTTGTTGAGGGATGAATATTTGTAGATGAGGTTGGTGATATTCAATTTTTTGAATATTGAGCAGCTTTGAAATGCCTGGACGAGCCTCTAGTGCACTCAAGTCTTCGTCTAGCATTGGTTGTGATGGCCATGTTTCACTGGGTTGCGCAAGCCATGGTGGTCCCGTCCACCAAAGCTTATGATGTTCAAGCTGCGATGTTGATAAGCCTCTTGATGCGCAATCCGCTGGGTTTGAAGTCCCTGGAACGTGTCTCCATTGTGCGCTTTGGGTGATCTCTTGAATTTGAGACACACGATTCCTTACGTAGTCCTTCCAGCGTGATGCGTGTGTTTTGATCCAGGTTAGTGTTACTTGTGAGTCCGTCCACAGATATGTTGTAGCAATGTTGAGCTTGAGCGTTGCTTGAACATATTTGGTGAGCTTCGCCAGCAACAATGCTGCAGTAAGCTCGAGTCTCGGGATTGTGAGCTTCTTTAGTGGTGCTACCTTAGTTTTGGAGCACACCAATGTCGCGACCTTGTGAGTTGTGGACGGTGATGATACGGTAATGTAAATTACCGCTGCCATGGCGAGTTGTGAGGCATCAGAAAAGCCGTGTAGTTCCACTGTAGAGTTACTGAAGGTGTTGAACCACCTTGGACATGATAGCTTGCGCAAGCTTATTAAATCTTCTCTGATGATGAGCCATTGTGACGTTACTTGGGAAGGCAGTGGATCATCCCAGTTGAGCTTGTGTAGCCACAACTCTTGCAATAGTGTTTTTGCTCGAATTATGACCGGCGCTAGAAAACCTAATGGATCAAATATTTGTGCTACTTCTGATAAGATGAGGCGTTTGGTGAGCCGTGAATTTGAGCTTGGTTTTGAAGTGAAAGAAAATTCATCGTTGATCACATTCCATTGAAGTCCGAGAATTTTGGTATTGCAGTCGTCGAGTGATATAATTGAGCCTTGGGCTCGTTGGGTTTGAGAAATTACATCAAGCAACGGAGGAAAAGTTGAATGCCATTTGGCTAGTGGAAACCCTCCCGCGTTGCACAGATCTTTTAATTGGTGAGCAATTGTAATGAGCATCTCACCTGTGTCTGCACCTCCAAAGATGTCATCAACGTATCTGGCATGCGTGATTGATGGCACCGCCAGAGGAAAGCGATGACCTTCGTCTTCCACCAATTGGAGTAAAGCTCTGACCGCCAAAAATGGAGCAGCCTTGGTCCCATAGGTGACCGTTGTGAGCTTGTAGGGCACCTCCTTTGAATCGTCATCGATCCACAGTATCCTTTGAAGATCTTGATCCTCCTCGTGAATCTTGACTTGACGATACATTTTTGTCACGTCTGTGGCAAAAATGTACTTGTGCTGGCGTATCCACAGCAGCACGTCGGTGATGTTAAGGAGTAGATTTGCACCCGTATGCATCAAATCGTTGACAGAATACCCTGTTGAAGTAGGGCTTGATCCATTGAAGACGACTCTCAATTTTGTCGTCTGGCTGTCAGGCTTCAATACTCCATGATGTGGAAGATAAAACACAGCGTGAGTATTAGGTGAAAGGGATGGTGCTCTTACCATGTGATGGAGCTCCTCGTACTCTTGCATGAAGCCTTGATAGAGGGTGCGATACTCGTCGTTCCTATTGAGTTTGACGAGCATACGCTTCAAGCAAGCGTGAGCTGCTTGATAAGAATTACCCAGCAGCTTCGGAGTCTCCTTCAGAGGGATGCGCACTGTGTATCGTCCTGTAGAATCACGAGTGTGTGTCGCTCGAAAGTGATCCTCACATTCTTGTTCTTCAGGTGTGAGCTTCATGGGTGTATCTGTTGGGAGCTCTTCTTGAATCCAAAATCGTGTCAGCATGTCTTGTAAGGAGTTGTCGACATGCTGCACGACTGCAGAGTGGTGTGCTGTGACCGTGCGCCGGTCCACTGTAACTGGTCCAAGAATGAGCCACCCAAAAATGGACAGCTGTCCAATTGGCATTGAAGAATCACCCTTCTTGAGGGTGGGCTTGATCACTTGTCCATACACGTCTGCGCCAATCACGATGTCTATTGGTCTGGATGTAAGAAACTCTGGATCGGCCAGCTTGAGGCCATTCAAATGTGGCCATTCTTGGCGTGGCGGTTCCACCGATGGTAAACTTGACGTCAGTGCTCGCAGAACGTGTGCTTGAAAGTGCACTGTTGACATATCGTAGTTGGAGCGCAGAGTTATTAGTGCGACTCCTCTGGTTTGAATTGATGTGTTACCCCCAATGCCAGTGATCGTGATGGATGCATGGATGCGTTGAATCCTGAGCCGGTTGATGAGCTCTTCTGTGACAAATGTCAGTTCCGAGCCTGAATCTATCAATAACCTTATCGGCGAAGATGACACTGAAGTGATCAGCTGGGCGTTGGCTGTTGCCAACAAGGTGACTGAACAGTAGGGTGTGAGCACTGGCGATGATTGGTTGAGCCTCCTTCGTTCTGTTGAGCATGCTGTGTGAGTCAGCGTTGTGCGCTGTTGTGTGAGTGATGGTGGTGATTGGACGACTGCACCGATTTCTCAATGGGTTGAGCTGTTAGATGAAGCTCCCTCCGCTGCTTGAGGTTTTGCAACAGCAGTGGTGTGAGCAGACGGCTTTGTGAGGTGCAGCATCGTATGATGGTTAGCTGCACAAGTTTTGCACCGACGCGTTGAGTTGCAGTCTTCGGTGCGGTGCCTGCCACAGCAATTTCTGCACAACTTGTTTGTGGTGACGACTTTTCGCCTTTCCTCAACCGACAGCTCCCTGAACCGTGGACACATAACTACGTAGTGGTCCTCCTTGCAAAAGTCACATGGGTAGCTGTACGGTGAGGATGATGGCTGCACCGTTGTTCTGGGCTTCGTTGATGCAGTGTGCACGCTGCTCCTGCTAGGATGGTACCTGCTTGGTGGAGCAGCAGAAGGTTGAGCCTTCTTACCTTTCTGTAGCGCTGCTGCCTCCAGCCGTTCCAAAGCCACCACTTTGGCAGCAATGAAGGACTCCAGCTGCGTCAATCGAGGGTACTCCTTGGATGCGCCCACCGAAGTCTCCCAGGCTTCTCTGGTGGACTTGTCCATCCAGCTGGTTGCCTGGTGCACTAGCAAGATGTTGCACATGTCCTCGACGGCGCCTAAAGTTGTGAGCGTTTTGTGCACTTTGCTGATTGTGGAGACGATTTCATTGAGCGACTTTGCACTGCGCGTTGTGATCGGTGAGACATTGAGCAGCTTGTCCAGCTGCTCTTCGATGAGCACACGCTTGTTCGTATATTTCTTGCTCAATTCTTCCCAGCAAGACGGGAACGATGCACCTGTGAGCGGGTACGCATTGACCAGCTGCGATGGCTCACCTTGGAGGCTGGACCGCAGGTAATGAAGCCGGTCTATGTCCATAAGCTGCTGGTCCTGGATGATCAGTGAGGTGAACAACTCACTGTAAGCTGGCCAGTCTGTGTATGCACCAGAGAACGCGGGTAGAGCGATCTCCGGCAATTTCGAGGCCCTTGACATGGTGCTCGATGCAGCCGGTGGACGCTGCTGTATCGCCCTCACGTCTTCTCGGAGGCAGTTGAGCTTAATTTTGGTGGTCAAATACACTTGAGCCTCCTGCACAGCCATATTTGCCTCGAAATATGGGTGGTTAATGAACTTGACCGGCCATGACTCCTCAAAATGCGCGTGTTCGCGAGTGAACGCTAGGTGCAGCTCCTCTACATGGGCTGCGAGTAGCTCGACCTCGTCGACGGACGTAGTGTGAGCTTGCGTGGGCATGTGCGCCTGCAATGCCTGAAGGGAGTCGTAGCGGCCTATCTGAGTTTTGGCCTTGAAAACCAGCTGCGAGGGCAACGTTGATGGTGATGTTGCCCTCGGTGGTTTTTTATCCCCACTCGTCCCCAGAGCCTCGGTGGGGATTGTGAGCACAATCGGTGCTGGGGAGGGCGCCCTTGACGAACCCGCCGATTTGACGACCTTTTGCTCGTCTTGGTCAGCCATCGCAAAACACGGGAGTTGAGCTTGTGAGCCCTCTAACACAGAACTACCCAGCACAGTGGTGCACAATCACCGATCCGGCTCGAAGGACAAAAAACTGTAAAATTCTTAGGTTAGGGTGAGTACGAGGAGGCTGGTAGGGTTAGGATCGGCGTTGAGCCACACAGACACTGAGTTGCACAAAAGAATGTGAGGTCTTTATTTAAAACGTTTACCAACGGACAAGCCGTTGTGCACACGATGAAGATGGAGGATGAGCCCCCGTACACTTTATCGTACAATACCACCGGTTGACCGCGTGGACGCGAGAACACGCACAATCGCGAATGCACAATCAGATGATCTATACTTTCGAACTGTGTCGCGAACACCGCGTTGAGTCGACAGTTGGGAATACGTGATTTGAGCACTGACTTTGTTAGATGAGCAAGACTATTTGACAATGGACAAAAAGGCGTGTTACGTTGCGCACGGTTGTGAACAGAGTGAAAAGAAGATGGATGCGCATTTCCGCCGCGGCGTCTTCTCGAACATTCTCGAGCGTCGATCGACAAGACGGACGCTGATTGGTTGTTCGATCGCGGATCGACCGCGATTTCCGCTGCCCAGGAGGTGCTGCGGTGATCGAGAGTGCGGCGGCGCAAAGAACTACTCATTCCCAAACACATCTGCATTGGAATTTATCCTACCAGGTTTATACACCATTTCATAGTCATACTCATTTAACCTAATTCGCCACCTCATAATACGGGAAGTAGGATCTTTTACATTATGCAGCCAGATCAATGGTCGATGATCAGTGACTAAAGTAAATTTTTGGCCATATAAATACGGTCGAAAATGTTCGATCGCGAATAAAATTGCCAATAATTCCTTCTCAATGGTTGAATAATTACTTTCAGCGTTATTGAGGGTCCGAGATGCATACGCAATTGGGAGATCTTTCCCGATCTGACCCTGACTCAATACGGCTCCCACTGCATAATTAGAAGCGTCCGTCGTTACAAGAAATGGTTGTTGGAAATTGGGAAATTGCAGTAATGGTTCTGAACAAATAGTATCTCGTAAACTTTTGAAGGCGAACTGGACATCTTTACTCCAGACAAAAGGTACTTCTGCTTTTAACAATCGCGTCAAAGGTTTGGAAATTTTTGCCATATGAGGGATAATAACCGCGATAATAACCGACTAACCCCAGAAACTGTTTAACATTCTTCCGGGTTTTTGGAATAGGAAATGACTTCACGGCCAAAATCTTCCCAGGATCCGGCCTCACCCCTTCGGCAGAAATAACATGACCCAAATAAGCAACTTCTCGTCGCAAGAATCGACATTTCTCGGGTTGTAATGTCAAACCAGCATTCTGCAACCGAGCCAAAAGAATTCTTAATTTCCGCGAATGCTCCTCTAAGGAATCAGCATATATGACGATGTCGTCCATATATACATAAAGCTCAACTCCTTGTAAACCGACTAAAACCAAATCCATGCACCTCTGAAAGGTAGCTGGAGCATTCTTCAAACCGAAAGGCATCTTATTGAATTCAAAGTGCCCATTTACGGTTGAAAAGGCAGTTTTAGATTTGGAGTCTGGATGTACGGGAACCTGATGAAACCCAGAAGCAAGATCGAGAGTACTAAAATATTTAGCGGCCCCCAATTGATCCAAGATATCCAAAATATTAGGGAGAGGATACGCATCATTGATAGTCTTTTCGTTTAATTTACGATAATCTATCACCATGCGCCAGCGAGGCTTACCATCAGGACCAGGTTTTTTAGGGACAACCCAAACAGGCGAATTGTAAGAAGAAGCAGATGGCTGAATTATCTTATTCTCAAGCAGTAAGTCTGCCTGTTTTTTAATTTCCTCTTTGTGAACTAGCGGAAACCGATACTGTTTCGTATTAATTGGTATTTCATCCGTAGTCACTATTTTATGTTGGATTATACTAGTAGAATTTAATTTATTTGAACACAAATAAAATTGATACGGAAATTCGTTCACGATTTCCAAGATACTAGCCCGCTCAGAATCACTCAAATCCTGCATATCGAGCAACTTCTCCAACTGAACGAGCCTAGCAGCATCAGCCTGGACCGCCCCTCATTTGGATTTCCCGTCCGAGCTGAACGTGGTGAAGGAGGAATTTCAATAAACTCCTCTAAATCGACGGGGGGTATCGAAAGCGTTACATGATCGTGAGTAGTATTAATGGCAAATATCCTAACAAATCCATTCTCCTGCGAGGCCAGCACCTCACCCACATAAACACCCGGTTGTGTATCCAATCTCCTTATATAGCCTTCCTGTCTTTCAATGTTTCTAACGGGGACAGTTATAAGAGTTTTCATGCGAGGTTGTAAACTAACTGAAACCCCTGTACGAAGAGGCAGTTCCTGCACCCCAACCCGAAGACTATTTGGCATAACATCCTTAAATGTTAGGACTGCTTGTTGCTGCTCCAAAAATGGAATACCCAAAATTCCTATTCCCGAAATCGGAAAGTCATCACTGACAATCTGGAATTTAACGCCAATACCAAAAATTTCAATAATCACTTCACCGAAAGTGCTAAGACCCCCTTGATCGATACCAATTACATTATAAATAACGTCAACATCCACCAACAAGCCAGAAATAATGCCCTTACGTTTGATTAAATTTAGCTGTGAGCCAGTATCAATAAGGAAATTGCCAATTCCCTCGTGGAATGAATTGTGCGACAACTCCAAAATAGGCAATCGACCGACACCTTTTACGTCGAAGTGGAAGCAGGTTCGTTGAGCCGAGATCGCGCAATTAGGGGTCTGCTCTGCGTCGCGTTTACTCGCGGAGCCCCCTTCGAGTTTAAATGATGCGACCTGGGTACAGAACCTTCGCGTCGCTTCTCAGTACCATCCTCATTCCGTTTTTTAAAACAACGTGACTCAATATGCCCTGTCTTCCTACAAAATCTACATCTTAATCTCTCTGGAGCCGATGGATTCTGAAAATTCTTTTTTAATCGAGGACAATTTCGACGAAAATGACCCTCTTGACTACACTCGAAGCATTTGATATTACTAATGGAATTTGAGAACACTTTGACGCTTGAAATAAAAGGTTGAGATGAGGAATGTGCTGCAGAATGTTCATTTGTTTCCCGCTCCAATCTACTGGCAAGATTAACGGCAGTTTCTAAATTATCAACTCGTTCCTTACTGACAGAAACTCGTAAAACTTCGCTACGAAGACCTCGTATGAAACTCCTAATAGCTGCCCGTTCAAACGAAGCTATATTGCCAGCAAGCTGTTCGGCACTAAATTCCTCCCTAACGGCCTCTAAACCACGGGAAAGTATCTCGGAAACACGAGCACCATACGTCCTGGCGGTTTCACCTTGTCCTTGACGCAACCCTTTCAGTTCATCTTGGATCTGATCAACGTCGAAGGTTTGTTTGAAAACTGTTTTAAGTAAACTGATGAGTTCATCCAATGTTACTGGAGTTTTGTGATTCTCTATTAATAATTCTGCGTGACCCTCGATTTTATATCTAATTATTCGAAGAAAGTTCACGCGGTCTTCTGGCTTAACCCCGCAATTGACATCCCGACATTGTTTAATAAATGCCGTAAGGGAACCAGATGTACCATTAAAGCGAGGAATCAAGTCCATAGCTACTTTTAAAGGGAGATAAGAAATTTCCGTAGACTCGACTAACGGTAGGCTAACAGAATTGATCACCTCGGGACGATACGTTTCATCATTTAAACTCGGCAAAACAACTGTTGGAGTACTCGCTCGCACCGGTAGAAGACTTAAAGCATCCGGTTGTGACGTAGAATCAATGTCCGGTTCTCGAAGTAATTCCGCGGACATATCCTCGACTTCGAACTCTCGGAATCTATTCAAACCGAGTACATGATTCCAACGTTTCCTCATTGCTTTATGACTACGCAACATTTTGTCTGAATTACAAGCTACTTTTCTATATATACAGGGTGTCCCAAAAATGCTGCGGTTCCTTAAAGGGGGTGATTCGGGGGGTTATTGCAAACAACTTTTTCCTTTGCGAAAATGCCCTCCGAGGTTTCGTTAACGAGATATTAATAAAAAGCACCGACCAATCAGAGCGCGAGCCTTCCGCTGGAGGTCCCGCGCTAGCGTGGCCGCGCGCCGGGCCGCGCTGCGACTACGAACAAGCAAGGCGGCATGCATCGAAGGAACTTGCGTAGAATGGCAAATGAAAAAGACGTAACAAAAAAATCCAACCTTTTGCCATGGTTTGTTTGCCATTTAAAGTGAACAATGAATAAAGGATAAATGGATGAAAATCACGTGTAACGTAAAAAGACGAATACACCTTTTTTTTAGAAGATTCGCAAATAATAATTATTTGAAGTGAGAGGATAAGGAATACGTAAAATTCCTTGTGTTAATAACATATCCACGAAAAGGTAATGTAACAGGAAATTAACGAAAAGTGATCGTAGTTCGTTATTGTGATAAAAATCCGTAACTCAATAACGGCCAGCACTGTTGCTGATAACGAATAAGTCTGTTTAAAAAGCTCGAATAAATATTTTCGTACGAGAATTTTGAGAATTATCGCCGGAAATAAGCCATAGCTTGCGTTAAATTTAAAAATGAATGATCACCATTAAAGGAACTAAAACTCACCCTTGTAGAAAATTCACCTGCAACTTGAAAACTTGTGTCACTGGGTCACTGAACCGATCCTGGTCATCGATGGACGAGCCCAGTGCACAGCTGATCCCAGGTATACGACACTACCCAAAGTTAAGGGTCGCAATGTCAGGTGCGTCCAGGTCAACGTACCGAATATTCACTTCACGGCACGGCTACTAACACTGATCACATAATTTACTTTTCATGGAACGTATTGTTGCTACGTTATAAAAATTGGTGGAAATGAATTTTTACTTGGCGTTCGGAGCCGTGGGTAATTCCCGCGCACATTCTCACGCTGCAGCACTTGCGTCCTCGTTGTTCGGGGGGTACACACAGAACATCGCGTAATACTCTCGAGCAGAGAACATTTGTCTGCGACGCGATTGCTGACTGCTGACTGACAAGATTTTTTCCAAGCGACTTCTTCTACCCCCAAATAGTTTCTCTCGTTCCATTATGAGTTGACCTCCACCAGGCCAAGAGGTTTCAGGTAAAAAGAAGCCAGCACATTTTCGGAACACACGTGTTTTGCAGAAGTGCAACGAAAACTTTCACAAAAGCCCGCGCTCCGTCCTTCTACTGCCATTGTACCCATTGCTTCGAGATAGAAAACAGACACCACGTGTATCGGTTCGAAAGGGTCCGAAGGGAAGAGACGCAGAAAGTCTTCGAGTTGCTATAAAGAAGAAAATGCATACCATTCCTGTTTCCCCTTTCTGACACCCTGAGTTCGCGTCTGCTACGAGGCGGAACCAAGTAAGTCATACATTATCCGAAACTGTAGGAAACCGTTCTCTACCGCCGACTTGCGGGACAATACGGTCATAAACCGCGACCCTGGCGAAATGCTCTGGCTGATCAGCCTGATTAATTTTGGAGAACTAGAAATTACAGAGTATTATCCAGCATCAATACGTCTCGCGGAGAGACACAGGAAAAGAAGGGATAGTGCGCTGACTGCGCGTAGTCCCTCCTGCTTCGTCCTACCCTCAAATTAAAGACGGATCCCTTATCTCTCGAGTATAAACAAGTGCTCGAATTTCAAAACACAAGCACGCGTCGACGTATTCGGTGCGAGAGACTGTGGGCTTGAGGTCCGATTGGCCCCAAACTAACCAATCTGCCCTGCATCCCTCCCAAATGGCCACTGTCCTGAAGAGGCCCTCTTCACAGCAATATCTCCTCCCCAAGGCCCACCTTCTCTCGCACGGAATACGTCGACGCATGCTTTTGTTTTGAAATTCGAGCGCGTGTTTAGACACGAGAGATAAACAGGCCCGATTGGTTAGTTCAGGACCAATCTCCTCCCCAAGGCCCACCTTCTCTCGAACGAAATACGTCGACGCATGCTTTTTTTTTAAATTCGAGCGCGTGTTTAGACACGAGAGATAAGTAGGCCCAAATGGTTAGTTCAGGACCAATCGAACTTCAAGCCCGCCTTCTCTCGCACGGAATACGTCAAAGCGTATTGTCCCTGAATTTATACTCGATAGATAAGGGATCCGTCTTTAATTTGAGGGTAGGACGAAGCAGGCGGGACTACGCGCAGTCAGCGCACTATCCCTTCTTTTCCTGTGTCTCTCCGCGAGACGTATTGATGCTGGGTAATACTCTGTAATTTCTAGTTCTCCAAAATTAATCAGGCTGATCAGCCAGAGCATTTCGCCAGGGTCGCGGTTTATGACCGTATTGTCCCGCAAGTCGGCGGTAGAGAACGGTTTCCTACAGTTTCGGATAATTTATGACTTACTTGGTTCCGCCTCGTAGCAGACGCGAACTCAGGGTGTCAGAAAGGGGAAACAGGAATGGTATGCATTTTCTTCTTTATAGCAACTCGAAGACTTTCTGCGTCTCTTCCCTTCGGACCCTTTCGAACCGATACACGTGGTGTCTGTTTTCTATCTCGAAGCAATGGGTACAATGGCAGTAGAAGGACGGAGCGCGGGCTTTTGTGAAAGTTTTCGTTGCACTTCTGCAAAACACGTGTATTCCGAAAATGTGCTGGCTTCTTTTTACCTGAAACCTCTTGGCCTGGTGGAGGTCAACTCATAATGGAACGAGAGAAACTATTTGGGGGTAGAAGAAGTCGCTTGGAAAAAATCTTGTCAGTCAGCAGTCAGCAATCGCGTCGCAGACAAATGTTCTCTGCTCGAGAGTATTACGCGATGTTCTGTGTGTACCCCCCGAACAACGAGGACGCAAGTGCTGCAGCGTGAGAATGTGCGCGGGAATTACCCACGGCTCCGAACGCCAAGTAAAAATTCATTTCCACCAATTTTTATAACGTAGCAACAACACGTTCCATGAAAAGTAAATTAAGTGATCGGTGTTAGTAGCCGTGCCGTGAAGTGAATATTCGGTACGTTGACCTGGACGCACCTGACATTGCGACCCATAACTTTGGGTAGTGTCGTATACCTGGGATCAGCTGTGCACTGGGCTCGTCCATCGATGACCAGGATCGGTTCAGTGACCCAGTGACACAAGTTTTCAAGTTGCAGGTGAATTTTCTACAAGGGTGAGTTTTAGTTCCTTTAATGGTGATCATTCATTTTTAAATTTAACGCAAGCTATGGCTTATTTCCGGCGATAATTCTCAAAATTCTCGTACGAAAATATTTATTCGGGCTTTTTAAACAGACTTATTCGTTATCAGCAACAGTGCTGGCCGTTATTGAGTTACGGATTTTTATCACAATAACGAACTACGATCACTTTTCGTTAATTTCTTGTTACATTACCTTTTCGTGGATATGTTATTAACACAAGGAATTTTACGTATTCCTTATCCTCCCACTTCAAATAATTATTATTTTCGAATCTTCTAAAAAAAAGGTGTATTCGTCTTTTTACGTTACACGTGATTTTCATCCATTTATACTTTATTCATTATTCACTTTAAATGGCAAACAAACCATGGCAAAAGGTTGGATTTTTTTGTTACGTCTTTTTCATTTGCCATTCTACGCAATTTCCTTCGATGCATGCCGCCTTGCTTGTTCGTAGTCGCAGCGCGGCCCGGCGCGCGGCCACGCTAGCGCGGGACCTCCAGCGGAAGGCTCGCGCTCTGATTGGTCGGTGCTTTTTATTAATATCTCGTTAACGAAACCTCGGAGGGCATTTTCGCAAAGGAAAAAGTTGTTTGCAATAACCCCCCGAATCACCCCCTTTAAGGAACCGCAGCATTTTTGGGACACCCTGTATAAGTGAAAAGGAAAAATAGATGAGGGGATATTCCTAGAAAATGAAGTATGTTAGGTTAGACATTTTTTTATTAGCAAAACACTGAAATAGAACATGGAATACACATATTACAAAATAATTAAACGTCTTATGCAGAAAGCAGTTATGAACAAACATTATAGTATAAAATTGTGTTGGATGTTGAATTGGGGCTAATGAAAATGCTCAGGATGGATGCGCGTGATTATTACGTGGTCCCCTCCTTAAAGTGACAGAAAATATAACCTCTGTATCTGTTATATGACAATACATGTCTAGCAGCTATTTCGTTCTTTGGCGCTACATTTGTGAACTTTTTATCATCCTTCCGAAACATTATTATTACGCCACAATAGTATCTTTAGGAAATCGGGTCTAGCATATAGGTTATATTTTCTGTCACTTCGAGGACAGAAAATCCGCTCCTCCATTTTATATTTTCTGTCACTTGAAACCTCCTCCTCCCTGCATTTTTGGTAGTTGCAACGATATTCCTGAACCCAGTGTACAGGGTGTTAAGAAAGTATTGTTCACCGCTTGGAGGGGTGAATCTACACCCCCGGATCGGTGGAGATTTGCAAAAAAAAGTTGCTGCAAAATTGTTTATAACATTGAAAATTAATGTTAAATTTTTTTTTTACATCAACATATTCTGCTCGGTGGAAGGAGCAAAAGTCTGAAAGGAGCCATATGTCGCAAACGAACCGTTTCGTGGGAAAACATTGTTAAAGATTTCGCAACGATTTGAATGTATAGAGTTGCACGTAGATGCTTGGACCCACTACCACCACTTTGCCGTTTGCCAGTATTTACTACCTGAAGGGTAGTGGCCTGGGGTGGGTAGCTCCTGGGGTCTACGCAGACACAACACGGCGTTTAAAGGGACAGAAGACTGTGCAAGGTGCATTGACCCGGCCAGGCCTGAATTAAGTGGTGTTTTCCCAACAGAAATTCGGAGTTGACTGTAACCAGTTAGAATTTCTACCTATCTATTGATTTTTTTTTTTTTTTTTTTTTTTTTTTTTTTTATAGAGGGGGAAAATGCATTACGCATACCCAGGCAGGGTTGCCTGGATTATTTGGGACTCGCCGCTGCTAGCGGGATACCCACTAAAAACCCCCTCTTTCTTGGCCTCCTTCGTATGTCTCCCTATGCTGCGGCCGGGACTTCACCTATCTTTTGCACAACAATCGATTCTGCTGATTGACAGGGGGGAAAGTTTAAAAGGAACCATATGTCGCAAAGGCACCATTTGGTGGGGAAAAAAATTGACCAAGTTGAATTGTGAAGGTTAGACGATATTAACTCATTAACTTACCAACGTTCTCGATGGTTCACCTCCTGCGTCTTCTTCTCACCCACAGGACACTGCCATCGTTGTTGATGGCGCGTAGCATCCGTGCCTGTCCGGTGGCTTCGATGTGACCCCCGTCATTATCGAGACACTGCTGCAGTCTTGATCGCAAGTTTTGTCGAACTTTTTCAAAAGTGTCCGGCGAATTTTGTATTGTTCGGAACGCTTCTTCTATTCGCTGCTTCAATTGTTCCCGCGTTTCAATTTGTATCCCCGATCTATAAACACGGTCTTTCACGGCTCCCCACATAAAAAAATCCAGGGGATTGAGATCGGGCGAACGTGGTGGCCACAGATGAGGTGCAGGTTCGCGTGCTATCCAGCGTGTGCCAAACATACGTGGCAAGTAAGCCCTGACCGCCAGGGTGAAATGTGCTGGTGCACGATCGTGCATAAAATACAGCGACCGGCGTCTGTTTGGTGGAACTGCCTGGCGAAGTTGGCCTAACAATTCTCGTCGCAAAAAGCGCAAATATGTTGCACCGTTTAATCTGGGCAAATAGACAGGGCCAATTTGATTGCCCACAATTCCTGCCCACACATTTACTGAAAAACGTCCCTGGTTAAATCGTTGGACGGTTGCGTGGGGATTCGCATAGGCCCACACTCGTGTGTTCTGCCTGTTTTGTAGAGTCGCGCTTGAAAAAGTGCTTTCGTCGGTGAAAAGCACATTTTCTAGGAAGCGGTTATTCTGTCGTAATTTCCGCAGCATCCAACGACAGAAGGTACGCCGAGCAGCGTAATCACCTGGACGGAGTGCTTGGACCCTCTGAATTTTGAAGGGTCGTAGTCCTTCTTCGCGTATGATACGTCGCACCGTCACGTGCGAAATACCTACGCGACTAGCATTGCCCCGGAGGCCCATTAGTGGGAAGGCACGCGCTAACGCGATCACGCGTTCTTCCGTTCTCCAAGGTACGCGAGGTCTACCTGGTCTCGGGTGATTATCGACTCCCACATTAAAATCGGCTACATTCAGCTCCGAAAAACGGTGGTCGAGGCGTTGAAATTCCCGTCGGTACGGGACTCGTATTTCCCGGCCATTGTCCACCAACCATTGTTTATATATTTGCCGGGCTAATGAATAGTCCCTATTCGCTTCGTAAATTGCACGAAGCATTTGGCGAACATTTCCACCACCGTTGCGACCTCTGCCTCTTAACCGTCGCTCCATGACACTCCGGTACCACGGGTAATCACTAAATATTAGCTAATAACTAATAAAAGATAACTATACTAATCACTAAACTAGACTAATACACTATGTAATATATGTTCCGTGTGTGTCCAATACACGCAACCACTACACGCGATGCGACGCGAAACCCGGTGTCTCAGCGATGAAGACTCTGTTTGTTTGATGTTCGCTCCTAAGTGTTTAGGAGGCGACGAAAATCCAACTGATGGTATTTCCTTGGTGTAGGAGGCACCTTGAGCTTTGGAAATTCCTCGGTGGAGAGGGGAGCCCCCTCCTCCTTGAAGAACTAAACGAAGAAAATGCAAACATCTGGTTCCCCAAAAATTAACAGGCACTTCGATCGGCCTGAGCGTCTCGTCCAGGGTGGCGGTTTATGACTGTATTGTTCCGCGAGTACGCGCTGGGGGACGGTGCGCGCGGGACCCAGGTCATCACGTGCGAGCCACGGAGCAATATAAGGATTAACTCAGGGTGAAGAACGTCTAATAATGGTCAATTAGGACGAGCGGTGCGGCGTCGATGAGATTTCGAATCGGTATATGTATATATATATGTGTGAGCAGAGACATATGTATATATTACACGTGACTCAATTTTTTGCGGCAGTATTAGTTACATCGCTTCGTCTGAATTGACCCTAAAGGTGGGATCTCCTAGCAGTGTGCGGTGCCGGTGTAACGGAGAAGCATGCATCTGTTTCTCCTACGCGTCTGACGCGCGTCTGCCTCAGCAGCAGCTTAGGCTACTCTGGACCCAAATGCACTGCGATGAGTGTCTGTTAAGGGGTTATACCTAGTCAGGCGGCCGAAAAGAGGCGAGTGTTTGTGAATTTTTTTTTAAAAAGCGGAAGCATATATTTTTACAGAACTTTTTGCACTTAAAAGAACAACATTTAAAGAGCATTTGGTAATTTTTTCGTAGAAAATATTTATGTTCAAAATAAAGTAACAACCGACATCCAAGAAGCCTTTTTAAAAATTTGATTTTGCGGTGGGCACTGCCATTCGGAACCAGATTATTTAAAATTAAAAACCAAAAAAGATTTCGTTAGTATATTAATGTATCTTCCGCCGAATGGGGGGAATTTCCGAAATATTAATTTAAAACAAAATGGCGGCTATTTAAAGTTGAAATCCTGATTCTTTCATGCAAAAATTCACGGGAAAAAATCAGGATTTCAACTGTAAATAGGCCGCAATTTTGTTTTAAATTAATATTTCGGAAATTCCCTCCATTAGGCGGAAGATACATTAATATACTAACGAAATCTTTTTTGTTTTTGGATTATAAATAATCTGGTTCCGAATGGCAGTGGTCACCGCGAAACCAAATTATTAAAAATGTTTCTTGGATGTCGACTGTCACTTTATTATAAACATAAATATTTTCTACGAAAAAATTACCAAATGCTCTTTAAATGTTGTTCTTTTAAGTGCAAAAAGTTCTGTAAAAATATATACTTCCGCTTTTTAACAAAAAAATTCACAAACATTCGCTTCTGTTTGGTCGCCTGACTAGGTATAACCCCTTAAAGGAATCCGCCGGTCAAAAAAATCGGAAAATTTTTGTTTGCATTTTTGCATTCAACAATAGCTAAAAAATGCTCAGTTAAAATTTTGGATGGAAATTCCTAACGTTACAGATTTTATAGGCATTTCAGGGGAGTCACCAGTGTGACGGCCTTTAAATAGGTGTTTTTTGAAGATGGATTGTGAAGCAGGTATAATAGAGAGAAATCTAATTTTTCTTTTAATTAATAATACATTTATTAATGTAAAGAAAGAATCAATTATTTTTAACCGAATAAACGAATGGAAAATAGGGCACTCACGGGCAAGTCCCCGTCACTATAGATGAACCCGCTCGGCGTCAAACTTTAAGTAGGTTATTTTTCAATACTGATTTTGGCAATCATCGCCCATTTGTTTCTTAACACTGCCAAGCCCGATAACGACACATGCGTAATTAACCTTCCGGTACTCGTGCCTATTTGCGTCCCGCGAGCACTCGCGTCGTGCACTGAGTGCACGGTGACGTATTATTAACCTGCGGGCAGCGTTTTTAGTTGAAAAAACCGGTGTTACCGTGATGTATCGTACCCAGCACCCCTATGTATTTTTCCAGCGGACATTTTTGCATAATGCTACGCACTGGTCAGGTTCAAATTCAGTTTGGAAGTGTTTCTGATTGAATGAAAACGAAAGTATGCCGCGTATCTTGCCAGCGACCGCGCCCGTGTACTCACAAGTACGCGCCTCCAATTGCTTTGGTTATTTTTGGATATGTTTTGGAGGACCGAAAAATAAGATACACGTGTTTTTTTATTTTGGCCTGTTTGCATGTTTAGGGGGTGCAACCACCCCTCAAAGGTTTTCAGGTGTTCGTCTCCGTTTGTTCTGGTTTTTGGATATGCAACTAACCTAGTAGCTAGCAAAGGATGCCGAATGCTTAAGCATTTGCTTAAGAATAAGTAGCGACTATGAATACCGGCCTTAGTTTCCTAATATAGAATAATAAATATAATTTGTTTACTTTCACCACACTGAAAGGGATATTGCACCCAAAAAATAAATTTGATAATAATTTATCAATTTCATTTTTTCTGAAACGGATATTTTTATTTACATAATTTTCAATTCAATTAAGTTTTATTTATTATCGTACATTTATTTCTAATTCCTTTACCTTTCACGATTCATTTTTATTAGTTATTATCTAAACAATTACAAAACAATAATTAATACCACGCTTTGGAATACTTTTCTTGGGGTTAGGAGAGTGACGATTATATGTAGTTTTCGACGCAATCGACATATTCTACAGTATTCTATAGTATTTCCATGCAACCAACAAGCGAATCAGAAAGAATTATATTTTTCCAACACTTTAATTGTTGAAACCTTAAAATAATGAATATTTCCATTGACTACATTTGCGACAAATGACACGCATGAAATGGGCTTAAAAACGACATATTATACGTACATTTGCGACATGCCGTAAAATGCATTTGCGACGTGGTGTCAAATACCGACCCACCACTGGTGGCCAGCCGCTGGGCCACGCTTGGCCCCTCCGCGCCGAATCCCAACGCCTCTTCTAAGGGCGAGGAGAGGTCGTGCTTCGCGACCGTTTGTTTTGGCTCGCGCTCGTTTCCACGAACTTGATAAACCGCGTCTCGCTCGCCACACTTCCAGATGCCAGACCTGATATCTAGAGGCGTGACTATCGATACGGATATCGATAAATATATATATCGATAATATCGAAATGTTACCGAAAAATTCGATATACCGATAGCATCGTTAAGATCAGGGGGGTGACACTCATAGAGGCTTGAAATATAACCACCGTTTAGTTCCCATACATTACTGTAGACAGCGCTGGATGCAATTTAGTTGAAAGATTATCCACTAGATGGTGCTGACCAAACTAATCGAGGGCGGCAAATTCAAAACTTGTGTTCGGTTCTCCTTACTTAAATTAATTGAACTGAAGAAATGACTAAGATACAATTTCTGTATGACTGCACACAATTATCTTGTAAGCATTCTGTATACAATTTAAAAGTGTGCACTGTCATACAGAAACTGTATCTCAGTCAATTATCTTGAAGGGAAGAAACATTGAACAAAGTAAACTTCTTGTAAACATACAACATATTTTATTATATTTATTTATTTGATATTTTACAGTTTTCATTTTTACAAAAAATAGTTTTATTTAATAACTATATTACATACAAATAGCTATATGTATATGTATAATATGCCTTATCAAGTTATTAGTAATACTAAAAATTCAAGACTAACACTCGGCCTTCTTTGCCGACTATTCGCCAACTACAAAAGTGGGCGGATACTCGGTTTAACCGACTAGCCGGTACATCTTTAATAAGTAAAAATTTATATTTGGAAGTGAGGGATTTGGTTCGCATACTTACGATGGGTATTTACAGGTGTAACCAAACGCTGTACCTCTCCTATACCGCGGGATGTAGATGGTTCATCTTCTACACTCAATAATTCTTGTATACCGCGGAATTGAGATGTAGATGTTCTTGCTTCTGCATTCAGTGTCTCTTCTGTGCCATGGGGTTGGGATATAGATGTTCTTGCTTCTGCATTCAGTGTCTCTTCTGTGCCATGGGGTTGGGATATAGATGTTCCTGCTTTTGCATTCAATGGCTCTTCTGTGCCATGGGGTTGGGATGTAGATGTTCCTGCTTCTGCATTCAATGGCTCTTCTGTGCCATGGGGTTGGGATGTAGATATTCCTGCTTCTGCATTCAATGGCTCTTCTGTGCCATAGGGTTGAGATGTTGATGTTCCAACTGCTGTGTAACAAATTGGAATATGATTTTTATATTGTATAAAATAATTGTTCATACAGTAATAATAGTCACATTCCGTACCTTGTACAGATGGTAACCTTTGAGAAGGTATTGCTGTACGGACCAAGTACATATTCGATGACTTATCCTTGATCGTGAAATGCTGATGGCATACACGAACATTTCTGTAGATACGCATCGGGTCTACCTCCACTAGTTTGGGATTACCAATTACTTCAATCCACAGGTTGAAACGTGCTGCATCTTTAGTGGGATTTGGAAATCGATGCCTTGTTGACGTCCGATCTTCACACCCGGGCACACAACATTTCGTATAGCTGGACATGATGATTCTAGAAAATAAATAAAATATGATGCCTGTGCACTGTACGGAATCTCGTTCCGTGCAGTGTATGAACCGCAGTGCGAATACTTAATATGATATGTCACTTATCTTTGTTCCAGTTCGATGTTTATGAACTGTATCCTAATATATCTTCCAATCTTCTTTATCTGAGTCGCTATCAGGTGTTACTGGGTGTTACTGAGCTTGACAGAGCTTGACTTGGCTTTGCTAGGCTAGATCACGCTTGGCAACGCTTGGCTGTAACGGTTAGTATCGGTCAATAATGGCCGCCAAATTCAACTGAATTCAACCAAATTGCGCCAAATGTAGCCTGTGGTCAGCACCATCTAGTGGATAATCTTTCAACTAAATTGCATCCAGCGCTGTCTACAGTAATGTATGGGAACTAAACGGTGGTTATATTTCAAGCCTCTATGAGTGTCACCCCCCTGGTTAAGATATCGCGAAGAAGAATATGGGCAGAGGTGACTGAAACAAAGTGTGACGCCTAATAAATTTATCATTTAAATGTATTTATTGTTGTTCGAACTGATAACAGACAGCATGTTCGTGTATTTCGGTTGTAGCCTGCTTCTTCTTTCAGAAAGAATTTGTCCAGCTTTAGAAAATAATCGTTCACTTGGAACAGAGGTTGCTGGAATGCATAAATATTTTGTCGCCATAGTCCAAAGACGTGGAAAACTTGTAGCACCTTCGTTCTTCCACCACATAATTGGATCAGATTTCCTATTAATTACGCTACATTGTAAATATCTATCAAATTAAAAAAAGAAGTGTTTATATACTCTGTATATTTTATAATATATATATATATAGATATATATATATATTAAGTAACATTTTATAAATATAACACACCTACACACACTATTGGACATTATATTGTTAAGAAATATTTACCTTTTTAATTCAGACTTTATCGATGCAAGATTGTTATCAGTAGTAGATTCTACATTTTGCACTTTCTTATCAAAGTCTGCCCATATACTATCATTTGTATCTGCGTGAATTGTTACAGTACTGTTGCTGTTGCTCGGCTGTGTATCGCAATTGTTCTGGTTATACTCGTTTATTAGATTATGTTTTGCCATTTTCATGCATTCTTTTGAATCAAATGCCATGTCTTTGTATCGCGGATCCAAAATTGTGGAAATCGCATATGTGGGATGTGCTTCAATGTTTTCAAAACGGTGATGCATTTCAAACAGTAGGTTTGTACGTAATATTTGCACATCTGTTGATATATTTTCGTCATTTTTTATAGCACCTTCAATACAATGAATAATGGGAATAACTTTAGATATCGTCGTGTAGCTATCACCGGATAATTCTGTAGTTGCCTGATGAAACGGTTTTAAAATGTTCGTAATATTTTGAATAGTTTCCCATTCCTCGAATGTCAAATGTTGTAAACCGTTGCGATTCAGTTCCGCGACGGCCGCCGGCAAAACTGTTCTTAATTCCAGAAAACGAACGAGCATTGTATAGGTTGAATTCCATCGTGTCATTTCATCCCTTTTCAAACTTAAAACTTTAGGTAAGCGTAGTCGAGTTTGCTGGCTTCTTAACACTTCAGAAGCATCATTACTGCTTTTAAAAAAATGTGTTATACGTTGACATTTTTCAATCACATTGCAGATATCTCCGCTGCTTTTTAGAGCACTGCGTACAACCAAATTTAACGTATGCCCGAAGCAAGACAGATGTTGCCACGGTGTTTTTCTTATCGCGGCTGCAATATTACTTCCATTGTCGCTAACAACAGAATGTATTTTAGAAATAATATCCCAAGCACGTGCCGTTTCTATGAGAGCTTCCTGCAAATTATCAGCGGTGTGTCTCGTAGGAAGATAAGAAACTTGCAATGTGTCAGCCTCTAAAGATTCAGTCCCGAAAAAGTGGACAGTGGTGCCAACAAATGACATCTGTCGATGGACGTCCGTCCATAATTCGACTGTTAGATGTACATGTTTAGTACCCAATAGTTTTCCCTGTATTTCTTTACATTTCTCGGAATAAATCTGAGGTAAATATTTACTGGCTATTGTTTTTCTATCAGGTATCTCATACTTTTCGTTCAGTGACTTAACAAAACTGATAAATCCTATATCGCTTACTACAGACATCGGACGAACGTCCTCTGCTATCATTTTTATGAGGGAATACGTAATTTCTTTGAATCGTTTAGAATCTGCAGGATACTTTTGTACATTATCATTATTGTGGGCTGTATTTTGTCCGGTGGCACTACCAAAACTGGTAAATGAATCAGAACATGCAGCGATTACATTCTCCCCGTCGGATGAATTGTTTAAAATATTTTTGTGGAATCTACGCAAGTGTGACCACATGTTTGACGTATTTTTCGAGTGCTGTATCGTAGCACTACATACATTACACTTAATAACTTCGGTGTCATCTTCAGTGGAATTTGAAAAATGCATCCATACAGCACTTCTCTTCGCTCGAACTTTTGGCATATTAAATAAAATCACAGCGCCAATATAATAGCAACACACAACAACAAAATATAACAAAATAAGGACTAACTATATATTCTTTAAATTATAACCACTCGTCTCACTAATCGCTCTCTGAAAGTATCTCAGTGGCTGCTCTTTCAAGACTGATCCTGTAGCTTTGGACTTCGTTGTTGAACAGTTTCATTTTCGTTAACACATTTACAAGTCCAAAGTGATACTGAGAAAATCCCATACTTCAGATAAACGTGATGTCTTTTGTTTTTGTATCCGTTCGCCTGAACGATATCTTAACGATATTATCGATATGTCATTAAGTATCAATAAGGTACCGATAAGATATCGATAATCGATAGTCCCAACTCTACTGATATCAGCAATATTGTAGTTATCTTAAACACAAAATTCAAAAAGATTGGTAATCTGCAGATGTGTGGCTATCGTCTGAAGAAGCATAATAAATTTTTTTTGAGAAACAGAGAAATGGCAGCGTCTTAAATTTTTTTTATGAATTTCAGCAAACAAATTATGGTTTCGTTGACCGTAGTAATTCAATTTGGCAAATACTTGCAAAATTCTAGTTCGAACGATAAAGTAACGTCTACTGAGTATTCCTGATATATTTGAAGTGGATGGGACTTTCGGTTTTTTAGCAATCAGCTACAAAATCAGGCACAATTTATACACGCAAATTCTGATTAGGGGAATCCCATTCTCGATTGACTGTCGGGAATTATCGTGAATTACGCATTAGTTATAACAGTGACATATAAATTTCTAAAATAAATGTTATCGGCGCGTAGGCTCGGTCAATTAAATAAAAGTTATTTTGCAAATTTTAAGTTCAAATTTCCAACGTTTCGGTCATAATTGAGACCATTATCAAGGAAATAATAATCTAAAACGATAACTGCGTTCACTTTTATAAACTCCGCAACATATTAGACGTGCTGTTTACCTCAGTCACCCGCCAACCGACTCGTGATTCGCACGTCTAATATGTTGCGGAGTTTATAAAAGTGAACGCAGTTTTCGTTTTAGATTATTATTTCCTTGATAATGGTCTCAATTATGACCGAAACGTTGGAAATTTGAACTTAAAATTTGCAAAATAACTTTTATTTAATTGACCGAGCCTACGCGCCGATAACATTTATTTTAGAAATTAAACATTACTTCGGTCGAAATTCGGAATCATTTTATTTAGTGACATATAAAATGTACAGAAAGAGATATGGGGTGCAACTCACCAGACAGTCACAATAATGTAATTGACAATCTGCTTTAAATTTCCTTTTTGAAGTTTGGATAGTTCTGAGTCGCTGATAAACCTGAATCGGAAAGAGGAATAAGATGCGAACACGCGCACACTTGATTATAGGATAAAATACTCACGAATCGAACTATAATCTGGAGCTGAAATAATAGTAAATTTAACTGAACTGTTTTAATAGAATAAATTATTTTGCAAGTTGATAGAGTAAATTGTTTTGTAATGTTAACAGAATGAATGTTTCAAAGTGATTAGAATGAGTTGTTTCGCAAAGTTGAGTCTTTCCACGCGGCTACCATAAAATTTCACACAGCTGAGGGCCCTCCCTCAACATTAATAAATTTATATACAAAAATTTCTGACTAGGGAAATTCCACACTCGGTTGACTGTCTGAAATTGTGTTGGGTGTCTAATTTAAAAAAACAATTCCTAATTAATTAATAATCTACACATGCTCTGAAACGTGCGACAAGACCGTGGGAAGGCGCGGTTCCCTGCACCGGATGTACCGCTTTCTTAAACAAATTATTTTTGTAAAAATGGTGCGCTTTAAAAGAAAAGTTTCGAAAATCCGCGAATGAGATGGACAGTTTTTCGAATGTATTTAAAAAAATTTGTTTTCGATCAAAGAATCCGTGCGTGCAATGGAAGCTACACTCCATATAGGTAGTTTATAAAAAAAAAATGAATTTTGATTTCGGACCTGCTGTTCCATAGTTACACATTCGACCAGCGCGCGTGGGGAGTCTAGAAGATTATTTAATATATTAAAATTTATGCATGTTTTTCTATTTTTTTTTTCTATAATCTCTGAAGCCATTGTACTAATGGTAAGTAATAAAAATTTTATATGAAAATTGTAAATTATTCCTGAAAAAAATTCTTAAAAACTGCTTACTTTTCCGGCCGCCACAGTGGTGGTCTCCCTTTAGGGGTTATGTCCACTTGCAAGGTCTGAAAACACAAGTATTTCGGTTTTTTTTTTAAAAATGTGAAGACTTTTTTAAATGAACCTTTATGTATTCGAAAGTGTACATATGTTAAACTACTTGTGGTAATTATGGCGATGGAGAATATAATTAAATAAAAAAAAATATCAACGATTTCCCGGTAGCGATTTTTTTCCCCCAGTAATTTGCGGTGACCACTCTAATTCTGACCTGCTTCATCTAAAATAAAAAATTCGCGGGAATGTAGTAAATATATTGGATTATCTATTATCAATAACGCGGTACATCCATCAGTTGTTCTCGGTGTAACAAACCCATAGTACGCCCCATAATAATTAATTGCGCCCGGTGCATACGTAAATTCCTTCTCTCTAAAACCAGTTACATGCACTTTGATAACTATTATTCAGACATACTGCACCAAATTTCGTAATCAATGCCCCACCTGCTGGCCCGGGCATCAGACCACTTTTAACGATACCCATGATAACTATTGCCATTTGTAGAATCAAACCATATTCCTCTACGGTGAAACCGACGACTCTTGCGCATTGGATCAGGCCGCGGGCTATTCGTATCACGCCGTGGAAAATGCATCCCCTGAATTAATTGAAACGAAAGCAACTGTTGTGTCAAAAACAAGCCGAAATCTAGAGCCTGCGCAACAGACTATTGTCAAAACCAAATAAGCGCTTAGACTGTGCCATCGGTTCGGGCGGCCCCTCGTTAGAAGGTGTCTTCGGACAGATCCAATCCATCGTCAGCGAGATGATAGAAAAACTTAACGCGACCCCGCCGTCAGCGTACAATATCGCCACACCAGCGTCCTCCCGTTTTGAGAGAAAGCCATTAATAGATAATAATTATTCCCCGGACCAGGTTCCATCATCTCAACTGACCCTGCGTGATGCCATTGAAACAGTCCCGTATTTTAATCGACATAACATGCCCGCCTTGCAACGTGCGAGAGCCTGCAATAGGGCTCTAAGGCTCTCGTTTCCTCGTAAGCTGAATCCCAGCTAACGAGGCTGCTGCGTAATAAATTACAGGAACATGCATACTTGGCCATTGAGGGTCGGGCCTTTGACTCTGCAAGTGACTTAAGGCAGCTACTTATATGGGGAAGCTACTACTATCGGGTTGATCTAGATACAGTATCATGAAAGGAAATGGTGAATAGATACTGGATTACATTTCTGGTGTCAAGGATTTTCGATTCGCTGCCCCGGACGAAGACCAATTATTCTACCAAGATTTCTCGCGAAATCGCCCCCATCACCTGGTTCCATTGGCCTTAGACTCATTCATGGATGGTGTTCCTATGAGAACGAGGTTACAATTACATGTCCTCGACACACTGGAAGAAGTATTCGATCAAGCCGTCTTCGTAGAGAAGCAAATCAACAGAGATCGTCTACGATTTACCGAACAGAAGACTCCCAAATTAACCTTCCAACTTTGTGACAGAAGAAGACACGACGCACGATCATGTCGGAGCAACCAAGGTTTTGTCTCGCAACCTCCTGTGAGGCACCCATCAAATCGCGTGGCGGAACATCGCTACCAAGCACACAAATCCCTCCTCCTCTACTGACACGTGATCTCGGAGTTCAGGAAACGCATCTTCAACAACGAAAGGAATCCTGGAAACTTCCGGGAACGGGACTCGGGGAACGTCCTGCCCCACGGGCGGCAATGGGTACGATCCGTGGAATAGGCCAAGCAGGAACGTATCCAATTATAATGCAACACGAGACACCAACACTACAGCAAGAATCGCCATCATACAACTAAAAAAAACAGATAGTAAGGTGCCATCGGTAATTATTCTATCACCGGACATCAACAATGCAACGAAAGTGATGGTTGACACTGACTCAGAACTGAATTTGCTGAAAACTCAGGCCACAAAACATTCTCAAGACCAACGCTAACCACAAAATGCAACTAAAAGGCATCGCGAAGGACCTGGTCTTCACCCTTGGTAGCATAAGCCTTTATGAATGAAAGAGGTATATGCGTTCCCGACGCATATACACTTGCAAACGTCAATGAAATATTAGATCAAGTAGGAGGAGCTCAATATTTTCCCGTGTTCGACTTCGCTGCGGGTTTTCATTAAATACCAATGAACACAGAAAATGCAACCAAGGCTGCATTCTCTACACCTCACGGATATTACGAACTTTCAAGGATGCCATTCGGACTTCAGAATGCGCCAGCTACCTTTCAACGACTAATGGACCATACACTTAGCGGTCTCCAAGGCGCAGAAATGTTCGTTTACCTAGACGACATCGTCCTCTGTGCAAGCTTCAAGTATTCAAGGAGTATTTAATGAAATTCAAGAAGCTCGCGCAACGCCTACAAATGGCGAATCTTTAACTTCAACCTTCCAAGTGCCAGTCCATGCGTAAGGAAGTCCCATATTTGGGACACATAATCAAGAAAGGAACCAGATCACGAACTGATCCAAGCTGTCCAAAATTATGCAGCATCTCGCACGCCAAATGGAATTAAAGAATTCCTCAGTCTGGCCGGATATTATGGGAGTTTCATTCCTGAATTCTCTAAAGTAGCTCGGCCATTAACCGCACGATTGAGGAAAGACACACCCTTTAACTGGGTACCTCCTCAACAGTTTACTACTAAAAGAACCGATCCTGCAATACTCGAACTTCGATCGGGAATTTCATGTCACCACCGACGTTTCTAAGTCTGCAGTGAGAGGAATTTTAAGCCAAATCGTCTCTGGAAAGCAGCAATCGATTGCCTATGCCTCCCGTCTCCTGAACATAGCGGAAACTAATTATTGTACGATTAACACGGAGCTGCTAGCTATTGTCTACTGTATCACACCTCGTTAGGTGGCAACTGAAATTAGCGGAATACGAATACGAAACGTTACCAACCAAGAAGAATCAATAAGGTCGCTGGCGCTTTACATTGTAATCCCCCTGTAATTGTAGCATGGCCCATACGATGGTCAGAAGAATCTGAGGGTGACGTGAATGAACGGTCGAAACCTGGACCTAGCGATCTTAAGAGGCCCCGAGTCTCTAAATCATCGCTCCCTACGTACACGAGCGACAGCGACTCCGGAGCATCCTCATTCGTCACGCAACGGAGACTGAAAATGGGAAGGAGCATCGGTGATAGTGCCACCACGTTCTCCTCCACCAACTATACGCAAACCCCTTAGCCGCGTACCTGAAGAGGAAGAGAAAGAAGTAAAGGAATATCCACACCCATCCCAACCTCACAATCACACAGAGGAATGAGACGATCTCGACTTAGACACTGATACAAGGACCAACCTGTCGATCAGGTCCACCTCAGAGTCTTCATTAAGTAAATTGAATGGATCTCCCAATAGAGCTTTCGAGGTGAACCCTAGCAGAAATATCAGACTGGTACCATCCATCAGTCGCGACCCATTATCTCTATGGAAATAGATGTTTGTTTTCTTTCTAACCGCCGATGGGAAAATATGTGACGATGTAAGCTAACACATGCAGAAAACAGGTGCCCTGACATTAACAGGAAGCCTCACCATGGTCAGGGCCCACTTAATAAATAAAAAGAGCCGCGTCTTTCTTGGCCTCGTCATCAAAGAAAACCAAAAAACAGACCTAGCGCCATGACAATATGTGGCAAAGCCCTTTTCTCCCTTACGGACGAAGTTCGTGAACTTCAAATAACCTACTGAGCTGACAGGATACCATCACAGACGTCTTTGAGACGATCAGCGAAGAGGAAGCCATTATCACCATCCGCCTGCAATTAGGCCCAGTTGCCGGGGAACCGGAACGTTTGAACACAATTGTAGAAAATCATGCTTCTGCACTAGCCGGCCAAAAAGGAGTAACAAAGACACACCATCGGATCGGACACCACTACTTTTGGAAGGGCATGAAGAGGACCATAGAAAAATACATCCCAACCTGCGCAAATTGTCAGTGGAAGAAGCTGGTCCGTATCAACACTACGCAACCGATGATCCTCGCGGATACGCCTGGCCGCGCCATGGATAAAATCGCTCTGGACAGAGTAGGGCCTTCACCTACGACAAAAGCAGACAACACATACGTATTGACCATGCAGGACCATGCAGCTTTTCTGTGCGTACCACTCGGCCAATTCACATCAATCAAAATCGCCGACGCATTCATCAAACGATTCCTTTGTCACTTCGGAGCTCCTAGAGCCGCCCTCACTGACTAAGGGGCAAATTTCACTAGGGCTTCTATGAAAGCAGTTGCAGGCAAATTTAAAATTCAGCAATACAAAACCACAGCTTTTCACCGCACACTAACGGCTCTCTAGAAAGATCGCACCTCGTTTTAACAGACTATCTAAAACTTTTCATAAGAACAGTGACTGGGATGAATGGACTAACCTGGCCGCGCTTTCGTGTAACACCAGTGTCCACGGGGGCACTGGGTATAGTGCACATGAACTAGTATTCGGAAAACTGGCTCAGGTACCCAGCCAGAATTCGGTACCCGAGGATTTTGAAAAGTAAATATAAAATGGCTATCTCTCGAAATTAAGCACAATGGTAATCAAACTGCAAACCGACTGCAGCGCGAAGTTTGGATCAGTCTAAATTAAGATATAAAAAATATTACGATCGGCGCCTACACGAGGAAGCCTTCCCACCCGGTGATTCAGTCTTTATCCTAACAAAACCGCGGAGAGGAAAATTCGGAAATCAGTACTTTGGTCCACACACTATATTAGAAGATATAATTCACATAATTTGAAAATATCATGGAACGGCAGCTGTAAAATAGGATATGCAAATGAAGCGCGCCTTGCCCGCGTGCGCGAGAGTCCCGGTTAACCACGGAATAATTCTGAAATAAAGTGTTGTAGAAATAATTTCGCCCGTAGATTGATCGTTATCAAAAACAGACGTTGGGTGGCTTCCTACCTAAAATCCTTTCAGCGACCACGACCACTGAAGCGTCTCCAGTCATCGAGACAATCACCCTCGACGATTCCCCCGTAACAAACAACTGGTCCTTATTCCAACCTCTCATCCACCGCATCCATACCAGTCACCTTCAGCTGACTAGTCCGCAAGTCAGTAGGGGCCATCAACACCCCAGCCTCCGCGTGGCCCAATTCTCTCCGCCATCCCACGGATTGTGCAGAAATTTTAGATACCAGGTCATCAACGAAAATCCCTGACCACGAAATGCTGACATCAGGATTTCCAACTAAATATCGCGATTCGTCTCGGGGTCTGTTAATTGGTGTTCTCTTTCTGTTTTTGAGCTCTGCCTGAGATCTTTCCCACGCATGCCACCCGCATCGCGCATCCTTAACAATACTTCCTCAATCACACGCAAACATCTGCTTCATCGCAAGCATCGAACGATCAACGCCCGACCCGTTGACGTGACCCCCGCGACTCGTTCGTCGTTCGCCGCGAATGAGCCCCTGTCCCCCTATCGAAGGTGTTCGACGACGCGCGAAATTCAACGTCGGTGACAAGGTACGTGTGAGCAAGTTTAAGACACTCTTCGAGAAGGGGTACACTCCGAACTGGTCGACCGAGGTGTTCGAAATCGCAACTGTACAACGAACGTGCCCGGTGACGTACATTCTGCGCGATTCCGCGGGAGAGCCGATCTCGGGTGGATTCTACGAGTACGAATTGCATTCGGTCGCGAATCCGGACGTCTATCTGGTGGAGAAGATTATTCGTCGCAAGGGTAGCCAGGTGTTGGTTAAGTGGCTCGGATTTGATTCGTCGCGGAACTCGTGGATACGCGACAAGGATATTCTATGATTCATGATTATAAGCAGAGTTGGGCAAAATGTAATCTAATTACAAATTACAAATTACGATTGAAATGTAATTGTGTAATTCAATTACAGATTACTTTCCGTAATCGTTAATTTTGTTGACCACAATTACAATTGTAATTGCCACATGTAATTGTCTTGATCAATTACAATTATATAGTTCGTAATTGTAATTGTGCAAGACAATTACCTTGTAATTGTAATTGTGCAGGACAATTACATTGTAATTGTAATTGCATTTGTAATTGTGGAGGACAAATACATCGTAATTGTAATTGTGCGGGACAATTACATTGTAATTGTAATTGCATTTGTAATTGTGGAGGACAATTACATCGTAATTGTAATTGTAATTGTGCGGGACAAATACACTGTAATTAAAATTGTAATTGTAAATGTCAGGACAATTACATTGTAATTGTGCAGGATAACTACATTGGAGAGTAATTACATTGCACTTGTAATCGAAATTTTGCAGCGCAATTACATTGCAATTGCAATTGTGCAAAACAATTCCATAGTTATTAAATTGTAACTATTTGATCGTAGTTACAATTGAACAAACCGACAATCTTAAAAAGACATTACTTACATAATACATATCTTTTATTCAATGTGTCTAGGAGATTGAACCACTTCCTTTATATAGTTTATAAGTAGGTGTTCACTTGAGAGTAAAACTCGCGCGAGCAGTTCTTGATAGTATTTCTCACAAGTGGACACTACGTCTGAGAGTGACTATCGGAGAACGACTTTTAAAGGCAACACCCAAACCTATGCGGAAATGTTTCGCGTTGATGTGAACAAACTCAGAAGCCGCCGCGTTTAGTAAAGTGCTGCGAATCCATCGCGGCGAAATATTCGCGGCGGCAGCGGATCCAACGCGGATCAGACGCGGCTGCCCATAAGCCGCCACGTATAAAAAACTGCTGAACAGCATTGGATCCGCTGCCGCCGCGAATATTCGCGTTGGTCTGTGGGAGCCTTTAACTCTCAGACACTGGACGCGTTGTAGATTGCTGTCGAGTGAACACATAGTAATATTATTATCCGACAGTTGCTTCCGAAATACGAACCAGCATCGTAGTCTGAAAGTGCTATCGCGAGACAGACCGAAAGGGACGGTCGAAGGACGAGACCTTCACCTTAATTAATTTTTACGAAGAGTGTTCAATACTGTGGAACACGAAAGATAGTGACAAGGAGAGGTTTTTAGGTGTCCGCCTCCGATTACTTTGGTTTTTGGATATATTTTAGAGGACTGAAAAATATCAAGTATGCTTTTAATTTTACTCCGTTTGCATATTTAGGGAGTGAAACCACACCTCAAAGTTCATAAGAAAAGGTACAAATGTAACTGACGACAAAAACATCATGCGTACAGCAAGTTATAGCGCAAATTAAATTTATATCAAGTTTTATTCAACACTGTGTTACAATATTCTTGAAACTAACAATAGGAACTTTTGTGCCTCTTCTTATGAATTCGGAGGAGTGGTTTATCCCCTAAATATGCAAACGGGTAAAAAAAAATGTATTTGTTAGTATTTCGGCCTCTAAAACATGTTCAAAAATCGAAGCAATCGGTGGCGGACACCTAGAAACCTCTGCTTGTAAGTTTTTGCACGCCCATGAATCATGATTACGATCTCACCTCACTCTTATACCGATATCTCGGAAACGATCAACACAGATGTACCTGATTCCGAATAAATATCAAAATATTTTTATGAATATCTCAAAAACTAAAGCCGACCACCGATTACACCAGTTTACAAAATAAATAAAAAAAATTTGCGCAGCAGATGTCACTATCTTTTTCTTATGTAAAATGGTCCCCTGATTCCGAAAATCACGTACCATCAAAATAGTATTTCTAGGGACCGGTTGACCGTATCCGGTCGTGCGTTCATTCAGTATGAAGTTTGAATGGAATGAAAGAAAATTCCTCGAATGATATAAAGTAGGTATATTATTATTTTTAAGAGCAAGATATTAACAAATACAAAATTTAATATTTCTTTCTAAAGAAATTGTTCTGTTTCTCATTTTTTGTTATTACTTTATTATTATAGGCGGTATCATAAATGCTTTTAATTTGTTTACAATTTATGATCCTTTACTGAAATTACTATTTTTAAACCAGTTTCACGAAGTCATGACTGACTAAGATGTCGGCATCTATAACAAACCTTTAAAAAGTGCTATTGTCTTCGCAGCAACAAGTATTCGCTAATTGTAATCGTAATTGTAATTGAAATTGTTTTGCACAATTACAATTGTAGGACTTTCATTTCCGGTACGGTTGAGAGCAGAAGTGTGAGTGAGCGGAGCGGAAGGAAAGGGCATAAAAGGTGGAAAAGTGGGAGTGGGGAGTGAAGGGATTGGTGAAAGGAATAGGGGGAGAGACGTAAGGGAAAGGAGAAAAAAGGTGCGGAAAAAGGAGGCAGGATAGAGAAGAAAACAGGGTGTAGAGGAGAAGATTGAGGTTAGGACAAGGCGGGAAAGGAACGCGAGTGAGAGAGAAAGAAAACAGAGGAGAGAAGGATAGAAGAGTAGAGAAGGAGGACAGTGGAGACATCGTGCGATAGGGAGAGGTAACGAGGAGACTGCATAGCAGTAGGTAAAGTAGGGAAGAAAGGAAAGAAAAGAGGTAGAAAGGAAGGTAGAAGAGAGGAATAAAGAATGGAAGGGAAAGAGGGTGAAAAGAGAGAGGTAGCAGGGAAGGAGAAGGTAGCAGCAGAAAAGGTAGTGGAGGAAAAGGAAGAGGAGGGAAAAAAGAAGGGTAGGAAAACAAATGCGGAGAGGTTGACAAGAGAAAGGACAGCAAGTGAAGGAAATGTGATAGAAATTAGAGAGATGTGGAAAAGAAAGAGGGAGAAAGAAGAGGAAAAGCAAGTGGAAGAGAGAGAGGGAGAGGAGGCTTTTTTAAAAAGTAGAAAGGTGCAAAGGTCTCCAGAGGAGAAAAGGGAAGAGGAAGGGAGAGGAGTGGAGAGATTGATAAGGGAAATGAGGGAAGAGGTGTGGAAAGATTTAAAGGAGGTAAAGCAGCAAGGGAGAGAGGTAAAAGAGGATATGGCAAAGTTAAGAGGGAAGATGGAAGAGTGGGAAGAAAAATGGAGAAGGGAAAAAGAGGAAATGGGGAGCAGAATGAAAAAAATGGAAAAAAGACTAGAGGAAGTGGGAAGAGAGGAGGAAAAGATAAAGGAGATAGAGGAAAGGTTAAGGAGAATGGAACAGGGGAGGGAAAGGGGGGAGGAAAATGGAGGAAAAGGATCGGGAGGGGACAGGACGGATAAGAGGACAGGAGGGGAAGAATGGGAAACGAGGGTAAAAGAGATGGAAAGAAGGCTAGAAATGAAGGAGAGAGAAGAGAAAAGGAAAAACAATGATAAAAGGGGTAGGCAGAGAGGGAACGGAGATGGAAAGGGCAAAAGCAGTGCTAGAGGTGATGGGAGTGCAAGGGAGAATAGAGAGAGTGAAAGAGATAGGAGGAAGAGGGAGACAGAAGGGGGAGGTGATGCTGGAGGTGAGGATGGGGAGTGAGGAGGACAAAAGAGAAATAATGAGGAATAAAGGAAAACTAAGGGGGAGAAAGGAGTGGATAGGAGATGACTTAACCTGGAAGGAAAGAAAGATGCAGTGGCGGTTAAGAGAGATAGGAGAGGAGGAGGGAAGAAAAGGGAAAAGAGTGAGGGTACACTACGGTCGGATAGAAATAGACGGGAAAACGTGGTTTTGGGATGAGCAGGGAGAGGTTCTAAGAGATTGGAGAAGGAGGGAGAGGAGAAGGACAGAAGGGGGAACAAGGGAAGAGCGAAAGGAAGGAGAGAGGAAGGAGGGAGGAGAGGTAGAAGGGAGAAAGGAAAGAGAGGGGACAAAAAACTAAGCGGGGTAAGGAAGGAGGAGGGAAGGAAAGATCAAGGGGGGGAAGTGAAAAGCTGGAAGATAGGATTTTGGAACGTAGCAGGACTGACAAATAAGGAGGAAGAGTTCTGGAAGGGGATAGGGGAATGGGAGGTAATAGTCTTGTTGGAGACATGGATAGAGGAGAAAGGATGGAGCAGGGTTAGGAACAGACTGCCGAAGGGATACAAATGGAGGGCACAATGGGCAAGCAGAAAGAATAGGAAAGGAAGAGCGATGGGGGGTATGATGATAGGAGTGAGGGAGGAAATGATAGGAATGCAGGAGAGAGGGCAGGAGGAAGAGGAAGGGATAATGGTGGAAAGAGTAAAGGCAGAGGAGCAGGAATGGACGGTGGTGGCGGTGTATGTGAACGGGGATATGGAGAGGAAGTTGGAAATTATTAGAGGGTGGATGGAAGGACAAAGGGAGGAAGGGGGAGTGGTAGTAGGAGGAGACTTCAATGCGAGAACAGGAAAGCAAGGGGGCAGGATAGAGGGAGAGGAGGAAGAGGAGGGAGAGGGAAGGAAGTCGAAAGATGGGAAGGTAAATGGGGACGGAAGGAAACTAATAAAGGTAGTAGAAGAGACGGGTTGGGAAATTTTTAATGGGAACATAAAGGGGGATGAAGAGGGGGAATATACATACACAGGAGGAAAGGGAGAAACGGTGATAGACTACGTGTTGGGGGATGACAGAACGAGGAGAGGGATAGAAAAGATGCAGGTAGGGGACAGAGTAGAGTCAGACCACCACCCGTTGGTGGTGACAATGAAGGAAGGAGGGGCGGGGAGGAGAAGGGGGAAAGAGAGGGAAAGAAAAGCAGGAAAGGGAAAATGGTCGGAGCGGATGAAGGAAGAATACGAGAAGGGGATGGGAGGGGCAAGTATAGGGAGGGGAGGGATACAGGAGGAAGTGAAAAAGGTGGAGGCAAGGATAAAGGAGGAGATGAAGAAGGGGGAGGAGGCGGGGGCTACAGAAAGGCAAAGAAGGAGGGAAGGATGGTGGGATAGAGAATGCAGGGAGAAAAAGAAGGAGGTGAGAAGAGAGTTAAGAAAGTGGAGAGGAAATAAGAGTAGGAGGGAGGAGTACAAGAGGGCAAGGAGGGAATACAAAGAGATGTGTGAAAAAAAGAAAGAGGAAGAGAAGGAGAGGGTGATAAGGGAAGTGGCGGAAGCAAAGACGGAGAACAAAGTCTGGGAGATAGTTAATAGGGGAAGAAAGACATGGAAAGGGGTGAACGAAGGAATAAGTAAGGAAGAGTGGAAGGAGTATTTTATGGGATTACTAGGGGGAGTGGAAAATAGGGTGAGGGTGGGAGGGGAAGAAGATAGGAGGAAGGAAAGGGAAGAAGGAATAAGTAAGGAAGAGATAAGGGGATCGATAAAGAAGCTAAAGGAGGGGAAGGCGATGGGAGGAGACGATATCCCGAATGAGGCGTGGAAGTTTGGGGGAGAGAAGGCGGTGGAGATAGCGTGGGAGATTTGTAGAAGAGTATGGGAAGGAGAGGGATGGCCACAGGGATGGAAGGAGGGGATTATAGTGCCATTGGCGAAAAAAGGAGGAGGAGAGGAGGTACACGATTATACAGGAGTGACGCTGATGCCGTCGGCATATAAAATATATGCAACGGTACTGGCAGGGAGATTGGAGAAGGAGGTGGAAGGGCAGAGGATGATTCCAAGCAATCAGGTCGGATTCAGGAAGGGAGTAGGGACAATGGACAACATATACGTATTAAACTACCTGGTAGGGAAACATATAAACAATAAGAAAGGAAAGATGATAGCGATGTTCGTTGACCTTAAAGCGGCATTCGACTCAGTAGATAGGAGAATTTTATGGGAGGCGATGGAAAAGAGAGGGGTGAGAGCAGGGTTAGTGGAAAGGGTGAGGGAAATATACGGGGAGACGATAAGTAGGGTGAAGGTGGGAGGGGAAATAGGAGAGAGCTTCTGGACGGCCAAAGGATTAAGACAGGGGTGTCCGCTAAGCCCAATCCTGTTTAATATATTAACAGCAGATCTGGACGAGGAGCTGAGGAAGGGAAGATGGGGAGGGGTGAAGGTGGGGCAGAGGAGGATATGTGCAATGGCATATGCAGATGATGTGGTGGTAATGGCGGAGAGGGAAGAAGAAATGGAAAGTATGATAAGGAGGATGGAAAAATATATGGAGAAGAAGAGGCTAGAGGTGAACGTGGGAAAAACGAAGATAATAAGATTCAGAAAAGGGGGAGGGAGAGAAAAAGGGATGGAATGGAGATGGAAGGGAAAGAGAATCGAAGAAGTAAAGGAATTTAAATATCTAGGATATGTAATTAAGAAAAATGGAGGGCAAGAGGCACACGTTAGGGATAGAGTGAGGAAAGCGGGGGTGATAATGAGGCAGGCATGGGGAATAGGAAAGAGAAAGTTTGGAAAGAAATGGAGTAGGAGGATGTGGCTCTTCGACACGCTAGTGTGGACGGTGTTAGGATATGGAGCGGAAGTATGGGGATGGAAGGAAAGAGAGGAAGTGGAGAGGGTACAGGAGAGGTACATAAGGTGGACGCTAGGGGTAGACTGGAGAACACCGGGATATATGATAAGGGAGGAGACGAAAAGGATGAAGTTAAGGACGTGGGCAGGAAGAAGAGCGTGGAAGTATGAGGAGAAATTGAGCAGGGGGGAGGGGGGGGGGGGAGCTAGCAAGACTATGCTGGGAAGAGGTAAGGGAAAAGAAGGAGGAAGAGATGAACACATGGGAGAGAGAGAGGAGAGAGTTTAAAATAGAAAGGGGGTGGCAGGAGGAGGGAGGGGGGGAAAGGAGGCGAAAGGGGTATGAAGAAATGGAAAAGGAAGACTGTAGGAAACAGGAAGAGGAGAGAAGAGAGAAAATAAAAGAATCAAGGTACAATAGATGGTACAGAGAAATAAGAACGGAAGGGGTACCGAAATACTTAGAAGCAGGATGGGGCGAGGAGAGATATGGAAGGATAGCGAGATTTAGGTTGGGAAACGAAATGAAGGGAGGATGGTATTGGGAAAAACAGGAGGAGAGGAGATGCAGGATTTGTGGAGGGGAGGAAGAAACATGGGAACACGTGTTGGAGAGATGTGCAAGGGAGGAGGAAAATGAGAGGGGAATAGGGGAAAAGATAAGAGAGATACTGGATGAAGGAGGAAAAGGGGAAGAATGGATGAAGAGGATGGAGAGAAAGAGGAAGGAGATAGTAGAAAGTGGGTGAGGGAGAGGGAGGAGGGAAGGGAAAAAAGGAAGGAGGAGGGAGTGACAGAAGGAATGGAGTGAAAGAAAGGAAATGAAAGTCGAAAGTGGTGGGAATAAGCGGAGGGGGGAGGACGGAGAAAGGGAGCGAAGGCGGCGAGACAGCGGGAGCGGCGAGAGGGAGAGAAAGAGAGGGAGAGAGGGAGAGGGAGAGAGAGAGAGAGAGGGAGAGAGAGATAGAGAGGGAGAGAGAGAGAGAGGGAGAGAGCGCGAGCGGCGGGGGAGCGAGATCGGAGAGCGAATAAGGCGAGAGCGGCGAAAGCGAATAAGGCGAGAGCGGCGAAAACGAATAAGGCGAGAGCGACGAAAGAGAATAAGGCGAGAGCGAAAAGAGCGGAAAATGGAATAAAGTAGATTAAGAATTAGGATAAGAATAGAGAATAAGGATAGGGAAAGAAGTTGTAAAGAGAGGAGAAGGAAAGGAGAATGTAAAACGTTAGGGGAAACATTAAACATATACATACAATTACAATTGTAATTGTAATTGCCCCACAGTTACATGTGACAATTACAATGTAATTGCTGTGCACAATTACAATTGTAATTGTAATTGCCCCACAGTTACATCTAACAATTATAATGTAATTGCTGTGCACAATTACAATTGTAATTGTGATTACCATGTAATTTCTCTGCACAATTACAATTGTAATTGGGATTACACTGTAATTGCTCTACAAAATTACAATTGTAATTGTAATTGTGCAGATCAATTACATTGTAATTAAAATTACATGTAATTGCAAATTATAATGTAATTGCTAAATAAAATGATTCCGAATTTCGACCGAAGTAATGTTTAATTTTAAAAATAAATGTTATCGGCGCGTAGGCTCGGTCAATTACATAAAAGTTATTTTGCAATTTTAAGTTCAAATTTCCAACGTTTCGGTCATAATTGAGACCATTATCAAGGAAATAATAATTTAAAACGAAAACTGCGTTCACTTTTATAAACTCCGCAACGTATTCGACGTGCGAAACATGAGTCGGTTGGCGGGTGACTGAGGTAAACAGCCAACAGCAGGCATGAACACCAGAGGGTAAAACCAAGTATGGTCTACACGGCGACATATAGTGAGAACCGTTAGTTGTTATGACAAATTGAAAAACAAAAACTAAACCACCTCTCAACAAAATGCCAAAACACAGATTCTTGTCCTAAAAACAAATGTCAAAAACCAAAAATACATATTACATATGTAACCGTTATACCGCGGGGTTACCGGTGGGACGGTGGAGGAACCGTATCGCCAGCTCAGGACGGTGGTCCAGGGCCGCCGATCGAATGAATTGGTACGCAGAGGTAGGGTGGAGTACGAGAGTTTATTCACGCTGAGGTTGTACAGAGTATCCCGGCCAGGTCTATGCTGGCAAACAGAGTATGCACGGCTTAAACCTAGACTTAGCCTATCGCGGGTATCGGCGCGTATCGCGGCGCGGATCGCGTCGCGTACTTCGGGGCGTGGGTCGGCGGCGCGTATCGCGGCGCGTGTCGTGGCGCGTATCTCGGTGCGTGTCTCGATGGTCGATTCGGCGAGAGGGGAGGGGAAAGACGATTTGACCCTTCGGTGTCCAGGCGGGCCAACCCTGCCAATGGACCCTGGTCGGAGAGTCGGGGGGGTTCCGGTCACCCAGTGGGCACAGCCCGCGGGTGAGTCGGCGACTGTAAGGACGCTCTCGAGAACAGAGATAACTCTGTTCGGGAGATCGATGGCGGTTATCGGTATTTCGTCCAGAGGATGGCTCACGCTGTCCTTCTGGGAACCGTGGAGGTATGGAGGCAAAAAAAGATGCACAGAGACTCAGTCTGTGGACGCACGAGAACTGGTGTAAAACATGGGCGCTTGGCTTTCGCAAGAACGAGTGTTACTGCACAAGGACGTGGAATCGCACAGAAGGTCTCCGGGAGAGGCGTACTGTGTACTAAACGCTCTAGGCGGTCTCTGTCAATTAGGCCTATGCCCTCGACCTTTATGTCCTCGTCCGCACATTTTCGGCAGCGAGAGAGTCTCTCTTTGTGAATCCCTCTCGCGCCAGTTCTCGGTATTGCGGGCGAGTGGTGGGGGGCAAGACCGTTGGCGTCGCGCGGTACGCTCTGCCTCGGTCGGGCGCGGGGTGGGGGGTAAGATCGTCGTCCCACCGGCGTAACTCGTTACATCACCTCCTCCCTTCGGAGGACGCGATCTTACCCCCACTCTCCCACAGACCTCTGTGCGTGGTGTTCGGTTTTATTCTTAAATCTATCCTTAGTCTACTGTACATTTATTCTAACTTAGTCTACTTAACCTACTTACATTTTTACTTAAACCTACTTAAAATAGTTACTTAACCTACTTATTGTGGGGGCTGAGGGTGAGGGAGGAAGCTGACCCGCATTTGTTGCCGCCGCAACATCTTTACCTCCATGTATCCCCCGGGCGTGGGGATCCGGTACCTCCGGCCGACCTGGAAGGCCGGTAGGTCCAGCCGGAGGTTCTGGGAGGTGGCCGGGTGATATGACCACGGCGCTGCGGCGGTCGTCGGGGGAGGGGATGGCGGTGCTGGCGGCTGCGGCGGTGGCGTCGGCTCCGTCCTCGGCTGCCTCGGTGGTGGAGCCGTAGGCCTCGGCGGTGGGGGTCCTGGCGGCTCCGTCGGTGTCGAGGACAGCTCCCTCGGTGTCGGTGGCGGCCTTGGTGGCGGTGGCTGGGCAGTCGGGGTGGGGGGTAGGACGAGGTCCATTAGGGCCGGGGGGTTCCGGGGACGGGGCGGCGGCCTTGGTCGCTGCGTCGGCGGTGTCCGGGCTGGTGGCTGTTGCTGCGGCGTCGGGGCTGGTGGCTGCTGCTTTGGCGTCTCCATTGCCTTCCAAGGCGGTGGCGGTGCTTGCAGCAGCGCTGCCAGTAGGGAGGCGGCCGGTCCCGTCTCGTCCTCGGTGGGCTGGTTGGCCTCGGGGTTTGGGCACGGTGTTGGCAGGATCGGCGGGGGCAGCCGACTCTTCTCCACCTCCTCGACGAGGGTGATCCCCATCGTCGAGGAGGGTTTCCTGGCCGGTGGTTTCGGCCTGGCCGGTGGTCTTCGTGTCGGAGGTGGGGGTCCGCCGAAGTCGAGCCGCCGTTTGGCTGCGGGGGCGACTTGCGGGGGGTTCCCCGGCCGTTTCCGGAGCCGGCACTCGGCGGGCCGTTCGGCGTTTTCGGCCTTCATGGCCACTGCCTGTTTCCTGGTGGTCTCGTGTGCGATTCTCGGCTTTGGGGCCATTTTCCCGTAATTTTGCCTTTTTCTCCTCCGGTGCGCCGCGGGCCTTATCTAGTTCTTCGCGCTCCTTTCTGCAGCGCGAAACTAGTCCCGCGGCGCTTATCGCCGAAGCCACCTGGTGGTTGTAATTAGGGGCTGTTTTGAGTTTGGTGGCTTCGGCGGCTTCGCGCTCAATCGCTTGCGCGGGGGGGGGGCGGTGGCTTGGTCGGCGGTGGTGGGAGCTCGCGTCCCGATAGGGATGCCTCCCTCCTCTCCTCCGCAGGGCTTGAGGTCCTGGAGGTGGGCCCTTCGGGGGGACTTCCTTCCGCTCCGCAGCAGGACCAGGTTTGGCCCCACGTATTCCTTTACTACGTGGGGCCCTGAGAACTTCGGTGCCAGTTTTGCGTTGAAGTTCTTGGCCGCGGACGACAAGGGGTGCTCTCGGAGCATGACCTTGTCGCCGATCTGCGGCCGCCAGTCCCGCCGCCGGAGGTTGTAGGATTTCTTCTGCGTCTCTGTGGCCTGGGCTTGCGCGTGGCGGGCGAGGCGGATAGCCTCGCGTAGCCGGTCGACGTCGTCGTTGCGGTCGGTGCTCCGGTCATCGGTGTCTTCCTCGGCGATCGCGGTCGGTGGTTGGCGGAGGGCCCCGGGGGTTGCTGGTTCCCGGCCGTAGTTTAGGTACGCCGGGGTATATCCGGTGGAGTCATGTCGCGCGGTGTTGTAGGCGAACATGACTTCCGGCAGCCAATGGTCCCAGTGGCGATGGTCTCCGTCGGTCAATTGCGCGATCATCGTCTTGATGACGCGGTTGACCCTCTCCACTGGGTTGCACTGGGGGGTGTACGGGGGCGTCCGCCGGTGTTCTATGCCGTATGTCCGGAGCAGTCCCGTGAAATCCCTGCTCTCGTACTGCCGGCCGTTGTCCGTGATTACTCGCCGAGGGCATCCGAACCGGAGCACGACCCTCTCCTTTAGGGCCCTGGTGACGGCGGGGGCGGTGGCCTGTCGCAGTGGTTGGATCTCGACCCACTTGCTGAATTTGTCTTGCATCACGGCCAGCATGGTAAATCCTTTCGCTGACCGTGGCAAGGGTCCCACTAGATCGACGGCCACCACGTCCCACGGGTTTGCTGCGGGCGTCGTCTGCATACCGCCCGCGGGCGCTCGCTGGAGTGCCTTATATTCGAGGCATTTTTGGCAGCGTCGGACGTATCGCTTCGCGTCGCGGATCATTCCCGGCCAGAAGTAGCGTTGCGATAGCCGCGCTGCCGTTTTGCTGCCTCCTAGGTGTCCGGCGGTGGGTGCGTCGTGATTTTCCCGGAGTACGGCTTCTCGGAGCGGCTGGGGCACGCACCACTTCCAGTCCAGCTCGGTTCGGGGGCCGTGGGCGTCCGAGATGTGGCGGTACAGGTGCCCCTCCACGATGTGGTACTCCGGGTAACGGTGGGGTTCGTTTTCGGCGGCCGTTTTCATGCGGTCGTACCACTGGCAGCCGGTTGGCGCCTCCACGCTGGTGACCTCTGCTGCTTTGGAGTCGCCTTCGGGTTGCCGGGAGAGGGCGTCGGCGACCAGGTTATTGGCCCCTTTCCGGTACTGGACGTCGAGGTCGTACTCCTGCAGCTCGAGGCCCCAGCGGGCCAACCGGCCGGAGGGGTTGTCCATTGTCCGCAACCATTTTAATGACTGGTGGTCGGTCAGGACGGTAAAGTGGTACCCCTCCAGGTACGGCCGCATCTTCCGGATGCCCCAGACGACCGCGAGGCACTCCTTCTCGGTTACCGAGTAGTTTCTCTCGGCGGGGCTCAGCGTGCGGCTCGCGTATGAAATAACGCGTTCTTCGCCTTGCAGCTCCTGCGTTAAAACCGCGCCGAGCCCCTCGTTGCTCGCGTCCGTCTGGAGCGTGAAGGGTAGTGTGAAGTCGGGGCAGGCGAGTACGGGGGCGGTTGCCAGCTGTTGTCGGAGGGCCTCGAACGCCTTCTCCTCGTTTTCGCCCCATGTCCACCGTACTTTCTTTTGAAGTAGGTGGTTAAGTGGGGCGGCGATGTCCGTGAATCGGGGAATAAATCGCCGGTACCAGGATACCATGCCCAAAAACCTTCGAAGTTCTTTTAGGTTCGTGGGGGCGGGTATCCTGGCGATGGCCTGCACTTTCTCTGGGTCGGTCGCTACTCCCTGGTCGGTGACGGTGTGGCCGAGGTACTGCAGCTCGGTTCGGCCGAACTGGCATTTCTCCTTGTTCAGCCGTAGTCCGGCCGCCCGTAGCCGCTGCAGCACCTCGCGGAGGTTGTCCAGGTGTTCCTCGAAGGTGCTCCCGAGCACGATGATGTCATCGAGGTAGGCGAATGCCCGCGGCTCCAGCCGCGGGCCGATGACCTGGTCTAGGAGGCGTTGGAAGGTGGCCGGCGCGGAGTGTAGCCCGAAAGGCATCACTCTGAACTGGAACAGCCCCCTCCCCGGTACGGTGAATGCGGTGATCGGGCGACTCTCCGGGTCAAGAGGCACCTGCCAATATCCGTTGGCCAGGTCTATCGTGGAGATGTACCGCGCCCCCCGTAATTTCTCCAGGGTAGCCTGGACCTGGGGCAGCGGGTACGCGTCTTTTTCGGTGACCTCGTTGACCCGGCGAAAGTCGATACAAAACCTACGCTTTCCGTTTTTTTTCTTGACCACCACGACCGGGGAGCTCCATGGGCTGTTCGAGGGTTCGATGATGCCCTCCGTGAGCATTCGGGTGACCTCCTCGTCGATAATGGCTTGGGTGGCGGGATTTCTCGGCGTGTACCGGTGCTTAACCGGCTCCGCGCCTGCCTTTAGTCGGATGCGGTGTTTGGCCATGTTGGTGAGGCCGGGCAGCTGGTCGAAGTGGCCGAGCTCCTCTACGAGGAATGCTTCCAGCCGCTGCCTTTGCTCCCTGGTGCATCCTCGTAGGCCGGGGTTAGCTTCGACGGTGGCGGTTTCCTCTCGTGGTTTCCACCGCAGTTGTTGGATTTGTAGGGTCATCCCCACGATCCGTTGCACGTCGACACCGAGGAGTACGTCGTGTGATAGGTTTGGGAGGACCGCGCATCGGAAGGCGTGTACTTCAGCTCCGATTTGCGCGGTCAAGATTATCTCCTCGGTGAGTTGCTCCGTTGCGCCGTTGGCCACTCGGACGAGTCGGTCCGTCGTGGTTCCGGGGCTCCCGCGCTCTTGACACCAATTGGCCATCGTGGGGCTCACGTATGATTGTGAGGCCCCCGTGTCGACGAGCGCCTGGAACCACTGGTCGTGGACCTTGATCGGTATGAATGGCCGGTCATCGTCGTTTACTCCCTTCGAGGCCGTCTGGGTGGAGTGTTCCGGTCGGTGCCTCGTCCGCCGGCTCCGTTGGCGTTTCCCGACGGTCCCTGGCATCTGCAGTCTCGGGAGGCTCGCCCCTCGGTTCCGCAGCGACTGCAAAACAGCCGTGCTGGCCGGCGGCAGTCTTGGCGGTAGTGTCCGCGTTGACCGCACCTCCAGCAGCAGTCCTCCCTCTGGTAGTCGTCGCCGACCACGGCGAGCCGCTGGTATCCCCGGATTTTTTGGGGTTCGTCCGGGGCTTTAGTCGGGGCTCTGGCCTTTTCGTCGGCTCGTGCTCGTTCGTGGTCGGTTGCCAGGTCGATGAGGTCGGGCAAAGTGTCGAAGTCCTTCCGGTGGATAAACAGCCGGTACTCTGGGCGGAGGTTCGAATAGACCCACTCTAACTGGTCTTCTTCCGAGATTCCCCCGTGGCGGCGCATCAGCAGCCGTAGGTGGTCGGCAAAGTCGGCCGCGGTTTCGGTCGACTCTTGGAGGCGTCGGTGGATGGCTTTCTCCAACTCTTGCCGTGTTCGCCGCGGCATGAACCTCCGCTTGAAGGCTGGCAAGAACTTGTCCCACGTCGGGAGATTTTGTTTCTCGACGCGGAACCAGTGCAGTGCCACGCCTTTTAGTATTGCGGGGAGGCATCGTAAAATTTGTTCGGGGGCGACCTCGTAGCTATCCTGGAGGTCTTCGAGCTGCTCCAGGAAGTCCTCGGCGCCCTTTCCTCCGTCATAATGACCTCCCCACCTTCGTACTCGGTCCATCATGTATTGGACGGGGGGTGGACCATGGTCGCTCGCTGCCTCTGTTTTCCCCTTAGTTTTGGGGGAAAAACTGACGAGCGGCGTTTCTTCGGGGTCCGGAGCGTTCTCTACAGTGGCTACCGTGGAGATCGCTTTGGACGTGGTGGGTGGGATGTCTGCTTCGATGTCCCGCTGCATGGTGGTGTTGCGAAGGTGCGCCACTATTCGCGCTCGTAGCGCGTCGATGGATCCGGTGGTGTCGAGCTTGTATGACACCGCGAGCTCGACGAGGTCGGCTTTGGACTTTTCGTACACCCAGCTGACCCCCGTCATTCGATCGTCCTCCGTACTTTTGTAAGTCCCTGTTTGGGCGCCAAAATGTATCCGTTATACCGCGGGGTTACCGGTGGGACGGTGGAGGAACCGTATCGCCAGCTCAGGACGGTGGTCCAGGGCCGCCGATCGAATGAATTGGTACGCAGAGGTAGGGTGGAGTACGAGAGTTTATTCACGCTGAGGTTGTACAGAGTATCCCGGCCAGGTCTATGCTGGCAAACAGAGTATGCACGGCTTAAACCTAGACTTAGCCTATCGCGGGTATCGGCGCGTATCGCGGCGCGGATCGCGTCGCGTACTTCGGGGCGTGGGTCGGCGGCGCGTATCGCGGCGCGTGTCGTGGCGCGTATCTCGGTGCGTGTCTCGATGGTCGATTCGGCGAGAGGGGAGGGGAAAGACGATTTGACCCTTCGGTGTCCAGGCGGGCCAACCCTGCCAATGGACCCTGGTCGGAGAGTCGGGGGGGTTCCGGTCACCCAGTGGGCACAGCCCGCGGGTGAGTCGGCGACTGTAAGGACGCTCTCGAGAACAGAGATAACTCTGTTCGGGAGATCGATGGCGGTTATCGGTATTTCGTCCAGAGGATGGCTCACGCTGTCCTTCTGGGAACCGTGGAGGTATGGAGGCAAAAAAAGATGCACAGAGACTCAGTCTGTGGACGCACGAGAACTGGTGTAAAACACGGGCGCTTGGCTTTCGCAAGAACGAGTGTTACTGCACAAGGACGTGGAATCGCACAGAAGGTCTCCGGGAGAGGCGTACTGTGTACTAAACGCTCTAGGCGGTCTCTGTCAATTAGGCCTATGCCCTCGACCTTTATGTCCTCGTCCGCACATTTTCGGCAGCGAGAGAGTCTCTCTTTGTGAATCCCTCTCGCGCCAGTTCTCGGTATTGCGGGCGAGTGGTGGGGGGCAAGACCGTTGGCGTCGCGCGGTACGCTCTGCCTCGGTCGGGCGCGGGGTGGGGGGTAAGATCGTCGTCCCACCGGCGTAACTCGTTACACATATAAATATGTAATATTGTCCAAATCATAAAACAGGGGAAACAAAAGAAACTCTAATAGAGAGATTATGACCGAAACGTTGGAAATTTGAACTTAAAATTGAGGCATTTGATGGAAAAAGGGCACATACGCCAAAATGCCATTTCAAGAAAATCGATTTCAAAGTTTTCATTACAGTATAACTTAATAAAAAGTAATGCAATTAAATCCAATTTTTTCAAGGATGTAGTTACCGTGTCCTTCAAACGTTCTGAAAACAGAAGTCATGATTTGAAAATGATATGTGTCTTTATTTATAAGTTTCAAGCAAGTGATTTATGTGCCCTTATTCCGTAAATATGGTAAATTCGTAAAAAAATTGCTTCTTTGTTTAGTTATTTAAATATAATTTTGTTTACTTTCTTCGTTACGCATTTTTTTTACATTCCTTAAATACAAAATACAAAATGAAGCAAAAAAATAAACAAAAAATGTAATGTTTTAAGTAAGTATTAGTTTCTTCGATTTTTTGCAGCAAGCTGTCTTACAAATCAATTTTTTATTTCTTAAATTAACTTCTTTCCATGCGGATTCGATACTCGCCTCACTTTCCATATTTCCTCGCTTACACAATCATCTATGAAACAAAAGTACGATTATTGCATGACAGCACGGTTGCGCGACCGCTCAGCGACTATGAAGCTGCGAGTCGATCACGCTACGTGATAAAACAGCATCTAGCTAATCTGAACGCGAGAGAAGTAATGTCCTTGATATATTATATACATAACACATACCTGAGTCGATTTAAACGATTTAAGGAAAAAGGGCACATAGGCTTATGTGCCCTTTTTCCATCAAATGCCTCAATTGCAAAATAACTTTTATGTAATTGACCGAGCCTACGCGCCGATAACATTTATTTTTGTAATTGCTAAATGCATTACATGTAATTGCTTTTTAATCGGAATTACTCTGTAATTGCAATGAAAGTAATTGATTACATAATCAATTACAAATGTAATTGATTATGCCCAACTCTGATTATAAGCGCGCTCTATGTTACTTGAATAAAGAAATAACGAATACATATAAATAAATACATTGCTCATTAATTCAATTATTACTCCTCATATTTCAATACAAATAATATTAATAAAAAGAATTAAAAAAATATATATACAGGGTGTCCCAAAAATGCTGCGGTTCCTTAAAGGGGGTGATTCGGGGGGTGATTGCAAACAACTTTTTCCTTTGCGAAAATGCCCTCCGAGGTTTCGTTAACGAGATATTAATAAAAAGCACCGACCAATCAGAGCGCGAGCCTTCCGCTGGAGGTCCCGCGCTAGCGTGGCCGCGCGCCGGGCCGCGCTGCGACTACGAACAAGCAAGGCGGCATGCATCGAAGGAAATTGCGTAGAATGGCAAATGAAAAAGACGTAACAAAAAAATCCAACCTTTTGCCATGGTTTGTTTGCCATTTAAAGTGAATAATGAATAAAGGATAAATGGATGAAAATCACGTGTAACGTAAAAAGACGAATACACATTTTTTTTAGAAGATTCGAAAATAATAATTATTTGAAGTGGGAGGATAAGGAATACGTAAAATTCCTTGTGTTAATAACATATCCACGAAAAGGTAATGTAACAGGAAATTAACGAAAAGTGATCGTAGTTCGTTATTGTGATAAAAATCCGTAACTCAATAACGGCCAGCACTGTTGCTGATAACGAATAAGTCTGTTTAAAAAGCCCGAATAAATATTTTCGTACGAGAATTTTGAGAATTATCGCCGGAAATAAGCCATAGCTTGCGTTAAATTTAAAAATGAATGATCACCATTAAAGTAACTAAAACTCACCCTTGTAGAAAATTCACCTGCAACTTGAAAACTTGTGTCACTGGGTCACTGAACCGATCCTGGTCATCGATGGACGAGCCCAGTGCACAGCTGATCCCAGGTATACGACACTACCCAAAGTTAAGGGTCGCAATGTCAGGTGCGTCCAGATCAACGTACCGAATATTCACTTCACTGCACGGCTACTAACACTGGTCACTTAATTTATTTTTCATGGAACGTGTTGTTGCTACGTTCTAAAAATTGGTGGAAATGAATTTTTACTTGGCGTTCGGAGCCGTGGGTAATTCCCGCGCAAATTCTCACGCTGCAGCACTTGCGTCCTCATTGATCGGGGGGTACACACAGAACATCGCGTAATACTCTTGAGCAGAGAACATTTGTCTGCGACGCGATTGCTGACTGCTGACTGACATGATTTTTTCCAAGCGACTTCTTCTACCACCAAATAGTTTCTCTCGTTCCATTATGAGTTGACCCCCACCAGGCCAAGAGGCTTCAGGTAAAAAGAAGCCAGCACATTTTCGGAACACACGTGTTTTGCAGAAGTGCAACGAAAACTTTCACAGAAGCCCGCGCTCCGTCCTTCTACTGCCAATGTACCCATTGCTTCGAGATAGAAAACAGACACCACGTGTATCGGTTCGAAAGGGTCCGAAGAGAAGAGAAACAGAAAGTCTTCGAGTTGCTATAAAGAAAAAAATCCTGCTTCCTGTTTCCCTTTTCCGATACCCTGAGTTCACGTCTGCTACGAGGCGGAACCAAGTAAGTCATAAATTATCCGAAACTGTAGGAAACCGTTCTCTACCGCCGACTTGCGGGACAATACGGTCATAAACCGCGACCCTGGCGAAATGCTCTGGCTGATCAGCCTGATTAATTTTGGAGAACTAGAAATTACAGAGTATTATCCAGCATCAATACGTCTCGCGGAGAGACACAGGAAAAGAAGGGATAGTCCGCTGACTGCGCGTAGTCCCGCCTGCTTCGTCCCACCCTCAAATTAAAGACGGATCCCTTATCTCTCGAGTATAAACACGTGCTCGAATTTCAAAACACAAGCACGCATCGACGTATTCGGTACGAGAGACTGTGGGCTTGAGGTCCGATTGGCCCCAAACTAACCAATCTGCCCTGCATCCCTCCCAAACGGCCACTGTCCTGAAGAGGCCCTCTTCACAGCGATATCTCCTCCACAAGGCCCACCTTCTCTCGCACGGAATACGTCGACGCATGCTTTTGTTTGGAAATTTGAGCGCGTGTTTAGACACGAGAGATAATAAGGCCCGATTGGTTAGTTCAGGACCAATCGAACTTCAAACCCGCCTTCTCTCCAACGGAATATGTCGACGCGTGCTTTTGTTTGAAAATTCGAGCGCGTGTTTAGACACGAGAGATAAGGGATCCGTCTTTAATTTGAGGGTAGGACGAAGCAGGCGGGACTACGCGCAGTCAGCGGACTATCCCTTCTTTTCCTGTGTCTCTCCGCGAGACGTATTGATGCTGGATAATACTCTGTAATTTCTAGTTCTCCAAAATTAATCAGGCTGATCAGCCAGAGCATTTCGCCAGGGTCGCGGTTTATGACCGTATTGTCCCGCAAGTCGGCGGTAGAGAACGGTTTCCTACAGTTTCGGATAATTTATGACTTAATTGGTTCCGCCTCGTAGCAGACGTGAACTCAGGGTGTCAGAAAGGGGAAACAGGAATGGTATGCATTTTCTTCTTTATAGCAACTCGAAGACTTTCTGCGTCTCTTCCCTTCGGACCCTTTCGAACCGATACACGTGGTGTCTGTTTTCTATCTCGAAGCAATGGGTACATTGGCAGTAGAAGGACGGAGCGCGGGCTTTTGTGAAAGTTTTCGTTGCACTTCTGCAAAACACGTGTGTTCCGAAAATGTGCTGGCTTCTTTTTACCTAAAGCCTCTTGGCTTGGTGGGAGTTAACTCATAATGGAACCAGAGAAGCTACTTGGGGGTAGCGGAAGTTGCTTGGAAAAAATCCTGTCAGCCAGCTAGAAATCGCGTTGCAGAAATGTACACAGCCCAGGAATACTACCGTATGTTCTGGGTCTACGCCCGGAACGACGGGAACGCAAGTGCTGCTGCGCGAGCATTTGCGCTAGAATATCCCAATATCGAAACACCAAGCGAGGATACGTTTCGTCGGTTAGCGTCGCGGCTTTAAAACGTAGGAACAACACGTTCCATAAAAAGTAAATAAAGTGATCAGTGTTAGTAGCCGTGCAGTGAAGTAAATATTCGGTACGTTGACCTGGACGCACCTGACATTGCGACCCTTAACTTTGGGTAGTGTCGTATACCTGGGATCAGCTGTGCACTGGGCTCGTCCATCGATGACCAGGATCGGTTCAGTGACCCAGTGACACAAGTTTTCAAGTTGCAGGTGAATTTTCTACAAGGGTGAGTTTTAGTTACTTTAATGGTGACCATTCATTTTTAAATTTAACGCAAGCTATGGCTTATTTCCGGCGATAATTCTCAAAATTCTCGTACGAAAATATTTATTCGGGCTTTTTAAACAGACTTATTCATTATCAGCAACAGTGCTGGCCGTTATTGAGTTACGGATTTTTAGCACAATAACGAACTACGATCACTTTTCGTTAATTTCCTGTTACATTACCTTTTCGTGGATATGTTATTAACACAAGGAATTTTACGTATTCCTTATCCTCCCACTTCAAATAATTATTATTTTCGAAACTTCTAAAAAAAATGTGTATTCGTCTTTTTACGTTACACGTGATTTTCATCCATTTATCCTTTATTCATTATTCACTTTAAATGGCAAACAAACCATGGCAAAAGGTTGGATTTTTTTGTTACGTCTTTTTCATTTGCCATTCTACGCAATTTCCTTCGATGCATGCCGCCTTGCTTGTTCGTAGTCGCAGCGCGGCCCGGCGCGCGGCCACGCTAGCGCGGGACCTCCAGCGGAAGGCTCGCGCTCTGATTGGTCGGTGCTTTTTATTAATATCTTGTTAACGAAACCTCGGAGGGCATTTTCGCAAAGGAAAAAGTTGTTTGCAATCACCCCCCGAATCACCCCCTTTAAGGAACCGCAGCATTTTTGGGACACCCTGTATATGTATATATACATATAATGTACACTTTAATACATTTATACATTCAAACCTACAAACATATACTATGCAACGGAATTCTCGCAGGGCTCGAGGGACTCGTCGGACTCAAGCTCGAGGAGCTCGTGGGTATCGAGTTCGGGGATACGATAATGTCCCCACGGAAGGGTGCTCACCCGATCAGCCAGAATACATCGTTTATCGTCGAATGGGCTGAGAGCGTTCTTTTCCTCGCTCACGGAATACACCACGTGCAGCCTAGATCTTATATTTATCTGGCGAACCGCTTTCTCGGTGAGATTGCGAAGACAATGAATGTAATCGTCGAATTGTACATCATTCGCGACCACGTGTCTCCGCACACCCTTCACTTTTTTAATCTCACACGTAGCCCTCACTGCAGCGTTAAACGTCCTAGTCGCATACATTTTAGACCGCAATCCGACGAACTCGGTCATTAAGGCTCCGTTATTCTCATCTTTCATGAGCCCCGGAACCTTTTTATTTACGCGAGGCATACCATACGGATTGTCCACCGCGTAATCGCTCGTGTCGAATCGGTCGACGTCACACTTAATTGATTCATACGCATCCTCGCATTCCACGCTATATATCAAACTGTCGTTATCGGTGTACAGAACCTTACACCGATCACCGAACCTCGCACGCATATATGAATAATGAAATTCATACAAACATTCCTTAGAAATATCAAGCACACTCATATCCACATATATTGGTTTATCGAACTTCACTTTTAGTTTTCGCATTTCGATTGCCACTAACTGCTCGGAGAAGATCGTTCGACTGTGAAAGTTTGGTTTCGCGATCAGCGTTTCCGCGCCGTAACGACCGTCCCACTTAGTCACTAGTCGCACGTCTACGCGATTCCGCACGCTCTCCATTGTCTTACCATACACCGCGTTGTTCATTAATTTATATAAAGTCTTTTGAAATTCACTCGTGGCTCGCGTCCTCAAATCAGTGTTCAATTGGATGTACTCGCGCAACCAATGCGACTGATCGAACCGCAACACCCGATGAATTCGCGTCACGCGTAAACCATGTCGCACGCACTGTTTCAGGTAGCGATAGTGAATTACGTATCGCTCCTTATCGTCGAGCGTGGCAAGCAGCTTAGTCTGTTTTCTTTCTGGCGCGTGCTCGCGTACAGGGCAGAATGGCAGGTCGGCGTGTGCGTCGTGAATCTCCTTGGGATACTCGATGTCCACCTCCAACAGGTATCCCTCGGGTCCATAGTCGTCAGGCATGGATGATACGTCGAGCGCGTCTACCGTCGCATCGTCCACCCATGGAAACCCTCCGTGCGGCATAGCCTGCGACATCGCCCATCCGTACAAGTTGTTGACGTCGAAATACATCAGGTACGTCGACGGCTTCGACTCGTCGTACATCGCTGCCGGCAGGTACTTGTTATTGGCACGCGCGTACCTGTGCGAGCACTGACTCAGACCACCGCGTATGCCACGCTCCACGAACAGTAGCATGTCCACGTCCGTCAGAAGCTCTAATTGTACACCGGTGTACTTGAGCATCGCGTCCCACGTGAAACTCGGCAGCGTAAAATAATGCGCGGGATCCAGATCGTAACTCGCGATACAGTCGATGCGGAAACTCTCGAATACGTCGGCGAGTAACAGCACATCTGTTTTCAAGTACAAATCACTGTACTCGCCCAATGTCTGTACGCGAAAAGTATTCCACACGTTCACGGCGTGCGCGTAATCAGGCTCCGACGCGACGGTATCGTTCAACCGATTATAGAATGCTTCGCGGGACGGTAAACACGTATCATTGAGTTTGGCGTATGACGATACATAGTCGTACGGGAAGACGCCCTTCCTGGTCAGGAGATAGAACTGATCGTCCGAAAGGGATTGAAACTCGCATCGTAGAATCGCGAGTCGTTCTTTGCCAAGGTCCGAAGCGAGTTTCTCCAGACTAGTGGCTAAGATCTTCAACGAATCTACGAATGGAAACTTCAATCCCCTCTTCCAATCGTTGTTCTCGGCGTCGATTCCCTTGACGTGTTTCGTGAACGATATGTATCGCTCCTTCGTTACCGGCAGCAGGTCGATCTGCCCCTCGAACGCGGACGCCAACTCCTTAATTACGAAATGCGCGTCGTAGCCTGATAGATTGTGGAATACTACCGGGATCGTGTACGATCGTTGAAATTGTAAATTACACGATACGTGGGCCGCGCCTCGGTATTCACCCGTCGAGTGGCAATGATCGCGCACTTTTTTGTCCGTATCGACGAATGGTTTTCCGCACATGTGGCACACGCTCGCGTCATTAAAACTTCGCCACTGTTGCCTCGTCAGCGGGATCATCGGTTTCGCGTTCCGCAACCAAGAATACGCAATGTTCGCAAAGTCTCGAAGTTCGCGCACGAACCATTTCACGCACTCGGAGTCGTGACGATACGCGCGATAACGGCACAGAGACGCGTCGGTGGAACAATGAATGTAGTATCCCACGCTGTACGCTCTGTGTTGCTGGTACGTGTACGTACGACTCCGCTCCGCAGGCTCGACGTCCTCCAGCATGCTTTCGAAGTCCGCGTACACGACGAATGGTGCTCGTTCCTTATTCTTGAAGTTTTTGAACTGCAACCATTTGTCATCAGCGGACGGCAATTCGACGGCACACTCGTTCAGTCGCTGGCAGTCCACGGTGTGTTTACTTAGTCGCTCGGGCGAATAGAAGAAGTTGAGACACCTGCAACGATAATAGCATTAATAATGACCATAAGAATAAATAATATGCCGATCGAAATATTTTTACTCACCTCTCGCAAACGAAAACTTGATGTCCATGAGTGCCGAGTTGCTGCGATTTGAGCCTCGACATACTTCGAATGCTTGCGAAATGGTAATGTTTTGGGTCTTTGGAATTCTGCACCAGTAGCAGGTTCGCGTGACTATCCCGCTTATCCTCAGTCAAACGCAGAGGCCTGCAGCTTTCGTCGTTCCAGGTGTACACGTTAACCGACACGTTGTTCAACCTCTCGAATTTCGTCAGCTAAGTACCAAAGTACCGTCGAGTAATGAGGGTACCAGTGATGTGTACGTAAAATACGCAACGTATAATACGTACGTATTATACACATGTATTATACACGTAAATTACTGTAATTTACGTGCGCTAGTGACAGAATTAGCGGATTGGTCGGAGTATTCACCGCGGTGGGGAACCGAAGACCCGCGAACCAATCAGCGGGGAGAACAGCGATACCACGGTGGTGTGGCGCGAGATTTATCCTTAAGGAATTGGTAGCGTTTAAGACTCCAAACTTTCCTTTATTACATAAAGAGATTTATGTTGTTACCTACCTCGAGTGCTTCCTTTGTGGACCTGCCCCGGCGATATAGAGCCTAGTAGGAAGTACCCCATATATTTTTCAAGCTTTATTTATTATATAACTTTGGTTATGTCATTTATGTAATTTACGTGTAATTTACACGTAACGTAAATTACGTGGTTTTCTAGTGATTTACCCATCACTGGAGGGTACGAAGCAGGGAACCAGCGTCACCGGGAAATATGTTGTCGACGCTGGTTAGCCGCGGCGTCACTCGCTTGGCGCTGGCGTCGTTTCGTCTCCAATCGTGGCGTCTCACGCACACATTGCCACCGTTTCTTTTGGTGTTCCCCTTCCATCGCTGTGACTGGACTGCGATGAATTATGGCGGTAATATTCAAGAAAATAAGGTCCTTTACGTCCCTGCTTCTAATAAAATGAATTGAAATATATGTAAGATTGGTGGCAGGTAACAGAAAACACAAAATAATTTCAATTGAATGAAAAACTTGGAAAAACTACTAAAAATGTTCGATTCACAATCGCACGTGGCGTCTACAAAAACGCAGTAGTAGTAGTACCTGTACGCGCCCGTGGCGTCTTTGGCGCTGGCGTCTGTACATTCATGACGTCACATTCGCTTCGCGTTGTCGCCACTTGGCTGCCTTCGTGGTGGCGTCAATTCACGCACACATTACCACCACTCCTCTAGGTGTATAGCCACAAACAATCCCTGGCAACGCTGGGTGTATCGAAAATCGGATGCAGTTAATAATTTTTTCCTATAACCAATCCACTTTTCGCTATTCGCCTGATAGCGAGTTTCCTCTTCGATCTTGTCTCGCATTTTTTGCCACTCATGGAGTGTAGTCGCGGGCCTTTCACACTCGGAAGAGTATACTGTCTCTTCCATATCTGGTTTTTCTGCGCTGGGGCCGTAATCCTGGTCGGACGATTGTTTTTTATATCGGAAGGAGGATGCTTTCGCTTCTTTTTTATATTCCATTGCCTTTTCTGCTGCACGCTTCCGACGTCCTTCCAGCTTTCTTACCATGGTTGTCTGCTCTTTATTTATTGCCATCCGCAATCTGCTAAACGCCTCTTTTGTGTTATATTGGACGACAGCAGCGGAGACTCTACCCTGATACGACCCCCCTCGTCCAAAGTTTATCCTTTTGCCTCCGTTGAATTTAGCAATGATATTATTAAAACTTTCAACAGCATTGTTATTTAGACCGTGCAGCAAACTGTCAGCTTTAGTGAAAAGTGGCTGCATCGCTTCTTTCAATTGTGGAACGTAGTTTACTCTGTTCGGATCAGAGTATTTTTTACAGAAGTATGCGAAGCGGGCCCGCCAGACAACAACCTCTTGTTGTGACCAGGACACTCCCGGTGCACGCCACCCGCCGCTGCTGCGCTGTCCTCGGAGCGGCCTCCTATCCTCGGTCGGATTGGTTTAGGTTATGTTAGTGGATCCGCCGGATTCTTGTTCTTGTTTCCTTCTGGTGTTGCCGTTGGTTGCGCCGTGGACACCGGTTGCCGCGGCCGACCCGGCGGCGGTCGCATCCCTCCTTCTACAGTCGCGACCTCTACCTGTTGACGTGAAAATTTCGCGGGAGGGGGGCCCCTGCCTCGTCCCCCTCAGTGGGTCTCGTCCAGGGGGCATCGCCTTGCCCCCACGTTTCAAACGAATCTCAACAAAGGGGTCGCGTTCGTCCCCTCCGACCTCGATCGTGAGGTCTTGGGTCAGAGGTTACCACGCGACATCCCAGACCCTCCTTTAGATATCTCGACACACGAACGACGACACTCGTTGGTTCCCCAACACTCTGTTAGTTCGTAACACGCGCGCACTACACAGTTCACAGAGACAGAGAGAGAGAGAGAGAGAAAGAGAGAGAGAGCGGGGTGTCTCCGTTGTCCACGGTCCTTTAGCAGCAACAGCAGCGTTTCCGCAGAATCGACACTGCGAATCGGCAAAACCTCTGCGAAAGAAAGAAAAGAAAAGAATTAATAATCGAGCACACGTGTCTCGGCGTTATAAACTGCGTAACAACCAACCAACCTCGCGACTCGATCCCCACCGCTGTACGCTCCGCTCCCCCAGATATTTTTCATCACTTGCTCAAACAGAAAGCAAGATCTGTAATCGACAAGGAGCGAATTAGTAGACGAATACATGGCGCGAGAAATATCGAATAGAAAGAGGAATTAAACCAACCAAGCTTGGATAGTAAACCAGATTTTAACCAACCAACCTTTAAGCAGCCGCTACTTGGTTCTCGGTTAACACATTAGACAGAGTGTATTACGCGTATATTATATTATGTATTATTTTGGTTGGTTGGTTTATAAATAACCCATAATCTAATACGTAGGGCGTACTTACACTTAATCTCCGCGATCGATTCGCATCGAAATCTGTGCTGCTCCGTCGCTTGCGTCATCCATCGTCGCGGGTCGCTTTCGTCGATTCCAGATTCACACCGATCTCGTCGATCGTCTTTCGCGAAGGGGATAAGAATTGTGAAACGATATATAAATGATACAGAGTTAAACACACAGTTGTTTCGTTACTTACCCGACTAGCAAGACGGCGCGCGCGTGAGATCCTTGGTCGTCGGGGGGAATTCAACGTCACGGACCGCGACCAAGCACGGCGCACTTGTAGCAACTTAATCAGCGCTGATTCTCAATCAGCTCGGGGGGATCCACGTTGGCGTTCGTCGCGCAGAACGACCCTGTAAATAATCGAAAATATTACAAACCAACAAAATCGAATCCAACACGTATTCTCTCGGAGGTTAGAAAGTCAACGAATAGAAACTCGCGAAATCTACGACGAATAAAAAAAAACGTCGGCGGCGATCTCTCTCAACAAGAGTTTTGCACGCTGCGTGAGAATTAATTAACACGATGTTTTCGAAAATGACGAAACAGCAGAAATTAGACACGAATCGCGACGCAACCATCGCGCGCGAATAAGTAAAACTCGCGCGTTTTTAAGATAAAAACTCTCGTCGTTTGCAACAACGAGAGCCAACCGACTGCGATCGAACCAACAACGCTAAATCCGTTTTCCACGAGACGAAACAACACAATAATCAGATCTCAGCGGTTTTATAAACACTTGTCACGCTCGCGCCAAAATTCTTTTCCAAGGCACGAACGAAAAAGACGCGAGAAGGGAAACTCACATATATTACCTCGATCAAGCATAGAGTATAGGAATCGCGCGCGCTAGAAAGCTACACGGAAGGAAACTCGAACGTGCGAAAATGATTGCACGAGCATTAAAGCAAATACGTACGAAAACTCTATTCGAATCAACTGAAATTGGTTTATCAAACCAATTCGTTTTTATTAACAAATTTGGAAAGAAAGCACGACTCGTTGGACGCAAGAAATAAGTACGCCCTTCTTCTCGAATGCTCGAGGCTCTACTTACGCGTTGCCTGACGCGATTTATTGAAACGTGTATAGAAGAGAAGGCCAAAAGTTGTTGGTTCCTAAAAAATAATAATAATGATAATACTTATTTCACATATACAAAACCAGATTATTTTAAGATTTTATATATATATATATATATATATATATATATATATATATATTAGGGTGTTTCAATTTTCCAAAGGTGCTATTTTCACGTAACTTTGCTCGCCCCCTTGGTTCTATTCATGTAAGGGATCTGTATGCCAAATTTTAGACAAATTTAATAATATTTAGGGGTTGCACAGTTTTATCACTAGGGTAGGCCTGGGGCGGTAGTAACACTTTGACTTTGGAATACGATTACGCAGGAACTATTACATTTACAACAAAAACTCTTATACGGAAATGTTACTTACTTATCTGACATCATTGAGTCATAACAGTTTCTCTGTACGTCAAGTAATATCCAAGTTATTAATAAAAAATGAGAAGCGGAGTGTTATAGCCCTAACGTTACAGTGTAAAGTGTTGCAACCGTCTCTGATTCCGGATCGGTTGTAACACTGCATGGATTCTATGCAAACAAGACAATATTATTCGCCTTCTTTGACACTATTCGGTCCTGTTGCGGTACAACCGACCCCGACTGCCGATGTTACAATCGCACACGACCATGCTTTTGAACTTCAATTATAAATTGTGACTAACGAGACACTTAAAAGTGCTAAGTAACAATCAGTATTACTTTAGAAAAAGGCAAATTACAGATTAAAAAAAGCACATACTTGCAAAGGGTGTGTTTACATTACAGTCATAAGTCAGTAAGAAAAAGTTACTGTAGGGTATCGATAAGTTATTTTGTTCACTATCCATGTCTATTGCGTATCTATACTGCTAGGACATGGATTCCAAATGTAATTGTTTAACATATTGTAACGAGTTACGTCGGTGGGACGACGATCTTACCCCCCACCACGCGCCCGACCGAGGCAGAGCGTACCGCGCGACGCCAACGGTCTTGCCCCCCACCACTCGTCCGCAATACCGAGAACTGGCGCGAGAGGGATTCACAGAGAGAGACTCTCTCGCTGCCGAAAATGTGCGGACGAGGACATAAAGGTCGAGGGCATAGGCCTATTTGACAGAGACCGCCTAGAGCGTTTACTACACCGTACGCCTCTCCCGGAGACCTCCTGTGCGATTCCACGTTCTTGTGCAGTAACACTCGTTCTTGCGAAAGCCAAGCGCCCGTGTTTCACACCAGTTCTCGTGCGTCCACAGACTGAGTCTCTGTGCATTTTTCGCCTCCACACCTCCACGGTTCCCAGAAGGACAGCGTGAGCCATCCTCTGGACGAAATACCGATAACCGCCATCGATCTCCCGAACAGAGTTATCTCTGTTCTCGAGAGCGTCCTTACAGTCGCCGACTCACCCGCGGGCTGTGCCCACTGGGTGACCGGACCCCCCCGACTCTCCGACCAGGGTCCATTGGCAGGGTTGGCCCGCCTGGACACCGAAGGGTCAAATCGTCTCTCCTCTCCACCCTCGCCGAATCGACCATCGAGACACGCACCGAGATACGCGCCGCGACACGCGCCGCGATACGCACCGTAATATTTCAATTATGAATTAAAAACTTGAACGAGAACCTACTTGCGCGTTAAGTGAAAAAAATATCCTTTACGGTTCCGGAACGATTTCCGCAATATCGTGGCGATCTCGTGGACGACGCTAGCAGCTGTGACATGTGTGCAGTCAATTGCTCCACACATCATCTTCGTACCCGGTAACCCGCGATCAATCAGAGAGAGAATAATCTCGTCTATTTTACACGGAAAACAATTCTGGACACCAAGCGCAGTTGCTACAAATATATTTTAAACAATTTTCCTCGTGCACACTCTTTAAAATTATCAATATTTCAGACGTTAAAAATAGAATATTATATTTGAAAGTTACCTCAAAACTTGCAGTTGCATAATATATCGTAAACACACAGCAGTAAGTTTCTCAATTCCGGTGAAATGGGCGAGCCACGATTCTTATATTTTGCGAGTCCTTGATGGATTTTTGGTAGAATACCAAACATATATATTCTCTTCTTATCTCCTATCGGCCGCTACTACTATTCTGTATATCATCATTGCCATCGTCCCGATTATATGTATCGTTAATATCGACATTTTCAATGTCAATGTAACACACGTGTAATGGCCGTATCGGATGCAATAGAAGAGATGGGGGGTCTTAAGACCAAGAAAACGTTGTTTCGAAAATATTACCTCTTTTCGCGAGAATAGGATCGCGCGTCTTGACACTCGAATAACACCATCTCTAGCAAATGCTTAAGACACGACGGCTTAAGATGTGTGTGTGTGTGTGTGATCTTAAGTCACGTTTATGAGAATCTAGGCGGCATCTCGAGCAAATGCTTAAGGGGCGATCTCTTAATCTTAAGACACGTTTAAGAATACCGCCCAGAGTCTCTCGATCAGTGTACAAGACAATCAAAAAAAAAAAAAAAAGAAAAGAAAAGAAAATGAGGGGGCCCCAACCCCGCCCCCCTCAGTGGGTCTCGTCCAGGGGGCATCGCCTTGCCCCCCATGTTTCAAACGAATCTCTCTCAACCAAGGGGTCGCGTTCGTCCCCTCCGACCTCGCTCGCTGGCGCGAGGTTTTGGGTCGGAGGTTACCACGCGACATCCCTAGACCCTCCTTTAGATGTGAACACACTGACAAACATGCTTGAATTTAATAGCGCCAACGAACGAGTTGGCCCTCTTCGTCCCCTCACAGGGATTTCCAAGGGTTCACCTTGTTCGTAAATCTACTTATCGCCGCGATACTTAGCTCTGGGACGTGTTCCGCTGGAATGAACTCGGCTCCCAGGTATTTCTTCCTCTCGTCCTGCAGCGCGGGGCACTCGCACAGCAGGTGCTCGCTCGTCTCGGCTGTCTTCTCGCAGAACGAGCAGGCCGCCGATCTGGACGGGTCCATTAGGTTCAGATGATAATTGATGGTTCCGTGTCCGGTGAGCATTCCCGTGAGGTTCCGGGTGGTTGTTCTGGTACTGTCGACCATTTGCCTGCTCCTCTTGTACGGCGGTTCGTCCCCCAGCAGTTGTCTGGCTTGTCTGCAGCCTATGTCTGGGTCCTGCCACCTACTTTTCCACTCATCGTCCCTCCACCTCTTCACGTTCGTTCGGAACGTGGCCAAGGCCAGAGGTACGGGCGAATCGGCTGCAGACTTGTCCTCGTTCGAGCCCCGATTGGCCAGTTCGTCGGCCTTCTCGTTCCCCTCGATGCCGCTGTGTCCGGGGCACCAGGTCAACCTGACCAGGTTCCTCTTCGCGGCCAGGGCGTTCAGGCGGTCCCTGCACACACCGACCATCTTGGATATGGTTGACGCGTCGGTGAGCGCCATCAGTGCCGCCTGGCTGTCGGAGCAGATTACCACCGATCTGCCCGTCGTTTTCTTCTTTAATAGCGTGGTCGCGCAGTCCATGATTCCACAGATTTCGGCCTGAAACACGGTGGCCCACTCGCCCATTCTCAGGACCGCGGAACTGATGTCATCCGTGTAGAAACTGGTCCACGCGGCTCCCGTCAGGCCGTTCTTCCTGGAGCCGTCGGTGAAGTACACGTCTTCTCGGCTCCTGTTGTACGGCCTGCGGCCGTCCTCCCATTCCGTCCGGTCCGGGATGTCGACGCGGAACCGGTTACGGAACGAGTATGTCGCTACGCACCGGTCCTGCGGCATCTCGAACAGTTTTCTCGTCGTGGCATCGCCCACATGCTTCGTGACGGAGTTGTGGTGAAACTTTGGATTCACCTGATTCACTCCCACCCCTGTCCACTGGCCCCAGCTGCTGATCCTCTGAGCCGTGTTCAGGGCTGACGTCTGAATCGCCAAGTCCAGCGGTGGCACGCCGGTTATCACCTCCATGGCTCTCCCCGGCGTGGACCGGAACGCCCCGAGGATTCTCCTCAGGGCGTAGCACTGCAACGATTCCAGCTCCATCTTGATCTCTTGGTTTAGTGTCGCCGACCACCATACGACTGCTCCGTAGGTTAGTTGAGGTAGAATTATCGCCTGGTATATCCATAGCGACACCTTGGGGCTCAGGCCCCACGACTCTGTTCATGAGGAAGATGTTGTTTTTTGCCTTCCTCAATTGCAGACGTACGTGCACCTTCCAGTCCAGCCGGTCGGTGATGGTCACCCCCAGGTACTTTACCTGGCTGACAAACGTCACAGGCTCACCCAGAAATTGTAGGACCTCGGTTGCTTCGGCTATCAACTCTTCCTTTCTATGGTGACGGGTGACGAGCATCAACTCGAGCTTTGTCGGGTTTACCGACAGGCCCGTTGCGCTACACCACTCCGTCGTGGCGTTTAATGCATTTTGCGCCCCCTCCATGGGGGACTCGAGTTCTTTGTTGCCGCCTATCGCGAGGAAGGCGATGTCGTCTGCATACGCCACCACCCTCACTCCGAACAATGCTGCTAGTATCGTCACCAGTCTGTCGGCGACCATGCACCACAGGATCGGCGACAGGATACCCCCTTGAGGGCACCCCTCGTCCACCGATCCCGTTAGCGTCGTGGATCCCCTGCTGGTGACGAGTTGCCTGTGTCGCAACATGTGGCTGATCCATCTCCGCAGTGGTTCCTCCACCCCGAACCGAACCATTGCCCGTTCGATCTCGGCTGTTCTCGTTTTGTTGAAGGCCCCCTCGATGTCCATGAAGCCTGCAACCACATACTTACCTCGGACCAGGGCCTCCTCTGCCTCGGCAACTAGTTGGTGCAGCGCCACGTCCGTCGAGTGGCCCGGTGTGAACGCGTGTTGACTCGCGTGCAACGGGCTCCTCGTCAGCGCCGATTCTTTTAGGAATCGGTCGATCAGCTTTTCCGCCGTTTTCAGTAGAAACGAGGTTAAGCTGATCGGCCTGAATGCTTTGGGCGTCGTGTAATCCGACTTGCCTGGTTTCGGTACGAAGACGACCTTGGTTCGTCCCCAATCCGTTGGCACGATGCTCAGCGCTACACAAGCTCTCAGCAGGTTCGTGAAGAACCTGCCTATGCTCGGCAGCGCCTCCTGCAACATTTTCGGGTACACACCGTCCGGCCCCGGGGATTTGAGAGGCTTGAACGAGCTCACCGCCCATTCCAGCCTCTCCAGGTTCACCACCCTATTTCCCAGAGACCAGTCAGGTGGTTGTTGTTGTTGTTGTTGTTGTTGTTGTTGTTGTTGTTGTTGTTGTTGTCGTTGTCGTTGTCGTCGTCGTCGTCGTCGTCGTCGTCGTCGTCGTCGTCGTCGTCGTCGTCGTCGACGATTGAGAGTGGACGCTGATACTCGCGTCGTCCTCCTCCTCCGAAACTTGGAGCAGTTGCTCCTGGAACCATTCTTCCAGGATTTCGTCGGCCCTCGTTTCGTACCAGCCTGAGGAGTCGGACCATGATCTCCTCAGGCTGTATTCTTCCTCCCCCTCCTCTCTCTCCCAACCCGTCGTGCTCCCTGCAGAGTCACCCGCCTCAGTTCAGAGAGGATCATGAGCCCTCTGATCGTCCTCCTCCTCCTCTGCTCCTCGTCCGGACTTGACTGGCCTATGGCCATCACGGACCGGTCAAAGTCCGGCAGAGAGGCCGTGTTGACATAGGCCAGCCAAATGTTGTCCGGCACGAGGAGCTCGCGAGTGCTGGCGTGCTGGGGCCGGTCCTGGTGCCGGTGCTGGTGTCCCCCGAAGGGCGTCACGCGTCTCCCTCTTCTGGTCGATCGCCGTGGAACGCGGCCATCTTCGGCCATCTGCTCCTCCACAACTCGAGGCGCCATCTGTTCGTGGGTTTGTTTGTTTGTTGGTTTAGGTTATTGTTGTTTTATTAAAAAAAATAAAACCGACTTGCCTGAAAAAAGGTCGAAATTGCACACGAAAAGTTAACATTAATCGCGACGACGCCCAATCTCACTTATTTCGAACAAAACGACTGTGCAAGTGTAAAAAGTCGGTGAGTGCCGCGCCTCATCATTTCACACCGCGCGCGCGAAAAGTCTGGCGGCGACTTTTTAAATATGCCAGTCGTTTTGTTTGAAATAAGTGAGATTGGGCGTCGTCGCGATTAACGTTAACACTTTTCCTCTGCAATTTCGGCCTTTTTCCTTGCACGTCGGTTTTGAAATTGTTTTATTTAAAACTTTCTAGTTGGAATTATATATAGGTACGAATAAAGATATATATTAATGCACAACATCCCGAGGAGATATGCGCGTACGAACATGAAATAGTAATAATTATGGCGGACAAGTCGGGGGGAACGGATATATCGACACAGGCTCGTAGGATTGTTTCAACGAATTTAACGAAACATCGAAAAGGTCACACACAATCCTCCTGGAATACGCCAACTTGAACGAGAGATGCGATGATACGCGCTTGATAGCATTCAATTTGCCCGACAAACACTGTACGCGCGATGAGGTTCGCGACGTAGATGACGGAGGTTCGTCTAATCAATTTCCAATAGGTAAGTAAAATTTAATATATCCAACAATATCATCAGCCTCGAATTATCCAGTTTTGCCTGCTAATCGATGGCAAGTCACTGGGGGGGGGGGGGGGGGTGGGATCGTGTGTTGGATTCAGGTCAACTGTGACTAAATAACTAAATAAAACGCAGGTATTTAGAATTTGTTTTGTTTATTTTTTTTCTACAAATATTAAAAATATGAAACGGGGGGCTCGGTGTCAGAGGGAGACTGCGGGGGCCCGGTGGAGGTGCTGGTGGTGCCGGTGGTGGAGAAGAAAAGACAGAGAGAAACATTCTCTCTATCTCTTGTTACAGAGATACACAGCCGGGGACAAAAATCCAACTGCGCGGACCGGTACTGCATGTAGGCATCAATCAAGTTTAATCCAACTGGTACTAGTCTTAGAAATTAAAGTTTAATTTCTTATATATACTTGTGTAACACATAGAGATTATTTAGCGAATAATTGAAATCCATGTTTACATTTTTGTGCGAACAAGCCATATTTAACGAAATAGTAAGCTATTTGGCGAGAGACAACCAAATAAGTAATCATGAATGCAGACAAGTATATCGCGCGATACATGGAATGAAAATTTACAAGAGGCTATATTAAAAATAGCTCTCGTCGGCGGATTTGTCTTGAAACAAGTTACACAATGTGACCCCAAACACACGGCGAATAAAAGTACAAAATTTTTAAACGAGACCACAATTTAATCGCTCGAATGGCCGCGGCACAGAGCCCCGAACATTCGAGCAATTCAATATTGCAATCATTTAAACATTTTTTACTTTTCTTCGCCGTGTGTTCGGGTCATTGTGTCGTCTTGGTCCAAGACAAATCCGCCGACGAGACCCATTTTTAATATACCCTCTTCTCTGCATTCATGATTACTTATTTCGTTGTCTCTCGCAAAATAGCTTATACTATTTCGTTAAATATGGCTTGTTCGCACACGCAATTGTAAACATGCATTTCAATTATTCACTAAATCTAGGGTAGATGTCCCAATTACTGCCACTTGATTTATTATATGTAATAAAAACCTAACGTATAAAAAAAAAGTACAAAAAACAGTTGTTATTATGTTATGGACATTATGATTTACATTAAAATAAAAAAATATATGTACTATTATCCGGCGAAAAGAAGACTCCTAGCAGCAGAGGCGGTCTCGGGCTGTGCAGTCCGTCGCTGTGAGACTATTGGTCGAGTCACAGCTATGGTTCGGCACACTTTTAAACGACGAGGCACATGTATTTTGGTTATTGGCTCGAGTTGCCGCCAGGGAACCGAACCCTAACCCGTACCCGGTTCGGTACGCCGTAGCGGCGACTAACCCGCCTAACCGGGTAACAGAATTCGTCTGTAACCCGAGTAACCGGGTTAACCGGGTTAATGCGGTTACAGTAATACGGTGAAAACTATAGTTGAGGCAGTGAGAGCAACAGTCCATACTAACCCACATTTTTTTCGAAATTGAGTTAGTAGCAATAACGTATTCCAATAGGCTCTACTAATCATCTAAAATAGGGGGAAATTTTTTTTTTAATGTGGGTTGGCCTGTTGCTCTCACTGCCTCAGTTGTAACCATGTTTCCAAATAGTAATGAATTTTATTTGAATATCGGACACTCCTTGGTAGGGTGATAAATGCACGTGAAAGTAATAAATATGCGAGACCAAGGATTAACTTGGCCGCGCCGAATTCGCGAGCGTCTGCGGACGGTGCGGGTTTACGACCCTGTTGTTCGGTGCTTTCGTACAGGTTGATTCTGAAGCTACGCCCGACAATGGATGCGGCCTGGTACCCCGTAGCGAGGACAAACCCCCGCAGTGCCTTACCGAATTTTCTGGCTTTCGACCCTCGAAGGGGTTGGAGTGCCTATTAAGAAGCCCATCTTCGACTTCCGCATTTCTGATCAGATCTTTGCGAAAACGACGCCAATTGATTCCTTATGTTTCGCCGATTAAACTGACACCAAGAACGACGTAATTCGGAAAATAATTAAGGAAATTCCATGCAAAATTCATTTCCATAAGCTGAAGCTAATTTCGTTAATAATAGACCGATTTACATGAAATTTTGTATGATTTTCATCGGAAAAGCAGGAGGAATCCGCGCGAGCTGGTCAAATGTGTGTGTGTGTGTGTGTGTGTGTGTGTGTGTGTGCGTGCGTGCGTGCGTGCGTGCGTGCGTGCGTGCGTGCGTGCGTGCGTGCGTGTGTGTGTGTGTGTGTGTGTGTGTGTGTGTGTGTGTGTGTGTGTGTGTGTGTGTGTGTGTGTGTGTGTGTGTGTGTGTGTGTGGAGAACAGCAGGTCCCAAGTTAAATTTCATTTTTCTCTTATAAACTATACGAGTGTAGTTTCCGTTGTACGTACGGATTCGTTGGATTGAAAACCAACTTTTTTAAATACAAAAGAAAAACTGTCGTTGGTTGGTTGGTTGCTTGGTTGGTTGGAAAACTTGATTCCAAAGCGCACCATTTTTACAAAAATAATTTGTTTAAGAAATCGGTACGCACAACGGAAACTACACTCGTATAGTTTATTAAAAAAAATGAAATTTGATTTCGGACCTGCTGTTCTCCACACACACAGACACACACAGAGTTACACATTCGACCAGCTCGCGCGTGGGGGGGTTTAGAAGATTAATTAATATTGTAAAATTTATGGATGTGGTTATTCTATTCTTTTTGTATAGTCTCTTAAGACAGCTGTATAAGACAGCTATAGTCTCTTAAGACAACTGTAAATTATTCTTGAAAATTTTATTTAAAAATGCCTTACTTTTCCGGTCGTCACAGTGTGTGTGTGTGGTGTTCCACCTTAAACCAAGTTCCGTTATAATCTTAACGTGGCAGTAATTGGGACATCTACCCCATGTATTATAAGGATATATAACAAATAAAATTTAAATCTATAAGACTAGTACTAGTTGGATTAAACTTGATTCATACCTACTTCCAGTACCTGTCCACACAGTTGGATTTTTGTCCCCGACTGTGCGTAGAGAGAATTTGTTTCTCTCTAGCTCCTCTTCTCGCGGAATGTAATGCGGTGGAATCCGCCCACCGTCATTTGCATTCCTTTTCGCCGTATGAGATGCAGCGAATCTAACGGCATCCTTACCGTCATCTCGCGCGTCGTTTCACCTGCATGCCCCCTCATTATTATATGCCATTTCGTGGCCTTTGTCTCGGGAACTGATTTTTCAACCCATACCAGCGTTTCCGCGTCCGAGACTTCGGGGTTATTGACCCATACGGTCACTTCAACCCTCGCCAACAGCACTTGTTCGTCCTGTCTCAGGGCCAATTTCCCTTCGATCCTCAAAAGATCCTCCTCTATAAGATCATCCACCATTGTTTGAAAAGTCTCCCCCTCTGACTTGACGATTATACCCCCGTTTTTTAGACCGTGTCTAATGACCTGCAGGTCTTGGCCCCTCCTCAACGCCTCGTTCGTTATTATGACGCACAATTTGTTCTTATCTTTTTCCGTCATTTTCGTCCGGGGATAATCCCTGAAAGTTAGTACAGTTATCGATATTGTGTTTTGGTTGTCTGGTCGTGTTGTCTGATTCGTTTTTCTGTTTCTGTGTCGTCTGTTGGTTTTTGTACGTCCGTCCTGTGTGTCGTGTTTGCTGCTGCTGCTTCTTGTCCCTCCTTGTCCTTGTCCTTGTCCTTGTCCTTGTCCTTGTGTACGTGCTAATGTCCTTGCCACTCCGCTGGGTCCTGCTTGGCACTCTTCCTCGGGGTTGCTGCTGCTCTTGTTGTTGTTGTTGTTCTTTTCTTCTTCTCCTTTCCCCTTCCCCATTCCCTTTTCTCTTTCCCTTTCCTTTTCCCGTTCCCTTCCCGTCTTCTTTCCCTTCACTTTCTCTCGTCCCTAGTTCCTCTTTGCCACATTCTCGCGTTGACGTTCGCAGCGTCGACACCTCCATCAGGTCCATTTCATGGTCCGTGACCTGCTCCATTAGTTGTTCTCTTTCCCTATCCTCCTTTTCCCTCCGATCCCTCTCTATTTCTTCCTCCAGTTCTTTAACCAATTCTTTTTCCTTGTCCGTGTCGATGGTGTTCTCCTCCTCCTCTCTCCTATAGAGGGATGCAGCTTTCGTGAGCTCCGCCACCTCTATTGCTCGCGTCCCCGTCGACTCCCACGCCGATACATCCTGCATCGAAGGCGTTGATCTTGTCGCCTCCTCCGAAACCGCTTCCTCCTCGCTGTCGTCGATAATATGTATCGTACTCGATTTTTTGTGCCTCATCCCTTCCCTGGGTTGCGTCCTCTCCTCGTCCTGTCCTAGCCTTGTTGGTGCCGACGTCACGGCCGTTATCGAGACCGCGTGCGTGGACGATAGCCAGGACGTAATTTCTGCTCTTTCTTCTTCAGTGTAGACCTCCATGCAGCTTTCCCTAACAGTTGCACTCTTTTCTATGTGACTCATCGTTTGTTCCTGTAATTGTCGTAATGTATTATTCCGTTTTCTGCGCGCGCTGGCGATCGTGATAAATAATTTGAAAAGCGAGAGTGGCTGTTTCTGTTTTCCGTGAATTTCTGATTGAAGGGGCGCGGTAGGTAGAGTGTCGTGCGAGAGACGCGCGTCTATAATTGAGGTGATTGCGCGGCGTGAATTCAGACACGTGAATTGGGAATTGTGGAGATTATTATAGGAGTTGCGGTCGAGGAGTTGTTATCGCGTCGCAGTGGAATGGAGAAGTTTAGCTAGGACGATGGCCGTCGATATCGAGGAAATTAACGAATTGTTGGCGAGAATCGTTTCGACGTAGTCAATTTTGAAGAATGTAACGCGAATCGTTGGCGAGATTGGTGGTTCGACGTTGTAACGTCCCACGGGGACTCAAACCGGTAAAAACCGACTGTCGGTAAAGTAGGAACCGATCTCCATTACCATATAACTGTATTCCATTACCACGCAAACGCATTGTAAAGACTTTTGTACATAATTTATAATTTAAGCAAATATTAGAGAAACAAATATTATAGAAATGTTAAGAATAATTAATTATAAGTATTAGCAAAAGCGCAAGACAAAATAATAAGTAATAAGCGAACAAACACGAAATAACAAACAGCGACTCACTGCGCATGCGCGAGCCCGCCAATTCTCGAGTATAAAAGGAGACGCGCGCAGCACTGAGCGCGCTCATTCGAATACGTTCTTGCGACCAACGAATGCTAGTGCCTGGAGGCAGCTTAAGTACCATCCAGCAGAATTTCAGCACGCTCCGGAAACGGTAGCGACTGGTTCTCAGTGTTAAAAAGGTACGGGTGCTCCTCTTTGGACCTACCATTTGAAGGTTGAGAACTTTGTCTTCACGGAGGTTTCAAGCGTTGCTCCTATTAGTAGGTAGCAGCTTAACCGCTTAGCGAAGGCAAAGTCTACAGAACCCTAGAATAAAACTCTGCCAAAAGAATTGGGACCCGCTCCGGAAACGGCAGCAGACCGATCTTACTGCAGAAGCCTAGACTAAAAACTCTGCCAAAAGAATTGGGACCCGCTCCGGAAACGGCAGCAGACCGATCTTACTGCAGAAGTACATAACACTATACATATATTACATATTAATTAACATATTAAATACAAAAAAACATAGAAAAACACAAAAATAAGAATATTTACTCATAGTCTGTAAGCAATATTAATTCGTTATTAGTTATTGTTATTGTTATTAGAGTAAGTTTATTAAATAAATGAGTATTGTTAAGTTTAAAAGCCTTAGATTCTAATCTTTTGCTGTAGAGTAGAACCCCACCTATCCTACACTTGAGGGGACGCCGCTCTCCCCTCAGGGACCTCGACGCTCAGTTGTCCCCGGACAGCCGAACGTTACAACGTTGTCAATTTCGAAGAATCTAACCAATTGCCAGAGTTGCGGATCGACGTGGTCAATTTCGAAGAATATGTGACCCGCTTGCGGGGCACCGGGGGGAACCAGAGGAACGGTTCTTAGCCGACTCAGCCGGGTGTGTCGAGGGTTCGCCGAATGAATACGCTCGTGGATTTACTGGTGGATTCGTACGTTTATTTATGCCTCGCGGCTGTCCAAACGCGCGGTATCGCGCGTCGCGCTTTATCAACTAAATCTTATTTCTAGGCGGCTTAAACACTAGGTCTTAATATCTAGGCGGCTTACTGGCTATATACTTAGGAGGCTTAGCGGCTAGGTCTTAGGCGGTACTACGCGTCGGCTTGGCCGGAGTCTTAAAGCTATCGCGGCGAGCGTCGGCTCGATTCGGTTCTGCTGGTCGGCGGCGGTATGCTTATTCAGCGTGTGTTGGCGGCACTCGGCCAGTTATGGGGGCAGGTCGGAGTCGGCTGCCGGGCGAGAGAGAACCTCGACCCTGCGCAGTCTACATAGAAGGCTTTATTGCGGTGGGCCAGCTATCAATGACCGCTGGTTGACCACTGCGGCCGGACGGTCCAGCGCGAATCGAGATTCGGCTGATGTAGCGACCAAGGAACGGGCTACTAGCGGTCAGGCGGTAAGGCACTCGGCGCGCTAGAATTCCCTCGGAGGAGGAATGATACCAAAAAGGAGCTTCTCGCGTAACAGTCGCGCATGTATGGCGTAACCACGGAGCAAGCTGTTGTCTGGCGCTCGCGGCCCCAGTCTTATGCTCCGCGGCGCGAAAAGTAGCCGCGAGAACGTTATCGTCCTCGCGGCCGCCTATCGGCCGCGGCGCGAGTTCGATTCGCGGCTGGTCGGGCGTGGTGGGGCGCGCGCTCGCGTGACGCGGTCCGGCTTCCGCGGTGTCGCTCGGGAGGGGGGAACGGCCGTAGTGACGTTCGTCACAAATATAACGCGAATCGTTGGCGAGATTCGTTTCGAATTCGTGTGAATATCGAAGAAATTAACGAATCGTTGGCGAGATTCGTGGTTCGACGTGGTCAATATTGAAGAATGTAACGGAATTGTTGGCGAGATTCGTGGTTCGACGTCGTCGATATCGAAGAAATGTAACGCGAATTGTTGGCGAGATTCGCGGTTCGACGTTGTCAATTTTGAAGAATGTAACGCGAATTAGCTACTGGCTCGTAGCAAGGGAAATGAGAATAGAAGAAAAGTGACTAAATAAAGTGAATAAACGTTGGACGTGGCGTCTGAATATCGAAGAAATTAAGGAATCGTTGAAACCGTGAATTTCGAAGAATGTAACGAATTTGTGTGGGGGGGGGGGGGGGGGGGAGTGGTTTCTCCGTCTCTAAATCGAAATTGGTGGTTTTCTGGCTCGTTTGTACTTTGAGCGGTCTTGCCTTTTAGCGCCGTCGGTACTTGGCTGCTGTTGTCGCTACGTCGCGATGGACACAGATCTAGATGTCGCGAGCAGAGATTGGTGGTTGTTGGTGGGTTGAATTCTAGTTTTATTCCTTTGAGATGTCAAAAAGTCTGGCGCGTCGCTCTTGTTACCACTATGTGATTCGCGGTAGGATTTTTACGCGGACTATGCGAGAAATGAGTTTGTCGCGGCGCCGTTAGGCACGCGATTCATCGCGTATGTATGTACAAATTCATTGGACGATATATATGAGTCGTTGCGTACGATAAACTAAAACTAAGCAACTCTAACTCTACTACTATTGCTACCACCGAATTAATATAAGCTATATTTACAATTCGACGTTCGCCATTCCCGAGGGTGGCGTTGCTGAGGCGCATGCCTCGGGCGAACGGGGTTATCATCGGCAGCCGGCCGGCGCGGTATAACGTAAGAGACGCGAGTGCGGTGTGGGTTATTTCTGAAATATAGACTCTACGCGAGAAATGAGTTTGTCGCGGCGCCGTTAGGCACGCGATTCACCGCGTATATGTACAAATTTTCCTTGGCTAAAAGTTTAACATACATAACTCTGTTTCACTTATATGCTACGTTTAAAGGTCGACGTTCGCCATTCCCGAGGGTGGCGTACCGACCTTGAAGCGCATGCCTCGGGCGAACTTGTATCATCGGCAGCCGGCCGGCGCGGCGAAAGAGCGCGATGGTGATTTCTTTCGAATCAGATGGTTGGTTTTTTCTGGGTTTGGTCGTTGTTGTGGTTTAGGTTATCGCGACCGACGGTGTGGGCTCGAATCAAAGTGATTTTCCGAGAGTCGCGTTAAATATCGCGTAATCCAAGAGGGGATTCACGGAGAGACACTCGTTTTTCTTAAATTTAAACTGGATTCGAGGGGATTATAGTTGTGGTTGGTTTAGAATCATCGCCGCGCGGTACTAATTCAATGGAGTGGCCCCAAATCAGAGGCGATTTCGTACAAAATACACATTTCGACCAATACACATAAAAAATACACATACATATATATATTTATTTATTTATTTATTTATTTAAATACTTGTACGGGGAATACCCATGGTTTACAAGAGACAAAGCAGAGAAATTAACTAAAGAGTCTATACAATAAATAAGCCAAGAATACACGGCTAACAAAGCCAACTAAACTGAACTAAAAGATAAACAAGAACTAAGAACACAAAACTAAATACTAAATACTAAATACCACAATAATACCTCAGTGTAAGTTAGTTACGGACCTATAAAGAATCGTCTTTACCGAAGTCAAAGAGCATTGGAAGGGGTCTATGCCATTGAAATTCTGATTCGCAATAATCATCGCCCTATTAATAGGGTCAACAGCATAATGTCGGTATTTCGGTACCCCTGCCACAAAGAGAGGCCTAGAACGCATGGACCTAACCGGAGCATTGAATGCTACTAGTGCAAGCAAGTAAGGACAATCAATATAACCTCCAATGACCTTATACAGAAAAATAATATCCGCAAAACATCTCCGCTCCTCTAAAGTGACCATCCTAAGTGATGCAAGTACAGGGTCATAGTCATGATCGTTCCAAGCCATTGGATTCCCAAGGATACGAGATGCAAACCTCAAAAACTTATGCTGCACTCTTTCAATGGATTTAATAAATTTCGTATGCTTGGGGCTCCAAATAATTGAGGCATACTCAACATGAGGCCTGACAAGGGCAAAATACAGCAACTTCAGAGACTCGCTGTTCCTGAAGTGCCTGGCAAACCTAGAAATGAATCCCAAGGCTCTCATAGCCTTACTGATACAGCGCAAGTAGTGAGGCCGAAAATCAAAACAAGGTGTTATGCAAACACCTAGATCGATGACTTCAGACACTTCACCAAGTTCAACGTTATTCAATTTATACGCGTATTTCATACAAAACCTAGCACGGGACGCTCTCAGAACAACACATTTCCCCAAGTGCAGCCGCATACCATTCTCAGTACACCAACGGTCCAACCTCAATAAATCTTCCTGCATACAATTAGCATCCTCAACCCCACGTATAACCCTGAACAATTTTAAATCATCTGCATACAACAGGAAATTGGCATCTTTGAGCACATCAACAATATCGTTGATAAATACAATAAACAGAAGGGGCCCAAGATGCGACCCCTGAGGAACGCCCGAGGTGACAATAATCGGAAACGAAAGACTATTTGACACCTTGACAATCTGTACACGACCTGAGAGATAACTTTCGAGCCAGGTTAATAAGGGCCCACAAAACCCCCACGAGAGGAGTTTGTGGAGCAACACTTCGTGATCAACGGTATCAAAAGCCTTTTGAAAATCAGTATACACCGTATCAACCTGCAGGCCCACATCAAGGGCCCTGGAGACAAAGCTATGGTATACGGCAAGATTTGTAGCTGTAGAGCGCTTCGGGACAAACCCATGCCGTTCAACGCATAAAGAACTAGTCAGCAGCGAGGATAGCATATCGGTGACAATCTCCTCAAACACCTTGGGCAGTACTGATAGCTTACTAATAGGCCGATAATTACGAACATCTGAGCGATCACCAGTCTTGAAAACAGGAGTAACGAGGCTAGATTTCCAACGCGAAGGAAAAACTCCACTGGCCAGAGAGGTATTAAAAATATTCCAGAGAGGCCTTGAAAAAATAAAACTACAATGTTTAAAGAACAGCGGTGGAATGCCATCAGCGCCCGGGCCCTTACTCAAGTCAAGACCGTTTAACTTGGAGAAAATGTCACCAATGGAGATAGTAAGATCTTTCAGATTTACGTTATTGAAAGAAGTGTGCTCTAAATTCAAGGCCGTTGACCGTCCAGCAGGAGATGTATATACCGAGCCAAAGTAGGCGGCGAAGAGATCGGCAATAGCCACAGACGTTGTAGCTGTGGAACCCTCATAGTGCATGGAACTGGGGAGGCCGTGGTCACCTCGTTTAGCTTTAACGAAGCTCCAGAAATTACTAATATTATTCTGCATAGAGTTTTCCACAGTCCCAACGTACGCACGATAGTCACACTTCGTAAGAAATTTACACTGAGAGCGGAGATCGGAAAATACCAAGTAATCAGCAAGAGAATTGGAAGTTTTGAATGCTTTATGCGCACTCTTCTTATTTCTAATGAGAGACCTCAAGCGCGGCGAGAACCATCGAGGATAAAAAGATCGTCTATACACCCTCACAGGTACGTAGGCAGCAATGACCTCATCAATATGGGAATATAGACGATCAACAGCAATATCCGGATCAATCCCTCGAGTCTCAGAATCCCAGTCAATAGAATTTAGGTGATTAACTATCCTAGGGAAATCGCCGCACTTAAAATCCACATAAGTTACATTATCACGGTTTTGATTAGTAAACGCAAATAGATCATTCAAACGGACTTTCAGCGGCGGATGATAAGGATCAGGGGAAATAAGGAAATCAACGGCATTATCTACAAAAAGCTCAATACCCTTGACAAAGATTAAATCTAATAAATTACCGTAGGAGTTACCTATACTATTCACCTGAGCTAGGCCGCAGTAGCTATAACCCTCGAGAAGGAGGTCAATGGCCGACGACTCCAATGATGGTGTAAAATTCTTAGGTTAGGATGAGCACGAGGAGGCTGGTAGGGTTAGGATCGGTGTTGAGCCACACAGACACTGAGCTGCACAAAAGAATGTGAGGTCTTTATTTAAAACGTCTGCCAACGGACAAGCCGTTGTGCACACGATGAAGATGGAGGATGAGCCCCCGTACACTTTATCGTACAATACCACCGGTTAACCGCGTGGACGCGAGAACACGCACAATCGCGAATGCACAATCAGATGATCTATACTTTCGAACTGTGTCGCGAACACCGCGTTGAGTCGACAGTTGAGAATACGTGATTTGTGCACTGAATTTGTTAGATGAGCAAGACTATTTGACAATGAACAAAAAGGTGTGTTACGTTGCGCACGGTTGAGAACAGAGTGAATTACAAGATGGATGCGCATTTTCGCCGCGGCGTCTTCTCGAACATTCTCGAGCGTCGATCGACAAGACGGACGCTGATTGGTTGATCGATCGCGGATCGACCGCGACTTCCGCTGCCCAGGAGGTGCTGCGGTGATCGAGAGTGCGGCGGCGCAAAGAACTACTCATTCCCAAACATGCTCCCGCCATCAACAGCTGATCGAAGATGTTGATGTTGAATCTGAAACAGGCAAAATTGCCAATTTTGCAATTGGCCTGATTAATGTTGTAGTGGCGGTCTTGAGCGTCACGACTCGGGTGAGTCCATCCTTCCCTGGATGCAAGGTGATAACCCTCGCAAGTGGCCACTTGCTTGGTGGAAATCGCTCATCTGTGATGAGCACCAGGGATCCGACCTTCAAGTCGTTGGTTGGATGATGCCATTTGGTGATGGATAGTTGTCTCTGCAGATAGTGGGATGACCACTGTGTCCAGAATTGTTGCATCTTCTTTTGAATGAATTGCCATCTAGCTGATGGCAGAACTGATGAATTCTCCACAGACGGTTCCGGAAGAGCTGAGAGTGGTTGTCCAACAAGAAAGTGTGCTGGTGTGAGTGCTGTGATGTCATCTGGGTCATCACTGAGGGGCTCGAGCGGTCGTGAGTTGAGCATGGCTTCTATTTGTGTGAGAAGTGTGCTGAACTCCTCGTATGTGAGCACCGTCTCACTGACTGTGCGCCGGAGATGGTGTTTGACTGACTTCACGACCGCTTCCCACTTGCCTCCCATGTGTGGTGCGGCTGGTGGGTTGAAATGCCATTCTGTCTTGTCATTGACGAACAGCTGATTCAGGCGTTGATGCGCCTCAGTCCCCTGGGTGAACATTTTCTTGAGGACGGTGACAGCTCCAACGTAGTTGGTTCCGCAATCGGAGTGAAGAGTGAGGGGAATCCCTCTCCTGGAGATGAATCTCCTGTAGGTGGCGATGAACCCTTCGGTTGTGTAGTCTGTCACCAGTTCTAGGTGAACAGCTGATGTCGTGAGGCACACAAAGACACAGATCCAGCCCTTTTGTGTCTTGGCACCTCTTCCTCTCCACGTCTTCAGTGTGATTGGACCCGCATAATCGGTGCCAGTATTGTTGAACGGTCGTGAGGGTGTAACTCTCGAAAGAGGTAGTTGGCCCATCAGCTGATGGGCACGGATCCCCCTTTGTCGAGCACACACAACACACCGCAGGATGTGAGATTTTACTGGCGCTCGCCCTCCAATGATCCAGTAGTTTTGTCGAATCTGGGCAAGTGTGAGCTGGGTCCCTCCATGAAGAGTTTGTCGATGCGCATGGTCTATAATCAATTTAGACAAATGTGAGTGACGAGGTAAGATTGCAGGATGCTTACTTTCGTAGCTCGTGCAAACATTGTTGAGTCTGCCTCCAACTCTAATGACTCCACTCTCATCGATGAATGCGGTGAGTCGATTGAAGACATGAGCAGCTGATAGGGTTGAGCCTGAGCTGAGCATCTTCATCTCGCTGGAGAAATAAAGCGCCTGCGTTGCTTTGATCCAGAAGCTCCTAGCCCATTCTATGTCAATGGGCGATAAGGTGAAGAGCGGCAGCGTGACTGGAGCCTTCTTCAACCTTGAAACAAATCTGAAACAAACTGATGTGATTCGAATGAGTTTGTTGAGGGATGAATATTTATAGATGAGGTCCCAGTGATATTCAATCTTTTGAATATTGAGCAACTTTGAAATGCCTGGACGAGCCTCTAGCGCGCTCAAGTCTTCGTCCAGCATTGGTTGTGATGGCCATGTTTCACTGGGTTGCGCAAGCCATGGTGGTCCCGTCCACCAAAGCTTATGATGTTCAAGCTGCGATGTTGATAAGCCTCGTGATGCGCAATCAGCTGGGTTTGAAGTCCCTGGAACGTGTCTCCATTGTGCGCTTTGGGTGATCTCTTGAATTTGAGACACACGATTCCTTACGTAGTCCTTCCAGCGTGATGCGTGTGTTTTGATCCAGGTTAGTGTCACTTGTGAGTCCGTCCACAGGTATGTTGTAGCAATGTTGAGCTTGAGCGTTGCTTGAACATATTTGGTGAGCTTCGCCAGCATCAATGCTGCAGTAAGCTCGAGTCTCGGGATTGTGAGCTTCTTTAGTGGTGCTACCTTAGTTTTGGAGCACACCAATGTCGCGACCTTGTGAGTTGTGGACGGTGATGATACGGTAATGTAAATTACCGCTGCCATGGCGAGTTGTGAGGCATCAGAAAAGCCGTGTAGTTCCACTGTAGAGTTGCTGAAGGTGTTGAACCACCTCGGACATGATAGCTTGCGCAAGCTTGTTAAATCTTCTCTGATGATGAGCCATTGTGACGTTACTTGGGAAGGCAGTGGATCATCCCAGTTGAGCTTGTGTAGCCACAACTCTTGCAATAGTGTTTTTGCTCGAATTATGACTGGTGCTAGAAAACCTAATGGATCAAATATTTGTGCTACTTCTGATAAAATGAGGCGTTTGGTGAGCCGTGAATTTGAGCGTGGTTTTGAAGTGAAAGAAAATTCATCGTTGATCACATTCCATTGAAGTCCGAGAATTTTGGTATTGCAGTCGTCAAGTGATATAATTGAGCCTTGGGCTCGTTGGGTTTGAGAAATTGCATCAAGCAACGGAGGAAAGGTTGAATGCCATTTGGCTAGTGGAAACCCTCCCGCGTTGCACAGATCTTTTAATTGGTGAGCAATTGTAATGAGCATCTCACCTGTGTCTGCACCTCCAAAGATGTCATCAACGTATCTGGCATGCGTGATTGATGGCACCGCCAGAGGAAAGCGATGACCTTCGTCTTCCACCAATTGGAGTAAAGCTCTGACCGCCAAAAATGGAGCAGCCTTGGTCCCATAGGTGACCGTTGTGAGCTTGTAGGGCACCTCCTTTGAATTGTCATCGATCCACAGTATTCGTTGAAGATCTTGATCCTCCTCGTGAATCTTGACTTGACGATACATTTTTGTCACGTCTGTGGCAAAAATGTACTTGTGCTGGCGTATCCACAGCAGCACGTCGGTGATGTTAAGGAGGAGATTTGCACCCGTATGCATCAAATCGTTGACAGAATACCCAGTTGAAGTAGGGCTTGATCCATTGAAGACGACTCTCAATTTTGTCGTCTGGCTGTCAGGCTTCAATACTCCATGATGTGGAAGATAAAACACAGAGTGAGTATTAGGTGAAAGGGATGGTGCTCTTACCATGTGACGGAGCTCCTCGTACTCTTGCATGAAGCCTTGATAGAGGGTGCGATACTCGTCGTTCCTATTGAATTTGACGAGCATACGCTTCAAGCAAGCGTGAGCTGCTTGATAAGAATTACCGAGCAGCTTCGGAGTCTCCTTCAGAGGGATGCGCACTGTGTATCGTCCTGTAGAATCACGAGTGTGTGTCGCTCGAAAGTGATCCTCACATTCTTGTTCTTCAGGTGTGAGCTTCATGGGTGTATCTGTTGGGAGCTCCTCTTGAATCCAAAATCGTGTCAGCATGTCTTGTAAGGAGTTGTCGACATGCTGCACGACTGCAGAGTGGTGTGCTGTGACCGTGCGCCGGTCCACTGTAACTGGTCCAAGAATGAGCCACCCAAAAATGGACAGCTGTCCAATTGGCATTGAAGAATCACCCTTCTTGAGGGTGGGCTTGATCACTTGTCCATACACGTCTGCGCCAATCACTATGTCTATCGGTCTTGATGTAAGAAAGTCTGGATCGGCCAGCGGAAGGCCATTCAAATGTGGCCATTCTTGACGTGGCGGTTCCACCGATGGTAAACTTGACGTCAGTGCTCGCAGAACGTGTGCTTGAACGTGCACTGTTGACATATCGTAGTTGGAGCGCAGAGTTATTAGTGCGACTCCTTTGGTTTGAATAGATGAGTTACCCCCAATGCCAGTGATCGTGATGGATGCGTGGATGCGTTGAATCCTAAGCCGGTTGATGAGCTCTTCTGTAATAAATGTCAGTTCCGAGCCTGAATCTATCAATAACCTTACCGGCGAAGATGACACTGAAGTGATCAGCTGGGCGTTGGCTGTTGCCAACAAGGTGACTGAACAGTAGGGTGTGAGCACTGGCGATGATTGGTTGAGCCTCCTTCGTTCGGTTGAGCATGCTGTGTGAGTCTGCGTTGTGCGCTGTTGTGTGATTGATGGTGGATTGACGACTGCACCGAGACTTCAATGGGTTGCGCCACTTGTTGAAGGTTCCTCTGCTGTTCGAGGTTTTGCAAAGGCAGTGGTGTGAGCAGACGGCTTTGTGAGGTGCAGCATCGTATGATGGTTGGCTGAGCACGTTTTGCACCGACGTGTGGAGTTACAGTCCTCGGTGCGGTGCCTACCACAACAATTCCTGCACAGTTTATTGACGGTGATCACCTTTCGCCTGTCTTCCACCGACAGCTCCCTAAATCTGGGACACATTACAACGTAATGGTCCTCCTTGCAATAGTCGCACGGGTAGCTGTAGGGCGACGCAGCTGGTTGAGACTTCGGCTTCGATGCCGTGTGAGCAGCGCCCCTGCTGGGGTATGATCTGCTCGGTTGAGCTACAGGCGGTTGAGCCTTCTTTCCTTTCTGTAGCGCTGCCGCCTCCAGCCGTTCCAAGGCCACCACCTTGGCAGCAATAAAGGTCTCGAGCTGCTTCAGCCGAGGGTATTCCTTTGTTGAGCCCACCGACGTCTCCCAGGCTTCCCTGGTGGACTTGTCCATCCAGCTGGTTGCCTGGTGCACGAGCAGGATGTTGCACATGTCATCAGCTGCGCCTAAGGTGGTGAGCGTCTTGTGCACTTTATTGATGGTGGACACAATTTCGCCAAGCGCTTTTGCACTGCGCGTTGCGATCGGCGAGACGTTGAGCAGCTTGTCTAGCTGCTCTTCGATGAGCACACGCTTATTTGTGTACTTCTTGCTGAGTTCCTCCCAGCAAGATTGAAACGATGAGCCTGTGAGCGGGTAAGCGTTCACCAGCTCTGATGGCTCACCTTGGAGGCTGGACCGCAGGTAATGAAGCCGGTCTATTTCCATGAGTTGCTGGTCATGGATGATCAAGGAGGTGAATAGCTCACTGTAGGCCGGCCACTCCGTATATGCGCCAGAGAATGTGGGCAGGGAGATCTCCGGCAGCTTCGAGGCTCTTGACGTGGCGCTCGATGCAGCCGCTGGACGCTGCTGTATCGCCCTCACGGGGAGGGCGCCCTTGACGAACCCGCCGATTTGACGACCTTTTGCTCGTCTTGGTCAGCCATCGCAAAACACGGGAGTTGAGCTTGTGAGCCCTCTAACACAAACTACACAGCACTGTAATGCTCAATCACCGCTCCGGCTCGAAGGACCAAACTGTAAAATTCTTAGGTTAGGATGAGCACGAGGAGGCTGGTAGGGTTAGGATCGGTGTTGAGCCACACAGACACTGAGCTGCACAAAAGAATGTGAGGTCTTTATTTAAAACGTCTGCCAACGGACAAGCCGTTGTGCACACGATGAAGATGGAGGATGAGCCCCCGTACACTTTATCGTACAATACCACCGGTTAACCGCGTGGACGCGAGAACACGCACAATCGCGAATGCACAATCAGATGATCTATACTTTCGAACTGTGTCGCGAACACCGCGTTGAGTCGACAGTTGAGAATACGTGATTTGTGCACTGAATTTGTTAGATGAGCAAGACTATTTGACAATGAACAAAAAGGTGTGTTACGTTGCGCACGGTTGAGAACAGAGTGAATTACAAGATGGATGCGCATTTTCGCCGCGGCGTCTTCTCGAACATTCTCGAGCGTCGATCGACAAGACGGACGCTGATTGGTTGATCGATCGCGGATCGACCGCGACTTCCGCTGCCCAGGAGGTGCTGCGGTGATCGAGAGTGCGGCGGCGCAAAGAACTACTCATTCCCAAACAGATGGGATACCCGGTTTCTTAGAGCAAAAAGAGCCAGGTCCAGTAGGCCAAACTACATGGGGGAGGTTGAAATCACCCAAGATACAGAAAGCATCATCACTGTAGTTATGAAACATCTCAGATACGCAGCAGACATGTCTGTCATAGAGATCCGGCTGAGAGGCAGGCGGGAGATATAAGGCGCCAAAAATGACATAATTATTATGAAGGCGAACACGTACGAAGACCTGTTCCAGATCATCATGTATGGGGGTAATCACCGAGCAGGATAACGAATTCCTGATTGCAGTAAGGACCCCCCCACCTCGTGAAAAAGAACTCGTACTGGAGGATCTATCAGACCGGAAGATGTTAAAATTAGTAAGGCCCAGCTCAGATGATGAAATAGACGAATTTAGCCAAGTTTCGACAAAGACTAGAATATCGTATTGGACGGCAGAACACAATATAGCAAATTTCAGATCTTCTAGTTTAGTTCTCAAACCACGCACATTCTGATAATACACCATGGGGAAGCCTACTGGTTTTTTGAGGTAGGATCCCGGGTTCTATTAATCGCAACGATGGACGGCACACCATGGTTATAACGGATGGTCCAGTTCGTCTCGCCCCGCTCATGAAGTTCCCTCAGTCTACCCCTGAGCTGATCCAGTGCCTGGCGCTGGGTCCTCGTCCTGTCATCAGTGATTTTACAAGATCCCAAATAGCGGGACTTGCCTCTTAAAACGCTGATGACCACATCCGGTGACTTTAGGCCAACACATAGGGGTCTCGGGGCTGAACCTCTTCGTTTTCCGAGCCTTTGCAGCGTAATGTCTACGTAGTCAGAAGGCCGAATCTGGTTAAGTATCGATTTTACGGCCACTAGGTCTTCAGATCGAGAAATGTCTGGCGAGGAACTAGACGATTCCGGTAACCCATGGATTATAAGGTTACCCGCTCTGGCCTGCCTGTCATGCTATTCTGCCATAATCTCGTCTGTGGCCAAAGGACCCAATGACATTTGTCCAGTACCGCTGACTGCATTCTGCTCCAGCAGACGGACCCGTTTATCCAGGTCGGACACATTTGATTTCAAGTCAGCAAGCTCTTCCCTGATAGTAGACACAATTTCCTGACGAAAATTGCCAAACTCCTCCCTCATTAGTCGGATTTCACTCATCATATCCTTGAGCATATCGACTGTTGGAAAAGAAGGTTGGGCCTGTACCAGCTGAGAGTCTATGACGTCAACGTCAACAACAGCTGATCCCGAGGAAGAAGACAGTCCGCAATTTAAAAACAGGCCGTTGACACAGGGGTGACCCGTCCGGCCTATACAACCAGGATGGGACACCACACCACAGTGAGCACAGGTGACAGGATTTACGACTCCTGTGCCACATCCCTTGCATTTTTTGGCGGAAGGACCCATGAGACACAATGAAAGAACTTAGCCACAGAAATCAAATCACACGACGTCAGGTTGGACCACTTCACAGACTGATCGAAGAGGATAGCACCAAAAAATGCTGATTAGAATATATCAAAGATTGATAATATTCACACCACTCTCACCACTGAACGAAGGTCATAGGGACTATACACGGGCCTGACAAAATTTCACACCCACGATCCGGATAAATACACCAGATTTAAAACTTGATATAGCCAGAAGAACCAAGCGAAATTGTAACAGACTTGGGATCAAAACAAAGCACGTGTTTCGTTATCAGAGGACAAAGCCAGACTATATATATATATACACAAATATAAAAAACACATAGAGAGGAGAGAATAAAAAATGGTTGAAAGAGTGGGTTTAGGTTAGTGGGGGGCCGTTGTTGCAGAGAGACGACTGGGGTTGTTCCCAGGGGGCGGAATCTCCAGCGAAAGTTTCGGATCCGTATTTCAACGCCATCTACGCTATGAAAGATTTTGTTTAGAACTAAAATTCAATATGGCGACCCATACCGGGAGAATTGAAATATGCTCAAAATTTGCGTACTGTAATGTAGCATAAAAGATACATTTGTTGACATGTTAAGAAGATTTGGATATGAAACTCAGGTGTTAGAGAAAAATATTAAATTAAATTTGCAATAATTGAATGTAATTAAATATTTCTCATTCGCCTGAAGTTTCTTATCTAAACCTTCCCCATTTTTTAAATTATTATTGGCATAATTGGACATTATTTTGCCAACAATAATTGATAATATCAACAAATGTATCGCTTACCCTACATTTTGTATAATATACTTAATTGTAGAAATACAAGTAGCAATAAGGGATAGTTAGTGGCACAGATTTTTCTTTTAAAAAGGTTATTTTTATTTTTGTCATATATAGTAAGTAATTACTTCTTTTTACAAGTTTTCCTATAACGAATACAGGCTTCCTTCGACAAGTGTGATTTCGCTTTAGGACCTGCATCCTTACCCTTTAACAAGTGGTTGATTTTCTTACACCAACATTTAATGTATTCTACCGTTGTTAATCTAATGAAAGCTTGACGCAGGGATTCAGAATGTTCGTTGCATGTTAAAAATGATAAATCCAATACCACGGACAACGGCAAAGTCAAATGTTTTAAAACCTCTTTCTTAAAACAGAAAATTTCGATATTTGCCTCCAAAAGGATGTGGGCCTCTTTAAAAGCCGTATTTAAAATATTTAAATTGTATTTTTCCGATATGCGGTTGCAGCACCGTTTAAACTCAACATCTGAATATAATGATTTCAAAATTGCGGAAGTATCAATGCAAGTACCCGTTTCATCGCAATCATCATTGCTAAAAAGCATATATGGATCACTATTAGGTTCAGTTTGTACAATCATTTTGTTTTCTCCGTTCTGAGCAATTAAAGCCACATTGCGAAGTGAAAATAGGGGCATTGCATCATCATCTTCGCAATTTCCTCTAACGGTTTTAGCACACGTTAAATTATTTATAAGTAGGGATTTAAAAGAATTTTGAAACTGTAAGGGCGTGGGATTGATGTTTCGACCTCCATGGCTCCTAATCATCCCAAAAAAATTCTCCAGTGGATCCTGATTAATTATCCGCGGGGAAAAGTTTTTGAATTTTAACTTCTGTAAATCCCGCCACAGACGTTGAAATCCAATCAACGTCGTTTTTAAATTTTTTAATGAAGGCACACTTTTCTCCTTCGTCGTTTTCACGTCCACAAAGCAAAAATTATTTGTTAAAATACTGCTGGCCTCCTTCTAGAAGGTCGTGTGGGAGGTGTCGGCAGTCACTTCTTTTTTGAGTGCATTTTTATTGGTTTTCAAATCTCCTTTCCTGCCGTTCATGGAGTCAAATACATCATTTAAAAATTTCACGACTTCGGATGTTGTCACTCCTTCCGTGACCGGCATGTTTTTTAATCCCTCAGTCGTCTGCACTGCACCTGTAAATAGGACGAACATTTTTATTTTCACGTGAAATAGAATTGTAATGCACATAAAAAAATAAAAATACAAACCTTGAATACACGTCAAATGGCGAATGAATGATGACATTGTTCTGCTTAAAGCTTGAACAGCTGTCTTCACCTTCATTTTGTGTATTTTTTTCTTCCTAATGTGTCCATCATGTAATTTTGGCATTTGCTTTTGTATTTTATTCATGGTTTTGTTATCTATATCATATGCTAGTTCTAAAATATCCCACGAACCAATATATTTAATATTTTGATCTGACGATGGCAAATTGTCACATTTTTTGTGAATTTCCTGGATGAAGTCTGGTGTGAGAATAAATTTCTTTATTTTCTTAAAATTATGGTCCTTCTTTTTCTTTTTGTTGGGGATTTGTGGAAAAACTACTTGTATATTTTTTGTCAAAAAATTATTCCTCATTCCCTTTATCAGATGTGGAGGGTCAAATAGAGGAATTATGAGTTCTCCTGAAATTTGAATTCTGCCACCTGAAAATAATAGTGTTAGTTAATTCGGTATAAAAGAAACTGGCAGAGTTTTGTGGAGAAGGGTGGGGGCATCCTGTATATACTTACAAAAAGATCTGTTCTCCTTAATACATAACGACCTTATTTCCTCCAGCAGTTTACTTACACATGCAGCGTTTGTTTGTCCTTGGTCACAAACCGTTGCAACAATCTTGAACCCTGATGCCTTTATGGCTCTTACTAATTCTTTAATGCAACGCATCAACTGTGCAGCATTCGTGCATGCCTTACAAAAATTATAAGATAAGGGAATCTTCCAGTTTCTGTCAATACCTCTTAACATAAAAACTAAGGCATGGTCAGCAAACCTATTACTTCTAGCATTGCCCCAGTCTTCAAACCCCATAATCTTATCGTCATTTTGAACATAATGTAGCTGAGGTTGCAGAGAAACTTCGTCCCACAGTAAAAAACAAACTTTATCCTTCTCAGACATATTTATACCTTGCTGTTTGAGATGGTCAAAAATAATTTTGTTTACTCCTGGTTTTAATGAAATATGATTAAAAAAAATTCGTAAAGAACGTCGACTCGGTAGAATGAAAATCCTGCTCAGTAATCTGTAACACTGTGCAGACTGTTTCAATATAGCTAACGCTAAAACTTTATCCTCGAGTATAAACCGTCTAGCCTATTAAAGAAAGTGCACATATTCACACATCATTAATAATTTCATTAAAATTTTTTAAATAATTATATGTTACTTATTGAATTAATTATTGAATAAATTATTATTAATTATTGAATTAAATTTTTTTATGAAAGTCAATTTCAAATTTACAATCAATGCAGAAAGCAAATTGTATGTACAAGATAATATGATATGTATGAAAATTAATTAATGAAACCGACATGATGGGTGATATTTTTCACTTGCCTTAGCTTGTTTGTGCACGTTCCGTATTTGCATTTCTATAAATGCTAACTGTGTCTTGGACAAGCTCTTTAGTTCTTTCATTTCTACCGTTGCCATGTACTTTTCTGTTTTTTGTAATCGTTCTTTCAAAGTTCCCATCATATGTGTGTGTTTTGCTTGTTTCTTCTTTAAAGCTGAGGCTATTGTATATAGACGCTTTGCTACTGGCGTCAACTTGTTTTTCCTGGTCACTGATCCAAGAAGTGTTCTTGTTTTATGTGTTATAGGAGTTGACATAATGGCTTCGTTCGGGGCAGAATTTTCTTCTGAACATGGCACAGGTATATTCTCCACAGAATGTTGAATAGGATTTTCATTGTTGCTGTCCAGTGTTTCAGGTCTCCAAGCTTCCGATTCATGCATGTTCTCCCAACTGGGCCAAAGTTTCAAATCTATTGTTGAAATGGGTTCTTCACATGTATTGATTAAGTCAATCAGTGGATTTTGCAGTGTAAAATCCATCTCCTCGTCTTCTGGTACATCAATTATTATTAAATCTCTGCCATTGCTTGTACCTGCAGGCGATGCAGCAGGACTGATATTTAATACCAATTCTGGAACTGCATCATCTTTCAATAATTGGCGAATATGCGTGCTTTTGTAAGCACTTTTCGCAAAATGAATTTGGCAAACTCTATACTGGCATAATTCATTCGATGGAAGACCATCCAGGTTTGGATTATTTATGACCTGCACCCATTTCTTACTGCTTACAGAATTTTTTGGGAAGCTGTGCCTCTTTACAACGCTGTTAGAATTACAGCCTGGCACCACACATCGCCAATGAACTTTTTGTCCTGCAAGGCCAAAAATTAGTACAATCCAAAAATATAAGTTTCAAGTTTATGAAAATTGTATATGAAACTTTCTTACCTGCCACTCTTTTTTCAGTTGCTATATCTTCCTACACATTCATTATAATTATTAAATATACAATTCTTAAACGAAACTTATCTACGAAACTTATATACTACAAAATATCACAAATTATGTTATAATAACACTTAAAAATCACAAGTATTGATGGTGTTTCACCAATGTAACGTGTGGTAAAACGTAGCGAAACTTTGTAACTTGGAGCTGTTTGAAACGTCGGTCAACGCCGGTAAATCAAGCCAAGCCAAGTGAAGCCAAGTGAAGCCAAGCCAAGCCAAGCGTAAGCTGTTAAGTGTGCGTGAGCCTCAGCCAAGCCGATCGTGTATGTACAGACACAAACACAACTATACCGCGACACTAGCGCCCTCTACGCTATGAAAGTTTCCTGCTTCCTGTCTAAACGCTATTCCGGAAGTTCCTATCTTAGATTCCGCCCACTGGTTGTTCCGTTGGTTGGTTCTGAATTTCCAACACGGTCGCGGACGCGGACGCGTAACGGTCGAGTTGAAACGTTTTCGATCGCGTTTGACGCGAAAAACGAGTTGAAAAAGATGATTGATTTTAAAGCAAAACGAGATTCTATAAAGACCGGGGTATTAGTGTTGGTTCGGGTCCTAATTTTTGGGGGGCGCGCGTCCGCTCGCGGACGCGTAAAGCGTGTACGAATCGACGCGAAAATAGAGTTGAAAAAAAATACGTGTTTCAAAGCAAAACGAGATTCTATAAAGACCGGGGTATTGGTGTTGGTTCGGGTCCTAATTTTTTGGGGGCGCGCGGCCGCTCGCGGACGCGTAAAGCGTGTACGAATCGACGCGAAAATAGAGTTGAAAAAAAAACGTGTTTCAAAGCAAAACGAGATTCTATAAAGACCGGGGTATTAGTGTTGGTTCGGGTCCTAATTTTTTGGGGGCGCGCGGCCGCTCGCGGACGCGTAAAGCGTGTACTAATCGACGCGAAAATAGAGTTGAAAAAGATGATTGATTTTAAAGCAAAACGAGATTCTATAAAGACCGGGGTATTGGTGTTGGTGTGTGTTCTAATGTTGCGGGGGCGCGCAAAGCGTAACGGAGTTTGACGCGAAAAACGAGTTGAAAATGATGTAGAAAAAAGGGCGCGCTCGAATATCGCGACGAAGAAGCGAACATATACAAGTCTAGATGGATTCTGAGTGCAAACGCGAACCGTTCAAATCAGCGCGACAAGTTCCGCGCGCTCTTTCGACACACTACACAGTTCTCCGTTTCGGACGTCCCCACTAACACACTGAATTAACCCATGTTAATTATTATTATTATTATTATTATTATTGTATTAACGGGAGAACCCTTTAGAGTACAAAATTTTTAACAAGGTAATGCTGTAAGTACAGCACATAGTGAGGATATAAATAAATGAAAAAAAAAACATAAAATATACAGAAAAAACAAAACATAAAAACACAACAGTCCACTAAGAGCGCAAAACGAAAAAACGACAGAATATAACACGTAATACTTATGACTTAAGAATTAAGGAGGTGACAGTCCCCTAAGTACACGGTCCCTGAAGACCGCTAAGGAGTCAGTGAATACATCAATATCCACAGGGAATTTATTTATCTCCTCCATCGCACGGTTTATGGGGTCAGCAGCGTAATAATGGTATTCAGGGACACATGTTGTGAATAGGGGTCTAGAACGCAGAGAGCGTTGCGGTGCGTGAAAGCAAATCAGACCAACGAGCTCATGGCAGTTTATCTGACCGTGAAGAACTTTATAAAGAAACAAAATATCGGAGCATACATGACGGTCACTAAGAGTCAAGAGCTTAGTTTTTTGCAAGGCAAAACCATAATCATGGTCACTAAACCGCATAGGGCTGCCAGTTACCCTCATGGCCAACCTAAGGAACCTGTGTTGGACCCTCTCGATCAAATTAGTGTACTGTTTATGCCTAGGACTCCAGATCACCGAGGCATATTCAACATGCGGCCACACCAATGCTACGTATAGTAATTTCAATGTCCTGATGCGTTTGAAGTATTTACCGAAACGGGCTATAAACCCAAGGGTTTTCAAAGCTTTGCAATTAATATTTCGATAATGGTTGCGAAAATCCAGCCCTGACGTAAACGTAACCCCAAGATCCAGGACTTCCGCGACCTCTGTCAAAGAGGAGTGACCCAGAGTGTATGTAGAAGGAATGCCGCTGATTGTCCTATGAGACCTTAATAATACACATTTACCTGTGTTTAGTCGCATCCTGTTTGCGGTACACCACTCCTCGAACCTAAGGAGATCAGCCTGCAACAGATCTACGTCCGCAATACCACTAATAGTGCGGAAGATCTTAAGATCATCCGCATACATAAGAAATCTACTGTGCAGAAAGACCTCCTTAAGATCATTAATAAAGAGGAGGAACAGGAGCGGACCAATGTGAGATCCTTGAGGGACGCCTGAGGTCACATTAACTGGATCGGACAATTGATCCTGTATCCTAACCACCTGCACACGGCCTTCAAGATAGCTATTGATCCAAGCGAGGAGCGGCCCATTAATGCCGATTGAGATTAGTTTACTAAGCAGGATGGAATGATCAACAGAGTCGAAGGCTTTCCGGAAGTCCGTGTACACGGTATCCACTTGGAGACCGTCATCGAGTGCAGCCGAGATGAAGCAATGGTAAACCGCAAGATTAGAAGTCGTCGAACGTCCGGGGACAAATCCATGTTGTTCATCGCAGATGACATTAATGAGCTTAGGCATTAAGTGCTCAGTAAGAATCTCTTCAAAGATCTTCGGCATGACCGATAGTTTGCATATCGGTCTGTAATTCCTTACATCCGAGCGGTCGCCTGCCTTGAAAACCGGGGTGACCAGTGAGGTCTTCCATGCAACAGGGAAAATACCCTTAGCTAGCGAGGAATTAAAAATGTGCCAGAGGGGCCTCGCTAGAATAAAACGACACTCCTTTAGAAACAATGGTGGAACACCATCGAATCCCGGACCCTTTGACGTGTCAAGCGAATCAAGCATGGAGTAGATTTGACCAATCGAAATAGAAATTGAGTGCAAATTAACATCACAGTCCGGAGTAGAACCAGGAATCAGGGCAGGCGCCGTAATAGACCGAGTGGAATATACCGAGCCAAAGAAGTCTGCGAAAAGATTAGCTGCAGCCTCATTCGAGGAGGCAGAAGCGTGGTCCAGATAAACGCTACCAGGAATTCCATGCCCGCCACGCCTAGCGTTTACGAATTTCCAAAAACTCTGGACGTTATCACACACCGCACTCTCAACACCATCCATATACTCACTATGTTCACGCGCTAAGACAAGCTTACATCTCGAACGGAGACTCACAAAGCACAGGTAATCGCTACGTGAACCTGAGCACTTAAAGATCTTATGCGCCCTTTTCTTCTGCCGAATCAAGTACCTTAAACCCGGTGAAAACCACGGCGGATACGAGGAATGGACCACAGACTTAACCGGAATAAAGGCGTCAATTGCAAGATTAATATGTCCATATAAACGACCAAGAGCGGCATCCGGCTCAGAGTCCCCAGTCTCATGATCCCAGTCAACAGAGTTGAGGTAATCGATAACACCGTTGTAATCACCACGCTTAAAGTCTCTGAACTCCGTAATACCGCACTTATGGCCAGGACCCGAGGCCAAACCATTAAACAATACATATAAAGGTGGATGATAGGCATCCGGTTGAATAAGGACATCAATAACCCGATCGATAGTGACATTAGAGCAGCTGACGAAGACAAGATCGAGCATAACGTCGAAGTCATTAAAAACATTGTTAATTTGGGCAAGATTGCAGTACCCGGCACAACCCAGAAGGAGGTCAATGGCTGCGGATTCCTTCGACGAAATGCCCGACCTTCTAAAGCACTCCTGACCTGAGTCACTGAACCAAACCGCATGAGGTAGATTAAAATCGCCATAAAGACACACGGTATCTTCGCTAAACTTATGGTAAAGCTCAATGACTGAGTCGACAAAACTTGCATAAAGTGAAGTCTGGGCGGCGGGCGGAATATAAACAGCCCCCAGAAGCAGATATTTATTAGTGTGAAGGTGGACTCTAACAAATAGCTGTTCCACCTCAGAACAATTGACTGTTACGATGCGGGATGACCACGAGTTCTTGACGGCGATGAGAACGCCTCCACCTCTAGAGAAACAGCTGGTTCGATGAGATCTGTCACATCTATACACAGTATAATCACGTAAACCCAGTTCATTATTAGAAATCGCCGGAGTGAGCCAGGTCTCGACAAAAATAATAATATCATACGATACAGCGGACAAGAGAACAGAGTTAGCGAGAGAATCCAATTTGGTGCGCAGACCACGGACATTTTGTACGTATACTAAAGGGTTCAACTCGAGTTTTTTTGCGCCACGTCCTTATGCGGTCTACCCTCCACGATTTTAGGAAAACCACGAACGTAACGGATTGTCATCCGAGTTTCCCCCTGTTCATGGAGATCCCGTAGCCTTTCCCTTAGCTGCTCAAGGGTCTCGCGCTGCTGTTTGGTCTTATCATCAGCAATCTTGAAAGGGCCTTTGTAGCGATGCTTATTCTGGAGAATAATCTTCACTTCCGCTGCAGAGTTGAGGCGAACACAGAGAGGCCTACAAGGTGCCCTGCCCTGCTTGCCAAGGCGATGAGCAACAAGATCCTGGTTGGAAAGGGGGCCTATTTCAGTTAGGACCCCACGTGCCGCGATCACGTCGGCCGATCTCATCAATTCCGGTGTTGCTTCGCGAGGCTCCGGGACACCAAAAATAATGATATTTTTGGATCTCATCTCTCTGTCATGAAGTTCTTCCAGGAGATCGTCCGCTGACAAAGGCCGCTGACCGGAGGAGGTGGTAGCCTTATCTTCAAGTGCCGTAACGCGGCCCGTCAGAGAGTCTATTTCAGATCTTATCCCACTCAGTTCCGCTCGAATACCCATTAAAAAGTCCTCCCGGAGAGCCGCTAGCTTCGAATCAATGATGTTGTTTACTATGTCACTAATCGTCTCGGCGGATGGTAAGGAAGATAGTGACTGCAGTGTGGCTGCCGGAATAGCAGATAGTGATTGTACCGGCGACGCGAGAGCCTGGCTAACGGTAGACTGAGACAAAGGCACTCCAGCACAACAATTCAAAAGTTCTTTCCCAAACCAGGGATGGCCCGTACGAGCCAGACACGAGGGCCCAGGGTGGCTGACCGCTCCACAACCCGCACAAATGACCGGATCAGCAACCAAAGCGGAACAACCCTTACACTTTCTAGTGGCACGAGGCATATTGGACAGGCGGAGGAACCGAGATACAGAATCCGAACACGAAACTGCCGGAGCACTTCAAGAAATCGAGCACATAAAAACAGGGACAGATGACCCAATAGTATTAATAATTACGGGTCAGCAACAGCCCATTGAATAAAATCAGCACACGACGAAAAACCAGTAAAAGAATTTTAAAGAGACACACAATGAGACACGTGCTAACGTACACTCAACCAAAACAAAGACGACTTGTCACCTCGACGGCTAGATCATGACTGATATATGTAAATTGTAATTAAATCAACTCACGTTAGGTGCGTTGGAAGCTGTCTTCCCTGGACCGGTACTGCGGGCTTTGGCTGTGCGCGTGCGTGCGTGGTAGCCGCTGGTTGGCAGCAACGACCTGTGTGGCAAACAAGCACACACGTTGAGGAAGAGGAAGACGACACAAAGATAGAGGAAAAGAATTTCTAAATAACAAGAACGCGTTAAAATCGATCAAGAGATACGTACGCAGAGACTAGAGGAGAAGCTCGATTCTAGTAACAGACACACAACAACAACACAAGGCAAAACGCAACGAGACACAGAAAAAACACTTTTGCATTCGGTGCAAAAGCAGAGCGAATGATTAGAAGCCTGAAAAGCGCGCTTATATATTTTCCACGCTTTTCCCTCTCCAACGACCGAGACTACTACCCTCTCTCCGCTGATGGAGAGACGTTTTCCCGCCGACGACTCTGCGAACCACCTCTTTTTCTACGTCACGACCAATCCACGAGCCCCAACATTCTCGGCCCCCGTTTCAATGGCCGTGACAGAGATCTGCTCTCTCTGGTGAGATGGGGCGGCGAGTTGGGGGAACGAGAGAACGAGAGAGTGGGGACGCGAATTACGCCCCGAAAGAGTTACGAATGAGAAAACAGAGAGAGTTTCAATCAGAGAGAGAGTAGAGCACGTTTTTTACGATTCTTTTCTGCGACGATATACAGGGTGTCTCACCGTAGAGTGGACAGCGGGATATCTCCTAAACTATTGGAGATAAAAAAATAAAAAAAATATGTAAATTAATGGTTCGATGGGGCTACTTAATTAGCCGCGACGGATTTTTTTTTCGATTATTATTTTAAAAGATACGATGGTCAAGTTCGGATTTTCAAATGGCACTAACTTTTCTGAAGTCCTGAGTTGGTAGTGCGTTCCAAGACGAATTCAATAAGCTTTAATGTATACACTTGATTTCCACTGGTTTTTGAGATATTGCGCTTGCAAATATACTGATTTTCACTGGAAGAAAACCCGCTGAACGAGCCAGGACCGGGGTCGGTCTTGCTGGCGCCACGGGTGGCAGTGCCTGCTGAAATAGATACCTACCTGCCAAAGGTCTACGCCAGGCCTGCCCCATCGGGTGCAAATACCTCCTGAATTTCTGGGACCCGGGTAACAGCCGAGCGCGGGACTGTTCCATTGCTACCCGTTGCGAAATTTGTGAGAGAACTGCATGGTGGTACGAGCCTGCATGGACGGCCGCACACTCATGCAGTTCTTCCGCAACCCATGCTGTGGTTAGCAACGTAACCGTCCCGCGCTCGGCTGTTGCCCGGTTCCCAGAACTTCAGGAGGTATTTGCACCCGATGGGGCAGGCCTGGTCTACGCAGACCGACCCAAAGGCTGGACAATTCTTTTCCGTCAGAAATGCTACTTTGGTAGGTACATCTGCGGAATCGAGAAGCGCACCGTTACCTTTATTTCGCACTTGCTTCTACGCTCGGAGGGCCGGATATTTTGGGAGGGATGCAAGTTCGATTGGTTAGGTTAGGAGGTGTGAAAGTTGCTAGACTAAATTTCAACCATAGGGAGCAGATTGTATTAGAACCAATCGGATTTGCATCCCTAACAAACGGCTGCTCTCTTGAAGAGGCCCTCTTCGCGGTAATATCCCCTCCCCAATGCCCACCTTCTCTCGCGCGGAATACGTCAACGCATGCTTTAGGTTTTGATATTGAAACTCGTGTTTATACTCGAGAGGACCACGCGTCGACAGCGGTCTAGCCCTTTTCTTCCTGTGTCTCCCCACAAGGAGTATTGCCGGTGGATTGTAGGAGCGTGGATGTCTGGATACCAGTTATTGAATTCAGGAGAGGATAGAAACATTTTATTACAAAACACACATGTACTATAATTAAAGTAAATCGTATTCCTCTCGGGCAGGAGTACTGATAATAATCGAATTTGCGCCCCACTTCGCGCAGACCGATTACGCGGAGGATAGTCGGGTGTCACACACTGCACAAATGATACAGGGTAATTCTGGAGCAACGCCCGTCAAGGAGATGCGGCCTGGTACCCCGTGACGAGGACAGTCCTTCGCAGTGCCTCGCCCGATTTTTATGGCTTTTTTTCGGAAAAAGGTACGAATCCTGGGCCGAACGTAACGAATTGAAGGGTTTCGACCCTCGAAGGGTTTGGAATATCATTAAGAAGTGAAAAATGTACAGGATTTCAAATGTTTGCTTCTTTTCTTCATCGTATCGAGAAGGAAGTGACGCCAATGGATTCCTTATGCTTTTCCGATGAAACTGACACCAAGAACGACGTAATTCGGAAAATAATGAAGGAAATGAACAATTCATTTCCATAACCTCAAGCTAATTTCGTTAATAATAGTCCGATTTACGTGAAATTTGGTATGATTTTCATCGGAAAAACATAAGGAATCCATTGGCGTCACTTCCCTCTCGATACGATGAAGAAAATAATTTCTTAATACGCTGTAATGGATATTTCACCCTCGGCTGCGGCGGCTCGACCTGAATTCGCTACGTTCGGCCTAGGATTCGTACCTTTTTCCGGAAAAAGCCATAAAATTCGATGGGCACTGCGGGGTGTGTTCCTCGCCACGGGGTGACGGGAGTAGCTCCAGAATTACCCTGTATCTGTTTAAGAAATAAAATAATTCTTCATTCTTTATAGTATGGATATGGAAGTGTCGCCGATGGATTCCTTGGGATTTTCCGATGAAAATCATGCCAAATGTCGTGTAAATCGGACAACTTTTGCATAGGGAATACAAATAGCTGTGTCAAAGTAGTCCGATTTGCATGATATTTGGTACGGTTTTAATCGATGGAACACCAGGAATGCATTGACGTCGCTTTCGCAAAGATCTGATGAGAAATGCCGAAGTCGAAGATTTCTCATTTCTTAATGGTATTCCAAACCCTTCGAGGGTCGAAAGCCATAAAATTCAATGAGGCACTGCGGGGGGGGGGGCTTGTCCTCGACACGGGGTGACGAGCGTAGCTGGAGAATCACCCTGCGAGTTTTGCTCGAGGCAGCGCGCGACTGCTTTGCAAACTGCCCTGGTCTCTCCAGACTCCCCACTCCGCGCGACGTCAATACGCACCTCTACACAACGAAGACATACGTGCTGTTTTTCATAACGCACGTCGTTATGTCGTCCCGACGAAAATGGCCCATTTGAAAAATCTATTTCCTTAAAAATATCCCGATTAAAAGAGGCGCGACTTATTCGCGGCATCGCCTTTGAGAACTCTAGCGCGAGAATCACCCTGTTTAATAGTATACTATTTTAATACTTACATTTTGCATATTGTTCATTTTTCCCCGTCTACAAATTCTGTTTGCTTCTGATGATATGCTTCGCTCTAGGACTGTGGAGGACTGAACACTGAACCGGAATTCCCGGAATGTCTCTGATGCACACATTGTCACTTGGCGTCGATTGGTTGAAGCCAAAACCTAGCTTGGCGCCGATTGGTTTGGCCCAACAGCTAGCTTGGCGCCGATCAGGGACTTTTCTGCCAAGTGGTAACCCGAGACTGATTTTTCTCAGTCAAGAAAGTCCCTTTGTCGTCGCTGACGAAAAGTCCGTAAATGTAAATTCAGACGAGCGATGCGGCGTCGTTGCGATTTCGCACCGGTACATACGTATGTGTATAGAGAGATTCACACGTGTCGCAATTTTTTGCGGCAGATTGTCTTATCGCACTGCCGGCAAAATTGAGTGGCGTGTAAATCTCTGTTTACACATATGTGCCGCTGCGAGATCGCAACGGCGCCTCATCGCTCGTGTGCATTGATCCTTAAAGGCGGGAACTCCTAGCTGCCGATCGGAGAAGTATGCATCTGTTTCTCCGTTATGCCAGAGACAGATAGTTACAATGCGCTTTTTTGTCCAGAGCTTGTGAATTCTCTCCAGAAATTAGCAAAGGACTTTCCTCTTTGGACGCAGGAAGTGATGGGTAAATCACTAGAAAACCACGTAATTTACGTTACGTGTAAATTACACGTAAATTACATAGATGTCATAACCAACGTTATACAATAAATAAAGCTTGAAAAATATATGGGCTACTTCCTACTAGGCTCTGTATTGCCGGGGCAGGTCCACAAAGGAAGCACTCGAGGTAGGTAACAACATTTTTTAATTTTCAGTCGATAGGCTATATGCAGCAAGCATTCAAAGCACCTAATCCATGAATGTAATGGAGATATGCCAAAATTAAACATTTCATTGTTTACTGGTTTGTTAATTATAGCTTTATTCATTTCCGATGGTTTCGCGCCACATATATAGTAGACTTGGCTAGAAGTATATTGTGAAAGTGAAGTGCATATTTTACCATCTACCATTGTGAAGAGTAATTGACATGTTACCAGTATTTTAATACTTTCAAACATTACGCTCACAGGTCGAAGTTCATCTATTTGTGATTTAATTTGGTCTATCTCAAATTTTATTAAGTCTACAGATTCCTTTTTATATAATAGTTTAATCGGTCGACAGTACCTTACGGAAGAAGGACTCGGGTTGAACCAAATAATAGTTTTATTTTTATCTGAATCTAAATAATACAGCTGAAGAGGGACCATCGAAATAGCAAATAAATTTTCATCGTCAGATTCCGGATTTGTAAATTTTTGTTTATAACGGCCTTGGTTAGAGCTACCGTCACAACCCCATTTAGCGATTAGAAAAAATGAAGAAGTACTTAAATCACTTGACATGTTCTTCAAGAAATCTTCTTTTAGAGAGTAAATACGTTGAATAGTGTGATCCATTAAATTTTGCACCTTTACTTCTGCTGAATCTTCTGTAACTTTTATAGATGACTCAATAGGATAACACTTTTGCTTTTCACGCTTAATAATTTCATAGCTAGGGTAACCGTTATTTCCGAGACTTTTCCACTGTTTTCGAATCATTTTATATTGATTGGTACTCAACTTTGCGTTGACCATAAGCGCAAGTGCTTGTTCACCGTTTAATGTTGAGTTCGCATTCGTTAGATTACTAACGGTCCTTAATTTCTTTATATGTGTCGCTGCTTGAGGAGAACCTTGAGATAATTCCCTAACAAGTACTGCTGCATCTCTTTTTCCTGATGATCTCAGGCTCAGTTCTGCTGCTAACAAAACCTTTTGCTTACTTTTCGTCTCTAACAGGTGTTGAACCTTTCGCTTCTTTACCGGACTGGAACATTGATCAAATGGTATTTCGGGTCTTCCAACTTTTGATCTTGATGTTGAAGAAGACTGTGCGAAGGATAGAATTTTATTCGGTAACACAAATTCCAAATTTAGCCAGTTTTTATTGTTGGAAACAAATCTGCCCAAATGCCTGTTGCATTTCTCCCACTTTGCTTTAAGTCTTGTTATAAAGCACGAAACTGACTTTTGTAGATCAGACATTGCTTCCGCATCAGGTTCACATATATTGTATTTATTTAAAATAAACGAAGTCACTTCATCACTACTCTTTTTGGATGAATTCATCCAGAAATTGAACAGTTGTCTTTTCGTTATGTTTTCACTCATGTTTGAAGTAACTAAATTAAAATTATTGCATACACTAAAGTAACTACACTAAGAATAATGTAACTACACAAAGAACAAAATCACTACACTAAAAATGTACTAACTAAACTGAACTTGACTTTGTAAGAAATATCACAAGATGTACAGCAAGGAGACCGATCACGATGTGTTGCAGAGAAAGATTGCACGAGAATGAATGAAAAGCTAATGTAGAGCTAGAAGTGGGAAACTGTTTATGAAAAGTGCTTATCGCCTTTCGCCCTTTCCGAACGCGAGACTGAAGAGTTTGTTTAGATTAGCCAGAACTCATGCGACGCATATCGCTTTCTCGGGCGCGTGAATGAAGAGCGCGTTTTCGCCTCAAACGTGTTACTTGTTAAATTGATTTTCTTCAAAACGCGCAAATATGCGCAGCAAATTTTTTTTACAACATAATCCTTTTTAGTCATTAATTGATATGTGCCATGAATTTGATTGAAGGGAACTGCAGAACAATTTTAATGTCTTCTGAAACTTAAAAAAACTTTTATTGTACTGTACAATGTTAATACTTAAAAAAAACGTTTTTACAAAACTTAGTAATAATTGCTATATTGTCCAAAATACATTAGAAGAAACGAAATTGAAGAATATAGATGAACACCAAAGTTATTTACTTTTAAAAATGAAGTATGAAATCACAATACAAACATAAAACCTCATTTTATAAATACCTGTAAAAGAAATTCATAAAAAGTGTAACGGTACTATTAATGGAACGCTTTTTCATCCAAATCATCAAAACAACACAATAGAAGCCCTGATGTCAGCCTATTATTAAAAAATGAAGATCAGAATCCATCATCAGATTCCAGCGATTCATATGATTCGTCTGACGAAAGTGACAGTTGACCATTTTTTCTTCATTAAAAATGTGAGTATGACTAAAACTTTATATTCTTAACATGCTCTGAAGACATTAGAAAGATATTAAAAAAAATTTAGGTAAATAACTTCAGCCAGTAAAAAGTTATTAATTTAGTAAAGCTAGATTGCCAAAATCGCCCACTGTGTGCCTGTAGCCCGAAACGAGTCGCGGGATCCAGAAAACTTCGGGATCTCGAGGAATACGAAAGTATCGGGATCCCGTCCGATCTCGCCCGAAAGTTTCCGGCCCGTCCCGAGCCCGAAACGTCGGGTACCCGCACACCCCTGCTGACAAATGTGTAGGAGGCCTGCTGCTCTAGCCCGGCCTGCAGTCCCAATTCAGCCGATTCCGTAGGGGCGTGAACGTTACTATATATACCTACTATACAATTTGTGCACACACTATGTCATAATTCGCCCCTGTTGTCACCACTTCTGGCATCTCTGGGCCTGCCGCACAGTTCTTTCCGTCAGTGCGGCGATACCTGTCCAACGGGTTTCCGTTTCACATGGTAACCCTTTCAAAAATTCCCTTTTCATGTCTAATGCCGTTTATGGGATGAACCCAATGTTTCCAATTCGCTCGTTTTTTACTACATCTTTTGTGTAAAATCCAAATAGGTAACACTTCAATCTCATTCATTTTTTCAGAAAAATATTTTGTCCAAAAATGTATGCGGCACGAGAAGATACTTTCTATTGAAGAACAAATGATCGACACGTATCGCGATACGTGTTTCGCCCTGCGCCGTGTGAAAAGGTCCCCTCGTTTCCACGTTTCATCTGTCGACTTCAGACAAAAAGTATCGTGCGGCCGACGTTTGCGGAGTCGACAAAATCAGTATGTATTGCGATACGAGAATCGTCGTGTGAACGGTTCCTATGGAAACTATAATGATCAATGGAAAATCGGTATCCACCATACATGTATCGCGATACATGTATCGCAGCGGGAAAGAGCTTAAGTTGGCAAGTCTTGTTGAAACGCACGTCCAGCTTTATTTCCTTGACGCCCAACATTCATGCATCCGATCATACCTTCTATACCAATCCAAAACTCTTTTCATTACAATCATTAAAAATGATCAGAATTCTATCACGTTTGGTATCATTTTCATTGCAAAAACTCCAGCAATCCATTGGTGGTACTTGTATGGCGATCTGATATTAATTATAGAAATTCTCATTTTCATTACTGAGCGGCCTATTGCTGTCCTTGTCTTTATGACCCTAGGGTCTGGGACCCCCGACGCGCGGTTCGAGAGCCTCGACCTGAGAACCTTTCACGGTCATAAAAAAAGGTCGTCCCTTCAGTCATTTCAAGCCTCCGTCTCCGTGCAAATGGCCAAAATATCGGAGGCAACCGAATTTTAGTTTCACTGAACGGATCCGGGTTCCACACTGACATCTGCTGACAGCCCTGACACGGACAAGTGTGCGCTGCTCCATTGTAAAGCACGCAAACGATATTTTTAACACTGATCCTGACGGCCCGGAACTGACGGATACGGAAAGACCGTCGAATTTCACGGAACTGACAAGTGTGCACTGCTCCATTCCAAACAAGCAACCCATACCTTTTACGATCACGGAACTGACACGGAACTGAGACGGAACGGATATGTGGGCACAGACCTTAAAGCCATTGGTAAAAAGAAGAGACCCTCTACGCCCCTCTTCTTCTTACCAATGGCAGACTGACGCGGAACGGAGACGGAACGGATATGTGGGCACAGACCTTTACACGGACGTTCCGGCGCGCGATCTGGCGCGCGGTCCGGCGCGCCACACGCCGCACGGCACGCAAAAATACGTGAAGCCGGATCGCGGCGGTCCTTCGCGCAGGCCAGGAGGTCGTACCCGTCACTACTTAGAGACAGCGAGTTCGGGCTCCCATTTCTACGTCGACTCCACATGCTTTTTACACGATCCACCGCAGTGGTATATTGTGCACTACCTGTTCGATGTATATCATCGATCTGCGAAACGATCGGCAAGACACGGTCGCGAAAAGTATACAAATTCCTCGATATACCTGGCTTATAGAAAATATCATAAATGCTGTTACTGTAGGGTACACTGAAACATCTGTTTTTAGGAAGCTACATTTGGTTGACCTAAAGGTGCTATAAATTCTGGAAATGGTTTATGACTCATTTATAACGACTGTAATATTTTACAAGGGTACATTAAAAAATGTCCAAATGTTTCCCCGGCAATGCGTTGCCAAATGAAATTGCAGTTAACACATTCACCGTTGTGACGATCATAATTATTACTATTGACGGCAATAATGACCATGTTATTGTTTGTTTTAATATAAAAACTAATATTGATAGACAATAAATACACGTAGGTATGCAAGTGACGTTATATTGTAAGATAAATGCTGAAGAGGTGTGATATGCAAGATGTTTTGAAGAAAGGGGGTAGTCTTCTGCTTGCGCGTGATGCAGGTCAAATTTTTCACCCACGCTCTTGCGTGGCGCGCAAGAAAGCGCCACGGTCCTACCCACGCGACAGAAAGCACCACGGTCCTGTCCGCGCTCCAACCTCGATTCCAGAAGAGTTTACATAAGAGACAGAAAAGGTAGTTGGAAAAGGACAAAACGACATTTGAAACCAGGCTCGTCGCGCGCCTCAGGATTTCTGACAGTGCAGAAATCCTGAGGCGCGCGACGAGCCTGGCAGCCGATCCAAGGCTCTAGAGGCAACGCCGTCGATAAGCCGTGCCTCGATGGTTTCGAGGACTTCGACCCACGAGACCAGGGGGGGGGGGGGGGCCGTAAAATGTTGCCCCCTAAGACGTGGCGAATAAAAAATTCTACATTTCTCACCGGATCTTGGCGAAAGTGACGTGAATCGTTTCCTTATGTTTTCCCGATGAAAATGGTCCAAAAACGACACAAATCGGATTGTAATTAAGGAATCTTCATAATAAATTGATTTCCATAACTTCGTTAAAAATAGTTCGATTTATATGAAAGTTGGTAGGCATAATTTTCATTTGAAAAACATGAGAAATCCATCGGTATCACTTCCATGTCGATACGATAAAGAATAAAGTATACAATTTTTCTGAAACAGGTATGAATCCTCGGCCGACCGTAGCGAATCGAGGCCGGGGACCCAAAGTGGAGGGTGAAATATTCATTACAGCGTATTAAGAAATTCTTTATTCTTCGTCGTATCGATATGAAAGTAACACTAATGGATTCCTGGCGTTCTCCCAATTAAAATTATAAAAAATACAAACAATACAAATCATGAAAGGGGTAGGCATTCCGTGGTCCGAACGATGACCAGAACGAGCAAAGAACCTAATAAAAAGAGAATAAATATAAGGAAAGTAACCGTAATAAACGTAGCAATGGATTAATTTTTGTACCTATTTAAAAATTATATGAAAAAATTCATTCATTCGTTTACAACAGCGCTGTCCAGCGTAGGGGCCCCTGACGTTTACAACTAGGCAATTGCTTGTTTCCGAAGGTTTCGTCGGGAAGCATTTGTCTGCCAGATGTCGAAAAGGGGCAATCGACATCGTGCCCTTTTTCAGGATTAAGACTTTCTTCGCTCTGAGTTGATGAGTATATTGCTCCATCGACGGGTTCCACCGCTGACCCGCGGAACAATACGGTTATAAACCGCGACCGTGTCGAGACTCTGGGCGATCCATCTGGTTATTTTTGGTAAGCAGATGTCTAATTTTCACCCTCTACGTTGCAAAGAGGGGGAGGAGGGTTCCTCCTACACCGTCGAACTCACAGAGAGAAGGTCCCTCCTCTCCAAGGAAAATTTGGCCAATCAGCAAGGTTCTTTGCTCGTTCTGGTCATCGTTCGGACTACGGAATGCTTAGGGGAGAGTGGGGTAATCACGAACGCGGAGTAATCCCGAACGCGATAGTTACAGGGTTTTAATAAATAAAAACTGATGTTTCCTCTCCACTAGCTAATAGTTTAAGGCGTATCCAACGCCAGGCAGAAAGTAATAAATACAGAACGCTCATGCTAGTCAAGATAAACACAATTTATTATTTTCATCATGTTTCAAGTAATATTTTCTCCATTTTCAATTGCATGTAATTACTGTTGAATTAATGATACAATTGGGATTTTTTTAAGTTGAAATAAAGCACTTTTTTACCAACATGTTGTGACCAAGGCGTGGCTTGAATCATGATTTTAACCCCTGAAATAAATTCCTTTTTATTTTTTGATGTCGTGGGGTAATGCCGAACATATCCTTAAGCGCGTTGTAGCTCAGAGCAACGTTAACCGATTTTGATGAAATTTTCAGCATGTATAAAACTTATTTAAATGTACAAATGGGATTATTGGATTTTCAGTACAGGCTCAGAAAAAAAGTATATAAATGGCCTTTACTATATTTTTTCGATATTCCGACCGATTGCAATTTTTTCTAACGCACAAGAAGAGGAGTTTGAAAAATACATTAGGTATGGGTTGTGGGAACGTTTTTTATGAATTGACCATTGGAATCGCGCTTTCTGTGCGACTTCTGCGATATTTAGCACTCTGTGCGTGATTACCCCACTCTCCCCTACTCCTTTTATGATTTGTATTGCTTAAAACTCATGAGAAAAGACTGGTATCACGCCCAACACTAATCAATACATACGCCTCGCGGAGACAAGACACAGGAAGAAAAGCGTGTATACTCGAGCGATAAGGGATCCGTCTGTAATTTGAAGGGTGCACGGCGTAGACGGGTCCCTCCGCGAAGTGTATTGGCCCTCGTCGCGAGTAATCGCGTGTATTCAGTGGAACCACGTGTATTTCTACATACTTATAATAAAACTGAATTTAGTTTAGCAATGTCTGAAAACAAGATATTCTATTTACCACGCTCCTACGCCTACATATTCATCCTTTTTACGCATGACTCTTAAGACTCGGTATATTTAAGTTTATATCCTGCGCCTGGCGAACACTTGGCAATTCTAATTGCCATACTGCTGGGACTCTCCGCAATGCCGTCACTGATGGGCTTCAGCCCTCGACGTCTTTATTGCTGGGCTAAACATTGGGAATCCCAAGACAGTGGTCAAATAAGGAAATACCTCGCGGAGCTTCCACATCTGGCCGCCAAACATAAACTAAAGACGTATTTACAACCCCTGATTTTTATTACCAGACCGTCGTTCGGGAAGAAGGACGAAAGCGTTTTGCATGTCCTCCTGGGCTCAAATCAGCCCCTTTTGTCACGCCTTAACCAATTATATTTTGCCATAACCACCTCCATTCGGAATTTGACCTACGGAGGGAGGAACCAATGCTTACGTTTTAAGTGAAAACACGGAGGAAAGGCAGAATCTAACGAAGAGTCGTGGTGTCAATACGTGTTCGTATACTTCGGCTAGTTTAGTGACGTACTGGGTGATAATTGTGAAAATTATGTCTGACGATACAAAGTGGTGTCACAAAGCAGTGACGGGGCTCCTTACTTTGTATAGACGAATGCCTTCTCTGTGGAAAGTGAAATCGGATGATTATTTAAATCGTAATTTAAAGAAAAAGTGTTACGACGAACTTATTGCATATTGCAAGCCGATATTTCCTCATGCAGACAAAGATTTTGTTAGTAAGAAGATTCAAAAGCTCCGTGGGTCATTCAGGAAAGAATTCAGAAGAGTAGAGGCATCCAAACGGTCTGGGAAGGGGGCCGATGACGTGTATGTGCCATCACTGTGGTACTACGACTTACTGTCATTCGCCAAAGACCAAGATACCCCAAATGCCAGCATATCTAATATAGAACAAGAGACATCTCTCCTGGACGAGGCGGAAGCGAGGCGGGACGAACCACAACTCGAAGAAATTGAGGTTCAAGCTGCAGATGCAGATGCAGATGTACATGACCTGGACGACACTGGTACACAGCCTCACAATCCAGTAAGTTTATTTATGACCTCATTTATTTTATTACTACACTCCCGCCAAAAAATAAGCGACAATTAACGTTTCGGTGAACCATGTCCTTTCTACAATACGTTTAAAAATTGCACTTTTATTTTCTCTTCAAGGGGAGTACTCTAGTGTACAGATCGCGCAATATAACTTTGCCTCCAAGTATTACAACTTACGTGCGGGAGAGTCTAACCGTCGGCGTTCTTTTAATTCGAATCGAAAAACATACAAACATTATTTTAAAATGTTGTCACTGCAAACTTTTATTCTTAGGGAGCCTCTGTGGCTCCAACTACGTGGAAATATCATTTGAATGTAGTACTGAAGGTAAACAAGAAATTGAATTTAATTTTACAATGGACACAGACAAAAAAGGAAACATATGGTTGTCATTTTATGAAATTATAGTTTATTAGGGTGACTAAGTATGTAGGTATTACAATTGCACAGAGATGTGCAGAATTACATTTGAATTACTTCATGAATTATGATTACAAAATAATTAAATTAAATAGTATTCAAACAATAATATTAACACATGCGCAGATCGACTTAATGTACAAGGTGTTCAAAAAGTAATGGTCGCTGGTTTGGGGGTAAATGTGCACCTCTGGACCAGTGGAGATTTGTTAAAAAAAACTTGCTACAAAATTGTTTATACCATTGAAAATGATGTTTCAACGATTCGATTGTATAGAGTTGCACGTATAGGCATGGGCCTACCCACTATTTTGCCGCTTTGGTAGTATGTACCCAAATGGTGGGGTGTCTGGCACAGTGGCCCAAATTAGGTCAATGCACCTTGCACTACCTTCTACCCCTTTAAACGTCGAATTGTGTTTGTTTACGTTTAGGGGTACGCACTGTGCCAGGCCCCACCATTTGGGTAGATACTGGCAAAGCGGCAGAGTAGTGGTAGGTCCATGCCTATATGTACAACTCTATACAATCAAATCGTTGAAACATCATTTTCAATGATATAACAAATTTTGTAGCAAGATTTTTTAACAAATCTCCACTGGTCCAGAGGTGCACATTCACCCCCCAAATCAGTGACCATTATCAAGTGCTTAATCGTTCATTATCCCGAAAAATTATTTTCAAATAAAAAGGCGGCTGTTCATAGTAAAAGTATCGACTTTCGCCATAGAATCACTCTCATTTTTCATTATCTTACATCAGTTTTCATCTGTAAAAAAAAATGTACGGAACGAAATTAAAGAAGCCACGATTAAGCACTAAATTTGTTCGAATTTTTTATTTCTGATGAACCAGGTGAAAGCTACAGTCACGGTCACCATAAAGTGCTTAAATAAAAAAAAAACACTGCGGAGAGATCGCCTATAATTCCCTTATTTATTTATATACTAAATTGCAAAAAAATACAAGAACTTTAAAATATATACTTTCGAATACGCAACAGTTAATTTAAAAAGCCTTCAAATTTGAAAAAAGAAAAATAATTGTGTTTTCAGACCTTTTAGTTAGGCCACCTTGGACGGAACAAGATTGCTGTCATTTTCGGCATTTTTTTTAGGAAGATAATGAATTAAATAGGAAATTCAATATGAAGCCTGTTATTGTACAACTCTTGCCGGAAATAATCCGATTTTTTTCCTACAAAATGGCGACGGCAGAGCCATGATATGCAAGATCTTCAGGAGCGACGTTTTCCACAATGTTCAATCTCACGGCTATACCGTTTGATTTAGAACAAAATAACAAAAACTTTTAGTTTTTACATGCCTAAAACTAGAGAAGTACGTAGCGGTTAAACATATTCTTTGCAATTGACTCTTTTATAAAAAAAAAATTCACTTTTTCTCCCCATGTTCACCATTTCGTGAGAAATTAATGTTTCTGGATTTCCCTACGTACTTCTCTAGTTTTAGGCATGCAGAAAATAAATCTTTTTCGTTTTTTGTTCTAAGCCAAACGGTATAGCCGTCAGATTGAACACCGTGGAAGGCATCGCTCCTCAAGATCTTGCACATCATGGCTATGCCGTCACCATTTTGTAGGAAATAAAAATCGTATTATTTCCGGCGAGAGTTGTATAATAACAGGCTTCTTATTAAATTTTCTGTTTATTTCATTATCTTCCTAAAAAAATGCCGAAAATGACTGCAATTTTGCTTCGTCCAAGGTGGCCTAACCCCTTAATACCTTAAAAACTTACACTCTATACACATTCAACATATCTTCCTGCCACGGAACACTTCCTTCTCCTACAAAATACTCTTTGTAACGGTCCCTATTTTGTTTTTCAGCGTTATTTATATTCCTATGATTAACGGGTTGCAAATTATCCAACTGTACTGCATCGTTTTGACGATTCCCCTCCTGCATACTCCTGTTGTTCGTCATATATGCTGCACTCCGTCTCCGTAAGAAATTATGGAGAACACAAGTAGCCAATACGACATAGGATATATTTTCCACCTTCATATTGATTGCGGTATGTAACACTCTAAATCGCGAGGATAATATGCCGAATGTGTTTTCAACTACGTTCCTAGCTCGCGATAACCTATAATTGTATATTCTTTTATCGTGGTCCAGTTCCCTTTGCGCATAAGGCTTTAAAAGATTGTTAGTTAAGGCAAACGCTTCATCGCCTAAAAAGGCGAAGTTTAAATTTTTTACTGTTTCAGTATTATCAGGCAAATTCAACTGCCCGTTATTTAATCGTCTCATAAATTCCGTATGTTCCAGAACACCACCATCCGATATCCTTCCATTTTGTCCGACGTCGACAAAAATAAATTCGTAATTGGAATCTACTAACGCCATTAATACAATACTATAGTAATTCTTGTAATTGTAATAGAAAGCCCCGGAATCCGGTGGTGCAACAATTCGTATATGTTTTTCATCCATAGCACCTCCGCAGTTGATGAAGTCCCATTTGTTGTGAAATCCTTCCGCTATTTTTTTCCACTCGTCCTTGATAGTCGGGAACTATGACAAAACAAAATACAATATAAAAATAAACAAAATTTAATTCCGTTGTTATTTCTTATTTTATTAAATTATTTGTGTTTTTCTTTGTATGAAGGACGAAGAAGTGCAACCGTGTGAAAGCACGAATAAACGGCCGGCTGGCGAAATTAATCGCTGCGCCAAAAGAAAAAAAAAGGATGACAACGTGATTGATGTTTTAAAATCGTGCGCTGCCGCGTTGAACAACCCCACCACCACCACCACCAGACTCGAGATCTCGGAGTACGAGGCGTCAGGCATAAAAGTTGCCAAACAATTGGAAAGAATGGATCCGGAGCAGGCCATATATGCGGACACCTTAATAGCAGCCGTTTTGAGAAGGGGATTATTGAAATCGTTAAAGCCTCATACAGATTTATGCGATAACGATTGCAAGCTCTATACTGTGCCGATCCGGGAAACGACGAACTTAACCAGTGATAGCTATTATAGTCAGAATCAACATGCGTCAAATGTTCAAGGAAGTCATAGTAGTAGTTCGTAGAGTTTTTATAAATACGAGCGCGAATTGATATGAAAATCTGTGTATTTTCTTGTATTTAAAAAATTGTCAGGCGCTCTGATTGAAAAATTGCTGTGCGGTGTGCAGCATAGCGGCTGTTCTATTTATCTGAAACAAAATACCAAAAAGATTTTTTTTTAGGAAATTGCGCAAATAATGAACCTGTGAATTTTGCACTTTTTATCCTCCCAATCGACCTTCATTATCTGCGCAATTTCCTGAAGAACAAAACTCTTTTTGGTGTTTTGTATCAGATAAACAGAACAGCCACTATCTTGCACGCCGCACAGCAACTAGGGTAGGGTGGGGCTAAAAGTCCCGTTTTTGGTATAAACCTCTGTAAAATTTAGTACTAACAATCTAGAGATATCTGGTGTTATTTTGTATAAACTATAACTATTATATAAATTACTAAAAAAACTCTTTTAAAATCAACAAATATTTATTAAACCATTTTTTTTTGGTATAGAATATTGAAAGGAAAGCATGACTTCTTTAACAAAAAAAATTATAAGTCAGAGGCTCACTTTGAACTAAAAACTAAAAAAAATCGTTCAACTAAAACAAAAACACTATTTAAAGACTTTGTCATCATTTCTTTATACTTTGGCCATCTTATTATGAAAACAAATAATAATATATAATATATAATATATATATGTATGTATATATATATATATATTTTCAGTCTGAGGGACTTTTTGCCCCAATGGTACCTTTATAGTTTATGCGATATATAAGTTAGAAAATATTATCATTCTGCAATAAACAATCGTAACATAATTCGCTGATACGCTTTTAAACTGTGGTTTACTTCGTGTAAGACAATAAAGACGACATATTTCTTTTAGTTTTCGATACATAAAATAAAATCAATACATTGAAACTCAATACATTGTTTAGGAATAGAGATTTTGCATTCCGGACTTTTTACCCGCCGGACTTTTAGCCCCACCCTACCCTATTCAAACAGAGCGTCTGAAAATAGTTTAAATAAATAAAATACACAAATTTTCATATGAATTCGCGATCGTGGATTAGCCTTTCCCCGTTAATACATCATTTCATTAATATAGTATTATTGTTAGTCTACACGTATTATTAATTTTTAACCCTTACCTTTAAGAACTCTGTCCGTAGGGCATCATACACTGCTTTGCACGTCTCAGGAATTATTTTGGATAACGAAAGAGCTGATATTCCTGTTGTAAATTTTAGATCTTCTAAGCTACGCCCAGTTGCCAAAAATCTTAATGTGGCGATAAGACGTTGCTCTGCGGGGATGCTCTGTCTCATAACGGTGTCCATTTTCTTAATTCTGTTTTGAACTAAACTAAGTAGATCATCAAACGCTTCGCAATCCATCCTCAAATAATTCCTGTAGTCCTCTGGATAATTTTCTCTAAGTTCTCGAACAAGGGGCTGATCATTGCAATGTCCGCGGTATTCTTTCACCCTAACCTGGCGGTTTCTTCTTCTGCTTCTTCTTCGGTCTGCTACTGTTAAATGCACAGCAGCAGCAGCAACAACAACAACAGCTATGTTCCGGTCACAATTACTGTTCACCGCAAACATGATAAAGCTTTTCACACTTTCGTACACCGCGTTCTTCACACAGGCTTAGCTGCCAACACGCCGATCAGAAATTTTCTGGCGAATAAATTTCGCCTTTTTCCGAACTTTATTGCTTCTTACACTTGAAGTGGTTTGGTGTAAGGATAATACCCAAAACTCAATCAAGATAATCCCAAAATAACAGTTAAAAATAACAATTAACAATAACAATTAAAAATAACAATTAACAGTCACAATTAACAGAAACAATTAACACTACCAAGTAACGGTAATAATTAACGGTAACAACTAAGAGTAACAATTAACAGAAATAATTAAAAGTAACAATTAACAGTAATAAATTAACAGTAAATATGGGAAAATAGTAAAAATGCGTGCGCGGTACGTGTTGTCTTATATCCGGTTCGAGACCAAGTGTCCGCTCCGTGAATTTTCGACGGTTAAAAAGGAAAGACTAGACAGAGTTAGAGATAGCGAATGAAAGAAAAAAAACAGAGAAAAACATAGAGAGGGTGAAAAGAAAGCGTGGGATAAGAAAGCTGTCCCCCGGTACGCAAAGGCCTGGTCGCCAAATGTTCCTGACGCTGACCAGGCCTGTGCGAACCCTTGAAATTAAGTAGGTAGATGGAAGCAGAAACGGCAGGAAGAGGTAGGTATGTCACGTCCCGGGTGAGGTTTTTTGGAACGGTGACTATGAGGAAGGAAAAGACCAGGCGCGAATCTAGAATCCAGCACTCTGAAGGTTTTGAGGGAAAGCCAGGCGCGAATCTATCATCCGTCACACTGTGGGTTCGAAAGGAAGGTGAGGCGTGAATCTAAAATCCAGCACTCTGAAGGTTTTGAGGGAAAGCCAGGCGCGAATCTATCATCCGTCACACTGTGGGTTCGAAAGGAAGGTCAGGCGTGAATCTAAAATCCAGCACTCTGAAGGTTTTGAGGGAAAGCCAGGCGCGAATCTATCATCCGTCACACTGTGGGTTCGAAAGGAAGATCAGGCGTGAATCTAAAATCCAGCACTCTGAAGGTTTTGAGGGAAAGGCAGGCGCGAATCTAACATCCGTCACGCTGAGGGTTTGAGAGGAAGACCTGGCGCGAATCTTAAATCCGACACTCTAATCGACCAGGGAAGGTTTTAAAACGAATTAGTACTTGAGGGACACCCGTTAGCACTCTTGTTTTGATTTGGCTCGATAATAGGATTTACTGTTGCATTCTCGTAAAAGTTATACGTAATGTTTCCGCGAAATCCGCCTGGACATACGGCTATCCGCAGCCTATGTAAAAGTACGTTTGTAAACACTGTTAGCGCCACGCGAGATCAGCTGTTGCAGCCGTCTGTTTGGACTAGGAAGTTTCGTACCCGAAAGGCATACACAATAATATGGAGAGATTTAAAAGCAAAGAACGATTTATTATTTCAAGCACGTCTGTATGCGCTTGTCGTAGGTGACATGAGATGCGTTGGGCAACGAGCATAGGCACATAACATTTATATAAACTGATGTAAATAATAGAATTTCTGTATGGATATGAGATAGAATATACGATAATAAGGTAGAAATATATGCTATTAATAAGCGTTGGTAACGCACAATAATATGAAAACCAATATAAACAATAATATAAAATGTAAACGATTAATCGCAATAAGCGTGAGTAGACAAGAGTAATATGAATATAATAAGCGTTAATGATTTAACGTGAAGTAATATGTTAACGTAGTAATACAAAATATATATATATAGTAGTAAATGTTATTAATATGAAAGATATAGTAAATGATATGAGGGTGATGTACAGTATATATTAATGAATAATTATAAATTCTTACGGTAGTTGCCGTAGAGCACTGAGTTTAACACTGATATGGTAGCACTTGTGAAATGTTGTAATATAAATGAAGCACTTCACGCGAGTGGTTTCCGTAGAAGAGTCAGAAGCATTCTGGCCGTTTTGGGCCTTGTATTTATACTATGGTCGGGATTGTTAGGGGTGAAGAGTGTGCGCGGTATGCACCTTGACTGATCTTCGAGATGCGACGCATTACAACTTATTAATAGTTTTGTGTTTAGGGGTTTTATGTGGCCTTGTCTTGTACTGGTAATGGGTGAAGGGTATGTGCGGTGTGTTTCATGACACGTACGCCAAATCTGCGTCGCAGTAATGATCACGTGTTGATCACGTTCGTAAATTTGTGTCGCAGTAACATTTCTGGGGTTTTTGCATGGGGCTTTGAAGCGGAATACTCAACCCATTTGGTGGAGTTTAGGAGGTCGTATCGGATAGGGGTAAACGGGGTACTGACTTCTTTGGTCATAGTAAGGGCGTGAGACGTAGTCTCGATTTGAAAGAGGGTTTTAAGGATGAGGGATTTGTTTAAACGTAGATTTGGAAGGAAGTGGTCATGCCACGTAAGTTGAAGAGGGGATTTTAAGGTCTGGTTGACCATCCTGAGATGGGGACCGCTAAGGTACATCTCCAAGGTGATCAGGAATCTGGATTGACCATTTAGAGATAGGGACCACTAAGGTATATCGTCTAAGTGATCGGTTGGATCTGAAAAAGGGGTAAGGCTTGAGTTCGATGGTTTTTATGAGTTGTGGATGGATTTGTGGGGAAGTGGTGTTAAAATACCGCGCGAAAAATTGTGGGACGTCACAGGTACATATAAAGGAGTAAAAGTGAAAGTTGGAAATAGCTGCAGAAACAGAAAAAAAATATGGCAAACACGTAGTTTAGTATGAAAGTTGTAGTTTTGTGTATCCATTACTCTATTCTGATAGCTAATGGACAAAGTACTGTGGTTTGCAAAAATGTTGCCGGCAGAAACTTGGTGGTCCGATCGAGTGTATCCTCATAGGCCCACGTTCTCTAACACAGTGGTAGAGGTAAGGCACACGTATTGTCGCTATTGGCCGACGCGTCACGTCGACGAATCGGTCAGCAGCACCGCGTGACGAAGAGAGCGAGCGGGACACAGCGAGAACGAGAGAAATAGAGCTATAACAGGGATCCGACGAAAAGCAATAGCGTAGACGTCTCAGAGTGTCAACTGTTATAGGTATAATAAAGAGGAATAACATAAAGGGTCTAGCAGGGTAAAATGGTCAAAAGTGCCCTTGAACCGATTTTAGCTGGCAATGCACCTTTCAATAGTGTAGCAAAGGAAAACATTGTACACCAAGTTTCAACCCCCTATCTCAACCAGGAGGGTAGTTATAGGGTAAATTCGATTTTTCGGTTTTTGCCATATTTTCCCTATTTAATGTTCAGCAAAAATTCTAAAAAAAATATGAAATATTGTAGACATGATTGTGTATGACTGTGAATTTTTTCAGATTTTTTCGTTGCAACTGCTAAGTGTAAGAAATAAAAAACGCAAAAAATGTCGAAAAATGCAGATTTCGTGTTGAAGTTTTCGAGCGACTAGATTTTTAATTTTACAGTAGTTAGATATCGACATGACTATAATCTTCAATTTTTTTTCAGATTTTTCGGTTTGGTGCGCCATAGTTAAAAAAATCAGAAAACGATATTTTCGAGATATTTCGCGTGAAAACGTGATAAGTACTTTCAATTTTTGCATTTCCGTCATACAGTGAATGCATTATATGATTTTTAATATCTCTACATTCGACAGAGTAATATGTAAACGGAGGGAATTAAGTTAATATAATTAATTGGATGTGTATACGCACCTTATATCATATGGTACGAAAGAATCATTCAGCGCCGCAGTTAGCGGAGTGGTTAGAGTGTTAGACTCCAAAACCGCTGCATACTCTCTTTTGTCGTAGGTTCGCACCCCACCAAGGTTCAATTACTTTTTCATGACATAAAATTTTTTTCATCGTTGATTACATGACAATACACGATATTCATTTAAAAATGTTTCTAGAATATTTTAAAAATATTTTATCATAAGGTTTCCATAAAAATAATTGAAATGCACCGCCGCGCCGGTTTTCTGCCTATGTATTGTTCTAGCTCCGGATAGTTTATAATATTTTGTCAATGGAATAGATGTGTGGTATTGGCTTATGATACGTATTCTGAATCCACTGGTTGGATTCGCCATTCTTTTATCAATGTACACCATCCTCATTCGATTATGGTCGCGGTCCGTTCAATTAGTGTCTGATTCCCTGATCAATAAAATAATATAATATAATATAACATAATATAACATAATATAACATAATATAACATAATATAACAATAGTATAACATAACAACAAAAATATAACAAAAATGCAATGCAATGCAATATAATATGATATATTATAATGTAATAAAGCATAATAACAGCTGTACACTACAGCTAGCTTATGGCAATCCCGACATGGCAATATTTTTACGTTTATTTTTTTAAATCCGCTATTAATCGAACGCACTAAGACCACAATCGAATGAGGATGGTGTACGTTGATAAAAGAATGGCGAATCCAACCAGTGGATTCAGAATACGTATCATAAGCCAATACCACACATCTATTCCATTGACAAAATATTATAAACTATCCGGAGCTAGAACAATACATAGGCAGAAAACCGGCGCGGCGGTGCATTTCAATTATTTTTATGGAAACCTTATGATAAAATATTTTTAAAATATTCTAGAAACATTTTTAAATGAATATCGTGTATTGTCATGTAATCAACGATGAAAAAAATTTTATGTCATGAAAAAGTAATTGAACCTTGGTGGGGTGCGAACCTACGACAAAAGAGAGTATGCAGCGGTTTTGGAGTCTAACACTCTAACCACTCCGCTAACTGCGGCGCTGAATGATTCTTTCGTACCATATGATATAAGGTGCGTATACACATCCAATTAATTATATTAACTTAATTCCCTCCGTTTACATATTACTCTGTCGAATGTAGAGATATTAAAAATCATATAATGCATTCACTGTATGACGGAAATGCAAAAATTGAAAGTACTTATCACGTTTTCACGCGAAATATCTCGAAAATATCGTTTTCTGATTTTTTTAACTATGGCGCACCAAACCGAAAAATCTGAAAAAAATTGAAGATTATAGTCATGTCGATATCTAACTACTGTAAAATTAAAAATCTAGTCGCTCGAAAACTTCAACACGAAATCTGCATTTTTCGACATTTTTTTGCGTTTTTTATTTCTTACACTTAGCAGTTGCAACGAAAAAATCTGAAAAAATTCACAGTCATACACAATCATGTCTACAATATTTCATATTTTTTTTAGAATTTTTGCTGAACATTAAATAGGGAAAATATGGCAAAAACCGAAAAATCGAATTTACCCTATAACTACCCTCCTGGTTGAGATAGGGAGTTGAAACTTGGTGTACAATGTTTTCCTTTGCTACACTATTGAAAGGTGCATTGCCAGCTAAAATCGGTTCAAGGGCACTTTTGACCATTTTACCCTGCTAGACCCTTTATGATATAAATTTATTTTTCCACATGTTCATTATGACAAGTAAAGACATTATCCATAAGATTATTATATAAGTACGAAGTATTATTACTTTTTTGTGAGATTCTCCTGAATCTTCTCCTGAAAATTAATTTGAATTTCGCATGATTAAAAATAGTTCGATTGGTCACATACTTTGGTTCATTTTTATCAGGATAAACTGTATGTACATAAGTACAATTTTCAAAAACAAGTACAATATTCATGCTTTCTTACCCTACAAATCTTCTGAGGAGGTGCTATCGTCCGAATCGTCGGACTCGTTGAACTCGTCGGGCTCGTCGACATCTTCGGACTCGCTACCTTGCGTTTCCATCATGTTCTCTATTAAATTATCCTTCGACCAATATTCTTGTTCCAACTTTTCAACGTGTCCGCAGAAATTTTTCCATTCAGCAGGTGTAACGTCGCATATAGCTTGTCGTGTCAATAATTCTAATTGACTGTTTGAAAGATCTGACGTAATATTTTTTTCTCGTATCTTTCGCTTAACTTGTGCCCAAGCTAATTCAATGGGATTTAAATCGCACATATATGGCGGTAGTCTTAATACATTATGTCCCTGTTCTTTTATTGATTCATCTATCTTATATGTTTTGTCTAATTTCTTATTTTGTTGCACAAGTTCTGTTAATTCGCATTTCTTCATTTTGTTTGTACATGGAATGTTATTATCGTTCAGCCATTTCAGCAAGACTTCCTTCTTCTGAGATTTTGATGGTGGTGTGACGTAGCGTCCCAGCGCGAGGAATCGAGCGCGCGGCGGTACGACCGGGAGTGAGCGAGAAGCCGAGTGCACGCGGGCGACCGCGACCGAACCCGACCGAACTCGCCCGAAGCGTGCCGGTCCCGCGACGCGTCAACGCGATGACGCTCACTCCCCACTGCGCCGCTAGATCGCGTCGGTTTCTCGCTGCTGGGAATTACCGAGAATCGGGACATATGCCGCGATGATTCCGAGCCAAGGAAGTTCCAGTGGGGAGACGGACCCCCACCACCAGACTTGCCTGGATGTTGCCCGGTGCAAACCTCGGTGAAACGACTCCGTATACTCCTCGATCGCCAGATCGGAATCTACCCCGCTCCTACCACCTGTCCCGGTAAAGAGACGCAGGAAGTTGCCCGGTCTCTCTCCCGCTCCTCGTGTTGAACAGAGACGCCCGGATGCTGCCCGGTCTCTGCCGACGCTTGTCCCGTTAAAGAGACGCAGGACGTTGCCCGGTCTCTCTCCCGCTCCTCGTGTTGAACAGAGACGCCCGGATGCTGCCCGGTCTCTGCCGACGCTTGTCCCGTTAAAGAGACGCAGGACGTTGCCCGGTCTCTCTCCCGCTCCTCGTGTTGAACAGAGACGCCCGGATGCTGCCCGGTCTCTGCCGACACTTGTCCCGTTAAAGAGACGCAGGACGTTGCCCGGTCTCTCTCCCGCTCCTCGTGTTGAACAGAGACGCCCGGATGCTGCCCGGTCTCTGCCGACACTTGTCCCGTTAAAGAGACGCAGGACGTTGCCCGGTCTCTCCCGCTCCTCGTGTTGAACAGAGACGCCCGGATGCTGCCCGGTCTCTGCCGACACTTGTCCCGTTAAAGAGACGCAGGACGGTGCCCGGTCTCCCTCCCGCTCCTCGTGTTGAATAGAGACGCCCGGATGCTGCCCGGTCTCTACCGACGCTTGTCCCGTTAAAGAGACGCAGGAAGCTGCCCGGTCTCTCTTGCTCCCTTATCGTCCCGATACGGAGACACCAGGCGCGGAGCGACCGAATTGTTCCGTTAAGCGGACGCGCGCAACATAGACCGAACGACGCCGTACCGCGAACCGCGCCGCCGCGCAACGACGGCTTGACCGCGATTAGCGCGAAGTACCCCGCGTCTAAGTATATGTATATAGTGTACATAATTGTTAGTGAATAAATCTAATTTAATCTACCACGGAAGGACTTAATTCAACCCTGGCAAAGCCGACTGAGACCGTCCTTCCGCCCGGAGTGACGACCGTCACAAATTGGCGCCCGAACAGGGACTCGAAAAAAAAAATTTTATAACCGATGAGCCCCGCGCTCACGCGGTTATACCACCTGAACAAAGCCGAACTTGTCGAAGCTCTCGAGGCCGCGGGCGAAAGTACAACCGGATCGTTCGACCAATTACGCACCCGGCTCCGACAGTACTTGGTGAGCACCGCCGAAATGAGCACCACCAACGAGACGACCGCTACCAGCGCCCAGACACCGGCGATAGTAATCACGGAACCCGAAGCCACCGCCGCACCGTCACCTATCGCCACGGCCATGGACCGCGTCCGCAAATGGGGATGCCATTTCGATGGCACCAAGGACGCCCGCGACTTCTTGGAGCGGATCGTGGAGCTCCAAGAAGGATATGGCCTCACGAAGGAGCAACTCCTCCGATGCATGCCCGAGCTCCTCCGGGGACAGGCCCTCCTCTGGCACCGCAGCAACAGCCCGGAATGGACCACATGGGCGAACTTTGAACAAAGCTTCCGCCTATATTATGTACCGACAACCAGCCAATATGAATTGGAGGAGGAAATACTGAAGCGCAAGCAAAAACCAGGGGAACGCGCTAGCGAATACATAACCGGCATCAGAACCCTGATGCGACGACACGGCAGCTACCCACCGGACCGGCAGCTCGACCTGGTGCACCGAAACCTGCTGCCCGAATACCGGCAATACATCCGCAGGAAGGAGTGTCCGGACATAACGACCCTCCTCGAGACGGCCATCGAGTTCGAGGCGATCGAGAGGGACAAGAAAGCCAACGCCCCCAGCACCGGGTCCGCTTCGGCCAAACAACAGCCCGTTCGACCCGCCCTTTCGACCGTCGTGACAAATTACAGCCGCGAGAATTGCTGCTGGCGCTGCGGACAACGGGGCCACCGTCGACAGGACTGCCGGCAACCGTCGCGCCTGTTCTGCTCGCGCTGCGGACAGGACGGCCGACTTTCTCGCGACTGCCCGTGCCAACCACCGTCGGGAAATGGCACGGGGCCCGGAACCCAGGGGACCGCCCGCCCACCGGCCAGTTCCGCGCCCCAGCGAATCTGCCGGACCAAGCCACGCGGCCGTTTGTCATCATCATCCTGCACGGCCGAAGGTACCGAGCCCTCCTGGACACGGGAGCCACCGGGTCGTACATGCGCCAGGACGTGGCGAACCATTGCCTCCGCCATGGCAGCACCCTCACTCCGACGCGCTGTCGAGCCCGCTTGGCGGACGGCTCCGTGGCACCCCTCGCCGGGGACCTACGAACCCCGGCCCGGGTAGAACGACAGAAGATGACCCACCAGTACGCCGTCCTCCCAGCGCTCGCACACCCGGTGATCCTCGGAATGGACGCCCTGAAAAAGCTAAGGGTCCGTATGACCCTCGGACAGAGGACCCTAATCCCCGACGCCGCCACCATCGAACACACCCACGGGGTGACAGCGTGCACACCGACACAGGCCGAAGCCCTACAGGCACTTCTGGACCAAGAGCTGCCGAAGTTCCAGGACCTCCAAGGGACTACGCAGCTCGCGGAACACACGATCCGTCTCAAATCGACCGCGCCGCTGAAACAGCGTTATACGCCACGGAACCCGGCCATGCAACAGATAATAGACGAGGAAGTGAGCAAGATGCTGGCCGAAGGCATTATCGAGCCTTCCCGAAGTCCATGGAGCTCGCCCGTCGTCCTTGTCCGCAAAAAGAATGGGAAAAGACGCTTCTGCATCGATTTCCGCCGCGTAAACCAGGTCACCGAGAAGGACGCCTACCTACTTCCTCAGGTAGAGGCCACCCTCAGCAAGCTTCGGGAGGCCCGATATATATCCACCATCGACTTGGCGAACGGATACTGGCAGGTACCCCTCGCCCCCGAAAGCAGACCGATAACCGCCTTCACCGTACCAGGCCGAGGGCTCTACCAGTTCCGGGTCATGCCATTCGGACTGCATTCCGCACCCGCCACCTTCCAACGCCTACTCGACCGAGTCATCGGGCTCGAACTGGAGCCACGAGCATTTGCGTACCTAGACGACATCATCGTACTAGGTCGCACGTTCGAGGAACATTTACAGAACTTGCGCGAGGTCCTGCACCGGCTACAAGACGCCAACCTCCGCATTAACCCGGAGAAGTGCGACTTCTGCCGTACCGAACTCAAATACCTCGGACACATGGTAACCGCACAGGGGGTCAAGACCGACCCCGATAAAGTGCAGGCCATCCTGGGCATCCCGGCCCCCACCAACCTCCGCGAACTCCGCCGATTTCTGGGGATGGTGTCGTGGTATCGACGATTCATCACACATTTCGCCGACACCACTGCACCACTCACCAAGCTACTTCAGAAGAAGAGGAAGTGGACGTGGGGCCCCGAAGAGGACACGGCTTTCCGCACCCTCCAACAACAATTGGCCGCCGCACCAGTACTGGCCTGTCCGGATTTTGCCAAGCCGTTTACGCTGCAAACCGACGCTAGCGAAGAAGGCCTGGGAGTCGTACTCACCCAGGAGACGGACAACGAAGAGCACGTCATCGCCTACGCCAGCCGCACACTGAACCCCGCCGAACGAAACTACTCCACCACAGAAAAGGAATGCCTGGCGGTGGTGTGGGGGATCAGGAAAATGCGACCGTACCTCGAAGGCTACCGCTTCACGGTCATGACCGATCATCAGGCCCTGAAATGGCTGCAGAGCATCGACGATCCGTCCGGCCGCCTCGCACGCTGGAGCTTGGAGCTCCAGCAGTACGATTTCCAGGTGCAGTACCGCAAAGGAGCCACGAATCTGGTCGCCGACGCACTCTCCAGACGACCAGAAGACCTGCATACGACCGACGAACCACCAGCGTGCCCTTGGTACAACCGCATCCGAGAACAGGTCCTGCACGAACCCGGCAAATATCCCGAATACCGTGTCAGAGGGGAGCAATTGTACCGTCGATTCCCCGACCTCAGCGGACGACCGGCTAACCCCGAGACCGAGTGGAAGTTGTGTGTGCCCCGACCGATGCGCCCCGCCGTACTCGCCGAAAATCACGACGTCCCAACCGCCGGACACCTGGGTACCACCAAAACCGCAGCCAGACTGGCCGAAAGATATTATTGGCCCGGGATGTTTCGCGAAGCGGCCAAGTATGTGCAACAGTGCGCATCATGTAAACAATACAAGGTCCAGCAACAGGCACCGGCAGGGCAGATGCACACAACGCCCGTCACCCGTCCTTGGGAAGTGGTCTCCGCAGACCTCGTCGGTCCGCTCCCCCGGTCCAGCAAGGGACACACCACGCTGTGTGTCTTTCAAGACAAGTTTTCGAAGTGGGTCGAGGTCCAGCCCCTCCGACAAGCGACCGCCCCCGCCGTCACCAGGGCCCTCAAGGACACCGTATTCATGCGACACGGATGTCCCCGGACTGTGATAACCGACAACGGCCGCCAGTTCGAAAGCCGGGAATTCGGGAAGCTTCTGAAGGGCGCTGGCAGCGAGCACCGAAAAACGCCACCCTACTCTCCACAGTGCAACCCCGTCGAGCGGGTGAATCGCGTACTCAAAACAATGATCGCGCAGTACACGGCCGACAACCACCGGCACTGGGACCGATGGATACACGAACTAGTGTTCGCATATAATACCGCCAAACACGAGAGTACCGGTTTCACGCCAGCGTTCCTGGTCTACGGACGGGAACTAAACCCACCGGCCGCCCTCTACCGTCCACCAGAAGACGACCCACCGGACCTCGACCACACCGATACACGATTCCGGAGACAACAGCTCGACGACCTACAGGACGCCATCGCATTGGCCCGCCGAAACCAGGCACGAGCCTTCGAAAGCCAGAGCAAACACTACAACTTGCGTCGGCGAGATTGGCGACCCGAGATCGGAACATACGTAATGCGGCGAGAACACCACATATCCGACGCCGCGCAAGGTTTCGCCGCGAAGCTGGCACCGAAATTCGCAGGCCCGTACCAGGTCGTCCGGTTCCAGGGGCCAAATATCGTCGTGCTCAAGGACGAACGCAACCACAGCAGCCGGGCCCACCTGAAGGACGTCAAACCCTGCTCGGAAACAATCAACACCGACGCACCGACCAGGGGGCAAAACGACGACCCCGGCAGCGATTCCGGCATGAGCCAGACCGAGGACCACGCAGGAGCTCAGTTCAGCAATGGAAGACGTGCTAGAAGTACACGTGCGCGAACCGGCAAGCCCCCGAATGCGGCAACGGTTCCGCGACCTGTTCGGGGAGTCCTCAGGGGAGGAATCGCCCCCGCCGAGCAGCCGCCGTCCACCGTCCTTGCCACCGACACCGGGCAAGGACCTACCGTGGGTCCCGGCACGGACCCCATCGCCGGCCAGGCCGTCCACGAGCGGGTGGAAGCCTCCACCCCCCAAGACGCGGCCCCCGGCACAAAAAGAGCTCGCGGCCAAACCACCACAGCCGCGGGCCAAAAAACGGAGGATCGCCCCCTGGAAGGGACCAGCGATCAGGCCGCCACCAGCAGCGGCCACCACCGAACCATCGCCAGCAGTGGCGAAGCCTCCGCCGACCGGTACACCTGCACCCGTGCCGACGATCACCAGGGCAGCCGAGCCGACCAGAGAAGCGACTCGACGTCCAACGACGCCAACACGCCGGCCACCAACACCCGAGGCCGGCCCCGCGGAGAAAAAGGCCCGCCACACTCCGAAACCAGGACGAGCCGCCCCGGCCAAGGAGGCACCGCCACCTGCCCCGGAACCCCGACCCGCAGCCCGGCCGGACAAACCCCCGCTGCCGAACCCCCGCCGCACCGATACCGCACCCGGGCCTTCGTGCGCAGCCAGGGACAACCCCAGGGAGCCGGAAGAAGCGACGGACGAAAAGGGCTGGACCGTCGTCGACCTGGAACACCTCCGGGAGGGCCAGCGGTTCCGCGTGCGCCAGGACGGGCGCACGATCCAGCTCCGCCGCATATCCCCGTCCCTGATTAAATTTAAATTAGGTTAAGGTAGTATAAGTTTAGGCTAAGGGTGACGGGTAGCCGCAAGGCATAAGTTTAGTACATAAGTCTAAATAAAACCGGAGTTTCATCCCGAGATGCGCGCATTTTCCCGTTTATTACGTCGCATCTCTCTCCGAAGAAAGAGGGGGATGTGACGTAGCGTCCCAGCGCGAGGAATCGAGCGCGCGGCGGTACGACCGGGAGTGAGCGAGAAGCCGAGCGCACGCGGGCGACCGCGACCGAACCCCACCGAACTCGCCCGAAGCGTGCCGGTCCCGCGACGCGTCAACGCGATGACGCTCACTCCCCACTGCGCCGCTAGATCGCGTCGGTTTCTCGCTGCTGGGAATTACCGAGAATCGGGACATATGCCGCGATGATTCCGAGCCAAGGAAGTTCCAGTGGGGAGACGGACCCCCACCACCAGACTTGCCTGGATGTTGCCCGGTGCATTCCTCGGTGAAACGACTCCGTATACTCCTCGATCGCCAGATCGGAATCTACCCCGCTCCTACCACCTGTCCCGGTAAAGAGACGCAGGAAGTTGCCCGGTCTCTCTCCCGCTCCTCGTGTTGAACAGAGACGCCCGGATGCTGCCCGGTCTCTGCCGACGCTTGTCCCGTTAAAGAGACGCAGGACGTTGCCCGGTCTCTCTCCCGCTCCTCGTGTTGAACAGAGACGCCCGGATGCTGCCCGGTCTCTGCCGACGCTTGTCCCGTTAAAGAGACGCAGGACGTTGCCCGGTCTCTCTCCCGCTCCTCGTGTTGAACAGAGACGCCCGGATGCTGCCCGGTCTCTGCCGACACTTGTCCCGTTAAAGAGACGCAGGACGTTGCCCGGTCTCTCTCCCGCTCCTCGTGTTGAACAGAGACGCCCGGATGCTGCCCGGTCTCTGCCGACACTTGTCCCGTTAAAGAGACGCAGGACGTTGCCCGGTCTCTCTCCCGCTCCTCGTGTTGAACAGAGACGCCCGGATGCTGCCCGGTCTCTGCCGACACTTGTCCCGTTAAAGAAACGCAGGACGGTGCCCGGTCTCCCTCCCGCTCCTCGTGTTGAATAGAGACGCCCGGATGCTGCCCGGTCTCTACCGACGCTTGTCCCGTTAAAGAGACGCATGAAGCTGCCCGGTCTCTCTTGCTCCCTTATCGTCCCGATACGGAGACACCAGGCGCGGAGCGACCGAATTGTTCCGTTAAGCGGACGCGCGCAACATAGACCGAACGACGCCGTACCGCGAACCGCGCCGCCGCGCAACGACGGCTTGACCGCGATTAGCGCGAAGTACCCCGCGTCTAAGTATATGTATATAGTGTACATAATTGTTAGTGAATAAATCTAATTTAATCTACCACGGAAGGACTTAATTCAACCCTGGCAAAGCCGACTGAGACCGTCCTTCCGCCCGGAGTGACGACCGTCACAGTGGTTTATTTAACTGCACACTGTGATATGGGGCATTGTCCATCACAATGACGGATTTTTCTGGAATGTTCGGCAATAATTTTTCTGTAACCCACTTTTCAAAATTAACAGCATTCATTTGCCCGTGGTAGTCACCAGTTTTTGTCTTCGCTTTAAAAATTAGATCCGCGCCGTTTACAAATCCATTTTTCCCACCGGCGTGAACAATTATTAGCCGGCAGGAAGAACTGTTATTTTCCAACACTCCTAACGTGTCTGCGCTCTGCCAGCATTTGCTGAAACACATACTATTATCGACCCACGTTTCGTCGATATATATAATATTTCTATTGTGTTTTCTATAGTGCTGCACAGCTCTCAGGTTGTCCGGGAAATTGACAATGCTGCGCCATCTCCCGAGCTGGATCATTCACGACACGGCCTGCCTGCTCACGTGGAGCGTCGATCGCCGCTCCCCTCCATCGATCGGCTATCGATGGAAGGGGAACTCGATCACGATGCCCGGAAACCGACGTCGGTTTCCTAGATCACTCGTTTTTCGGAGACTCCGTCGCTTACATAATCACGCTTCGCTGTGCTTGCTTGCCGTACTTGCCTGCTAAACGGCTAATAGCCTTCCTCTAAACTCCGCTTAAACGCGCCGTAGCTGCCTTGCGAGAGTGCTATCGCTTAGAACTGCTGCGCGGATCCATTGTTAATGAAAACGCTTAGTGCTTGTTTAAGATATTTATAAAAACTAAGACAGTGTACATAGTGTAAAATAAACTTATAGACAAAGACAATTTCTCTCGCTCCTCTTGTCTGCCGCGAGTAGTGCCTCGATAGTCAGGCGCGATCCGAAAAGCTTAATTCTAAACACAGGTATTTTGTCCTCCAGGTAACAATATTCGGCCTCTCGATTATCAGTTTTCTGTTACTGTTGCTTTTCTTATATTTGAAGCCCATATTATTCAGCAATCTGTAGAGCGTATGTTTTGTCCACGGAAAATGTATTTTCTCTTTTATCGCATGTAAGACTTTTGCAGCAGTTGGCACAATTTTCTTTTCCAGATAGAATTCATTAATTGTATCTCGTATAATTGTTTTATACTCTTCAGAGAAATGAAGCTTCTTTTCCATGCGTCGTGGACGTTTCTTCCCTGGTGAAGATAATTTCTGTTGTCCAGATACTAAGCTTTCTTTCCGAATTCTGTTAATAGTGCGCTCTGATATACCAGTATAATCAACCGCACGCTTGGTTGATTGATTTAGTAGGTAATTAAGGTGCCCGTTTCGAGCTTCATCGTCACATTTTTCAATAATCCTAGCCACCATGTTTCGTGTTTCGTTACGAACTGTTTGTCCTTTCTTCCGTGATTCCATAATTGAAATAATATATTGTAATTTAAGAAAACTGTACACTAAAACTATACTTTAATACTATTTAATTGCACCTTAAAACTATAACTTATGACTCAAGTATTCTAACTAATAAACTATTGGAAATAATATATATAATCACTCAAGAACGCTTACAGGCAGACTGCTTTGAGAAGTCTGTTGTTTTCGGCATCTTGGAGAAGTCATTTGTTGCTTGGAAACGACACAATTTCTTGGATACAAGTTGCCAACAATGGGATATACTTCCGAAAGGGACCGGTGGCCGATCGAGATGAGGTTTTGTGGGAGGGGCGGGAGGGGGTGTGAACCCTAAATCTAAAATTGTAGCTTCGGGTATTTATTAGTTTCCGAAATATGAATAAAAAATTGTTCATTTTTTTGGAATTTTTTTTTGGGCGTTGGTGCAGGCCCCCCTGTCCGGGAGCCCTTCCGTCCCCCTATTTTTTATTTTTGAAATTTTGTAATCACAGTCTCATTTTTAGCATCGCCAAACTCACCTCGGTTCGCTACCCATGCTTTACGGGCCCGCAAGCGGGCCCGCGCCACCCGCGCTATTCTACCCCCCACCAATACTAATACCCGGGACAAGTTGGGAAGTGGAATGCGTTGTGTCGGTATAAGTCAACAGAAATATTGTTAATAGGGGGGACCGTGGTAAAGTGATTAAAAAAAAATCGGTAAGGTGTACCCGTTTATGCACAATTACCCCAGTATCTTTTGAACGCATTAATTGCCGAAGCTATAATTTTATATTTCGGGTCTGTCCACAACCCTCGTAATACCCACCAAGTTTCATCTCGATCGGCCACCGGTTGGGGCTAGATTAGTGCGGAGGGCGCGCGGACGCGTAAAGCATGGTAGCGAACCGATGTGAGTTTGGCGATGCTAAAAATGAGACTGTGGTTACAAAATTTCAAAAATAAAAAAATAGGGTAACGGAAGGGCTCCCGGGTAGGGAGGCCAGCACCAACGTCCAAAAAAAATTTCCAAAATAATTAACAATTTTTTATTAATATTTCGGAAACTAATAAATACCCGAAGCTACAATTTTAGATTTAGGTTCACACCCCCTCCCCACCCCTCCCACAAAACCTCATCTCGATCGGCCACCGGTCCCTTTCGGAAGTACAGCTAAATCCCGGCCCTCTAAAGGCTAAGACTTTTGCTACCGGCGCGACCGCTTCGATCGGAGTTGTTCCAACAAATATCATGAATTACTTTAACATTTATCCTTTACGTTATTGTAAGTAAAATGTATCCTTTATGATGTGTTAGTATAAATAAACGGCATATAAATATATAAATAAGTCGGTGGCACCCGGCATCCGACATTTGTTCGCACGCCGTCAGCGAAAGTGTTAACGGTGACAGAAAAACATTACCCAAGTGTCTAACGACATGATATGAAAGATGTTGCTTGTATCCAGGTTCCTAATTCGGATGGGAAACATCGCTGAGTTTATGTGTTTCTTAACGACTTCAGAAAAATCAATATGCATATTAATTTGGTAATAATACCATCCTGATAATGATCAGGTGACAATCGTGCTATGCACAGGGTTCGAATTCACTAAGCATAAGTACGTTGTCATTAATATTTAGTTAAGCACCATGTTTCCCTACAGATTGCATAAAAAATAATGTTCATGTTGTAATTTTTATCTTCGTGCTTATATCTCATACACATATTAAAGATACGTTCAATGTTGTGACATGTAAGTGACCATAATCACGTTTTGCTAGTGCAGTAAGACCCCCCCAACCGCGATTTTGTATATTCGCGGTAAGTAAGTAATAGGTCATAGATCGTGTCACCCATAGATATAGGAATCCTACGACTATGCAGCGTGTGCCACTATAAACATACGAGTGGGGAATTGGGGAGTTCCGCGGCAGAGAGTGGGGCGGCGCGAGCGAGGTAGCCCCCTTGCCCCGCTCAGCATCCGGATGCCAACATTTTTGCAAACCACAGTATGTAACCATGCAAACAAATATGTCGTATTCATCAATTCATGTTAATTACAAAAAAATTGATCTGAAGTTGACCTTTCATATTCGAACGACCATCGACTGTGTGAACCAGGGTGAGCCAGAAATCCATTTGTCACGTCCATATCGATACGATAAGAGAGTGCGTTTAAGAAATGCCTACCCCTTTCATGATTTGTATTGTTTGTGTAATAGTATTCCGATTTGCACGATATTTGTGATAATTTTAATTGGGAGAACGCCAGGAATCCATTAGTGTTACTTTCATATCGATACGACGAAGAATAAAGAATTTCTTAATACGCTGTAATGAATATTTCACCCTCCACTTTGGGTCCCCGGCCTCGATTCGCTACGGTCGGCCGAGGATTCATACCGGTTTCAGAAAAATTGTATACTTTATTCTTTATCGTATCGACATGGAAGTGATACCGATGGATTTCTCATGTTTTTCAAATGAAAATTATGCCTACCAACTTTCATATAAATCGAACTATTTTTAACGAAGTTATGGAAATCAATTTATTATGAAGATTCCTTAATTACAATCCGATTTGTGTCGTTTTTGGACCATTTTCATCGGGAAAACATAAGGAAACGATTCACGTCACTTTCGCCAAGATCCGGTGAGAAATGTAGAATTTTTTATTCGCCACGTCTTAGGGGGCAACATTTTACGGCCCCCCCCCCCCCCCCTGGTCTCGAGGGTCGAAGTCCTCGAAACCATCGAGGCACGGCTTATCGACGGCGTTGCCTCTAGAGCCTTGGATCGGCTACCAGGCTCGTCACGCGCCTGGTCTCAAATGTCGTTTTGTCCTTTTCCAACTACCTTTTCTGTCTCTTATGTAAACTCTTCTGGAATCGAGGTTGGAGCGCGGACAGGACCGTGGTGCTTTCTGTCGCGCGGGCAGGACCGTGGCGCTTTCTTGCGCGCCACGCAAGAGCGTGGGTGAAAAATTTGACCTGCATCACGCGCAAGCAGAAGACTACCCCCTTTCTTCAAAACATCTTGCATATCACACCTCTTCAGCATTTATCTTACAATATAACGTCACTTGCATACCTACGTGTATTTATTGTCTATCAATATTAGTTTTTATATTAAAACAAACAATAACATGGTCATTATTGCCGTCAATAGTAATAATTATGATCGTCACAACGGTGAATGTGTTAACTGCAATTTCATTTGGCAACGCATTGCCGGGGAAACATTTGGACATTTTTTAATGTACCCTTGTAAAATATTACAGTCGTTATAAATGAGTCATAAACCATTTCCAGAATTTATAGCACCTTTAGGTCAACCAAATGTAGCTTCCTAAAAACAGATGTTTCAGTGTACCCTACAGTAACAGCATTTATGATATTTTCTATAAGCCAGGTATATCGAGGAATTTGTATACTTTTCGCGACCGTGTCTTGCCGATCGTTTCGCAGATCGATGATATACATCGAACAGGTAGTGCACAATATACCACTGCGGTGGATCGTGTAAAAAGCATGTGGAGTCGACGTAGAAATGGGAGCCCGAACTCGCTGTCTCTAAGTAGTGACGGGTACGACCTCCTGGCCTGCGCGAAGGACCGCCGCGATCCTGCTTCACGTATTTTTGCGTGCCGTGCGGCGTGTGGCGCGCCGGACCGCGCGCCGGATCGCGCGCCGGAACGTCCGTGTAAAGGGCCCTATTCCGTCCGGTCCGGGATGTCGACGCGGAACCGGTTACGGAACGAGTATGTCGCTACGCACCGGTCCTGCGGCATCTCGAACAGTTTTCTCGTTGTGGCATCGCCCACATGCTTCGTGACGGAGTTGTGGTGAAACTTTGGATTCACCTGCTCCAGTCCCGCCCCTGTCCACTGGCCCCAGCTGCTGATCCTCTGAGCCGTGTTCAGGGCTGACGTCTGAATCGCCAAGTCCAGCGGTGGCACGCCGGTTATCACCTCCATAGCTCTCCCCGGCGTGGACCGGAACGCCCCGAGGATTCTCCTCAGGGCGTAGCACTGCAACGATTCCAGCTCCATCTTGATCTCTTGGTTTAGTGTCGCCGACCACCATACGACTGCTCCGTAGGTTAGTCGAGGTAGAATTATCGCCTGGTATATCCATAGCGACACCTTGGGGCTCAGGCCCCAGGTGCCGCCCACGACTCTGTTCATGAGGAAGATGTTGTTTTTTGCCTTCCTCAATTGCAGACGTACGTGCACCTTCCAGTCCAGCCGGTCGGTGATGGTCACCCCCAGGTACTTTACCTGGCTGACAAACGTCACAGGCTCACCCAGAAATTGCAGGACCTCGGTTGCTTCGGCTATCAACTCTTCCTTTCTATGGTGACGGGTGACGAGCATCAACTCGAGCTTTGTCGGGTTTACCGACAGTCCCGTTGCGCTATACCACTCCGTCGTGGCGTTTAATGCAATTTGCGCCCCCGCCATGGGGGACTCGAGTTCTTTGTTGCCGCCTATCGCGAGGAAGGCGATGTCGTCTGCATACGCCACCACCCTCACTCCGAACAATGCTGCTAGTATCGTCACCAGTCTGTCGGCGACCATGCACCACAGGATCGGCGACAGGATACCCCCTTGAGGGCACCCCTCGTCCACCGATCCCGTTAGCGTCGTGGATCCCCCGCTGGTGACGAGTTGCCTGTGTCGCAACATGTGGCTGATCCATCTCCGCAGTGGTTCCTCCACCCCGAACCGAACCATTGCCCGTTCGATCTCGGCTGTTCTCGTTTTGTTGAAGGCCCCCTCGATGTCCATGAAGCCTGCAACCACATACTTACCTCGGACCAGGGCCTCCTCTGCCTCGGCAACTAGTTGGTGCAGCGCCACGTCCGTCGAGTGGCCCGGTGTGAACGCGTGTTGACTCGCGTGCAACGGGCTCCTCGTCAGCGCCGATTCTTTTAGGAATCGGTCGATCAGCTTTTCCGCCGTTTTCAGTAGAAACGAGGTTAAGCTGATCGGCCTGAATGCTTTGGGCGTCGTGTAATCCGACTTGCCTGGTTTCGGTACGAAGACGACCTTGGTTCGTCCCCAATCCGTTGGCATGATGCTCAGCGCTACACAAGCTCTCAGCAGGTTCGTGAAGAACCTGCCTATGCTCGGCAGCGTCTCCTGCAACATTTTCGGGTACACACCGTCCGGCCCCGGGGATTTGAGAGGCTTGAACGAGCTCACCGCCCATTCCAGCCTCTCCACGTTCACCACCCTATTCCCCGAGCCCAGTCAGGTGGTTGTTGTTGTTGTTGTTGTTGTTGTTGTTGTTGTTGTTGTTGTTGCTGCTGCTGCTGCTGCTGCTGCTGCTGCTGCTGCTGCTGCTGCTGCTCTTCCCTTGCCGCCGCCGGGTAAGTTTGCCACCGAGTCTCTCGACGTCCCTGGCATCGGGGTAGGGGGCCGCTGCTGCGGCTCTTCCCTTGCCGCCGCGCCAGGGTCTAGCGAGTATCTTGACGACGTCCCCGCCGCCGGCAGCATCGGACTAGGGGGCCGCTGCTGTATATGGGCGACTTGGGTCGATGTCGCGGCTGCCGCTAAAGTTGCGCCTCCTCTTACGGGACTCGCTGCTGCTGCTGCAGCAGGCTCTTTGGCCACGAATCCCGGAAAGTGCTCCTTTAGCAGCCTCCGCAGTATCTCCCCGTCGTTTGCTGTGTACTGACCGTCCGGCAGGACCAGTGCCCCCAGCTCCGCCGAACAGTCCGACATCAGTGATTTGTTTATCCTGGAGGCCTCCGCTACGCTGGTGACCTCCGAGGTATAGCGAGCCTCCGAAGGCTTTCGTTCTGGCTTCCTTCAGCTGCTTGTTGAAGCCTCTCTTCGCTAGGAGCCCATCCCTCCAATCCTTTCTCCTACGACTCCTGCGGGCCTTCTTCATCAGTCTCTCGGCCTTTGCCTTCTTGCTGGCCAATTCCTTGGACCACCAGGGAGAGGCCAGAATTCGGTTTCGATTGATCGAGATGGCTGTCGACGCCTCCCATGACTCTGTTAGGAGGCTCGTCAGCGCCTCGTTTCCCCTGTCGATCTCCTCCTGTGTCCCGTACCTGCGCGGCAGCCTCGAGACGCCCGCCTCCACTGCCACGCGATACGCCGACCAGTTGGTTTTCCTCGGGTTTCTTTGTTTGGTCGAGTAGTCGGACTTGGCCCCCGTCAGACGGTACCTGAGGCACATGTGATCCGAAAAGGATTCCTTGTCCGATACTCTCCAATCTCTTACCATTCCCGCCATGCGTTTCGTGCACAGCGTGACGTCGATGATGCTTTCCCAGCGTATATTCACGAACGTGGGTTTGTTTCCCTTGTTCGTGACAATCAGACCATTGTCCGTCGCCATGTCGGCCAGATTGTCACCCCGCTCGTTACTCGTGACGTTGCCCCACGTCACGTGTCGAGTGTTGACGTCCATTCCGATCAGGAGGTCCAAGCCCTTGCTGGCGCACCAGCCGGCTATTCCTTCCCCCTTGTTTCCTAGCGGGTGCTCGTTGTCTAACGAGTGGGCATACAGGGACACGAGCACCACTTGTCGTTTACCCGCCGCCGCCGCTGCCGAGGACGAAGGTGGTGCTGGTGGCGCGATCGTGATCATCACAGCGCTCGTCCTGTTGTGGCTGTGCTGCGGAAGAAATGTGGCATCGAGCCCGTTCCTCGTCAGGACGCAGGCCCGGATATCTTTACTGGACGCCACCGACCAGATTTTCCCGGCTGCTGCAAGACCCTGGATCTGCCCATTGCCGCCGACCCAGGGCTCCTGTATCAGCACGACGTCGATCTTGTCCTTTTTCATAAACTCGACCAACGCCTCGGTGGCATCAATACAGTGGTGTAGATTTATCTGCGCAATCTCCATATTCGGGCGCGCGCGCGCGTGTATCGTCTGCCTAGAATAACAGAAAAAAACGAAGAGTGCGTTTATAACGTGCGCTTGGCTGGTTGGTTGGTTGGTTGTGTCATGCGGTGGATTTGGATTTAGTTTGGGTTAGGGTTTTCCTCGTAAATCAGAATGCATGTGTACGTTTCTATGTTTGTTTCATTCAGATTTATTTACGTATATTTTTGTTACATTCGTTTCTACATTATTTCTGGTTATACATTTCTATGTCCTCTTCCTCGTTCGAGAATGGGGACGACGCTGGGCAGACAGCTCCGGATCGCGTTCTCCGGGCGAGAGAGGGAATGTTTGGGGGGGGGGGGGGGGCAGTGGAGGGAAACAAGGGCGACGACGGCTCCTCCAGGGCACAGCGATGGGCTTGGTTGGTTGGTTGGTTGGTATATGTCGTCCTCGTCCTCGTCGTTCTCGTTCTCGTTTCCTTTTCCGTTCACCATCATTCGCATTTGCACGTGCAAAGGTGCATGAAAGGACGGGGGGAAATCAGTCAGACCGAAGGTGGAGGAATTTCGAATAAAATGAACGAGGCAGTGGCGACGAGTAATAAACTATAGTTGTGCCAGAGTCAACTGCCACTATGTAGGCAGTCATAATGCAGTGGGATTACTGCGCTGGTACGACGAAGAAACGTACAGAATCACACAGACAGAAGAAACGATCAACAGCAAGGATCTCAACGCGCCAACTGACACGGTCAGTTGTGCGAGAACATGTACAGTTTCAAGACCCGCAGATGGAGGGAAATGATACGAAAAGCGGTAGTAATACACTGAATGGGACGCGAGGCAGCGACCGAAAGTCAAGAGATCTGTTGTTTCGTGTTGTTAAGGGGAAGACTGTGAGAAACCGATTTCTTATGTATTAAATAAAAATCAATGGAAACAGCACGCGACTGTGTGTACTACGGCAAGTGAGAATGGAAGGAATCAAGATCGTGGTTCCAATAACTAATCACACTGCGAGCAACAAATAAAATAGAAGAATTTATAACTGCCGGTTTATGAGATTGGTTTTCGAAATAATACTACAGAAACAGTTAAATAAGTATAAATGTTTTTATTTTTTCACCGCCCCTACATACTCCCACCAAAACTTCCATCATCGTCCCACTCCGACCATGACGGAGACGCCGGGGTTTCGTGACCCGGATCCCACTCCGGGCTGAATGGTCGTAAGGTGATTTTCGCTATAGTCGCGGAAGGTGGGGTAGCTGGGGGTGGTTGGGGGGCTGATGGAGCAGCTCAGGGGGCTCAGGGGGCTCTCGGGGTTGGGAGAGTTGCGAGGGGCATGGGGGAAGGCGTCGTCGTCGTCGTCGTCGTCGTCGTCGTCGTCCGTGTCGGCGAGTAGCAGCGTCGACGATTGAGAGTCGACGCTGATACTCGCGTCGTCCTCCTCCTCCGAAACTTGGAGCAGTTGCTCCTGCAACCATTCTTCCAGGATTTCGTCGGCCCTCGTTTCGTACCAGCCTGAGGAGTCGGACCATGATCTCCTCAGGCTGTATTCTTCCTCCCCCTCCTCTCTCTCCCAACCCGCTCGTGCTCCCTGCAGAGTCACCCGCCTCAGTTCAGAGAGGATCATGAGCCCTCTGATCGTCCTCCTCCTCCTCTGCTCCTCGTCCGGACTTGACTGGCCTATGGCCATCACGGACCGGTCAAAGTCCGGCAGAGAGGCCGTGTTGACATAGGCCAGCCAAATGTTGTCCGGCACGAGGAGCTCGCGAGTGCTGGCGTGCTGGGGCCGGTCCTGGTGCCGGTGCTGGTGTCCCCCGAAGGGCGTCACGCGTCTCCCTCTTCTGGTCGATCGCCGTGGAACGCGGCCATCTTCGGCCATCTGCTCCTCCACAACTCGAGGCGCCATCTGTTCGTGGGTTTGTTTGTTTGTTGGTTTAGGTTATTGTTGTTTTATTAAAAAAAATAAAACCGACTTGTCTGAAAAAAGGTCGAAATTGCACATGAAAAGTTAACATTAATCGCGACGACGCCCAATCTCACTTATTTCGAACAAAACGACTGTGCAAGTGTAAAAAGTCGGTGAGTGCCGCGCCTCATCATTTCACACCGCGCGCGCGAAAAGTCTGACGGCGACTTTTTAAATATGCCAGTCGTTTTGTTCGAAATAAGTGAGATTGGGCGTCGTCGCGATTAACGTTAACACTTTTCCTCTGCAATTTCGGCCTTTTTCCTTGCACGTCGGTTTTGAAATTGTTTTATTTAAAACTTTCTAGTTGGAATTATATATAGGTACGAATAAAGATATATATTAATGCACAACATCCCGAGGAGATATGCGCTTACGAACATGAAATAGTAATAATTATGGCGGACAAGTCGGGGGGAACGGATATATCGACACAGGCTCGTAGGATTGTTTCAACGAATTTAACGAAACATCGAAAAGGTCACACACAATCCTCCTGGAATACGCCAACTTGAACGAGAGATGCGATGATACGCGCTTGATAGCATTCAATTTGCCCGACAAACACTGTACGCGCGATGAGGTTCGCGACGTAGATGACGGAGGTTCGTCTAATCAATTTCCAATAGGTAAGTAAAATTTAATATATCCAACAATATCATCAGCCTCGAATTATCCAGTTTTGCCTGCTAATCGATGGCAAGTCACTGGGAGGGGGGGGGGGGGATCGTGTGTTGGATTCAGGTCAACTGTGACTAAATAAATAAATAAAACGCAGGTATTTAGAATTTGTTTTGTTTATTTTTTTCTACAAATATTAAAAATATGAAACGGGGGGCTCGGTGTCAGAGGGAGACTGCGGGGGCCCGGTGGAGGTGGTGGTGGTGCCGATGGTGGAGAAGAAGAGACAGAGAGAAACATTCTCTCTATCTCTTGTTACAGAGATACACAGCCGGGGACAAAAATCCAACTGCGCGGACCGGTACTGCATGTAGGCATCAATCAAGTTTAATCCAACTAGTACTAATCTTAGAAATTAAAGTTTAATTTCTTATATATACTTGTGTAACACATAGAGATTATTTAGCGAATAATTGAAATCCATGTTTACATTTTTGTGCGAACAAGCCATATTTAACGAAATAGTAAGCTATTTGGCGAGAGACAACCAAATAAGTAATCATGAATGCAGACAAGTATATCGCGCGATACATGGAATGAAAATTTACAAGAGGCTATATTAAAAATGGCTCTCGTCGGCAGATTTGTCTTGAAACAAGTTACACAATGTGACCCCAAACACACGGCGAATAAAAGTACAAAATTTTTAAACGAGACCACAATTTAATCGCTCGAATGGCCGCGGCACAGAGCCCCGAACATTCGAGCAATTCAATATTGCAATCATTTAAACATTTTTTACTTTTCTTCGCCGTGTGTTCGGGGCATTGTGTTGTCTTGGTCCAAGACAAATCCGCCGACGAGACCCATTTTTAATATAACCTCTTCTCTGCATTCATGATTACTTATTTGGTTGTCTCTCGCAAAATAGCTTATACTATTTCGTTAAATATGGCTTGTTCGCACACGCAATTGTAAACATGCATTTCAATTATTCACTAAATAATCTAGGGTAGATGTCCCAATTACTGCCACTTGATTTATTATATGTAATAAAAACCTAACGTATAAAAAAAAAGTACAAAAAACAGTTGTTATTATGTTATGGACATTATGATTTACATTAAAATAAAAAAATATATGTACTATTACCCGGCGAAAAGAAGACTCCTAGCAGCAGAGGCGGTCTCGGGCTGTGCAGTCCGTCGCTGTGAGACTATTGGTCGAGTCACAGCTATGGTTCGGCACACTTTTAAACGACGAGGCACATGTATTTTGGTTATTGGCTCGAGTTGCCGCACATACACGAATTGTCGCGCACCGCGCGCGGTACCAAGAGAGCCAACGAAACACATGGCGAGTGACCGAGTGTGGGATAGAGCGATCTGACCGACGATCGTCAAAACAATAGCGTAGGCTACGTTTGGTCAGATCGCTCTATCCCACACTCGATCTCGCGACGTGTTTCGTTCGCTCTCTTGGTCGCGCGGAGCGCGACAATGTACGTAGGTGGCAACTGGAGCCAATAACTAAAATACATGTGCCCCGTGTTTAAAAGTGTGTCGAAATAGCTGTGACTCGACGAATCGTCACAGCGACGGACTGCGCAGCCCGAGACCGCCTGCTAGGAGTCATCTTTTCGCCGGGTAAAGGTAGACTTTCCAAGCCGCGATCGGCGGCGGCGGCGGGCGGGCGCGGCCGCCAGCGGCCAAATTTTAAGCACCGCTCTTAAGGCGGGATCTCCTACCTGCGACTGGTCGCTGCCGGTCGCAGCGACCCACAGTGGTTCGAGTATACTACATGCTAGCTGGACAAAATTATTTTTTTGCGGATTTGGGTTTATATGGGGTTCAAATTGTTAGAAAACAAACCTGATTCGTATTACAGTTTATTATTTCACTAAAAATATCAATAAAATAAAAATATGACTAATTCAATAAAGGAAAAAGAACAAAACGACAGTATTGTACTTGAACTATAATTATCAGTTATAACATTATGTCTATTCCCGTAATTTCTGAGTTTTTAAGTTTAAAACCTGTTTTTTGAAATCAGTTTTCTCTGCATCGCTATTAAAATAGTGTTTTACTATATGTTCCACGTCGATCCACGCGACAAGGGTTGAATGTACGGAAAGTAGAGACTTTCTAGTTTATTTTAATCAAACGATCGATCTGCAAAAATTTGCAAAACTATATTTTTTTAATTGTTTTCGAGCGCGGCGCGCGCTCGGCCGGAGAGATAGCTATTAAAATAGTGTTTTACTATATGTTCCACGTCGATCCACGCGACAAGGGTTGAATGTACGGAAAGTAGAGACTTTCTAGTTTATTTTAATCAAACGATCGATCTGCAAAAATTTGCAAAACTATATTTTTTTAATTGTTTTCGAGCGCGGCGCGCGCTCGGCCGGAGACATAGCTATTAAAATAGTGTTTTACTATATGTTCCACGTCGATCCACGCGACAAGGGTTATAATATAATATATAATTAATATTATAATAATAATAATATTATAATAATAATAATATTATAATTAATATTATAATATAATATATAATTAATATTATAATATAATATTATTATTATTATAATATTATTATTATTATAATATTATTATTATTAGTGACAAAATAAACTGTAATATACGAATCAGGTTTGTTTTCTAAAACTTCGAACCCCATATAAACCCAATACCGCGAAAAAATATAACAACTGTGCTATCTCTCCGGCCGAGCGCGCGCCGCGCTCGAAAACAATTAAAAAAATATAGTTTTGCAAATTTTTGCAGATCGATCGTTTGATTAAAATAAACTAGAAAGTCTCTACTTTCCGTACATTCAACCCTTGTCGCGTGGATCGACGTGGAACATATAGTAAAACACTATTTTAATAGCTATCTCTCCGGCCGAGCGCGCGCCGCGCTCGAAAACAATTAAAAAAATATAGTTTTGCAAATTTTTGCAGATCGATCGTTTGATTAAAATAAACTAGAAAGTCTCTACTTTCCGTACATTCAACCCTTGTCGCGTGGATCGACGTGGAACATATAGTAAAACACTATTTTAATAGCGATGCAGAGAAAACTGATTTCTAAAAACAGGTTTTAAACTTAAAAACTCAGAAATTACGGGAATAGACATAATGTTATAACTGATAATTATAGTTCAAGTACAATACTGTCGTTTTGTTCTTTTTCCTTTATTGAATTAGTCATATTTTTATTTTATTGATATTTTTAGTGAAATAATAAACTGTAATACGAATCAGGTTTGTTTTCTAACAATTTGAACCCCATATAAACCCAAATCCGCAAAAAAATAATTTTGTCCAGCTAGCATGTAGTATACTCGAACCACTGTGCGACCCCACTAGTGCAAGGGAGAGGTATGACATCTCTTTCTCCCTTGCACTAGTGGGGTCGCTGCGACCGGCAGCGACCAGACGCAGGTAGGAGATCCCGCCTTTATGGAGAAGCATGCATCCGTTTTCTTGGCCGCGTTTTCGAGCGGCCGCGGCCGCGCTTCTGCTACAGCAGCAACCTGGGCTACTCGAGACCCAACACAATGCGATGAGTGTCTGTTTTCCGCCATGATGGCGGAATCTACTAGCCGCGCGGCTAGCCACGGCGGCAAATAGCTTGACTTCTCAAAACGGAGTCCTAGCCGCGGCCGCGCGGCGATCCAGCGGCACAGTGGGACAAAATATTTCTTGTAAGCAAATAATATGAGGTCCTGAAGAAGGGAAAAATATCGTGGTGGCTACTTCTGATCTGTCTGTAAAGACGTGTCAAACTTTGCATTTTTTTTTCTTGTGGAAAATTTTGAATCGAGACTTTTAAATTTTGATGATATAAAAGACCCAAATTTTTTGGGAAACGAAATGAGTAGTATCGTTTTTGGTAAGCAATAGCAAATAATTAGTTAGGTTATTGTCTTCCGTTTCCGGTCGCGTGGAAGATTGATGTGCGATAGGAGCGGTGTGCGTGAGCGAGAGGATAGTGTGGTGAAAGTGTGAGGAAAGGGTGGTGAGGAGTGGAGAAGGGGAAGTGTTAGAGTCGAAGGGAAGAGGGTAAAGGGAAAGGGCGAACGGTGTGGGGTGTAGAGGTGGGATTGTGAGAGAGAGAAAGATTTGGAGGTTAGGGCAGTGTGACAAGCGTGGCGTGAGGCGGGAAGAGAGGCGATAGGCGGGTGGCGCGCTCTGTGGAAGATAGGAGGAAGTAGGACAGGTGACATAAAGGAGGGAAATTTAAACGGGTAAACGGGTAAACGGTTAGGGAAGTGAAAGGAGCGTGGGAAGAGAAGAGTAAAAAGGGTAGAGAGAAGAGGTGAAAGGGAATAAAGGAAAGTCAAGGGGTGAGAGGGAAAATGGAGGGAGGAAAAGAAAAGGGGGAGAGGGAAGGAGGGAAGGAAGAAGGAAAAGGTAGGGAAGTAGGGGAAAGGGGTCAGAAAGTAGAAAGAGGAAGGAAGGATAGTGGAAGTAGTGTAGGGAGTGTGGGAAGTGTGGAAAGCGTATGGGGTAAAAAGAGGAAGGATAGAGAAGAGGAAGAGGGAGGGGAAGATAAACAGATGAAGGAGTTCAAAAGGAGTGACAAAACGGAGAGATCACCAGTGGGAGGGTGTAAAGGGGGAAGGGTAGGGAAAGAGGAAGGTATGGGAGGGTTAGAAGAAGCATTGAGGGAAATCATGCGGGAGATGAGGGAAATGAGAGAGGAGATGAGGGTGGATAGGGAGGAGAGAAGAAGGGTGGAGGAGGAGATGAGGAGGGAGAGGGAGGAAAGAAGGAGGGAAGAGGAAATGTGGAGAAAAGAAAGGAGAAGGTGGGAGGAGGAGATGAGAGAGGAAAAGACAAGGAGAGAAGAGATGGAGAAAAGGATGATAGAAAGGGACAGGAGGTTGGTAGAAGTGATGGGGAGGGTAGAGGGATGGGAGAAGGAAAAAAGTAGCGGAGGGGATAAAGAAGGGGGGGAAAAAGGGGTAGGGGAGGATTGGAAATTGAGGGTGAGAAGAATGGAGATAAAGCATGATAAAAAGGAGAGAGAGGGAAGAAAAAATAATGTGGTGGTAAGGGGGATAGATATAGAGGGGAAGGAGGTGAAGGGGGAAGTGAAAAAGTTATGGGAAAGGATGGGGATGGAGGTGGAGGGAATAAAAGAGGCTGTGAAGATAGGTAGAGCGGGGAGAGATGGGAGTGGAATGGTGTTGGTCAAACTGGTGGGGAGGGAGGAAAAAAGGAGGGTGATGGAGGCGAAGAAAAAGTTGAGGGGTAGGAGGGAAAGAATAGAGGACGACCTAACGGAGGAGGAGAGAAAGACGAGGTGGAGGATAGAAAGAGAGGCAGAAGATGAGAGGGAGAGGGGAAGGAAAGTACAAGTGGGGTATATGAAGATGTGGGTGGACGGGAAGATAAAGACATGGGATGAGTTGGGGGAAAAATGGAGTGAGGAGCAGGGAAACGGTGGAAGTGGGCAGGGGGGAAGGGGGAAGGAAGTAATAGGAAGGAAGGAAGGAGCAAAGGGAGGAGATTTAAAGTAGCGTTCTGGAATGTGGCAGGACTAAGGAGAAAAGATGGAGATTTTTGGAAGGGGTTGGAGGAGTGGGATGTATTCGTGTTGAGCGAAACGTGGCTGGAGGAGAGGGAGTGGGAGTGGGTGGAGAGGAAGATTCCCAGGGGGTATGTATGGGAAAGGCAATGGGCCAAGAGGGAGAATAAGAAGGGGAGAGCTATGGGTGGGATGTTGATGGGAGTGAGAAAGGGGTTGGAAACGAGAGGGGAAGGAAGGGTGGAAATAGAAGGGGTGTTGACGAGGGAAGTGAAAATGGGGGGAGAGTGGTGGAGGATAGTAGGGGTTTATGTGAATAAGGATATAGATAGGAAGCTAGTCGAGCTAGGGGAATGGACGGAGGAGAGGGAGGGGGGAGTGAGAAAGGTAATAGGGGGGGACTTTAATGCTAGGACAGGAGAGCAAGGAGGGGAGGTAGGGGAGGGGGGTGAGGGGGAGGGAGAAAGTGTGAATAGCAGAAGATCAAAGGATAAGGAGGTGAACGGGGAAGGGAGGAAATTGTGTAAATACCTGGAGGAAAGGGGGTGGGGGATTTTGAATGGGAGCGTAGAAGGGGACGAGGAGGGGGAATGGACGTTTGCCGGTGGGAGGGGGGTATCGGTAATAGACTACGTGTTAGGGAATGAGGAGACTAGGGAGATGGTAGAGAGGCTAGAGATAGGGGAGAAGGTTGACTCAGATCACCACCCGGTGGTGATTTGGGTAAATGGGGGAGGAAGGGGGGAGGGAGTGACTGGGAAAAAAGGAGTAGGGCGGAATGGGGGGAGGGGTAATTGGACAGAGGAAGGTAGAATGGAATTTAGGAGGGGATTTGGGAAAAGGGAGGTAAGGGAGATGGGGGTAGAGGAGGAATGGGGGGAGCTGAGCAATAGAATAAAGGAGGCAGTGAGTAAGATGGGGAAGGGGGAAAAGAAGGGAGGTTGGTGGGATGAGGAATGTAGAGAGGAAAAGGGTAAGGTGAGGAGGGAATTGAGGAGGTGGAGAAGGGAGGGAGGGGATGGGAGTATATATAGGACAAGGAAGAGAGAATATGGAAAGTTGTGTGAGGAAAAGAAGAAGAAAGAGGTGGAGAGGTGGGAAAAGGAAGTAGAGGGTGCAAGAACGGAGGGGCAGGTGTGGAAGGTGGTGAACAAGGTCAGGAAGAGGAAAAGGAGGATAAACGAAAGAATAGAAATAAGGGAGTGGGACGAGTATTTTAGGGGATTACTAGGAGGAGTGGAATGGAGGGTGAGAATGGGAGGGGAGAGAAGGGGGGAAGCGGATGAAGAGGGAGAGCTGGGGAGGGAGGAAGTGGAAAGGGTGGTGAGGAACTTAAAGGATGGGAAGGCAGGGGGAGGGGATGGGATTCAAAACGAGGTGTGGAAGTATGGGGGAGAGGAGGTGATGGAGGGGCTGTGGGTAATATGTAATAGGGTATGGAGGGGGGAGGGTTGGCCAGAGGAATGGAAAGAAGGGGTGGTAGTGCCGGTGATAAAAAAAGGGGCGGGGGAAAAAGTAGAAGATTATAGGGGAGTTACGTTAACGCAGACGGCGTACAAGGTTTGCGCCTCTGTGTTGGCTGAAAGATTAAGGGCGGATGTGGAGGGGGGGGGGGGGGGGTTTGCTGCCACCGAGTCAAACGGGGTTCAGAAGGGGAGTTGGATGTATGGACAATATTTATGTATTGAATTATTTGGTGAACAGGCAGGTGGTGAGGAAGGAAAGGAAAATGCTGATTTTGTTTTTGGACCTAAAGGCTGCGTTTGACTCGGTGGACAGGGGGGTGTTATTAAAGGCGATGAGGAAGAGGGGGGTGAGGGAAGGGCTGGTGGAGAGGTGCGGGGAAGTGTTGCAGGAGACAGTGTGTAGGGTGAGGGTGGGGGAGGAGGAAGGGGAGATGTTCTGGACAGCGAGGGGGGTGAGGCAAGGCTGTCCCTTAAGCCCAAGCCTATTTACGCTGCTCACAGCAGATATGGACGAGGAGCTGGAGAGGGGGGGATGGGGGGGAGTGAAAGTAGGGGGGAGGAAAATATACACGCTGGCGTATGCCGATGACGTGGCGGTGATAGCGGAGGATGAGGAGGGGATGAGGGGAATGATAGGAAAGCTGGAGAAATATATGGATGGGAAAGGTTTACAGGTAAACGTGGGAAAGACGAAGATAATGAGGTGTAGGAGGGGTGGGGGGAGGTGGAAGAAAATGAAATGGAGATGGAAGGGAAAAGAGCTAGAGGAGGTGAGTAGTTTTAAGTATTTAGGTTATACGATAATGAGGAGTGGCGGGCAGGAGGAGCATGTTGGGGAGAGAGTGAGGAAGGGGGCTGCGGTAATGGGGAAGGTGTGGGGGTTGGGGAAAAGGTTATTCGGGAAAGACTGGGGCAAAAGAATATGGTTGTTTGACAGGTTGGTGTGGGCGGTGGTGGGATATGGGGTGGAGGTGTGGGGATGGAGGGAAAGGGGGAAAGTGGAGGCGATGCAAGATAGGTTCTTGAAGTGGGTGTTAGGGGTGAGCAGAGAGACACCGGGGTATATGGTCAGGGAGGAGCTGCAAAGGGGGATGTTGAGGGGAAGGGCAGGGATGAGGGCGTGGGGATTTGAGAAAAAATTGGAGGAGGGAGAAGGAGGGGAGCTGGCGAGGTTGTGTTTGGAGGAGTTGAAGGGGAGATGGAAGAGGGGAAGGGTGTTGGAGGGATGGGAAAAGGAAAGGGAGCAGTTCTTTGGGGAAAGAGGATGGACAGTGGAGGAGGTAGAAAGGGGGAGGGAAAGGGGGGGGATAAGGGGGGAGGAGATTGTGGACAGGGAAAGGAAGATGCAGGAGGAGGAGAGGTGGGGAAAGATTGGAGAGTCGAGTTATAATAGGTGGTATGGGAGGGTGAAGGGGCCGGGGGTACCGGGATATCTGAAGAAGGGTTGGGGGGAGGGTAGATGGAAAAGGGTGGCAAAGTTTAGACTGGGGAATGGAGTAAGAGGGGGGAGATATTGGGAGGAGGCGGAAAAAAGAAGGTGTAGGGTGTGTGGTGGGGAGGAAGAGTCCTGGGAGCATGTGTGGGAGGTATGTATGGGGTGGGGAGTGGAGAGAGGATGGCAGGAGATGGTGGGCGAAGTATTAGGGGAGGAGGGAGAGGGGGAAGAATGGTTAAGGAAAATAGAGGAAAGGAGGGAGGGATGTGGATGAGAGGAGAGATGAGCTGAGAAATGAATGAGGAGATGGGAGTGAGAGGGCGGCGAGCGGAAGCGGAGGTCCAGGGGGGAGAGAGGACGGGCGAGCGAGCGTGCGAGCGAGCGAGCGGTAGAAGATAAGAATAGAATAGGGTTAAGAATAGGTTAAGGTAGATGTAAGGAAAAGGAGAAGGTGTAGGATAAGGTAGATGTAAGTGTAATGTAACGATTGATGTGTAAGTGTAGTGTAAGGAAAGATTATAACCCCGAGGGGAATAATAAAGTTTATATATATAGTTAGGTTATTTTCCATATGAAACCCATTGAAGAAATATCAGCAATTATCGGCTTTTTAGTTACCCTCCGGGAACTTCCGAGCAAATTTATTTTTTGTTTTATAATCAACATATATGTGGCTTTGCAACTGCGAAAACAAGATTTGGCAATATTTACCAATCATGGAGTAATTACCTGTATTCTATGTCGCACAGTGAGGCTGAATCCCAAGAAATAGGGGAAAATTCAAAAACATCATATTTTTCGCACTGAAACTGCCGAATATAATTAAGGAAGTTCATAAAAAAAGTATTAATATACAACTCATACGGAGGATTGACGTTATTTAAAAAAATAATGTCAATAATTACAATAAAACTAGAACAATTTGATAAATGTACCTACATACTATGGAAAGTGCAGAAATATTTGCAAACTTGTATCCATGTTATCCTATATACCAAATACTGTTTACAAAGTGTTAATACATTCCTACGAAATTATGCAATATTGGGGCAACCTTCCAATCGGCTAATTGTGTGAAGGGCCTCAAGATGCCAGAAATAAAGGTTTTAAAAAGTAAAGAAAAGATTGTACGCTCAAAATATTCTAATTGCAATACAAACGAAGGTGTTTTAAACTTTTTATCGATTTCTTCAGATCCAGTACTAGTGTTTTATAAATAAGTTTCATAAGATTCGACATTTTGATTGGAAAAAGTGGAATGTTGAATTTTTTCTCTATTCTTGGGATTGACGCCCACTGTGCGTTGGGACAAAAACGGGATCGGAGCCAAGCGAGAATTCATTCGTTGTTTTCGACCGATAATTTCATATTTTCCCAAGACCGTTTCGACAACATCTGTTTGCCAGCATTTCTAAAGGGCAGTCAAGAACGTAGTGCCGTCTTTAATAATTTTAGGCATTCTTCACTCTAACAATGAGTTAATCCGTATATTGCTCTGTCCGTGGGTTCGGACCCGGACGTAGGTACTGCTATTAACCGCCACGCCGACTCGCGGAACAATATGGTCATAAACCGCGACTCTGGCGAGACGCTTTGGTCGATCAGCCTGATTAACTTTTTGGAATCAGATGTGGCATTTTCCTCCACGAACAAAATAAGAAGATGTTCATAGGTTAGATCGAAAAATGTTTCCCCAACAATGGAGTAGGAAACGAAATGACTCTGAAGAAGTATCAGTACGTCTCGCGGTGAGACACAGGAAGAAACGGGGTAGTCGGCCGACTGCGCGTGTTCCCGCCTGCATCATCCTCCCTACAAAATTTGAGAGAAAGCACTTATCTCTCGAGTATAAACACGCGTTGGAATATCAAAACAGAAGCACGCGCGAACGTATTCGGTACGAGAGAAGGTGGGCCATAGGAAGGAGATATTACTGGGCAGAGGTGAAAAGCTGCTGTTTCAAAGGAATGCAGGACTGATTGGTTATAATATAATTTCCTCCCTATGGCTTACCTTCTCTCGCAACCAATACGTCAGCGCGTGCTTTTGTTTTGATCTTCCAACGCGTGTTTATACCCAAGAGATAAGGGATCCGTCTTTAATTTGAAAGGAGGACGATGTAGGCGGGACCACACGCAGGCAGCGGACTGCTACCCCTTTTCTTCCAGTGTCTTTCCGCGAGGTGTATTGATGGTGGGCTTGGTGGATAATACTTCTTAATTGCTAAATAAAAACTGAACGGGCTGACTTATGTCCCTAGGACGGTGAAATAGGGTTCGACGAAACGACCGCCGTTGTTTGTCATTTACCTACCTCGTTGGAGGCCTCGGTACTTATATGTATACAGTCAGTGTAAAAAATATTTGTACAGCGACCAATTTAAAGTAAAACTTTGTATATCCATGTCAGTAATACATTTTAACAGAAAAAGATGATTAATAAATATTCTTAAATGTTTATAGAATAGATCTTGTATAAACAAATTTTTATTCCCTTTAACATTTACAAAAATATCAATAAAAGCAGATAAACGTGCAGAAATAGACCCGCAGTAAATATTCGTACAGTTAAATAAAGGATCAATAAACTATGGAAATAAAATAAATATTTAATGTTTTAATAATTTGTGGGATTGCCTTTTGATTTTATAATAACTTCGCGGCTTCTTGGTATGGGATTTATTTAGTTGGATGTTATAGCAGGTTGTATTTGTATTTTACTCTACTACTACATACAGGGTGATTCTCCAGCGCCGCCCGTCCTTTGACACACCTCTATAGATGCCGCATGGTACCCGGTGACGAGGACAACACCTCGCAGTGCCTCACCGAATTTTATGGCTTTCGATCCTCGGAAGGGTTCGAATATCATTAAAAAATCAGAAATGTCCAGGATTTCCGCATTTCCCACCAGATCTTTGCGAAAACGACGTCAATGGATTCCTTATGTTTCACCGCTGAAACTGACACCACGAACGACGTAATTCCGACCATATGAAGGAAATTCCATGAAAATTTAATTTATATCATTTCAAGTTGTCTTCGTTAATAATAGTCCGATTTACATGAAATTTCGTATGATTTTTATCGGAGAAACATCAGGAATCCATTAGTGTCACTTCCATATCGATACGATAAAGAATAAAAAATTATTTTATTTCGGAAACAGGTATGAATCCTCGGCCGTAGACCCTTTCAAGTACGCTCGAACCAAAGTGGGACCCTCAACGCTGCGCGGCCGGAGTCTGGCCGCCGCCGCGGGCCACCGGCCGCGTCCGCTCACCGCCGCCGCCGATCGCGGCTTGGAAAGTCTACCTTTATAGTACTCATATGTACACCTACGACAAGATGATTAATTTTCAGGTGACAGTTATAGGCACACTATGATCGCTCGCGAATTTTAAATAATATTATGTTTCAAAGTGAATCATCAATTTTTACGTTACACAACGCGCGAAATGATTAAGGGGGAACAACACACACTGTCACGCTCGGGAAAGAAAGCGTTTTTTAAGATTCTTTTTTCACGAATAATTTACAGTTTTCATAGAAATTTTTTATTATCTATCTTGAGTACGCTGTCTTAAGAGACTGTACAAAAAAAAGTAAATAGAAAAACATGCATAAATTTTACAATATTAATTAATCTTCTAGACCTCCTCACGCGCGAGCTGGTCGAATGTGTGTGTAACTCTGTGTGTGTGTGTGTGTGTGTGTGTGTGGAGAACAGCAGGTCCCAAGTTAAATTTCATTTTTTTCTTATAAACTATACGAGTGTAGTTTCCGTTGTACGTACGGATTCGTTGGATTGAAAACCAATTTTTTTAAATACAAAAGAAAAACTGTCCTTCTTATTCGCGGATTTTCGAAAATTTTCTTCCAAAACGCACTCGTAAAGCGAAACTACACTCGTATAGTTTATAAGAAAAAAATTAAATTTGATTTCGGACCTGCTGTTCTCCACACACACACACAGAGTTACACACACATTCGACCAGCTCGCGCGTGGGGGGGTATAGAAGATTAATTAATATTGTAAAATTTATGGATGTGGTTATTCTATTTATTTTGTATAGTCTCTTAAGACAGCGTACTAAAGAGGGGTAGGTAATAACAATTTTATATGAAAACTGTAAATTATTCCTGAAAATTTTCTTTAAAAATGCCTTACTTTTCCGGCCGTCACAGTGTATGGTGTTCCACCTTAAACGAAGTTCCATTATAATCTTAAGGTGGCAGTAATTGGGACATCTACCCTATGTATTATAAGGATATATAACAAATAAAATTTAAATCTATAAGACTAGTACTAGTTGGATTAAACTTGATTCATACCTACTTCCAATACCTGTCCACACAGTTATTTTTGTCCCCGACCGTGTAGAGAGAATGTGATTCTCTCTATCTCCTCTTCTCTCTGAATGTGATGCGGTGCAGACCACCGCATACATTCAGCATCATACCCTTCCTGCGGAGCATATGAAGGGCGTTAGCCGGTATGTTTGCGTTATCTCCCTCGTGGACTCCTGTGGAGCTCCACTCTTTACCACATGCCATATAGTGGCCATGGTTGTGGGTACGATTTTTTCGATCCACTGTAATATGTTTCTGTCCGATGCTTGTGGATTATTTATCCTTATCGTTATTAGTTGCTTCTTTTCCAGTATCTCCTCTTCTTGGCGTATCACCATCCTCCCATCCACTCTCAGTTTATCCTCCTCTATCATCCGATCCACCAACGTGACGAACGACTCTCCCTCGGACGTAAATATAAGCCCCCCGTTCTTTAGTCCGTGTCTTCTGACTTTTATGTCCAAGCCTCGGTCCAGTGCCTCGTTGGTTATTTCTATGGTAATAAGGTTCTTGTCCCTCTCGGTAATTTCGATTTTCGGGTACTCCCTGTATGTTAGTGCCGTGGTAGTAAGCTTTATATTTTCGTCTGGTCGTGGTGTCTGATTTGTTTTTCTGTTTCTGAGTTGTCTTTTTGTTGTACCTCCGTCCTGTGTGTTGTGCCTGTTGGTGCTGCTCGGTCCTGCTTGTCCTTGTCCTTGTCCGTGTCCGTGTGTATGTGCGTGTGTGTGTGTGTGTGTAGCGCTGCACCCGCTTGGTCCCGCAGTGGGCTCTTGCTCGGGGGCTTCTTCTCCTTTCCCCTTCCCTGTCCCCTTCCTTTTTCCCTTTCCCTTTCTCTTTCCCTTCCCCTCTCCTTTTCCCGTTCCCTTCCCCTCTTCTTCCCCTTCCTTTTCTTTCCTTCCGTCTTCCTCTTCCTTTCCCCCTTTCCCACATACGATAATGTGGGGAGGCGTCTCTGACCGCAATGACGATACCTCCACCAACTCCAACTCGTGGTCAGTGGATTGCTCCATTATCCTTTCCCTTTCCCGCATCTCCTTTTCCCGCTCCATTTCTTCCTCCATATCGATCACCAACGCTCCTTCCTCTTCCGCATCCATGACATCCTCCTTCACCTCCTCCTCCTCTATCCTATAGAGGGATGCAGCTTCCCTCAGTTCCGCCACCTCTCTTCCTCGCGTCCCCGTCGACTCCCACTGCGATATATCTGCCATCGATGGCGTTAGCCGTCCCGCAGAGTTTGAGGTATTTTCATCGTCACTGTCCTCTATCACGTACGCTGTTGTCGTTGAGGCACCTTCTCTCTCCTGGTCGTTTTCTTTTGCTTTTTCTTCCACCTCTTGTTCCTCTAACGTCAATAACGGCCTATTTCCGAGCCTTATCAAAGACACCTCCGGCGTCCGCTGGAAAAAGCTCTTGAACCGTGCCATCGTTGACTCTTTCGTACAGGCCGTAGTTCCTTCCACTTGTTTGGCGTCCATACTCTCCCTAGACGCGGTCGACCTAATATAAAATGGCTATTAAAACTAATATAGATATTACTTATTTTATCAGAACAAACCTAATATGTTTAGAAATTTATGCCGATTCAGAAAAACTGGTCGATAATTGCTTCAAGACAATATTTACTGTAAATCGGGTTGAAAACTCAAGTCATGACATCTGACCACCTCCCCCGAGGTGCCGGGAGAAATGGTTTTCGTCGTTGGCGCAGAGACCACTCACATAATTAATCATTGAAAATTAACCAAGGATAAAGCCAAATTATTTATGAGTGAATAGAACTACGGATTCATTGATATTTAATAATTTGTTTACGCCAAACAAGAAAATAACACATGAAAGAAAAAGTGAATTAGCTACTGGCTTATAGCAAGGCAAATGAATAGAAAAGTGAATAAATAAAGTGAATAAACGTTGGACGTCGCGTCTCTCGTATCGCGAAGAATGTAAGGAATTTGGAGTGTGGTTTCTCTGTCTCTAAATCGAAAGGTGGTGTTCTGGCTCGTTTGTACCCCGAAGCGGTCTTGCCTTTTAGCGCCGTCGGTACGCGCTGCTGTTGTCGCTACGTCGCGATGGACACAGATCTAGTTGTCGCGAGCAGAGATTGGTGGTTGTTGTTGGGTTGAATTCTAGTTTTATTCCTTTGAGATGTCAAAAAGTGTCTCGCGCGTCGCTCTTGTTACTATGTGATTCGCGTTAGGATTTTTACGCGGACTATGTGAGAAATGAGTTTGTCGCGGCGCCGTTAGGCACGCGATTCATCGCGTATATATGTACAAAATTTCATTAAATAAATAAGAGTTCTTGCACGTCATTTCTAAACTAACTAACTCTAACTACCACTATTACCAAATTCCTATATTTTCTATTTACAGGTCGACGTTCGCCATTCCCGAGGGTGGCGTTGCTGAGGCGCATGCCTCGGGCGAACGGGGTTATCATCGGCAGCCGGCCGGCGCGGTAACGTAAGACGCGAGATCTCTAGAGTATCGCGCGCGGTGTGTGTTATTTCTGAAATATAGACTCTACGCGAGAAATGAGTTTGTCGCGGCGCCGTTAGGCACGCAATTGATGGCGTATATATGTACAAATGGATTCGACGATACGAGTCTTGTGTACGACAAACTAAAACTAACTAACTCTAACCTACTCTACTAACGCACGAAATTCCTATAATTTATATTTACAATTCGACGTTCGCCATTCCCGAGGGTGGCGTTGAGAAGAAGCGCATGCCTGGGGCGAACGGGGTTATCATCGGCAGCCGGCCGGCGCGGTATAACGTAAGAGACGCGAGATCTATAGAGTATCGCGCGCGCGCGGTGTGGGTTATTTCTGAAATATAGACTCTACGCGAGAAATGAGTTTGTCGCGGCGCCGTTAGGCACGCAATTGATGGCGTATATATGTACAAATGGATTCGACGATACGAGTCTTGTGTACGACAAACTAAAACTAACTAACTCTAACCTACTCTACTAACGCACGAAATTCCTATAATTTATATTTACAATTCGACGTTCGCCATTCCCGAGGGTGGCGTTGAGAAGAAGCGCATGCCTGGGGCGAACGGGGTTATCATCGGCAGCCGGCCGGCGCGGTATAACGTAAGAGACGCGAGATCTATAGAGTATCGCGCGCGCGCGGTGTGGGTTATTTCTGAAATATAGACTCTACGCGAGAAATGAGTTTGTCGCGGCGCCGTCAGGCACGCGATTCACCGCGTATATGTACAAATTTTCCTTCGCTAAAAGTTTAACACACTTATATGCTACGTTTAAAGGTCGACGTTCGCCATTCCCGAGAGTGGCGTGTACCGACCTTGAAGCGCATGCCTCGGGCGAACTTGTATCATCGGCAGCCGGCCGGCGCGGCGAAAGAGCGCGAATTTAGCGGGAATTTGGATCAACGATGAGACCGAACACGCGAGAGTAGAGCGGCTGAGAATTGGCGAGAACGAGAATGAATTTGCTAGCTAAGCGCGATGGTGATTTCTTTCGAATCAGTCTGCCAAGATGGTTGGTTTATCGCGTTAGTTTGGTTGGTTGGTTGGTTGGTTGTGGTTTAGGTTATCGACCGACGGTGTTGTTGATTCAGGGGCTCGAATCAAAGTGATTCGCCCCGAGAGACGCGTTAAATATCGTTCCAAGAGGGGATTCACGCAGAGACACGCGTTTTTCTTAAATTTCAACTGGATTCGAGGGGATTATAGTTGTGGTTGATTTAGAATCATCGCCGCGCGGTACTAATTCAATGGAGTGGCCCCAAATCAGAGGCGATTTCGTACAAAATACACATATCGACCAATACACATATAAAATACACATACATATATATATATACACAAATATAAAAAACACATAGAGAGGAGAGAATAAAAAATGGTTGAAAGAGTGGGTTTAGGTTAGTGGGGGGCCGTTGTTGCAGAGAGACGACTGGGGTTGTTCCGTTGGTTGGTTCTGAATTTCCAACACGGTCGCGGACGCGGACGCGTAACGGTCGAGTTGAAACGTTTTCGATCGCGTTTGACGCGAAAAACGAGTTGAAAAAGATGATTGATTTTAAAGCAAAACGAGATTCTATAAGGACCGGGGTATTAGTGTTGGTTCGGGTCCTAATTTTTTGGGGGCGCGCGTCCGCTCGCGGACGCGTAAAGCGTGTACTAATCGACGCGAAAATAGAGTTGAAAAAGATGATTGATTTTAAAGCAAAACGAGATTCTATAAAGACCGGGGTATTGGTGTTGGTTCGGGTCCTAATTTTTTGGGGGCGCGCGGCCGCTTGCGGACGCGTAAAGCGTGTACTAATCGACGCGAAAATAGAGTTGAAAAAGATGATTGATTTTAAAGCAAAACGAGATTCTATGAAGACCGGGGTATTGGTGTTGGTGTGGGTTCTAATGTTGCGGGGGCGCGCAAAGCGTAACGGAGTTTGACGCGAAAAACGAGTTGAAAATGATGTAGAAAAAAGGGCGCGCTCGAATATCGCGACGAAGAAGCGAACATATACAAGTCTAGATGGATTCTGAGTGCAAACGCGAACCGTTCAAATCAGCGCGACAAGTTCCGCGCGCTCTCTCGACACATTACACAGTTCTCCGTTTCGGACGTCCCCACTAACACACTGAATTAACCCATGTTAATATGTAAATTGTAATTAAATCAACTCACGTTAGGTGCGTTGGAAGCTGTCTTCCCTGGACCGGTACTGTGGGCTTTGGCTGTGCGCGTGCGTGCGTGGTAGCCGCTGGTTGGCAGCAACGACCTGTGTGGCAAACAAGCACACACGTTGAGGAAGAGGAAGACGACACAAAGATAGAGGAAAAGAATTTCCAAATAACAAGAACGCGTTCAAATCGATCAAGAGATACGTACGCAGAGACTAGAGGAGAAGCTCGATTCTAGTAACAGACACACAACAACAACACAAGGCAAAACGCAACGAGACACAGAAAAAACACTTTTGCATTCGGTGCAAAAGCAGAGCGAATGATTAGAAGCCTGAAAAGCGCGCTTATATATTTTCCACGCTTTTCCCTCTCCAACGACCGAGACTACTACCCTCTCTCCGCTGATGGAGAGACGTTTTCCCGCCGACGACTCTGCGAACCACCTCTTTTTCTACGTCACGACCAATCCACGAGCCCCAACATTCTCGGCCCCCGATTCAATGGCCGTGACAGAGATCTGCTCTCTCTGGTGAGATGGGGCGGCAAGTTGGGGGAACGAGAGAACGAGAGAGTGGGGACGCGAATTACGCCCCGAAAGAGTTACGAATGAGAAAACAGAGAGTATAGGAACTTTGCACGTTTCAATCAGAGAGAGAGTAGAGCACGTTTTTTACCATTCTTTTCTGCGACGATATACAGGGTGTCCCACCGTAGAGTGGACAGCGGGATATCTCCTAAACTATTGGAGATAAAAAAATAAAAAAAATATGTAAATTAATGGTTCGATGGGGCTACTTAATTAGCCGCGACGGATTTTTTTTTCGATTATTATTTTAAAAGATACGATGGTCAAGTTCGGATTTTCAAATGGCACTAACTTTTCTGAAGTCCTGAGTTGATAGTGCGTTCCAAGACGAATTCAATAAGCTTTAATGTATACACTTGATTTCCACTGGTTTTTGAGATATTGCGCTTGCAAATATACTGATTTTCACTGGAAGAAAACCCGCTGAACGAGCAAGGACCGGGGTCGGTCTTGCTGGCGCCACGGGTGGCAGTGCCTGCTGAAATAGATACCTACCTGCCAAAGGTCTACGCCAGGCCTGCCCCATCGGGTGCAAATACCTCCTGAATTTCTGGGACCCGGGTAACAGCCGAGCGCGGGACTGTTCCATTGCTACCCGTTGCGAAATTTGTGAGAGAACTGCATGATGGTACGAGCCTGCATGGACGGCCGCACACTCATGCAGTTCTTCCGCAACCCATGCTGTGGTTAGCAACGTAACCTTCCCGCGCTCGGCTGTTGCCCGGGTCCCAGAACTTCAGGAGGTATTTGCACCCGATGGGGCAGGCCTGGTCTACGGAGACCGACCCAAAGGCTGGATAATTCTTTTCCGTCAGAAATGCTACTTTGGTAAGTACATCTGCGGAATCGAGAAGCGCACCGTTACTTTTATTTCGGACTTGCTTCTACGCTCGGATGGCCGGTTATTTTGGGAGGGATGCAAGTTCGATTGGTTAGGTTAGGAGGTGTGAAAGTTGCTAGACTAAATTTCAACCATAGGGAGCAGATTGTATTAGAACCAATCGGATTTGCATCCCTAACAAACGGCTGCTCTCTTGAAGAGGCCCTCTTCGCGGCAAAATCCCCTCCCCAATGCCCACCTTCTCTCGCGCGGAAGACGTCAACGCATGCTTTAGGTTTTGATATTGAAACTCGTGTTTATACTCGAGAGGACCACGCGTCGACAAGTATTGTGCGCGTTTTTTGGTCCCGATCGCGATAGCGATCGGACACGCCGTACACCGAGTCGATTTTCCGACTCATACCGGCTTCGCGAGAAAAGGTGTTATTCTCTATCCCTCTAGGAATACTGCCAAGGGAAACGGCGTGCGTAGATGGAAAACACGCGACTTGGAAAAACCCTGCCCTCGCCTTGCGGGTCATCGGACAAGTTGGATCTACCCCTGAGGGAAGCGGCTCGTTTAGTCGGCGCTCCACGTCGCGAAGCGTGGAGCGCCGTCCAGCGGGGACCACGAGGAGGTAGAGCCGCCAGCGGATGCTCGATCCCAGCAGGATTGCTTTCAGCCGTTTTCCTGCACCACCACAGTTCGCATTACTGCTCTCTGCCTGCAGGGGTGGTCGCAGGTTATCATACCCTTCTTCTTGTTCGGTCCTAGTATCCGGCTTCTTGTAGTCCTCTCGCTTTCGTGGTTGGTCCTGTTTTTGCGTCCGTTGTCCATGTCTGTGTCGTCGTATCGTCTGTCAGCGTTATCGTCGTGTCTTGTTTTTGTCATCGCCTCAGTGGTCCTCTTCTTCTTTCTTCTCTTCCTGCAACTTTACACATAAATTTCCTTATCCGTTTATACTTATGCCTCTTCTTCTTCTTCCCGGTCGTCTTTGGTGTCCTTGTTGCTGTGGTTGATCCTCGTCCTCTTCTGTCGTTGTCGGTCTTTCCTTGGCCTTCAGTGTTGCGTGTGCAAAATCCCTGAAGATGCGGAAGGTCGTTTTACCGACGAGATCCTCGTCCACTAGTGGCCATCCATGGCCCTTTCTCTGCAGCGCCTCCCTCATGACCGTCCTTGCTTGCTCGTTCAAGCAGCACTGGTAGATGAGATGCCTCGAGGTTTCCACCGCCTGACACTCGCACAGAGCGGTATCGCTCAGTGCGAAGGTGCTGAGTTTCCACCTGAAATTTCCATGACCGCTAAGAAACTGCGTTACGTAATAATCCGGCTGTATCCATGTGGATCTCACCCTCTGTCGGACGTCGCTGAAGAACTCGAACGTCGTTCGGCCGTCACACGACGTCCGCCATCGCTGCTGCCATGCGTCCATCGTTTCTTCCCGTGCCTGTTGTTCCTCTTCCTTTGACGGGTTTGGTCCTTTCCTGATCCTGTAGATTTTCGCGCGTTCCTTCAGCAGCAGGTCTATCGGGATCACACGCGTCCGTTGATGTCGTCGAGTAGGCCTTGGTCACTCGAAGGAGGGCCAATCTCTGTGATCGTACCAGTGCAGTTCTCGATTTGGCCTGCAGCAGGTCACACCATGCGGCTGTCGCGTACGTGGATATGGGCACGTAGAGACCCCTATACAGTGTATAGAGGGCCCCATAGCCCAGTCCCCAGTTCGCTTTGGCTATCCTCGCGAGAGAGTTGAATAAATTCATACACTTCTCGGAGACCTTCCGCACATGTGTGTCCATTTTCAGGCCATTCTCGAGGTGCACTCCTAGGTACTTTATCGCAGGTTGCATCTTGATGCCTCTACCGTTGAGGCGGATGGTCGGTGGTCTCCGTATGTCGAGGTCACCCTTGACCAACAGCATCTCGGTCTTCTCGGCTGAAAGCTGCAGTTTCTTTCTCCTACACCACTCCGATGCCGCGTTCACCGCGGCCTGGCCCCGCGCTCTGAGTTCCCCTCGCGAGTTCCCAGAGACGATGATCAGCACGTCGTCGGCGTAGGCAATGGCCTCGCATTGTAACTCCTCGGATGACAGCAAAACCAGCAGGTCGTCGAATATCAGGTTCCAGAAGCTGGGTCCCAACATCGAGCCCTGCGGGCACCCCTCTGTAACGGATTTACTCACCGATTCCTGCTTTCCCATGATCTGCACGGACCTTTCGGAGAAGTAGCTGTCCACTAGACCATATAGGTTTCGCGGGCAGTCCCTCCTTTTCAGCTCGTACAGGACATTCGGCCACCATACGTTGTCGAACGCCCCCGAAATATCGAGGGCAATTGCGAGAACGTAACTCTCCTCGGCCTTACTCGCGACCACTTCGCGGAGTTTGACTATGGCGTCCTCCGTCGACCTTCCTGGACGGAAACCATATTGTCGGTCGGAGGACAGTCGATGGTCGAGGAGGAGTGGCGCAAGTCTCACAACCATCAGTCTCTCGAGCAATTTCCCCACCATTGACAGCAGGCAGATTGGACGATACGACTTCGGGCTGCTGCGATCTCGATCCGGTCCTTTGGGGATCGCGATACTGTTCCCGACCTTCCAGCGGGTCGGAAATACTCCCCAGTCGAGGCAGCCGTTGCAGAGTTTGAGGAGCTCCTCCCGGATGTATCCCCAGGACCGCTGGATTACCTCAACCTCGATCCTGTCCGGACCCGGGCATTTGCCTCTCCTGAGTCTCGATACCGCTGCACCCAGTTCCTCTTCGAGAAACGGTGGCGCAGCGTCCGTATCCGGTAGAACAGCTGCTTCGCGGCGGATCCACACTTGCTCTGGCGTTTCCTCGTGCGCCTCGTCATCTGGGACGAGGGCCCTCAGCAACGCCTCGGCGGTGGCCCTCCACGACGTCGTCTGTTCCCCGTCTGCGAGCACCAAAGATGAAACGGCCTCCTCGCTTCTTAGCTTCCCGAGCGCCGCTTTGGTTGCGACGCCCCACGGCTCTTTGTTCCCCTTTTTGGTGACAAACTGGCGCCACGTGCTGTTCTTCACGTTTGCCACCTTCTTCTTGTACACTCTCCTGAGGGCCTTCCATTCTTCTTTGTAGATTTCCTTTGTAGTTGGGTCCCTGGTCATCTGAAATTTATGCCGCGCCCGGTAGGACGCTCTCTTTAATTGTGTAAGTTCTCCCGTCCACCACGGCTTAGAACGAGCATGCCATTTCTTGAGTGGTATTGCAGCGTCGCAAGCGCTAGTCAGTACACTCTCGAATTGCGCTGCCACACTCTCAACGTCTTCGGCGCAAAGAATTTGCGCGTTAGAGAGAGAGTGCTTCTCGCACATCAGGACTCGCTGGAACTTGTCCCAATTGGCATTTCTCGTGTCAAACCGTGGCTTCTGGAACGGCCTTCTAGTACCACCACCAATGTCAAGGTCCATTCTGGTTTCGAGGATCCTGTGGTCGCTGGAGGAACCGCTCTCGTGCACCTTCCAGGTACGCGCGAGCGGTATCGCTTTCCAGCTCACCAGCGTGACGTCGATGTTGGATGATCCCCGAGAAATCTGGAACGTGGCGGGTTGTTCCGGCTCATTCAGAACTAGCAGACCGTGCCGCGCGATAAGCTGCTCCAGCTCCTCGCCGCGACTGTCGGTTCTCCCACTGTGCTAGAGGAGCTATTTCGCATTCGCGTCCGCTCCAATGACCAGTATTCGTCCCTTGAGTCTCGTCACGATCCTGTCCAAGTGCTCCAGTCCAACTCCAATATCCACCGATGGTGGGAAGTATTGGCTCACCACGTATATTTCCGCGCCGTCAATAGAGACCTGGACGCAGACGCAATGCGTCGTGCACAGATCCGCGATTTCCAGCACGGTGAATCCTCGGTTACGGACGCAGATCGCCGGCCTAGGCGGTTGACCCGCTTTACCGCGCGATATCACCCTTACACCGTTGCCGAATCCTGGTATGTGTCCATTGACGCTGTACGGCTCCTGCATCAGCAGGATGTCAGCGTCTAATTTCTCCATCTCAGACCGAACCTCGTGTGGCACTAATCTCGATCGCTGCATGTTGTGCTGCAGGATCTTGATTCCTCGTCCAGCCGTATAATCGCCCTTAGCAGTGGTAAACCGTCCTGTTCACCGACTTCTCGAGAGCCTTCCTGTGCGCGGGGCATTCCTTGTTGAATGCTGCATGATCCCCCTTGAGTCCGAAGCGCCTGCAGTTCACGCAGACCGCGGACTGTGTCTTCTTGGGGCACGTTTTCGCCCCGTGCCCCTCCTCCGTGCAATGGCTGCAGACCTCCTCCTTGTGTCTGCAGTGCTTGGCGATGTGCCCGAATCCTTGGCACTTGAAGCAACGACTCACTGCGAGAAAATCGCGCACCTTGCACGCGTTCCACCCGAGGAAAACTTTGTTCGCCCCGAGCAGCTTCTCCCGCAGCTTCGGCGAAACTTCGGCCACCCAGTTGGTCTCGTCGGTGTCCTTTCTTCCTGTCCTGAAACATAAAGAAAAATTCCTATCATTCTCCTCGCCTTCCATGACTTTCGCGTTCTGTTTGCGCATGCTCGCGAGGATGTCCCCTTACGACATCTCCCTCGGGACGTCGAAAATGATCATCCTCGGATTCTTGACCGTCGGTGTTCTGGTCTGCAGTCCAGCCTCCCTGAGCTTGGGATTGTCCACAAACTCCTTTAGCGCCTCCGGCGTTGTTGTCTCCACGGCAATACCATTGCCGTGGATTGCCTTAACCGCCTTCACCTGCATTCCCCTCTTGCGAGGGTTCACCAGGGTGAAAACAGCCTCGCGTGCCTCCTCGCTCGTCCTGATTTCCCCCTCCTCTCCGTCCGGGAAAATCATGACCACGTTCCTGGGTGGCCGGACTGCCGACGGCGAAACCTTCGCCGTATTCATCCTCACCCTGTCCGCGTAGGACAGAGTAGCTGGGGTCTCCGCCTTCTTCGCGACCCTTTCCAAGCACCTCGTCGCCTGCAGAGACTTCTGGACGGCCCCGCTCAAGGCGCCCTCCGACTTCCTTGCCTGAGCGTTCGCCTGCTCCAGTTTTCCCTCCAGGAAACTGTTCCTAAGTAGGGTCTCCTGCACCAGACCCCTCATTTCCTTGAAGCAGCGCAAGATGACAATTGCCTGCTCCTTGTTGATCTTTTTGACAGGATCCATGCAGTACGCAAAGATCCTGTCCTCGATCGACCACGCGTCGACAGCGGGCTAGCCCTTTTCTTCCTGTGTCTCCCCACGAGGAGTATTGCCGGTGGATTGTAGGAGCGTGGATGTCTGGATATCCTTGCGCCCCACTTCGCGCAGACCGATTACGCGGAGGATAGTCGGGTGTCACACACTGCACAAATGATACAGGGTAATTCTGGAGCAACGCCCGTCAAGGAGATGCGGCCTGGTACCCCGTGACGAGGACAGTCCTTCGCAGTGCCTCGCCCGATTTTTATGGCTTTTTTCGGAAAAAGGTACGAATCTTGGGCCGAACGTAACGAATTGAAGGGTTTCGACCCTCGAAGGGTTTGGAATATCATTAAGAAGTGAAAAATGTACAGGATTTCAAATGTTTGCTTCTTTTCTTCATCGTATCGAGAAGGAAGTGACGCCAATGGATTCCTTATACTTTTCCGATGAAACTGACACCAAGAACGACGTAATTCGGAAAATAATGAAGGAAATGAACAGTTCATTTCCATAACCTCAAGCTAATTTCGTTAATAATAGTCCGATTTACGTGAAATTTGGTATGATTTTCATCGGAAAAACATAAGGAATCCATTGGCGTCACTTCCCTCTCGATACGACGAAGAAAAGAATTTCTTAATACGCTGTAATGGATATTTCACCCTCGGCTGCGGCGGCCCGACCTGAATTCGCTACGTTCGGCCTAGGATTCGTACCTTTTTCCGGAAAAAGCCATAAAATTCGATGGGCACTGCGGGGTGTGTTTCTCGCCACGGGGTGACGGGAGTAGCTCCAGAATTAGCCTGTATCTGTTTAAGAAATAAAATAATTCTTCATTCTTTATAGTATGAATATGGAAGTGTCGCCGATGGATTCCTTGGGGTTTTCCGATGAAAATCATGCCAAATGTCGTGTAAATCGGACAACTTTTGCATAGGGAATACAAATAGCTGTATCAAAGTAGTCCGATTTTCATGATATTTGGTATGATTTTAATCGATGGAACACCAGGAATGCATTGACGTCGTTTTCGCAAAGATCTGATGAGAAATGCCGAAGTCGAAGATTTCTCATTTCTTAATGGTATTCCAAACCGTTCGAGGGTCGAAAGCCATAAAATTCAATGAGGCACTGCGGGGGGGGGGGGGGGGGCTTGTCCTCGACACGGGGTGACGAGCGTAGCTGGAGAATCACCCTGCGAGTTTTGCTCGAGGCAGCGCGCGACTGCTTTGCAAACTGCCCTGGTCTCTCCAGACTCTCTACTCCGCGCGGCGTGCCGCGCGAGCAAGCCGCGCGACGTCGATACGCACCTCTACACAACGAAGACATACGTGCTGTTTTTCGTAACGCACGTCGTTATGTCGTCCCGACGAAAATGGCCCATTTGAAAAATCTATTTCCTTAAAAATATCCCGATTAAAAGAGGCGCGACTTATTCGCGGCATCGCCTTTGAGAACTCTAGCGCGAGAATCACCCTGTTTAATAGTATACTATTTTAATACTTACATTTTGCATATTGTTCATTTTTCCCCGTCTACAAATTCTGTTTGCTTCTGATGATATGCTTCGCTCTAGGACTGTGGAGGACTGAACACTGAACCGGGATTCCCGGAATGTCTCTGATGCACACATTGTCACTTGGCGTCGATTGGTTGAAGCCAAAACCTAGCTTGGCGCCGATTGGTTTGGCCCAACAGCTAGCTTGGCGCCGATCAGGGACTTTTCTGCCAAGTGGTAACCCGAGACTGATTTTTCTCAGTCAAGAAAGTCCCTTTGTCGTCGCTGACGAAAAGTCCGTAAATGTAAATTCAGACGAGCGATGCGGCGTCGTTGCGATTTCGCACCGGTACATACGTATGTGTATAGAGAGATTCACACGTGTCGCAATTTTTTGCGGCAGATTGTCTTATCGCACTGCCGGCAAAATTGAGTGGCGTGTAAATCTCTCTTTACACATATGTGCCGCTGCGAGATCGCAACGGCGCCTCATCGCTCGTGTGCATTGACCCTTAAAAGCGGGAACTCCTAGCTGCCGATCGGAGAAGTATGCATCTGTTTCTCCGTTATGCCAGAGACAGATAGTTACAATGCGTTTTTTGTCCAGAGCTTGTGAATTCTCTCCAGAAATTAGCAAAGTCCTCTTTGGACACAGGAAGTGCTGGGTAAATCACTAGAAAACCACGTAATTTACGTTACGTGTAAATTACACGTAAATTACATAGATGTCATAACCAACGTTATACAATAAATAAAGCTTGAAAAATATATGGGCTACTTCCTACTAGGCTCTTTATTGCCGGGGCAGGTCCACAAAGGAAGCACTCGAGGTAGGTAACAACATAAATCTCTTTATATAATAAAGGAAAGCTTGGAATCTTAAACGCTACCAATTCCTTAAGCATAAATCTCGCGTGACACCAGCGTGGTATCGTTGTTCTCCCCGCTGATTGGTTCGCGGCGGTCCCCCAGCGCGGTGAATACTCCGACCAATCCGCTAATTCTGTCACTAGCGCACGTAAAGATCTGAAGCATTCAGATTTGGACGCAAATTATAAACCAATGCGCGTCGATTTTGTCATTCATCATATAAGATGATAACATCTATCGAAAGTCTCTCTGAATTGAAACGTGTTGAAATTCAAGGGTTGGATGCAATAAGGGGACTATGTACCTAGCGCTCGAAAATGGGAAAAAGTATTGTCCAAACGCTGAAAAAGATTGGAAAATTGAATGTTGTTAAACTGTATTTTAAAAAATATAGTGTTGTAAAACTCGTCACGACACACATTTTTTTCTTTTTACAGTTGATTTATCCAATCATTACTATTCGAGCTAAAAATTATAAACAAACAATTTTTCATCGTCCAAAGTCAATATATCTTTAAACATAAATTGCGATAACTTAAGTAAATGTTAACGTTATGAGACTTAAAACATAACTTCAGAAAACTCTAGCGAAGCTGTAAAGTGTATGCACAAAACCCTTATGTTAAAAAATGTAATAATATTTAATTAAAAAGTAATACTGGACAGAACCCATGTTTTTCAAGGTTCGCCGATAAAAAGTATCGAGGCAATTTTGAGGTACATATAACTTGAAGCGACAAAGTTTTTCCTTAATATACAAGGAAGATTTTCACCAATTTTCACACTGATTAACAAATAATTGTAGAAGATATGGCGATATACCTATATAAATCCCGCGTGCCATCAACAGTCTGCAGCCACGTATAATGCGCTGCTTAGCAGTCTTAGCACTCGCGTTGACTGGTGGTGCCTCGCAAGATTTATATATTTTCAAATTTGTCAGCTAATTCCACCGATTGGTTCCAACGTAAAAGTTTAGTGTATTTGGTATCTTACCAGCAGTAGGGATGGCAATACCGGCAAACCGATTTACCGGTTTACCGATAAATCGCGAGAAATACCACAGACCAGGTATAGAATAGACCTCTCATCCTATTGTCTTCTGTGTCACAGTTCTGAAGTACCGATATCCTGAAACAACCACTGGTTTTCGAGCGCCCTCTCCGTTTTTCGAGCGGTGGGTGCGGGAAACATAATGTGTTTCTAGCATTGACACAGGTAAAGCTGCCGGTATCTCCGAGAAAAGTATAGAAGCTGTATTATACAGGGTGTCCCACTAACTCGTTTCACCTCAAATATCTATTATTCCAAGTAATAAGCGAAAATATTATTTATAAAAGTTGTATGGTTGTAAGAAACACAAAACACGGTGAAACTAGTTTCTTTACAGGTGGTGGGATAGAGCGGATGTGTGAGCGAATTTTATTTTTTCAAATGGACTGTCAAATTCAATAGAATAGCGAATTCTGAGTATGAAAGTACTAAAGTGCATTAATCCTAAAACATTGTCCATCCTAATACTTTGATTATGAAACATATTCGAAGCTGTGCTCTGTTCATTTCGGATAGCTGACCATTGAATGCGGAAGTAATAAAATATAACAATAAATACGAACGTGAAAGAGCGCTTTTTTACTCTTGAAAGCATAAACATGCCATGTGAGACGTGTGTAATAAATCAAATGAACGACACTTAATATAAATTAAAACATATTGATATATTTATTAAAACGTGATACAGAAATTAAACCAATAATGCAATTTATCACGCAGCAGAATATAATGAATATTCCAACCAGTTCAATCAATTTTTTGAAAGTACAGTCTTCCCCGGATTATCGAGAAAGATTCGGGACCGGGGAATTCTCGATAAACCGGGGCAAGGGAAGTAGTTAGCACCTAATAAACTGACCCTTGCCAGGACCCTCGCCCGAACCGTCTGACAAGGAGACTGAACGACGTAAACCGAGAGTGAGTGAAATAGCGCATCAGCGGGAGACCCTCGGTGGACGGCGAATTGAGATTCAATATTGAATATGAAAATTTTCATATTACTGATTACATCTGGGAGAGAGTATTACCGATGGATTGGTGAGTTTATATCGACGAAAATGAGTCCAAACACGAAGCAATTCGGTCTATTTTTTATTAGTGACGCTTTATTAGTGATTTATTATATCACGTAGTCACGTTCACTAAAAATGGACCGAATTTCTCCATATTTGAAATCATTTTCATTGGGAAATCCTAAAAAATCCATTGGTAATACTTTCATGAACATTCATCAAAAACATGAACATTTTATTTTTCTCTACTGGGTATTTTACCTGGCCCAACGGTTTTATGGCTCTCCGCCGTTAACGGGCAGCCTACCCGGAACCGCAGGCCCTCGCTCGCAGCGAGGAGGCAAAACTGTGGGGTGGGTAGGTCTTTCTCGATAATCCGGGGAAAAAAGCATTTCAATAATCCGGGGAAGACTGTATTTGAAGCATTCGTAGAGTACATATTGGGTGCGTTCCGATTTTCGCAGTGAGTGCAGAAATCGCAGCGGTTCATGCGGTCTTGAAATTTAAAAATGCTACTATGGAAAAAGAAACGTTGTTTACAATAACCTCGGTACTAATAAATAATAGTGATAATGAAATCAGCAGCTGTGATTCGTCTGATGAAAGCGAAAATGAAGATGATATTAACTTGCCATTTAGAATCAGAATTAATATACATATCATTAATTGTAAACAACACACTCGGACAGATTATGTTTGCCTAAAAATTGACAGATTATGGAGAACATTGTGGAGGTTATTCCGGGATATTCGATAATAAGTATGTAATTATCCATTTGTATTAAAAAGAAACATCACATGAAGTTTCTTCAAAATAATAACGTAAAAAAGTGGCATTGTAATCATGAGAGAATTAATTGTTTTTATTACTTTTCATTAAATTGTATCAGCTATTTCCAATAGAGAAATTCAAATAATCAAAGATTGGAGAAACAAATACGCATGCGCGCGCGCAGTGACTGCTTCACCCCTGAAATTCTGCGTTTGCTGCACGCTCGCTGCACGGGAAGTAGCATCGTATTGGTGGAAAGTGAAAGAAATTCTAGGGAATCGTACGATGCCACCAATACGATGCCACCAATTTCATGCACTCACTGCGAAAATCGGAACGCACCCATTATATCGAACTTGATGCGACTTTGTTTTGCAGCTACCTGTCTTGCCTCTTTTAACTATTTCACACCTCCAAGGGGAAGGGCGACAGCAAGTCGTAGTAGTGTAAGTGATAGGGATAGGGATGCACCACTACGTCGTTCGCCAGCCTCTACACAGGTACACTAAGGGACATAATCGGCTTCCCATCGGAAATTTGGCAACGTTGCATGTCGGGTCCCCCTATGTCGAAGAACCACTGAGTTATGCCTAGTGACAATGGTGACAATTTTACAAGTTATTATTTAGTTTGCTGAAATGGATTTTGCTTGTTAAAACATTACACGTAAGAGGATGATGGGCTCGATTCCTCATCTATTTGGCAAAGAAGTAGCATGTATCGTAGGTAGAAAGTTTTTAGACTGCCAGGCCGAAGTCTAGGTAAACGCACGAAATCCCTATATCGGTGTTCCAGCACGGGAAGGCGAGGGAAGGCGTTTTGGCCGCCGCGACTCCCAGGTAGCCGCCGGCCGCATAAGACCCTCTCACTTGCACATAAAGCTCTGTCCTTGTTTAGCACCATCCCTGTCTACCGCATGCTCTCCGTCATTCCCGTGCAGCGAATTGGCGCGAAGAGGCTAGTTATTTCTTACGAATGAGCAATATCGATGGTCCTCACTTTCTACCTACGATACATGCTACTTCTTTGTCAAATAGATGAGGAATCGAGCCCATCATCCTCTTACGTGTAATGTTTTATCAAGCAAAATTCATTTTAGCAAACTAAATAATAACTTGTGAAATTGTCACCATTGTCACTAGGCATAACTCAGTGGTTCTTCGACATAGGGGGACCCGACATGCAACGTTGCCAAATTTCCGAAGGGAAGCCGATTCTGGCCCTTAGTGTACATTGTCTTAAGTATGTCGGGACTCAGGGATCCCGACTTCCGCAGTCCCTTCCTCGATGCCACATGGCAGTGAAACCGTCGGTCTGCACTACTCTAAACGCTATCCGTCCTTTAACATTTCGAGTGCTGGGGGTCCGGTATGTACATACTTGAAACGAAAGCCGCGCGCGTTTCAAATTTCACTTTCCACATTTCTCATCTTACCTTAATGAAAATAATTCGAATTGGTTGGCGAGGTCTTCCCGATGAAAATGAGTCCAAACACGACATAAATCAGGCTGTTTTAAGGATTATTACCCTAAAAATAGTCAATTTCTGCACCCCTTTTCCAATAATGCAGTACGTTCGAATTATGGTTTAAGATCAAGGTTTAAGGATCGGTATTTCGATTATGCTTTACCTAATTATGCAGGGTAACCCGCGTCAGTTATAATACCTTAATTTAATATATCGAGAACTCCGCACACGGTCAGTTTTAATCGGTCTGGTCTCGAGTTCTACATGTATGCATCCCAGGGGTTTTTTAATCTGTATTAATACTGGCTCGCACTCATCCCTCCTTATATTTAACGCGGGGGTGAAACTAATTATTTTCGTAATCCACGTTAGAAAACAAGCAACTTTTGTCCGAAACATTTTTTCTTAAAACCGTTCCAAACCATTTCTCGATGTCTAAATGCTAGAAGACAGGCAAAACGTCGGAAGCGAAAATGGTTCCATAATGAGGAGCGAAAATCACATTTAGTATCCTGACCTGCAGGAGTATCGTTTACACCACTTGGGTTTTCCCCAACCACTTACCCGATGACCGTCTACCCAGATTATTGTTCCCGCGACGCGACCGCTGCCTGATAACTGACTCCTGCCACAATCACACACCCCCAAAATCAATCACACCGAAATCATGTCACACGTCACTCGTTCAAACAGTACTCGCTCCTACAGTTACCTACCTACTTGTTCATTCTCCACATTCATTGTACAGTGTGTAGAAAAATTATTGGTCAGGGCTCTTAGGGGGTGAATCTACACCTCTGGATCGGTAGACATTTGTAAAAAAAAAGTGTCCGTGAAATTGTTTATAACATTGACAAATTAATGTTAAATTTTGTTTACACCAACGTGTTCTGCGCGCTGAGAAGGGAAAATGTTTGAAATAAGCCATATGGTGCAAAGTAACCCTTTGGTCAGGAAAAATTGTTAAAGATTTCGGAACGACTTGATTGTGTAGAGTTACACGTATAGATGGGCCCACCACTACTCTACTCTGCTGCTTGGTACTAAACACATCATAAGTGTTACGAGCCGGGGCTGCGGCAACGCGAGAGGCCGGCGAGAGGGGTATTTCCCAAGGAATACAGTTTATGAATTTGTTAGTTAGAGGGCGGACGAACCTGATGCGAAATCAGGGAGCCGCAGGATTATCGGAAACGAGGACGAACCTAATGCGAAATCAGGGAGCCTCTAGGAATGGAGTCACTCACGGACGAACCTGATGCGAAATCAGGGAGCCGCAGGAGGGTGATTATTCGTGAACGAACCCGATGCGAAATCGGGGAGTCACTAGGATGATGTTCACAGACGAACTCGACGCGAAGTCGAGGAGCTGTTAGGAGGTTGGATTATTCACAGACGGACCTGGTGCGTAACCAGGGAGCTGTTCGGAAGGTGGTTGACTTACAGACGAACCTGATGCGAAATCAGGGAGCTGTAGGATACGGACGAACCTGATGCGAAATCAGGGAGCCGCAGGAGAGGTTAAACGTGGACGAACCCGATGCGAAATCGGGGAGCCACTAGGTTGGAAAAGATTCCTTGTTTTGGTATTGGATGCGGGAAATGTTAGTATTGCCTCGTAACTCTTAATTAATATTTGATACAACTCGAGCGGTAAAGTTGTATCAGTGGGTGAGTGCTACTAATATTATAAGGATCGCTGGGTAAAAGATGGGTTTTAACGAATCTGACTCAATTTAGACGTGAACACCATTCGTGTATTCAATAACTAATTATTGTACAAATGTAAGTGTCGCGATTAAATAGTGTAGTAAAAGTGTATGAATTACCACTAATTTGCGCGGTGTTGACGCACTGGCGATGCGGGGCGTACGAGTGGTTATTCGGAGAATCCAAATAGAATATAAACCGAACTCGCGGATTCTATGAGGTTAACTATGATTCCGACGGAGACTTTAGCTCGATCTTACTAGATTTAACCAACTCTGTACGAGCGTGACACGACGTTACTCTACGCGTAACTGTACTGCTTTGAACCTCAGAGGGTAGAAACCAAAGGGTTTATATAGTCCCAAAAATGAGTGGGGATTAGTTGGAAATCTCCATATAAGGAAATCCTTCGGGGTGGTCGTCGTCGTGTCACTCCCGTTCCCATGATCGTCAACCAGATGGTAGAGAGCACGACCCCCATTAGTGGTGTGTGATAAGCGAAAGGATTTTAGGGCGTTTTCCCTTCGCAGACGCGAGCTCGAAAAATGGTTGAGAGCGGCGTATGGGAAGATTCCACATACGTAACATAAGATTATTATAATTTATTAATCATTTTTTAATTAATTATCTTAGGAAGTGTTCAAAATGATAAATGAAAGTGTATCTCTGTACACCCAGAGTATCCCGGTAGGTTGGTGCCAATTTGATACAGCGTATTTAGGAGGTCAAATAGTTGAAAAAAGTTAATATAAACCCATGTCCGCAAATAATTTATTAAGGAATTATAAGATAGCAGAGATTCGTTACATCGTAAACGAAGTTGTACAATGCTTCTCCGTTGCGTGGGTCTGTTGATAAAAAAATGTAGAAATTTTCATTTGCCTCTTGAATATGCTGTATTAATTTGGCATACGGACACCCCGTATCTAAATTTTCACCGTTATTATAACTTTCATTCCCACCACTTGTAGCGCTGCACTCTTATTTGATGCTTAGCCGTTAACGTTGGGTGCGACACGGAAATGGTAATGGGGCTCTAGAGCCCCAAAATCGAGTGACACGGAAGACAATAGGGTGAAAGGTCTATTCTATACCTGGTCTGTGGAAATACCCTAAAATTTTTACCGGTAATTCGATAAATTATGTATAGAAATGTAGCGCATATATGCGTTCATTAATTCCGTCGATATCTACTACGTTATCAATCAGTGAAAAAAACCTCAATTATTAATAGACACGAAATCCCAAGTATCTCATGAAGAACCAACTCTGATCCAATAAGTTGTAAGGGTATGCCGATTCTAACGTTGGCCCTCTGAGGGGGGTGCGGGGGCGGGTGGAAGTAGGGCACGCGGTGGGGGGAAACCTTGGCGCGGGGAGCGGGGAGTGGAAGACCGGTTGCGCGCGCATGAGCCGCGGAGTGGGGGAAGCCGGAATCGTGGAGGGGATCAGTCCGGGCCGAGCCACCCCGGAGACCTCTCAAGACGGGACCCACCCCCGGAAATTTCCACAGAGGGTCGTCCCCTCCCTCTAAAAATTTCTGGGGTCGGGTCTTGTATGAAAAAATCTTTTTCAGACTCGATCCGACCCCAAATATTTTTCTAAACCGAATCCACCGCCGGAATATTTTTTTTACAAACCAATATGCGACGGAAATTCCCCCCAACGCAGAGAAATAATTTTTAATCAACGCAGAATCTTAAAATTAGGTGGCGAGGAGAGAAGGATGATGATGATGGGGGAGTTACATACAAAAGCCTGGAGATACTGTGAGGTGGTTACATATTTTTCAAACAAATATATAGCATTTCAAAGCGTTCCGATTTAACGTCGCAGCGTATCGCGCGATTACGCATAATTTGACTCCTCTGGAGCAGCCGTGTAGGATGATGTCACTTTCACGGTGTGAAGAAGGAACGAACGAAATATGATTATGCGGCGTCGGTAGAAATTATTTTTCAATACATATATGTGATGGAAATTTTTTCCCAACGCAGAGAAATAATAATTTAGAAACGTCGAATCTTAAAATTAGGTGGCGAGAAAAGGAGGAGGAAGACGGGTAAATAAAATGGAAAAATAATATACGTTTAAGAAATATATATATTGTTACAAAACGAAAAAAGAATATAAAAATAAAAATAAAAATATACTAGAATATATAAGAATATAAAAGATAATATAAAAATAAAAATATAAAAGAATATAAAAGTAATAAAAAAAATAAATAATAAAAAACTACTAAAAAAAAAAGCTGCGTGAAGGTGGCGAAGGCGAAGGCGATGGGGGCGATGGGGGCGATGAGGGGCGCAGTTGCCGTCGCAGGGGCCCCTCCTGCCTATACGGCACCCAGGGGTGTCGAAGGCGTGCGGCCATCACGGGTCCAATCACGGGCCCTGACCGCCGCATCAAAAGCTCCTGGGGCGCGTTCCCCGCCACAGCGCGCGCCAGCACCCGCAACTGTTCCGTCAATGCTTGTGGATCCTAGAACACACACACACATACACAAACATTGATATAATATTAATCATAAAACCCACAAAGCAATGCAAACTACATACATGCGGAGGTGGCGAAGGCGATGCTTGCGGCGGCGGAGAAGGCGACCGCTGTGGCGAGCCCCAATCCGATGACCATGAGGGAGATGGCGGTGGCGAACGCTAGACATAGAAACCCACGATTTAATATTGGCACGACCGTCTGATTTGAGCTCGATGGATATCAAAGATTAAACGCGATAAGTGTTAAAAATATTGTTATGTACATACCTCAGGGTCGCACTCCGGCGCAATCCTTGTTAATCCCATTTTTTTGCACAAAACAACAAAACAGAAAACGCACAAAACAAAAAATTAATACGTCTTCTACATCTACACTAACGAAAACTGTCGTTGGACAAACGATTCCATCGTTTAATTAATAAAAAATCGTACTTACACGTGGTCGATTCAGGCGTACCTTTCATTTTCGCGATTTTTAATAATAATTCCGTTCTGAAGGGTGGACAAACGAAATCTTGGGGTGGACAAACGTCTTCTACATCTACACTAACGAAAACCGTCGTTGGACAAACGATTCCATCGTTTAATTAATAAAAAATCGTACTTATACGTGGTCGTTTTAACTGTATCGTACTACTTGGCTATTTTTATTAATAATTCGATTCTGGAGGGGGGACAAACGAAATTTTTTGTTCGACAAACGTGGACAAACGATGGATAATCATTTCCCACTGTCAAATCATTAAAACGTTTTCATGGGGGTGCTGGTAAAATTTTATTTTTATTGTTCATAACTTATTTTGAAGGGTGGACAAACGAAAATTTTTGGTGGACAAACGATGCTTGATCGTGGAAAATCGTATCCCTCTTTTAAAAAGTTGAAAAGTGTTCATGGAGGGTGCTGATGACAAATTTTCTTAATTTGTCCATAACTTTTTTTTTAAGGATGGACAGACGATATTTTTGGGTGGACAAACGATGGACAATCATTTCCCCCCATTAAATTTTTAAAAACTTTTCATGGGGGTGCTGGTGAAAATTTTTTTTTCATAACTTTTTTTTTAAGGGTGGACAAACGAAAATTTTTGTTGGACAAACATGGACAAACGATGGACAAACGAATGCCGTCGGGTTGTTTTAAAAATTCGAATTTGGGGGTGCCAACTTTACAGACCTGGTCCGGCCGGCCTGTCAGTCGGACGCCCGTAGTGCCTCCACACGCTCCGCCCGGTCCTGACAGGCTGGCCGGATGGTGCACCCACACGCTCTGGCCGTTTCAGAAAAAAAGAAGTATATCTATTCTTTAACGTATCGATATGGAAGTGATGCAGATGGATTCCTTATGTTTTTCCGATGAAAATCATATCAAATTTCATGTAAATCGGACTATTATTAACGAAATTAGCTTCAGGTTATGGGAATGAATTTTTCATGAAACTTCCTTAATTATTTTCCGAATTACTTTGTTGTTGGTGTCACTTTCATCGGCGAAACATAAGGAATCAATTGGCCTCGTTTTCGCAAAGATCTGATAAGAAATGCGGAAGTCAAAAATTTTTCTGACATTCCTTTGGTCGAGGGTCCCGAGGTCCCCCTTCCTCGGTATCATGTGGCAGACAAACCTTTGGTCTCCACTACTCTAAACACTCTCTGTCCTTCAATCTTTAGCTGTCGCGAGCCAAGAGTCTCTGTTTAAACTGGCGACGATCGCTAGAAATATACGTTCCACACGTAGGAACTAGAGATCCCGGCGTAGAACGTGTATTGAAGATACACGTGTACACGTGTACACGCGTACACGTGTAGTAAACATATCCGTGTTCTAATCCGTGTACTTCTTAATACACGGATACACGGGTATTGAAATACACGTGTACCCGTGTATCGAAATTCACGGATCGTAGTATCCGTGTACCCGTGTACTGAAATTCACGGGTACACGTGTATCGAAATATACGGTTTCACGTGTATTAAGATATCCATATTTAATTTTTTAACTAAATATCCGAATGTTTAGATTTTACGCAAATAGTTTGCGATAGGTAGGTACAGACATAATTTACTAGGTTGCAGATGAAAATAAAAAACATCATGATTTTGGTTAATAAACTTTAATCTATTAATGTTTTGTTTTGGTGTAAAAATACTAACGTGTTAACATTCTCTGGGAGTAAACGGTTTCTTTTTTTGGTTACAATGCTTCCAGCACACGAAAAACATCTCTCCGACATCGCCGAGGTTGCTGGAATGGTTAAATATTTTTTGGCAACATGGGAAATCGCCGGGTATTTATTTGCCTTAGCCTTCCACCAGTCAAATGGGTCTAAGTCGAAGCGTAATTGTGGCTCGGCCATATACGTTTCAAATTGAATATTTATATCATTATTGTCTGTAATTTCATCATATAAAAACTGAAGAGCACTTTTCCCGCGTGACTTTGTTTTGCTAACTGTATGGACAGGTGCCTCTTGAAGTAAACGTTGTACTTCTGTACGAATCACTTGTCTCACGTTGATTGATTCATGCTCCAGATTTTTATATCGCGGACCAAAGAAGCAGGATACATGACTTAATGAAAGAGTATCACCTTCGTTCCAGTCGAGTTTAAAACGTTTCGTAATTTCCGAAATCAAAGTCTCCTTTAATTGACACAGAACCATGTCATCATCACCCCTTACAATAAGATGCTTCTCGATCCCTTTTTTTGTTAGTGGTCTCACCATTGAGATAGGGGAATGGCTGTCTGCACAAAAAAGTGTTGTTATTAGTTGCAGCGGTTTTAAAATATTCAACAGAGATTCTATCGTTCTCCATTGTCTCTCTGTAATTTCCAGAGATTTTGCTACGGTGGCAGTAGTAATGGCTCTGTCTGCGATGACGTTTGATAATGGGAGCTTGTTTTTGTGTAATCTGTTCAACATGTAGTACGTTGAGTTCCACCGCGTAGAGCAACTTTGTAACAACGTCGTTTTTGGTACAGAAAGCTGCTCTTGCATTCGCTTCAGTGCCTGGGTTGCAACACTGGAATGCTTAAAATGTCGAACTATTTTGCTGCAATATTGGATAACCTGTTGCACATTTTCTTCTTTTAATCCTTTATTGATTGCTAATTGCAGGGTATGCGCTGCACATCCCATGCTGGAGATATTGGTATTGTCTGATGCTCCTGACAGAAATGATATTGCATTTACCATATTTTTGGCATTGTCTGTTACAATGGCCACTACCTTCTCACGTATTTTCCACTCTGCGAGAGTTTTTTCTATTTCGTCGGCGAGGTTTTGACCGGTATGACGTTCTTCCATCTCGTACGTGTTTAATACAAAACTATCCGTGGCCCAATTAGAATCAATAATATGTACAGTGATTGTAATATAAGACTTTTGCGCTACCGATAGCCAACAATTGGACGTACACCCTACGCTTTCAGCAGCTTGTAACTTCCCTTTTATTTTTTCCACGACCGTGTCTTTAAGACCCAGAGATGGGCATCATTTAAATAAAAAGTTATTTAAATAACGTATCAAATAAGAGACTTTATTTATATTAGTCGTCGAATAAAAATAACCCAAAGTTATTTTTATTCGAAGCGCCTGAAATAACTTTTTTTTTCGACGGGATTCATTCAACGGCTTTGAATGATTTTTTGATTCGACGGGAAATCATTTTAAGCTTTGAAATGATTTTCTCCGTTTCAGGCGTGTTTTATTTCAAAAGTTATTCGATGTTAAATAACTTTGGGCGAGCCTCGAGAGCCTTTGATCGAAGCCGCCGGCTTCTCGAGCCGAGCGACTATTGCGGCCTTTACACGGACGTTCCTGCGTGGCACTTTTGCGCGCCACACGCCAGCGCGGCACGCATTTGGCGTGGCGTGCCGGAACGTCGGAAGGAGCGCGCTCCTTCTCGCAGGCCAGAAGATCGTACCCGTCACTACTTAGAGACAGCGAGTTCGGGCTCCCATTTCTACGTCGACTCCACATGCTTTTTCCAGGAACCAGCGCAGTCTTGTATTGTGTACTACCTGTTCCATGTATATTATCGATCTGCGAAACGATCGGCAAGACACGATCGCGATATACGTAGGTTTGCGAAAAGTATACGAATTCCTCGATATACCTGGCTTATAGAGGATATCATAAATGCTGTTACTGTCGGGCACACTGAAACATCTGTTTTTACGAAGCTACATTTGGTTTACCTGAAGGTGCTATAAATTATGGAAATGGTTTATTACTCGGTTATAACGACTGTATTGCGATCTGCATTCTCCTTGCGGACGAAAAGTTTCCACCTCATCGGACGTTCATGCTAGCATCTTGTGCGTGGTTAGAAGTGTGGCGCGCCGAAATTCCACGTTCTTGCGTGCGAGTAGAACCGTTGTCAGGCGTGTCGCGTCCAAAAGTGTGGCGCGCAAACCTTGACTTCAGAAAAGTTTACATATGAGACAGAAAAGGTAGTTAGAAAAGGAAAGCGGCACTTGAAGACAAGGGTTTGGCGTGGCGTGTGGCTTTCCGACAGTGCGGAAAATTCTGAGGCACGCGGCGCGCCTGGCAGTCAAGACTCTGCGAGCCGCTACAAGCGGTAGGAAGTAAACGAGAATTTTTTCAAACCAAAAAATTAAACATATTTACTTGCAGCTTAGTGGCTTCATTTGTCAATCTTTAGGGAATATGAAAAAAAATTGTATGCAAAAATAGTGGTTATATCCGGCGTTATAGTGCTTCAAATAAACCACGACCCGGGGCGAGACTCTGACCGATCAATCTGGCTAGTTTTGGTAAGCAGATGTCTACTTTTACACCTCTACGTTATCGAGAGGGGGGGGGGGGGGGCTCCTACGCCGTCGAACTTGCAGAGGGAAGGTCCCTCCTCTTCTAGGAAAATTTGGCCAATCAGCAATGTTCTTTACTCGTTCTGGTCATCGTTCGGACCACCGAATCCGAGCAGCCCTCATCAAACAAAGTTTTCACAATTATTTTGATCCCCCTACGGATCACAGAGTCTACATCGATCTAATCATGCTTTTGGATAAGTTACACTCTCGTTGGACTCCAGGATGAGCCAGGAATCCATTGATGTCACTTCCATATCGATACGATAAGAGAGTGCGTTTAAGAAATGCCTACTCCTTTTATAATTTGTATTGCTTCTGTAAAAGTAGTCCGATTTCCATGATATTTGTGATAATTTTAATTGGGAGAACGCCAGGAATCCATTAGTGTTATTTTCATATCGATACGATGACGAATAATGAATCTCTTAACACGCTGTAATGAATATTTCACCCTCAACTGTGGGTCGCCGACCTCGATTCGCAACGGTCGGCCGAGAATACATACCTGTTTCAGAAAAACTGTATTCTTTATTCTTTATTGTATCGATATAGAAGTGATACCGATGCATTTCTTATGTTTTTCAAATGAAAATTATACCAAATTTCATGTAAATCGAACTATTTTTAACGAAGTTTTGGAAATCAATTTATTATGAAGATTCCTTAATTACGATCCGATTTGTGTCATTTTTTGACCATTTTCATCGGGAACACATAAGGAAACGATTCACACCACTTTCGCCAAGATCCGATGAAAAATGTAGAATTTTTAATTCGTCACTTCTTAAGGGGCAATATTGTAAGGCCCCCCTGGACTCGAGGGTCGAAGTCCTTGAAACCCATCGAGGCACGGCTTATCGGTAGCGTTGCCTCTTGAGTCGAGGTTTGCTTGCGGCGAAAATTCTTGCGCGCCACTGTGACGTCCCGGCCCCACCACGGTATCGCGACTTAGTGTCGGCGAGCGCCACCAGAGGTCTAATCTTCTCGCTAGTTCTCAATCTCCAATCCATTAGTATATATACAAGTTCCAAAATCATATCCTCTGTGTCCCCGTGTGTGTCTAGGGCAGGGGCCGTCAGCAGTAGCCCTACCGATGAGTCTAGCTGACGGTCCCAAGACGAAACACACCTCTTCTTTTCCTCCTCGATCCTTTAAAGCCAATCCACCCGCCCCGCACAGTTTACTCCATTGCGGCGTAATCCGGCCGGCCTTAGGGCGCGACGGTACGTTGGAGGCAGCGGGGCAAGAACTCCTTGTCATTGTCCTAACCTCCGCCCAGGACGTGACACCACACTTTTGGACGCGACACGCCTGACAACGGTTCTACTCGCACGCAAGAACGTGGAATTTCGGCGCGCCACACTTCTAACCACGCACAAGATGCTATACTGTATCCATCCTAAGAAAAAACGACGCCCATACCGTTTTGCGACCGATCTGCGCAGCCCCCACCACCGCCTACGGGCCCGACGCAGGCGATTGCTCGTAGCGCTTTACCTGCCGGTTTCCCTGCCCATCCAAGGGCGGGACGTGACCGATGTCAATGTCAAAACTGCAGGAGTGCAATGTATCTACCCGGTAGTTCTTTGGTTCCGAACAGATATAACATCAGTTAACGAGGTGTTCTAAATAGTCTAGGTAATAAAAATTGTTAATGTTCGAAAGTAACAAAAATAAAACTCCCACCACCGATATTGTTTACCGGTAAACAAAAAAAATCCCCAATCGATATTGGTTATAACTTAACCAAAAAAAATTCTGGTCAGCGATAATAATTATTCGGAACCGAAAACAATTTGCGTTGTCAATAATGGTTATTCGCAACTAAAAACGATATCCGTCATCGATAATGGTTATTCATAACCAAAATCATTTAAAGAAAGATATTAACTCTTATGCCATAACTTTTAAAAATTAGGGTATAACAGTTATGGTCTCTGAAATAAACACAAGTTCATTCAAAACAACTGCAAAACAATTTTTATAAAACGCAGGCGGTTGCCGTGTCTATGCGGTAATAATTGTGCCACCATGTATATGAAGGCGTCGCGTGGGGAACAGTTGACAGAGAGGTAACAGACGGTAAGACGGAGAAAAACGTAGGCGATTAAGTGGGGAGTCGGATCAATCAGCGCCTCCTCGGAACCATCCCTGCGCGGACACGTTTTTTCTTAGGATGGATACAGTATAGCAAGAACGTCCGATGAGGTGGAAACTTTTCGTCCGCAAGGAGAATGCAGATCGCAATACAGTCGTTATAACCGAGTAATAAACCATTTCCATAATTTATAGCACCTTCAGGTAAACCAAATGTAGCTTCGTAAAAACAGATGTTTCAGTGTGCCCGACAGTAACAGCATTTATGATATCCTCTATAAGCCAGGTATATCGAGGAATTCGTATACTTTTCGCAAACCTACGTATATCGCGATCGTGTCTTGCCGATCGTTTCGCAGATCGATAATATACATGGAACAGGTAGTACACAATACAAGACTGCGCTGGTTCCTGGAAAAAGCATGTGGAGTCGACGTAGAAATGGGAGCCCGAACTCGCTGTCTCTAAGTAGTGACGGGTACGATCTTCTGGCCTGCGAGAAGGAGCGCGCTCCTTCCGACGTTCCGGCACGCCACGCCAAATGCGTGCCGCGCTGGCGTGTGGCGCGCAAAAGTGCCACGCAGGAACATCCGTGTAAAGGCCGCAAATCACTGATCAAGATCTCGGTTACGTTTGTTTATTTTAGATAACGTCAACCCTACACATCGGTGGGGATACCGATTACCTATTACCCGGACGAAATCCCCAAATAGATACATAGCGAGAAATCGAAATACCATCCTGTGACACCTCAATAAAAGAATATACCGTTCTATTACAGAAAAACTAACATCGATTCCAGTACCTCATTCATAAAAAAAAGTTTGTACCATTATGTCCGATGGAACTGATACTAAACAGGAATATATTAAACAATTTTCACTTATTGGAGTAATTCGTAAGTAATAAAGGATTAAAAAGTGGAGAGTGTTACACGTATTCAGTAAATTCTGTCGCATCGTCGCTCTAGGTATGTATATGTAGGTATATTCAGCGAACAGTATTCTTCGATGCTCGCGGTTACTTTGTCGCTGTCAATGGGTCGTAAAAGAGAAGGATAGACGGGGGGTCGTAGCAGCCGAGAAATAAAGCCAACGCCTCGGGCTACTAATACACAGATACACAGTGTTGCCAAACAACATTATGCAGGACCACTTATTTAGCGGAAGGGGAACACCTACAGGAGTAGCGGTAATATGTGCGTCGGCGACGTCATCACGCACACGTTCCTGTAGGTGTTCCTCTCCGCTAAATAAGTGGTCCTGCATAATGTTGCTGGCAACCCTGCAGATTAACAAAACAATTTTTCAATAACAATAACGGCTCAACCGTTTTACTTTTAGTTTTTTCTGCATAAACATTTTTTTCAAATATTGATAACATTTTCCCCGATTATAATGAGAGCAAACATGATACAATGTCGACCATTTTTGGTCGAAACCGATATTACATCGTGTAACGTGTACGAGAAAATCTGTGTGAAAATATCTTGCTACAGAATAGAAATCGCTTCTCGCGTAGGAGTCCTAGTGTCCACAACTGGAGGGTACTTTAGATAACATAAACATTGCCCGGGCTGGGACAAAGGTTGCCAGTGAGGTCTGGAGACTGTTTCGAAGACTGCGCTTTTCAATGAAACAATTTCGCTGAAGGTACACACGTATTGCGGACAAAATTCCACAAAAGAAAAAGCAATGTGGATTTCGTATTCAACAAGTAACTACATATGCTGAATATCGAATCGCAAATCATCGATGACTGTTGCTAATTTTAAACATTATCTTCTACATCACATAAATAAAATCTAAATTACATGTTTTATCCATTCAAAAATACGTACAACGATTGAAATAATCGCAACTGCATTATAAAGGAAACGCGTATAGTTTCAACGTTTTATACTAATAAAACGCATATAGTTGGAAATAAATTTTCTACCGCTTTTGAAATGAGAACAAAATGCTGCATTTGTATTTTCTGAACATATGTAATGAAGAAAAGGAAAAGAAGCGTACAGAAATGTAAAATTTCTACATTCCGTCTCATCGGCTCGAAAGTTGCAGAACCGTACTGCTGACCGTTTCCACATGAAAATGAGTCCAAACACGGTATAAATCGGATTATTAATTAATTAAATAATGATGAACATACGAATGGGAAAATAATGAATGGGGCAAGAGGGGTAAAGTAATGACACGTGTTGTTGTGCGCGTAGCATAGAATATGTGTACGTATAGTGTCAAAGATAGCTGTTCATATACGTATTTGAAGAATATGAATAATGCTGTATTATATACGACAAAATACCGTGCTGCTACTACTACATCACAAATACAAATCTTCATACAAATCTGTACCATAACACGTAACTTACCTCTCTCGATACTTTCTATTTTTTGAGAAACGCTTTCTAAATAACTTAGGCTGCTTCCTTTTTGTACCACCCTCCAAATAGCGTTTATTTCTTGCATCCGCACCTTCCTTTTTTGATTCCATGGCAATGAAATGATCACACACACACTTATCAGCACTACAGTAACGAACCACGCAGGAATGGAACAATTCACAAATTATGAATATTCCATATGTATCGATATGCGCTCATTAAATAAAAACCCGATTGCTTTCTGCGTCTTCACCGTAGTGCAAACCACAAGAAACTGATCAGCTAGTGTTGTCACTGCATCGGTTACAGATGCTGAGAGGCAGAACAGAAGATAGTGGGAAAGGGACGGATATGTGCGTCCTGTTCCTCTCTTTCTCATTAGGATTGGTGGTATACATTTGCGTAGAGTGTGTACTTCCGGGAATACTTTTTGGTGTACAGAATTGTGTACAGGAAAGAATTTTTGATTATCCTGTGCATATACTTTTGACGTATCACCGACTTTATTAGTGAAGAATTCATATTTCGTTCTACAATATTATCCTTTCCCATTTGCCTGGCGGTGAAGGAACCCCCGCAAGTATGCGCGGGCACGCCCCGCGTTTTCAAACCTTTGCGCATTCGAACTTTTACGCGGGCCGATGACGTGCCGTTCGGTGGTTGGTGCAAGTGATATACAAAATATTGAGGGAGCGAGAAAGGCAGTTTGGGCCCTGTCCACCCTTGAGGGTAGCAAAGGCTGGTTCGTCAGAAAAAAAGCGACTGTCGAGCAGGACACATCGTAAGTATTTTCACGCCTACTACCCCTGCCTTTTTCACTAAGTATATGTGCCGGTTATTATAAAAGTGGTCTAAGTCCAAATTTTTCGTTTGTTACATTTCACTTCTTTTTTACGTATTATATCAACATGATACATAATAAACGTAAAGTTCAATTTCTTTTGTTTTTAATATCGACTGACGCCACTTTTATAATAACTGACACGCTTCTACATTTTACTTTCAACCCAACACTGTATTTAGACATATTTCGGGTGAATTTTCATTACCGTCATATGTAGTATTGTTGTAATTTTTTGTGCAAAATCTATCGTGGAGAATTGTGATTGTTCGAGTGTCCGCGTGTTTCTCAAGCTGCGTATCGCCATTGCGAGGCTGCCTCGCATGGCACACCTCGCGGAGTGGAGAGTCTGGAGACTACCTCGACCATGATTACTTTACGAGGCATCAACCGTCGATTTTTCGACGTGTTCAAAGGTGCCTCGCGCCCCCAAGGTAAAAAATCGCATGGCTCGGGAGACGCAAATATCATGCTGGAGGTAGCGCGAGACTTTCGTACGAATCTCCAGACTCTCCACTCCGCGAAGCGTGCCTCGCGTGGCATCCTTAAGGTGCGTCCAGACATAGCGCGGCATGCGCGCGAGGCACGCCTCACCCATCGGAAAGTCTTCGGAGACTGCTTCGACATGAACGATTCCAAAGTAACTTCGAGCTACCTCGAGAAAAGCTCGCAGGGTGATTCTCCAGCTACGCCGGTCATCCGTGACGAGGACAACAGCCTGCAGTGCCCCATTGAATTTGATGGCTTTCGACCCTCGAAGGGTTTGGAATACCATTAAGAAGTTGTGAAATCTTGAACTTCCGCATTCCTCATTTGCGAAAACGACGCCAATGGATTCCTGGCGTTCCATCGATTAAAATCATACCAAATATCATGCAAATCGCACTACTTTAACACAAGCTATGTGTGTTCCTTATGTAAACGTTATCCGATTTACACGACATTTGGCATGATTTTCATCGGAAAACCCCAAGGAATCCATCAGCGACACCGCCATATCCATACGATAAAGAATAAAGAATTATTTTATTTACTAAACAGATACAGGGTAATTCTCGAGGTACGCCCGACACCCCGTGACGAGGACAACACCCCGCAGTGCCCATCGAATTTTATGGCTTTTTCCGGAAAAAGATTCGAATCCTGGGCCGAACGTAGCGAATTGGGGTTGAGTCCCCGCAGTCGAGGGTGAAATATCCATTACAGCGTATTAAGAAATTCTTTTCTTCATCGTGTCGAAAGGGAAGTGACGCCAATGGATTCCTTATGTTTTTCTGATGAAAACCATACCAAATATCACGCAAATCAGAATACTTTGACACAAGCTATTTGTATTCCCTATGCAAAAGTTGTCCGATTTACACGACATTTCGCATGATTTTCAACGGAAAACTCCAAGGGATCCATCGGCGACACTTCCATATCCATACGATAAAGAATAAAGAATTATTTTATTTCTAAAACAGATACAGTGTGATTTTGGAGCTACGCTCGTCAAAAAGGTGCGGCCTGGTACCCCGTGGAGAGGTCAACTCCTCGTGGTGCCTCTCCTAATTTTATGGATTTCGACCCTCGAAGAGGTTCGAGTCCCTATTAAGAAGTGAGAAATCTTCGATTTCCGCATTTCTCATCAGATCTGTGCGAAGGCGATGCCAATGGATTCCTTATGTTTTTCTGATGAAAATCATACCGAATATCGTGCAAATCAGACTACTTTGACACAAGCTATGTGTGTTCCTTATGTCAAAGTAGTGCGATTTGCACAACATTTGGCATGATTTTAATCGACGGAACGCCAGGAATCTATTGGCGTCACTTTCCCTTCGATACGATGAAGGAAAGAAGCAAACATTTGAAATCCTGAACATTTCTCACTTCTTAATAGACACTCCAACCCCTTCGAGGGTCGAAAGCCAAAATATTCGGCGAGGCACTGCGGGGGGTTGTCCTCGCCACGGGGTATCAGGCCGCATCTCTTCGACGGGCGTCGCTAGAGAATCAACCTATGTATAAGTAGGTACGATAAGTTCGGGCGCGCAGGTACCGTTGTCAAGCGCCGGCTCGCGGGACAATAAAATGAAAAACCGCGACCCCGGCGAGGCCGCTCTGGTTGATAATCGCCTGATTAATTTTCAGGAATCAGATGTGGCATTTTCCTCCCCTACTATATAGCTAATCTCTCTACGTTCGTCAGGCAATAAATCACAATACCTACACTCATAAACCGCGACCCCTGCGGGACCGCTCTGGCCGTTCAGCCTGGTGAAATTTTCAGAGCGAGGCGAAAATTCATTCCATATTTTCGATCGGTAATTTCATTTGTTTCCAAAGAACTTTTCAACCACGCCTACTTGCCAGATTTGTAAAGGGCAATCAAGAACGTAGTGCCGTCTTTATGAATTGTAAGTATTCTTCAGTTTCAGTTAATCTGTATATTACTCCGTCGGTGGGTAGTAGGTACATACTATGAGTTCGGGCGCGCAGGTACCGTTGTTAGCCGCCGACTCGCGGGACAATACTGAAAATTGATCTTGTGAAATGAAGAACATGTTCTTAGGTTTGATCGAAAAATGTTTCCCTGGCAATGGTGTATTGTAATATGACTTCAAGAGGATAAACATGTAATTTTTGAACGTTAAATATTTCATTTGTTGTCCTGATTGAAATTATAATTCTTAAAAATATTAAAAAAAAATTATTTATATTTATCAGTCAAATAATTACAGAAGCATTACCATAACATTAATATGGCTATATCATTTTTTTTAACAGTATTATATTGCTGAGGAGATTAATGCCAGACTGGCTTGTGGCCCTTGGTGATGGACGTATGTGGGTGTAGCCGTGAGAATTTGATTTTCCCTGTACTGGAAAAACCACTTAAAATGCTAGTCAATGTGGTCGCATTCGACAACATGGTCGCGGATACCTGTATACCGACTTTTTTTCCCGACCATAAGGACACATCTGCATCTCCTTGGATTCCATTTTATGACCTTACCTGGGAGCAGCGTAGTTAATATTCCAACGAGTGGAAATTCCCTATACCTACCGCGGTGCGGAGCATCGACAACCTTTTAAATATTTTCCATTGACTAGAATCTTTCACAATTGTGTGCATTATCACAAAGTCGATAAACGAATCAGTCGGATCATAAGTACGTTGCGCCTTAAATAAGCATATACAGCAAAGCGCATGTAACACTTTTTTAGGAACTTCAATAATAATATTTAGCATTTTCGCTGCCAAAAGTGGGATGTTGCATTTTCCCCCGATTTCTTGGCATTCGGCCCCACTATGCGACATAACATACAGGTAATTAGGGGGGGAGTAGGGTAAAGCGGAACACTTTGCGTGGGGTATAACGGAACAGCTATTTAACCCACTTCCGCCAATCCAATTGTCTTGAAACATTGCAGGCGTGGGTGGTTTGGATGACAGAATTTTGCAAAAATACGGGAGGGGTGAAAGAATTACCCAGTCATCAATAAATATAACCCATGTAACGAGTTACGCCGGTGGGACGACGATCTTGCCCCCCACCACGCGCCCGACCGAGGCAGAGCGTACCGCGCGACGCCAACGGTCTTGCCCCCCACCACTCGTCCGCAATACCGAGAACTGGCGCGAGAGGGATTCACAGAGAGAGAGACTCTCTCGCTGCCGAAAATGTGCGGACGAGGACATAAAGGTCGAGGGCATAGGCCTATTTGACAGAGACCGCCTAGAGCGTTAGTGCTGACAGTACGCCTCTCCCAGAGACCTCCTGTGCGATTCCACGTTCTTGTGCCGAAACCCTCGTTCTTGCGAAAGACAAGCGCCCGTGTTTCACGCCAGTTCTTGTGCGTCCACAGACTGAGTCTCTGTGCATTTTTTGACTCCACACCTCCACGGTTCCCAGAAGGACAGCGTGAGCCATCCTCTGGACGAAATACCGATAACCGCCATCGATCTCCCGAACAGAGTTATCTCTGTCCTCGAGAGCGTCCTTACAGTCGCCGACTCACCCGCGGGCTGTGCCCACTGGGTGACCGGAACCCCCCGACTCTCCGACCAGGGTCCATTGGCAGGGTTGGCCCGCCTGGACACCGAAGGGTCAAATCGTCTCTCCTCTCCACTCTCGCCGAATCGACCATCGAGACACGCACCGAGATACGCGCCGCGACACGCGCCGCGATACGCACCGCCGACCAACGCTCCGACGTACGCGACGCGATCCGCGCCGCGATACGCGCCGATAACCGCGATAGGCTAAGTCTAGGTTTAAGCCGTGCATACTCTGTTTGCCAGCATAGACCTGGCCGGGATACTCTGTACACCAGCGTAAATAAATTCTCGTACTCTACCTCACCTCTGCGTACGAAGTCATTCGATCGGCGGCCCTGGACCACCGTCCTGAGCTGGCGATACGGTTCCTCCACCGTCCCACCGGTAACCCCGCGGCTTAACGGTTACATTTGGCGCCCGAACAGGGACTTACAAAAGTACGGAGGACGATCGAATGACGGGGGTCAGCTGGGTGTACGAAAAGTCCAAAGCCGACCTCGTCGAGCTCGCGGTGTCATACAAACTCGACACCACCGGATCCATCGACGCGCTGCGAGCGCGAATAGTGGCGCACCTTCGCAACACCACCATGCAGCGGGACATCGAAGCAGACATCCCACCCACCACGTCCAAAGCGATCTCCACGGTAGCCACTGTAGAGAACGCTCCGGACCCCGAAGAAACGCCGCTCGTCAGTTTTTCCCCCAAAACTAAGGGGAAAACAGAGGCAGCGAGCGACCATGGTCCACCTCCCGTCCAATACATGATGGACAGAGTACGAAGGTGGGGAGGTCATTATGACGGAGGAAAGGGCGCCGAGGACTTCCTGGAGCAGCTCGAAGACCTCCAGGATAGCTACGAGGTCGCCCCCGAACAAATTTTACGGTGCCTCACCGTAATTTTGAAAGGCGTGGCACTGCACTGGTTCCGCGTCGAGAAACAGAATCTCCCGACGTGGGACAAGTTCTTGCCAGCCTTCAAGCGGAGGTTCATGCCGCGACGAACACGGCAAGAGCTGGAGAAGGCCATCCACCAACGACTCCAAGAGTCGACCGAAACCGCGGCCGACTTTGCCGACCACCTACGGCTGCTGATGCGCCGCCACGGGGGAATTTCGGTAGAAGACCAGTTAGAGTGGGTCTATTCGAACCTCCGCCCAGAGTACCGGCTGTTTATCCACCGGAAGGACTTCGACACGTTGCCCGACCTCATCGACCTGGCAACCGACCACGAACGAGCACGAGCCGACGAAAAGGCCAGAGCCCCGACTAAAGCCCCGGACGAACCCCAAAAAGTCCGGGGATACCAGCGGCTCGCCGTGGTCGGCGACGACTACCAGAGGGAGGACTGCTGCTGGAGGTGCGGTCAACGCGGACACTACCGCCAAGACTGCCGCCGGCCAGCACGGCTGGTTTGCAGTCGCTGCGGAACCGAGGGGCGAGCCTCCCGAGACTGCAGATGCCAGGGACCGTCGGGAAACGCCAACGGAGCCGGCGGACGAGGCACCGACCGGAATACTCCACCCAGACGGCCTCGAAGGGATTAAACGACGATGACCGGCCATTCATACCGATCAAGGTCCACGACCAGTGGTTCCAGGCGCTCGTCGACACGGGGGCCTCACAATCATACGTGAGCCCCATGATGGCCAATTGGTGTCGAGAGCGCGGGAGCCCCGGAACCACGACGGACCGACTCGTCCGAGTGGCCAACGGCGCCACGGAACAACTCACCGAGGAGGTAATCTTGACCGCGCAAATCGGAGCTGAAGTACACGCCTTCCGATGCGCGGTCCTCCCAAACCTATCACACGACGTACTCCTCGGTGTCGACGTGCAACGGATCGTGGGGATGACCCTCCAGATCCAGCAGCTGCGGTGGAAACCACAAGAGGAAACCGCCACCGTCGAAGCTACCCCCGGCCTACGAGGATGCACCAGGGAACAAAGGCAGCGGCTGGAAGCATTCCTCGTAGAGGAGCTCGGCCATTTCGACCAGCTGCCCGGCCTCACCAACATGGCCAAACACCGCATCCGACTGAAGGCAGGCGCGGAGCCTGTTAAGCACCGGTACACGCCGAGGAATCCCGCCACCCAAGCCATTATCGACGAGGAGGTCACCCGAATGCTCACGGAGGGCATCATCGAACCCTCGAACAGCCCGTGGAGCTCCCCGGTCGTGGTGGTCAAAAAGAAAAACGGAAAGCGTAGGTTTTGTATCGACTTTCGACGGGTCAACGAGGTCACCGAAAAAGACGCGTACCCACTGCCCCAGGTCCAGGCTACCCTGGAGAAATTACGGGGGGCGCGGTACATCTCCACGATAGACCTGGCCAACGGATATTGGCAGGTGCCCCTTGACCCGGAGAGTCGCCCGATCACCGCATTCACCGTACCGGGGAGGGGGCTGTTCCAATTCAGAGTGATGCCTTTCGGGCTACACTCCGCGCCGGCCACCTTCCAACGCCTCCTGGACCAGATCATCGGCCCGCGGCTGGAGCCGCGGGCATTCGCCTACCTCGATGACATCATCGTGCTCGGGAGCATCTTCGAGGAGCACCTGGACAACCTCCGCGAGGTGCTGCAGCGGCTACGGGCGGCCGGACTACGGCTGAACAAGGAGAAATGCCAGTTCGGCCGAACCGAGCTGCAGTACCTCGGCCACACCGTCACCGACCAGGGAGTAGCGACAGACCCGGAGAAAGTGCAGGCCATCGCCAGGATACCCGCCCCCACGAACCTAAAAGAACTCCGAAGGTTTTTGGGCATGGTATCCTGGTACCGACGATTTATTCCCCGATTCACGGACATCGCCGCCCCACTTAACCACCTACTTCAAAAGAAAGTACGGTGGACATGGGGCGAAAACGAGGAGAAGGCGTTCGAGGCCCTCCGACAACAGCTGGCAACCGCCCCCGTACTCGCCTGCCCCGACTTCACCATTCCCTTCACGCTCCAGACGGACGCGAGCAACGAGGGGCTCGGCGCGGTTTTAACGCAAGAAATCCAGACCGAAGAACGCGTTATTTCGTACGCGAGCCGCACGCTGAGCCCCGCCGAGAAAAACTACTCGGTCACCGAGAAGGAGTGCCTCGCGGTCGTCTGGGGCATCCGGAAGATGCGGCCGTACCTGGAGGGGTACCACTTTACCGTCCTGACCGACCACCAGTCTTTAAAATGGTTGCGGACAATGGACAACCCCTCCGGCCGGTTGGCCCGCTGGGGCCTCGAGCTGCAGGAGTACGACTTCGACGTCCAGTACCGGAAAGGGGCCAACAACCTGGTCGCCGACGCCCTCTCCCGGCAACCCGAAGGCGACTCCAAAGCAGCAGAGGTCACCAGCGTGGAGGCGCCAACCGGCTGCCAGTGGTACGACCGCATGAAAACGGCCGCCGAAAACGAACCCCACCGTTACCCGGAGTACCACATCGTGGAGGGGCACCTATACCGCCACATCTCGGACGCCCACGGCCCCCGAACCGAGCTGGAGTGGAAGTGGTGCGTGCCCCAGCCGCTCCGAGAAACCGTACTCCGGGAAAACCACGACGCACCCACCGCTGGACACCTAGGAGGCAGCAAAACGGCAGCGCGGCTATCGCAACGCTACTTCTGGCCGGGAATGATCCGCGACGCGAAGCGATACGTCCGACGCTGCCAAAAATGCCTCGAATATAAGGCACTCCAGCGAGCGCCCGCGGGCGGTATGCAGACGACGCCCGCAGCAAACCCGTGGGACGTGGTGGCCGTCGATCTAGTGGGACCCTTGCCACGGTCAGCGAAAGGATTTACCATGCTGGCCGTGATGCAAGACAAATTCAGCAAGTGGGTCGAGATCCAACCACTGCGACAGGCCACCGCCCCCGCCGTCACCAGGGCCCTCAAGGAGAGGGTCGTGCTCCGGTTCGGATGCCCCCGGCGAGTAATCACGGACAACGGCCGGCAGTACGAGAGCAGGGAGTTCACGGGACTGCTCCGGACATACGGCATCGAACACCGGCGGACGCCCCCGTACACCCCCCAGTGCAACCCAGTGGAGAGGGTCAACCGCGTCATCAAAACGATGATCGCGCAACTGACCGACGGAGACCATCGCCACTGGGACCATTGGCTGCCGGAAGTCATGTTCGCCTACAACACCGCGCGACATGACTCCACCGGATATACCCCGGCGTACCTAAACTACGGCCGGGAACCAGCAACCCCCGGGGCCCTCCGCCAACCACCGACCGCGATCGCCGAGGAAGACACCGATGACCGGAGCACCGACCGCGACGACGACGTCGAACGCCTGCGAGAGGCCATCCGCCTCGCCCGCCACGCGCAAGCCCAGGCCACGGAGGCACAGAAGAAATCCTACAACCTCCGGCGGCGGGACTGGCGGCCGCGGATCGGCGACAAGGTCATGCTCCGTGAGCACCCCTTGTCGTCCGCGGCCAAGAACTTCAACGCCAAATTGGCACCGAAGTTCTCAGGGCCCCACGTGGTGAAAGAATACGTGGGGCCAAATCTGGTCCTGCTGCGGAGCGGAAGGAAGTCCCCCCGAAGGGCCCACATCCAGGACCTCAAGCCCTGCGGAGGAGAGGAGGGAGGCATCCCTGTCGGGACGCAAGCCCCCACCACCGCCGACCAAGCCACCGCCCCCCCCCGCGCAAGCGATTGAGCGCGAAGCCGCCGAAGCCACCAAACTCAAAACAGCCCCTAATTACGACCACCAGGTGGCTTCGGCGATGAACGCCGCGGGATCGGTTTCGCGCTGCAGAAGTCAGCGCGAAGAAGCTGATAAGGCCCGCGGCGCACCGGAGGGGGAAGAAGCCAAATTCCCGGAAAATGGCGCCAAAACCCCGAATCGCCCACGAGGCCGCCAGGAAGGAGGCAGTGGCCATGAAGGCCGAAAACTGCGAAAGGCCGGTCGAGTGCCAGCTGCGGAAGCGGCCGGGGAACCCCCCGCAAGTCCCCCCCGCAGCCAAACGGCGGCTGGACTTCGGCGGGCTCCCCCCTCCGGCACGAGGACCACCCGCAAGGCCAAAACCACCGGCCAGGAAACCCTCCTCGACGATGGGGATCACCCTCGTCGAGGAGGTGGAGAAGAGCAGGCTGCCTCCACCGATCCTGCCCGCACCGGCAAGCCCGACCACCGAGGACAACTCACCACCAGCCCCGACGCCGGGACCAGCCGCCTCCCTACTGGCAGCGCTGCTGCAAGCCCCGCCACCGCCATGGAAGGCGATGGAGACGCCGCCAACGCAGCCACCAGCGCCGACACCGCCGACGCAGCAACCAAGGCCGCCGCCCCGTCCCCGGAACCCCCCGGCCCTAATGGACCTCGTCCTACCCCCACCCCCGACTGCCCAGCCACCGCCACCGACGCCGCCACCGACTCCGATGGAGCTGTCCCCGGCATCGACGGAGCCGCCGAGACCCCCACCGCCAGGACCGGCGGCACAACCGCCGAGGCAGCCGAGGACAGGGGAGCCAACGCCACCGCCGCAGCCGCCAGCACCGCCATCCCCTCCCCCGACGACCGCCGCAGCGCCGTGGTCGTACCACCCGGCCACCTCCCAGGACCTCCGGCTGGACCTACCGGCCTTCCAGGTCGGCCGGAGGTACCGTATCCCCACGCCCGGGGGATACATGGAGCTGAAGCTGCTGCGGAGACAGCAGATGCGGATCCGCTTCAGCTCCCACCCCGAGCCCCCAAGCCAAGTAGACTAAGTAGATTGGTAAGTAGGTTTAAGTTAGGACGTAAGTAGAATGTAAGTAGCATAAATAAACTAAGTTAGAATAAGTTAATGACCAGTAGGATAAGGATAGATGTAAGAGTAGAATAAACCGTTAGGCTAAGGTTAATATAAGAAAACAAAAGACGAAACCGAACACCACGCACAGAGGTCTGTGGGAGAGTGGGGGTAAGATCGCGTCCTCCGAAGGGAGGAGGTGATGTAACGAGTTACGCCGGTGGGACGACGATCTTGCCCCCCACCACGCGCCCGACCGAGGCAGAGCGTACCGCGCGACGCCAACGGTCTTGCCCCCCACCACTCGTCCGCAATACCGAGAACTGGCGCGAGAGGGATTCACAGAGAGAGAGAGACTCTCTCGCTGCCGAAAATGTGCGGACGAGGACATAAAGGTCGAGGGCATAGGCCTATTTGACAGAGACCGCCTAGAGCGTTAGTGCTGACAGTACGCCTCTCCCAGAGACCTCCTGTGCGATTCCACGTTCTTGTGCCGAAACCCTCGTTCTTGCGAAAGACAAGCGCCCGTGTTTCACGCCAGTTCTTGTGCGTCCACAGACTGAGTCTCTGTGCATTTTTTGACTCCACACCTCCACGGTTCCCAGAAGGACAGCGTGAGCCATCCTCTGGACGAAATACCGATAACCGCCATCGATCTCCCGAACAGAGTTATCTCTGTCCTCGAGAGCGTCCTTACAGTCGCCGACTCACCCGCGGGCTGTGCCCACTGGGTGACCGGAACCCCCCGACTCTCCGACCAGGGTCCATTGGCAGGGTTGGCCCGCCTGGACACCGAAGGGTCAAATCGTCTCTCCTCTCCACTCTCGCCGAATCGACCATCGAGACACGCACCGAGATACGCGCCGCGATACGCACCGCCGACCAACGCTCCGACGTACGCGACGCGATCCGCGCCGCGATACGCGCCGATAACCGCGATAGGCTAAGTCTAGGTTTAAGCCGTGCATACTCTGTTTGCCAGCATAGACCTGGCCGGGATACTCTGTACACCAGCGTAAATAAATTCTCGTACTCTACCTCACCTCTGCGTACGAAGTCATTCGATCGGCGGCCCTGGACCACCGTCCTGAGCTGGCGATACGGTTCCTCCACCGTCCCACCGGTAACCCCGCGGCTTAACGGTTACACCCATAACCACAAATCCAAGCGATTTGAAATCAATGCAATCGATATGCAATCAGCATATAATCACAAATCAAAACTTGGACGCTAAAAAGTAAATAATAATGAAAAATATGCCAGAAAAATTGTTTAACCCTCTAGCGCCCAGTGTAACGTATACGTCACATCTAGAATATCATCTTTCCACTGGATCTTTTGGGGAAAAGAATGATGAAGCACATCACTGGGACCATTTTTCAGTTAACTAATAGCAAAAAATAATTTTTTTCCACCGGGAAAGGTGCCTGGGCCCTGAAGGGTTAAGTTACACAATTTTATTTTAAGCGCACTAAAAACTAAAAAATTCTCCATGCACGTGTTGATATTCATTACTCATGTAAAAATCCATGGGTATTTTATTTTTTTCAGTAAATTTTATGTTATCTGGTAACATGTTGTTTCTTCTGTGTATAATACATATATTTTTGTTATATTATATTTCTAATACTTATACCTAAAACATATATTTATAGTTTTTTGCATAAATGCATACTTTACATATTTTACCCTACTCCCCCCTACTCCATTATTGGAACTTTCGCTGCATTGGCAAATCTCCGCCAGGGGTGTCTTCCCGCCGAATCGCACCCCTGCTGCTGAAGAAGCGCAACCTGCCGGGTCAAAACACTATTTACTTCCGCGGGATTTCAATTTGGGCCTGAAATTGTGGCGGTAGCGTCGGTATTGTTTCCGCTTTCAAGTCTTCGTTTAGGGTACGCGGGGTGCACTGGGCCATAGCCAAGCGAACGTTCGAACGGCAACAACGTGTCTCGATAATTATACACTTTACTTTACATTTTATTCGAAAATGGAGAGACAACAGAGCCTCGATTTGATCGCGCATTATGAGAGGCAACGCGTGCTGTGGGACACCAGGGATGCAGGATTTTGCAACAAGCAGCTGCGGGGAGATGCGTGGGAGCACATCGGTAGGGAGATGCACCTACCAGTGGCGGCACTGCAACTGAAAATAAAATCGCTGATGGGTTCCTATCGTCGAGAAAAATCGAGGTTGAAACACAGCCTCATCACCGGTTCAGGTTAGAAAATTTTCATTTAACTAAATTTCTTTATTTATAACAACACTCGGGCTTACTTATGCAGAAAGCTACCAACCCTCAATGATGTAAAACTGAGCACATTTAGTGTAAAGATTTGAGAATGTTTAAGAAGAACAGTACTTTATTTCTATTGCGTAGATTTTCTTTCCTGATATTCTTTCACAATATTCTGTAATGGATAATTTGATGGTGAGCAGTGTAATTGATATTATTTTAAATTTTGTGTAGCTTATGCTGTTTATGCCTAAATTGCAACTATGGCTTGGTGATTTTAATAACTTTATAATATAAAAGTTGTCGTGCGGTTTGAGTTTTCCCCCAAATTAAAGATCACAAAATTAGGGGATCCGTGATACGTTTAGATATGTTTTGGTCTTTTTAATGGTGGTTGTTTTTGGTATAATGATGCCCAAGCGAAGACCTTGGTGCAAAAGCTACGCAAGCTCAATGTTTGCTGAAATGTTCCTTGCTCAACTTTTAAATGTTTTTATAATTTGTCGATTGATGGGTGTAGGAATGAGACAACTTTCGCAAGTTGTACTTACTCGGTTTTTGCAACAAGGTCGTCAATAAATACACTTGATAGTGGATGTATTTTTTTGTCGAAAATGGCTTTTTATTGACTTCGAAGTAATCAATTGTTTCTTTCCCTATGCAGCCCGGCAAGAAATTTATCGTCCGCGATGGTTCGCCTTCGATTCGTTTTCATTTTTATCGGATAGAGACGTTCCACGGGGGAGAGCCGATATAATAAATGACGTAAGAAACCCCTTTTACAAGCTTTTATTTGACTAATTTATAGTAGGGTAGATGTTAAACATTAGTTTCCCACGGCATCGAACCATTTCCAAATGCCTTGCAAAATGGAATATTTGTTGATCTTTTAGGAATAGTTCGAATGGGCAGTAGTGCGACACAGCGACGTCATTCCAACGTCTCCGTCCAATAATACGTCGGAGTAACAAGGACAAAAACCGAGGAACAGGAGGAACCAGGAGAGTCTGTAATAAACTCCAACAGGACACAATTCCTTGTAAAAAATGTTAATATTTCAAATAAACAACTACATATCTTGAATCTGTACATTGTTTTCATTAGTTCCTAATCTTTATCCTAATATTATCTTATTTGTCCGTCCTCTACTCATGACGTTTCATTTGATTATAGGGTAAAACTATACAATACGCTCCACTTTTAAAGAAACATTTATGAAACTAATATTTTTTAATAATTCTTTAAATTTTTGGTGTAAACACATTAAGAGTTCATTACTCTTCACAACTACGCCGGAATTGTGAAGAAAACATATGTTGATATAACTGTAAATAATAATTTTCCTGAACCTTACATGGGACGTTATGTACACAGTCGTTAGGTAAAACGCCCCGACATAAATAAGTAATTACTTTTCATAATTTTTATCAGAATGTTATAGAATATATATTATAAAAGATATTTTTAACAGAAATAGAACAACCTGGAATAAAATTATTACATTATTTTTGTCTTTTTACTTTTCTGCCGCAATGATTTTTTTGCATTTTGGGGGGGGGGGGGGTAACAAAATAGATTTTCGTAAAACACGGAAAACCGAACTTAATATTCCGAACGCGTTTTCAACGACGACAAAAACTTGCGTGGTAGTAAGAATAGGGGGATTCTAGACCAGGGGCTCTGAGGGGGGTGCGGGGGAGTTGGGTGGGGGGAAACATGGGCGCGGGGGAGTGGGGAGAGGAAGACCGGTTGCGCGCGCATGAGCCGCGGAGTGGGGGAAGCCGGAATCGTGGAGGAGATCAGTCCGAACCGAGTCACCGCGGAGACCTCTCAAGACCGGACCCACCCTCAGAAATTTCCACAGAGGGTCGTCCCCTCCCTCTAAAAATTTCTGGGGTCGGGTCATGTATGAAAAAATCTTTTTCAGACTCGATCCGACCCCAAATATTTTTCTAAACCAAATCCACCGCCGGAATATTTTTTTTATAAACCAATATGCGACGGAAATTCCCCCCAACACAGAGAAATAATTTTTAATCAACGTAGAATCTTAAAATTAGGTGGCGAGAGAAGGAGGAGGAAGACGGGTAAATAAAATGGAGAAATAATATACGTTTAAGAAATTTATTTTAAAATATATAGGAAATATATTACATAGGAAACATATTATATAGGAAACATATTATATAGGAAAAAACATTGAGATGTATATACTATTCAGGCATATGACATGCATCACGAATGATCAATCCCAATCCTAATGCTAATAGTTCACAATCTATCACAGAGTTCGGTTCGTAGCAGTCGCTTTCGGTAATGATTTTCTCATAGTCCGCGGTCGTTGTAGTAGCGGTACGTATAATGTTGACAAAGGAGACGTACTTACTGGTTACGGAGCACAAAATTTCAGATAAAAATGAGAACATGTAGTCGATACACCGAGCATATTTGAACATTTGAATTATCGTAGGTTCAGACATGTATATGACTGAATTATTATCTGAGATTTTAGCAATTCGTTCACTCTGTATTCGTGTGAAATCGATACGCAAATGATCGATCGCGATAGGGTCTTGGTACGCTAATAAGGCATCGAAGCGGAAACGTCGAAGTATCTGTGATTCTTGCTGCAGTAGAAGCTTCCACGTAGACATGGAGAAGCAAACCTCGTGACATTTATTATCAGCTATGGCAATCTCGATGCGGCACGAATCCTGTCCGATGCGGTGCGAATCCTGGCCGATGCAAATCCCGATTATGAGACGTTTGTAGGCAGTAGCGGTCAATGGATAATCACGCCCCATGACTCGTATGGCCGGGTTTTTCGATACTAATGCAGATGCAGCGGATGCATTGCTGTAAGAATCACATACCCGAAGTTGATGATTCAGTTGGTTTTGTATAAATCGAAAAAATACGTAGAGGAGTACTATGTACTATGTACCTTATATTCTGTTTGTGCTGCTGCGGCTGTTGCTGGTTTAGAAAATCCATATCGTTCCAGTGATTGTCATGGTTTCCGCACATGTGGGAAGCGTTATTGAACCGTCGGTTATACATTTTTGAATACGTGCTATGGCGGAGTCTACTAAACGGATGCGGTTACTAATTGTGCGAACACGAACGTATGCGATGCAATGAAGTCTGCAAACCTCTCGACTCCGCCTATGTTTGTATATGTCGAAAGTCACTGAGGCTACTGAGCGATTGATGGAATAGCGTCAGAGAGCCGACTTAAATACTGATGCAATTGCTTCCCCCACCACCACATTTTATTCTAAAGCTCTCAATGTTTTCTGAAATGTTTTTTTCAATCCTAAGGATGTAACATATAGCACAGTCGGATGGTTTTGACCAATGTTTTCCGAAATGTTTTTTAATCCTAAGGATGGAGCATATCGCACAATCGCATGTAATTGGAGTCTCACCCTCACGTGTTGAATGTAATATAATACTTTTTGGAAGCGCCAAATCTTAGAATTGGGTATCAGCAGAAACTGCGTCGTATGATTTTGCGTGCTCGTTTTTGCATACCATGCATTCGAGCTATGAATCGTGGTACCAGTCATAAAAGCGCGCTCTAAACTGTACAAAGCCTCAAATCGTTGCGACGTGTTGCGCGGAAAAGATATTACATTTACATTCCATTTACGATCATGGAAGAATTCGCGCAAGTAGAACGCCAATTGTTGGATCAATCTGCACGATTGATTTCGCGGGAAGAATACCTCGCGTGGGAAGAACGGTGCAACGAGTGTATAGAATCTTTAGAAGAATACAGCCGTGTGAAGCGTCCTCGATTATCGATAGGTGTTCGGCAATCGCTGATTGCTCGAATCGCGCGGCTCGAAGGACTGAAGTATTCGTTGCGCGGACATTTCATGCGTGAAGGTGCAGGACATTCGAGTACAGGACTTTTGTGGCGTGAAATTGACACTGCGTTCGATAGCCGCGTATTAACGGGTGCAGTGCTAAATTCAAATTACATCGAGCCGCGCAATTTCCTTCAAGATGCAGCGGCTATTGTGTTGGAGCATGTGCAGGATGCTTTGAGGAAACATCAAAGCCTCAAAGTGAACACGGTGTTCAACGGTGAATTTGTGGCGGGTGACAAGCATGCTTGTAAAAGCATCAATACCCGAAACTGTGAACTCTTCCACACATCTGATCTGCAGGAGTGGTATCAGCGATGCGTTATCGAACCCACCCTGGCATCGTTGGAAGAGTTCCAGGAACGCGGCAGTGGATGGGCATTGACGAGAATCCTGAATCTAACAGTCAATGTTAACAAGTACAATCCGCTGCGCGCGGGGTGTCATATCAAGTTACCGCAGAAATTGTCGCTAAAGAAGGCTACAATTAGTGTACAATCCCCAAACAATGCGTGTTTCGCATGGGCAGTGGTCGCCGCTCTCCATCCAGCCGAAAGACACGTTGACCGCCCAAGTTCATACCCAGACTATGCTTCCGTGCTAAATCTCCAGGGTATCGAGTTTCCAATGTCTCTGAAGCAAATTGGAAAGTTTGAGCGGCAGAATGAAATCTCCATCAACGTGTACAGTTTCGAGGAGCGATTGGAGAAGAACACCGAGAGGATAACTGTTGCAGTCTTTCCGCTGCATCTCGCCAGCCAAAAGAGGGATCGACACGTCAACCTGCTCTACACACCGAATCAAGAGCATGGCGATGTAGGGCACTTCGTGCTAATCAAGAACTTGTCCCGGCTGGTGAGCATGCAGTTGAGCAAGCACAGAGAAAAGAAATTCATCTGCGACCGGTACGTATATAAACTTATGACATATTGAAATGTCTCGCGAAAAATTAAATAAAAATTTTTTGTTTTTACAGATGCTTGCATTACTTTAGATCCGTCGAGAAGTTGGAGGCCCATGTAGTGGACTGTGGGAAAATGAACGATTGCGCCATTCTGCTGCCCAGCGAAGGCAACAATTTCCTCAGTTTCAAGAACCACTGCATGAAGGAGCGGCTCCCCTTCGTGGTGTATGCAGATCTCGAGTGCATCATCGAGAAAACGGAGGATCGCAGGGTGGGTGATAATAAATTGCACGCGTACCAACACCATAAAGTGCATAGCATTGCATATTATATGCATTGTTCGTACGATACATCGCTATCGGTATATCGATGTCGCCGCGACGTGGATTGTATTTCATGGTTCATCGACGAACTAAAAAATTTTGCAGAATTTACCAAGCCCATTCTGGCCAATAATACTTCTATGGAAAAGTTGACAAAAGACCAGTGGATGACATTTCGCAATGCATCACATTGTCATATTTGCGAAGAGCAATTCGAGGCTGATGATGTACGAGTTCGCGATCATTGCCATCTATCCGGGCGGTTTAGAGGACCCGCACATTCGGAGTGCAATTTAAAATATAAAAATGCGTTTTACATCCCCATAGTTTTTCATAATTTATCCGGCTACGATTCACATTTCATTATCGAGGAAATAGCTGCCGCTTTCAAAGGTGGCGTTGACGTATTGCCTATAACTAAGGAAAAGTATATTTCTTTCACAAAAAATGTCGAAGATCCGGCTGAATCAGACTCGCGAAATTATATTAAATTGCGATTCATCGATTCGTACAAATTTCTCAATACCAGTCTCGACAAATTAGCATCTTTTCTTAACGCAGATCAATTAAAAATTTTACGATTCCAATTTGAAACATTATCCATTGAAGATTTCAATTTATTAACGCGAAAGGGTGTCTTTCCATATGAATACCTTGATTGCGCGAACAAGCTGCAGGACCCGTGCTTACCACCGCGCGAGTCATTCTACAGTTCGTTAACGGGTGAAACTGTATCCGAGAGCGATTACGCGCACGCCGAGACTGTCTGGCAACGTTTCGGGATTAGAACCTTAGGCGAATACAGCGACTTGTATTTGAAAACAGATGTATTGTTATTGGCAGATATTTTTGAAAATTTTCGCGAAAGTTGTATCAAGAGTTACGGATTAGATTCAGCGCATTATTATACATTACCTGGTTTCACGTGGGATGCCATGCTAAAACATACCAAAATTACATTCGAATTGCTCACCGATGTAGATATGGTCATGTTTATCGAACGCGGTATACGCGGGGGTTTAAGTCAATGTTCCGGAAGATACGCACATACCAATAACAAGTACATGCCATCTTACGACGCATCGGAACAGTCATCGTACTTGATGTACTTTGACGTGAACAATTTGTATGGATGGGCGATGTGTCAGCCCCTGCCATACGCTAAATTTCAATGGGTCGAAGATGTTGTAAATTTTGACGTGTCTTCGATCGCTATCGATTCGCCCACGGGATACATTCTCGAGGTAGATCTGGAATATCCGCAACGTCTGCACGACGCTCATGCCGATCTACCGTTCTGCCCGACGCGTACCAAACCACCTGGCAGAAGACAGGACAAATTACTCGCGACATTATACGATAAGCAGCGTTACGTTATCCACTATCGCAACCTGCAGCAGTGCATGCGTCACGGTCTTCGTATTACAAAGATACACCGCGTGCTTCAATTCGCTCAATCTCCCTGGCTCCGCGATTACATCGAACTAAATACACGGTTTAGAACAGGCGCGACAAACGATTTCGAGAAAAATTTGTATAAATTGATGAACAACGCGGTATTCGGTAAAACTATGGAAAATGTGCGAAACCATGTGGATGTAAAACTTTTATCACATTGGGATGGACGATTTGGTATGGAGGCAATGATCGCGAAACCGAATTTTCACAGCAGAAGCGTTTTTTCGGAAAATTTAATAGCTGTTGAATTGCGGAAACTCGAGGTGAAATTCAACAAACCGATATATGTGGGTATGTGCATTCTGGACATATAAAAAATTTGTTTGTATGAATTTCACCACGAGTACATGTCTCCCCTGCTCACTCAAAATTGTAAAATTCTATACACAGGCACTGACAGCCTCATTTACCACATTCAATGCGAAGATATCTATGAGACCGTGAAACGCAATATCGATAGATGCGACACAAGCGATTATCCCATCGACAATACATATAATATTGTTGCGAGCACCCGATGGATAGAATCCATGGCCCGCTGGTACTTGCGACGAAGACAAGAGGACAGCGAGAAGAAGGCGATCGGACCGATCGCCTGTCAAGCTGTCACTTGATAATCAAACGCCATCGCGAGCAGACCGATATCGAGATACCCCTATATTACCTTCCTATTGTTCTAAAGAGTTATAGTTGTATGAGTTACTCTCTGTGTTATACATTATATTCTTGTTATGTCTTCCCAAAAATATAACAATGGTGTCAGAAGTGGGATGCCCCCTCGAAAGGGCATGCCCACTCGCGCTTCCGCGGCCTCGGCGGAAACGTCCCTAGGAGCGACCGGCGACGCCTCGATCCAAGAACTGTTCACCAGCCTCCAGTTAAGCATCGTGGGACAGATGCGGGAACAACGGAGGGAGGACGAGGCCCGCCGGCAGAGGGAGGACCAACGCAGGGAGGAGAAGGAAGCGGCCGACCGACAGACACAAGCGGCCTTCGAGGCTCGGATGTCCAACCTAGAAGAACGGATACAGGTCGTAACCGCTTCTTTACGAAACGATCCCAGTTCGGTTGGCAGTGGCGTGAATGGTGTAAATAGTTTTCTTCCGACGGTTAACCCTGCCCCTGTCGCGACAACCGCCGCTACCCCTTCGTCCGAACCCCGCGTGCTTAGTCTAGGGTACGCGGTGAAGCCGACCGTTTTTGATGGAAAGGGCTCGTGGGAAGAGTATAGGGTACAGTTCGCGACCATCGCGCGCGCTAATGGATGGGACGACGCCAAAAAGGCTACAGCCTTAATCGCGTCCCTCGGAGGCTCGGCGAGGAGCATCCTTACAACACTCTCCGCGGCCCAATGCGAGAATTTCACAGAGTTAGAAGCAACCCTTGAATCCCGCTACGGAGCGAAAAATTTATCTAATTTAAATTACGTTCTTTTCCAAAATTACAAACAGCGGAGAGATGAGAGCATCTCCTCGCTTGCCACAAAAATTGAACGGTTAGCCCAGTCCGCGTTCACCGACTGCCCCGCGGAAACTCGTGACAAACTCGCCGCATCTCAGTTTGCGACGGCCTTGTCGAGTACACTAATACAGCGGGAATTACGTCTCGGCGGGTTCACGACCCTAAGAGCTGCCTTGATTCGAGCGCTAGAAATTGAGGCCGTTGAGGCAACGTCGCGCCGACCCGCGGACGAGTCTAGGGAACGATACCTCAAAAAACGGAGGACTAAACCGTCCACCGATTTTGTAAGGATACCCGAAAAGAGGAGAAGGTTCGACCAACCCGAGGACCGAACGGACCTTCCCCCGAGGACATGCTGGCTTTGCGGGAAGACAGGCCACGTACAGAGGGACTGCTACAAAGCGAAGAATGGCCAGGCCAAAGGAGGCCCTCCTAAGAAACCAACCTACCAGGGAAACGAGAAGAGGACGGCGTAAGGGGGAGACGCCGGACCGTGGAGAACAGGCCCCCGGTCGTCAAGAGTGTGGCGATGCAGGCGGCGACCGGGAAAACAAGCGGAAGTCCGTGCGAGGAAATTTGTGTATGCGGAAAGATCGGTGGGTATCCCTGTAGGATAATCTTAGATACAGGGTCCCCGATCAACCTTTTGGAAAAAGAGCTGTGCCCGAAAGGAGACGTAGAAAAGACGAAGGTCGACATTCGTTCTACCACTGGAGAGAAAATGAAGGTCTACGGGAAAAGAAGTCTAGAGGTCCGTGTTGGAGGACTTCGGAGCATAGAAGACTTTTACATTGTCGACATGGTCGAGAAGTGTATACTCGGAGCGGCGTTCCTGAAGAAACACCGCTGCAATATCGACCTTTCCCGGAGTGTACTGTGCCTACCCAGTCACTCGGAAGTTCCCCTAGGCGAACCGACCGCTGAACCGAAGAAGAGGAAAACAGAGAGCGACCCGGTTGTACCCCGACATTTGGAAGAACTACACACACGTTGTTCGACAGGTTTGACAGAGCGACAGAAAAAGCTGTTTGCTGAGTTGCTTTGTGAATTTCAGGACGTTTTCGCCGCGGACCCTAATCAACTCGGGAATTGCGAACGGGTCAAGCACACCGTCAATACCGGGGATTGCCGTCCCATTAAACAGGCGCCACGGAGACTACCTCTACACCGCCGAGAAGAAGTGGAAGAACTACTCAGGAAGATGCTGGACCAAGGCGTGATTGAAGAATCCCGGAGCCCGTGGTCGTCGCCGATCGTCCTCGTCAAAAAGAAGGACGGGACCATCAGATTCTGCGTGGATTTCCGACGCCTCAACGAGAGTACGAAGAAGGACTCGTATCCTCTGCCCCGTATCGAGGATACCCTAGACGCTCTCACCGGATCTTCGTGGTTTTCAACCGTGGATTTGCAAAGCGGATACTGGCAGATTTCTATGGACAAAAAGGATCGAGAGAAGACTGCGTTTTCAGTAGGGACCGGACTGTGGCAATTCAAGGTGATGCCCTTTGGACTCTGCAACGTTCCTGCAACTTTTGAGCGACTGATGGAAGACGTGCTTCAAAACCTAACCTGGAAAATCTGCTTGGTTTATTTGGACGACATCATCATCTACGGGACGGACTTTGAACAGGAACTCGAACGCCTACGGACGGTGTTTTCACGTTTACGTCAAGCTGGGCTATTGATGAGCCCCAAGAAATGCTCCTTCTTCTGCCGGGAAGTGAAATACCTAGGACACATCGTCACCGAGAGCGGAGTCAAGACGGATCCGGAGAAGATCAAAGCCATTTCGGAATGGCCGCAGTCGAAGAACGTTACGGAACTGAGAAGTTTCTTAGGATTGTGCACATACTACAGGAAATTTGTCAAGGATTTCTCCAAGACCGCCAAACCCCTGCATCGCCTCACCGAGACCAAACAATCTTATCAATGGACCGAAGAATGCCAAGAAATGTTTCAAGAATTGAAAAGAAGACTCACCAGAGCCCCGGTGCTCGCCTACCCAGTGATAGGAAAGGATTTTATTCTGGATACGGATGCCTCCGATCCATAGGCGGAGTCCTCGCACAAGAACATGAAGGGAAAGAGAAGGTTATAGCCTACTTCTCTAAGACCTTAGGAAAAACGGAGAAGAACTACTGCGTCACTCGGAGAGAACTACTGGCAGTGGTGAAGTCAATCGAACACTTCCACCACTACCTATAGGGACGAAGATTTCTAATAAGGACGGATCATGCAGCGCTTCGTTGGCTACTGACTTTCAAGAACCCCGAAGGACAGGTAGCACGCTGGATTGAACGTCTACAGGAATACGACTTCGAGATTCGACACCGAGAAGGAAAAGCCCACGGAAATGCCGATGGACTTTCCAGAAGACCTTGCCCTGAAGAAGAATGTAAACAATGCAATCGACTAGAGAAGAAAGAAGCAGAAGAAGAAGGACAGTCCACGAAGACGATTCACAGGACATTTTGCGACGAGAAGAGGACCGAGTGGAAAAGAAGCCAAGAAAAGGATGAAGAAATAGGCTTCATCCTCAAAAAGAAAAGGGAAGGAGAGAAGCCCGTCTGGCAGGACGTCGCGCAATTCTCCCCACAACTGAAGTACTATTGGTCGATATGGGACTCGCTGGTAGTTCGGGAAGGTTTTGTTGTGCCCAGGAAGCGCCCAAGCACACGCGCCGCCAGACATATTATACATATCATATTACATTTCGCTATGTTCGAGAAGTTTCCCAGCTGAGCCGCTAAGCGACCAAATCTATCAAATCAGCAATATGTAAGCGCATCGCCGCGACCGGGCTTAGTAACGCGTACCACGCCCAGCAGGCTATAAAAACCTACCTAACACAGCCAACGGGCATTCTGGTTTTGACACTCGACGTGCTAACGCGGCTTTACACTTGTAATTCCCAGTCTAGTTAAGTTAAGGTTATAATAAAGAGTAATATCTGAATATAACCGAGTAGTGCACCCCGTAGATTCCCATCTTTGATTCACTCCGTACCTACGACATCACCAAATCCCGTACCAGCCTTGCGAGTCACCACGCAGGGCACAACAAATGGTGGCAGCGGTGGGATTGTGCTTCGTAAAAATTTTACCGAGCCTTGACGCAACCGATTGATCAACGTCGACTGAGGTTGAACTACCTCCGACAAGATTATTGGATCATCGCAGTCACTTTGGCTAGGACAGGCAATCGTCGCTACCGAGGTAGCACAGAGGACCGAGGAACGGTCTTCGAGAAAAACGTTCGACGCAGTCCGAACGACGACGAGCCTGGAGACGAGTAAAATCAGCCTGAGAGTGAACGGGTGAAACTACAACTAACTAAACACCAAAATCCATCTACGAGGACGTCGCTGATCCGAGGACCAGGACGCACGAGAGGACTTGGGGACTGAGGAACGAGAGGAAGCCGCACCCAAAGAACGGACGGAGAGCCGTACGAAGGTAGCAGCCGTCGGAGCACGCAGTAAACAGCTGTACGGATCGACCTTGCTGAGTCCGATTCGTCCCTTATCACCGCCGTCAGTTCACGGACGAAAGGACGCCTGACCGAGCTGTCGACATGTGGAGGAGAGTAGCGTTGTGAGTAACCTAATAGCGTAAACGTGCTTATTGTAAACCAGAGTCCTATTAAAAATTAGAAACGGTGCATGAATGCCTCTAGAAGACGAACGCGCAATTCGATTTAAACTTCCGGGTAAAAGAAGCTTGTCACGATCGTTCGAATCGTTTCTTGACAAAAAACTCATCTTCGTACGAGAAGAACTAGATATCCTACCTTCTTTAGACCATTCTAAACCGTCTCGCCGAACTCTTCGACCGTCGCCACTGCGACTAAGCGTTAGAAAACACGACGATTCAAGTGCCGAATCGTCCCCAGAAAACTTCGTAACGCCGAATAGAGAATACCCGATTTTGCTAGCGGACTTTAGTTTGTTGGACAGAGTAAATTCGGAAGGACAAGAAATGTCTTTGCTTGACGGAGCTAACCCCCCCGGACTACCGGGCGTAAAAAGATTGTCTACTGCGCTGTCATTAGTTGATAAATTCATAGGAAAATCGTCAGACGAGCTAGCAGAATTCTTGAAGTCTTATACAAGCGCCGCGGAGTTTGTCCCCGCGAATGAGTTGCCACGATTCTTGAAAACTGTAATACGCACAAAAATTAAAGGCAAGGCAGCCAAAGTATTAGAGTACAAGGATGTAGATACTTTCGATAAATTGAAAGACATCTTAACTTCCTTATTCGTAGACAAAAGATCTATAGGAGCTGTCGGAGCAGAGTTTCATGCCTGTCACCAACGAGAAAGCGAAAGCGTAAAATTATTTGCGTGTAGAGTAGAAGAGTTAGCTGGAGAATTATCTGAACTATCGGTAAAACCAGGGAACAGCGACGAAGTAAATAAGGCGCTAACAGAATCGGTGCAAGAACGCGCCCTAGATGTTTTCACCCTCGGGTTAAATTTAAAATTGAGAACAATTATTAGATCAAGAAACTACGCTACGTTAAATGCGGCTGTAGCAGCAGCTATAGAAGAGGAACAAGCAATGGGTTTAAATGCTTCGCGAAATTATCGGAAATTCAGTAATCTACCCAAAGGAAAGGAAGGGTCGAACGTACCGCGCTGCGATCGCTGCAATAAATTAGGACATTTAGCTAGGAACTGCTATACGCGATTGAGCATGCCGCGGGAAAACTATCCGACGCAACAAACGCCTATAAAAAGGGAAGTACAGCGAGTATCTATGATCTGCCACTACTGTAAAAAACCGTGGCACCAAATCAGGGAGTGCAGGGCAAGAGAAAGAGCAAATGGGCGAGATTATAGACCACGTTATACAAATACGAATTATAGACGCGAAGATACCGGACAGTATTTTAACAGAAATCAAGGTCGAGAACAATCTAGCGTTAACCAAGATCCCCCATCCACGAGCCGCGGAACGTCGGACGATAGACAAACGAACACAGGAACTCGAGTAGAGTCCTACCGCGCGAACATGGTGACAACTACTAAGTTCGAAAACACGATCGAAATAAAGGCGCCGGAATTGATAGACGAAACAGCGAGTATGTTAGTGGACACGGGAGCCGATATCACGTTAATAAAGATAGGGAAGGTACAAGATAAAGTCCGTGCTGAAGACGAAATAGTCTCTTTGCGAGGCATAGCCCCTATGGAAATTAAAACACTGTGTCTAGTACGATTAAACTTAAAAGTAGGAAACAAAACCGTAACACACCCCTGTCGGTTAGTCAGAAATGACTTCCCGTTAAAGGCAGACGGAATATTAGGACAAGATTTTATGGCCAAACACGACGTCTGTATCAGAGCAAACGTAGGAATAGAGTTGTACGGAATACAATTCCCATATTCGGGAAGAAACGTAACCTTAAAACCGCGTTCTGAGACCATTCTCCTAGCTAGAACAACGAACAAAGGTGAAGGAATAGTAGAAGGACGATCCATTAAGTCAGGAGTGTTCATAGGAAACTCGCTAACAGTAGGCCGGAACGGGAGATGTATAATAAGCGTAATGAATACTACTACAGAAGAAGTCCTTATCGACGCGCCAACCGTGACGTTAGAAACGCTGACGAGAAACGACATTGACCCGACAGATGCGGTCGAAGACGAAAAGCGCGATTCACCGACGTACATAGTACATGCCGTACACGGAAGAAACAGAATGCAAATCTTACGTGAAAACCTTAGGACGGAACACCTAAATAAGGAGGAAGAGGACAGCATACGCGGGCTGTGCGAAAAGTATAATGATATATTCGGATTAGACGGAGACAAGTTAGGATACACAACGAAGGCGAAACATTCCATTACATTAATCCCGGATACCAAACCCAAATACGTGAAGCCGTATAGATTACCCCAAGCGCATAAGGAAGAAGTAAACAGACAAGTTGACGAAATGATAAAAGAAGGAATAATTCGTCCAAGCGCTAGTCAATGGAACGCTCCGTTGCTAGTTGTCCCGAAAAAGCCTGACGCGACAGGAAAACGCAAACTCAGGGTAGTAGCTGATTTTACCCAATTAAATGAAGCAACGATAGGCGATTCGTACCCCTTACCGAACATAACCGATATATTAGACCAATTAGGCGGTGCGAAATATTTTTCAACCTTAGATTTAGCGTCTGGATTCCATCAAATCGCCATGAAAGAAGAAGATCGAGAGAAAACGGCCTTTTCAACACCCTACGGTCATTTCGAATATAATAGAATGCCTTTTGGCCTAAAGAACGCTCCCGCAACCTTCCAAAGGCTAATGAATACGGTACTATCGGGCCTTCAAGGAATAAAATGTTTCGTGTATTTAGATGACATAGTTGTATACGGACGTTCACTAAACGAACACCAAGATCGATTAGAACAAGTATTTGAACGCATACGCGAAAGTGGTTTAAAACTCCAACCCAACAAGTGCGAATTTTTACGAAAGGAAACCGTGTACTTAGGCCATGTGATAACCGAAAACGGGATCAAACCGGATCCCTCGAAGCTCGATGCTGTCAGAAACTTTCCTGTACCAAGATGTGTAAAAGACATACAATCATTCTTAGGCTTAGCCGGGTATTACAGGAGATTCATAGAACGTTTCTCACTAATCGCTAAACCCTTAACGCAATTATTAAAGAAAGATCAGGCATTCAGGTGGACTGCACAGGAACAGGAAGCCTTCGAAATACTGAAAGAAAAACTAACGACGGCACCGATATTACAATACCCCGACTTCTCAAAATCATTCGTTCTGACAACAGACGCTTCTGGAAAAGCATTAGGAGCAGTATTATCGCAGGGAAAGATTGGGCAAGATTTACCTATAGCATACGCAAGCAGAGTGTTAAACAAAGCGGAAGAAAACTATAGTACTATCGAAAAAGAGTTGTTAGCAATCGTATGGGCGACTCAACATTTCAGACCATACGTATACGGCACCAAGTTTACAGTCGTAACCGATCATAAACCTCTGGCTTGGCTTTTTAACGTAAAAGACCCAGGTTCCAGATTAATGAGATGGAAACTGAAACTAGCAGAGTACGACTACAGCATAGAATATAAAGCGGGTAAGACAAACAATAACGCAGACGCCCTCAGTAGAATGTTCGCGATTACGCGAGGAATGAAACGACAACTCAGCACCGATGCACTAAACGTCGACGGAGAAAGCCCCAACGAAGAAGACAAGACCCGACCAGATGAAAACACAAACGATACGACATATACAGAGGATTTCAAAAATCAAATACTACGCGAATATCACGACACGCCTTTAGGTGGGCATCTAGGGGTAAAACGAACACTCGAACGTATAAAATTAAACCACTCATGGTCAGGAATGCGCCAAGACGTAGAAAAGTACGTCTCCAGATGCGAAAAATGTCAGAAAAATAAACTGTCGAGAATAACCAAAGCTCCCATGGTAATTACGGACACCCCCAAGGAACCATTTGAGAAATGTGCTCTAGACATTGTAGGACCTCTACCCGAGACCAGCAGACAAAACAAATACATATTAACCTTTCAAGATCTACTAACAAAATTCAGTAAAGCAATACCCCTCGAGAATCAGGAAGCGAACACTGTAGCAAAGGAATTCGTTACGGGAATAATTTGCGAATACGGTATTCCACAACGAGTGCTAACCGATCAAGGAACCAACTTCCTTAGCCAAGTATTCAAAAACGTTTGCAAACTGCTCAAGATTGAAAAAATACAAACCACAGCCTATCACCCTCAATCAAACGGAGCCCTAGAAAGAAGCCATAGAACACTAGCAGAATACCTGAAGAATTTTATCACCGAAGACCAGACCGATTGGGATGAATGGTTACCATATGCAATGTTTACTTACAACACTACCCCGCACTCGTCCACTAGCTACACGCCCTACGAACTCGTATTCGGGAGACAAGCAACGTTGCCGACCTCACTAAACCAGGCACCTCAACTAACGTATACGTATGACAAATACGCTGAAGAACTACGCGAAAGACTAAGGTCCACAAAGAACATGGCGCGCGAAACCTTAGGGACCAACAAAGACAAATCTAAAAGACAATACGATAAAAAGTCAGCCGAAAAGACCTTCAAGATAGGAGACCAAATACTATTACACGACGAGACCGTGAGACGCGGAAGATCAAAGAAATTAACCCCCGCGTGGATAGGTCCTTACACGATCCAAGGCGTACATGATAATAATAACTATACTATAATTAAAGGACGACGAACGCTCCGCGTACACGCAAACAGACTAAAACACTTCATCGAATAGTGAGCATAGGAATAGGTCACACCCGTGAAGGAAAGTAAAAACACACGAACAACTAAATTATAGTAAGTAATAGAAGCAGATAGCTAAATTTATTTAAGTAAGACAATAAAAAGTTGCAAATGCAAATTGTAAGAGCTAACACTGAACTTCTAAACGAAACTATATACAACATCCAGGAGAACGAAAAAACCCTTTTAAACGCGACTTGGCAAATTCCATACCTACTCCAACAGACGACGGACATTACTAGATTTCGAGAGACCATAGATGAAAACCTCATATTAATAAATAGCGTGGCGGAAACGCTCCTGCGTGACACACAAGACTTACTAGAATTCATTATGGATATAAAGAAAGGAGTCCTAAACCCACGACTGATACCACCAGCTCAAATCATTACCTACCTCACTTCTGCACTAGCCCATATACCGCAAGGACTAGACTTCCCCATCGGAATAAAGTTAGAAAATATGCACGTCTTATACGAAATCCTTACACTCTCTGCATTTTCGGATACAAAATCGATAACTGTTGTACTAGACATTCCACTACTAAACTCTAAAAAATTTAAATTAAGCAAAATACATTCAGTACCCACGAAAATAAACGAATCATACTATGCGTATATAGAACCCCTTGACTCCTATGTAGTACTCGATACCGCAGTGCAAGATTATATACAATTAAGCAAACAGGACCTAATGAAATGTAAAACTATAAACGACCTATATCTCTGCACCTCTAACCACCCTATATTCAAAGCGATACCATACGGACCGTGCGAAGTACAGTTGTACACCAAATTAACGAAAAAACCGAACAATTGTAAAATACGCATTATGACCCTGAACCACACTATCCTACTAGAATTACAGCAACCTGGTGCATGGATTTATATCGCACCAAAACCAATACAATTAGCAGCGACTTGCGACGAGAACGGCACAAAAATGTATAGTATTACGGACTCTGGTATAATAACTATAAAAAATAAATGTACTATCACTACCGCCGAATTTACGATAGAAACCGGAAAACAATATGGAATAGAAAAAACGTGGAACTACTTACCAGACTACAATTTGACGTTAGGCGAAATCACACTTCCACAAATCACTGTAAACTCGTATCGCAACACAAACTTCGAATTAAAAAGGATAATCAAACACCCAGAAGAGCTAAACAAAGTTAGTAAAAAATTAGACGAACTACAAAATGATTTAGAAAAACCCGAGATAATACCTACCGAGTATCACTACAGTTTTTTTGCAATATCTTCGATAACGGGATTTTTAACAGTCACGTTTTGTATCTTTACACTCTACAAATGTATTGTTCACTTCAATATGAGAACACCACAACAATGTACGACGACCAACACTAGTAGTGACAAAACCACACAAAAACCCGAAGCTATAATAAAAATAGTTAGTAAGCAAGGAACGTCCTCCACCGATTCACTGTGAAACATTGTAATCTTATAATATAAGGGTCGTATCAAATGTAAACTAATAATATTCACATGTACCGAATTACTATTATAATCTAGTTATGAATTAAGGTTAAGCGACCGCTAAGAAAAAGCTATGGCTTTTTCTCCCTTAGGGGGAAGGGATGTTGTGCCCAGGAAGCGCCCAAGCACACGCGCCGCCAGACATATTATACATATCATATTACATTTCGCTATGTTCGAGAAGTTTCCCAGCTGAGCCGCTAAGCGACCAAATCTATCAAATCAGCAATATGTAAGCGCATCGCCGCGACCGGGCTTAGTAACGCGTACCACGCCCAGCAGGCTATAAAAACCTACCTAACACAGCCAACGGGCATTCTGGTTTTGACACTCGACGTGCTAACGCGGCTTTACACTTGTAATTCCCAGTCTAGTTAAGTTAAGGTTATAATAAAGAGTAATATCTGAATATAACCGAGTAGTGCACCCCGTAGATTCCCATCTTTGATTCACTCCGTACCTACGACATCACCAAATCCCGTACCAGCCTTGCGAGTCACCACGCAGGGCACAACAGTTTACTTTTCAGAAAATGGGAGTCCCACGATGGCGCAACGACCTCCTGGCTTTTGGTGGTGCCACGCGAAAAGGTGGCAGAGGTACTGAAAGACTTTCATGATGCCCAAACGGCTGGACACTTCGGAGTAAACAAGACCCTGGCAAAGATCCGCCAACAATTCTTTTGGTCCACGTGTCGACAGGACGTTCAAGAGTGGTGCCGGCGGTGTGACACCTGTACGGCAAAGAAAGGACCACGTCGGAGGGGAGCGGGGAACCTGGGTATATACAACGTGGGAGCTCTGTCCGAGAGGCTTGCCCTGGACGTTGTGGGTCCGCTCCCGAGGTCCCAGGCCGGGAACAGGTTCATGTTGGTCGTGGCAGACTACTTTACCCGGTGGCCGGAAGTCATCGCGATGCCAGACCAACGAGCTGTCACAGTGGCAAGAACTCTCCTGCACAACATAGTTTGTCGTCATGGTGTACCGTTGGAGATACACACGGACCAAGGAAGGAACTTCGAATCCGCCGTGTTCAAAGAACTAATGAAGCTACTGGGAATCAAGAAAACGCGTATAACCCCTCTGCATCCTCAATAGGATGGACTAGTACAACGTTTGAATAGGACATTGCTCCAATATCTTGCGATGTTTGTTACAGAACACCAGCGGGATTGGGACGAATGGATCCCCATGTTCCTCCTCGCGTACAGATCAGCCCGACATGAAGCCACCCAGCTAACGCCAGCGATGATCTTGTATGGCCAGGAACTTCGCCTACCCCAACAGCTATGGAGAGGACTACCTCCAGAAATAGAAGAAGACGAGGACCCCGAACGGAGTTACGCTGAATGGATCCGAGGAAAATTGAAGAAGATCCACAACTTCGTGCGACGCCGGCTGGATATCTACAGTTCCAAGATGAAGTCCTGGTACGACAGCAGAGTCCACGCAGTGGAGTTCCAGCCCGGAGACCGAGTGTGGCTGTTCCAGCCAAGAAGAACTAAAGGAAAGTGTCCGAAGCTACAAACAAATTGGGAAGGACCCTACGTAGTGACAGACAGGATCAACGACGTCGTCTACAGGATTCAACGCTCGCCTAGGAAGAAGTGCAAGGTAGTCCACGTGCGACGCCTTGCGAAATACGAAGGACCATTACAAGAGGAATGAAGACGTCGAGGGACAAACGTCAAGAAAGAAGATTAGTGATAGACTAATCGGTGGACGGGACTACGAAGGACACCTTCGTAGTCCGGCCCTCTTCCCTTGATTGTTCCAGATAACACGATACCCCACGACGAGGGACAAGGTGTCGGGGGACTGCTACCGCGGCTTGGATGCGACCCCGAATTCCCCGAATGTGCTACGACAGAGTAGCAGCCCGCAGGGGAGCGCGGACATACGTGGAACCGCTCCTCTAGCCCTGTTGACTTGGATCTGGGCGGCTCCCCGGTACATGCGTACCAACAGGCCCAGCTTAACAGGGTGGGCAGCAGACGGGAAATGGTGTCCCCAACCACCGGACGGACGTGCGACGCACGGACCGGTCGGAGGGGGCATCGCGGAGACGGGGCCGTTGACGAGCTGCAACGAGACGGTCCCCTGGGGCAGCACCAGAGGCCACGAAGAGGAATGGGGCCATCAGGAGGTCAAGGATGGGAAAACAGGAGGAGAGAAGAGAGAAGAGAGAGAAGACGAGTAGGAAGTTCCGAGCGGATTGTTCGGGGAGCGAGCCGTAACACGGTCGTGACTAGCTGCGACCCTCTGCTTCGTGCTCGCCTCACCGTTCTGTCTTGCCGGTTCTCCCCGACTCCACCGATTCGAGAAAGTGGACCGAATAAGAAAATAATGTTCGTCCATTTTTTAAAAGGAACTCCAAAACCACCAAGGCGAGAGAACGTCGAGCAGGACCAAAGAACGACGCGGGACACGCACCGGAACGCAGAGTTGGAGCAACGTCGTATGCTGGGACGACGCGGGAATCACACCGAACGCTGGGATGGAACCGCGTTGGATGCTGGGACGACGCGGGACTCACACCGAACGCTGGGATGGAGCTGCGTTGGATGCTGGGACGTCGCGGGAAATGGAGCCGCGTTGGGTGCTGGGACGTCGCGGGAATTACACCAGAAGGATGACAAATACCGGATCGTCGAAGAGACAAAAAAATAAAGTAAACGACCGTCGAAGAACAAGGTTACCGGCCGTCTCTGTCCAAGAAGAAGACGCACCATCGAAGAAGAGAGAAACAGAACAAGAAAGAAGTACCCAAGATCCAAGATGCAAGAGGAGGACAGAGACACGGACACCACAAACCCACGCCTTGCCCAGGGTTTTTGGGAGTGGTTTTCCCCTGGGCGCGAAGGCAAATGCCGAGGCGGCAGACGGAAGGGGCCACGAAACGTCCTCTCCACCCTTCCGGACCAGGGCACGACGGCAGAACAAGAAACGGCAGCGGTCGGGACGACCGCTTTTCGAGGAAGGGGAGTAGTGTTGCGAGCACCCGATGGATAGAATCCATGGCCCGCTGGTACTCGCGACGAACACAAGAGGACAGCGAGAAGAAGGCGATCGGACCGATCGCCTGTCAAGCTGTCACTTGATAATCAAACGCCATCGCGAGCAGACCGATATCGAGATACCCCTATATTACCTTCCTATTGTTCTAAAGAGTTATAGTTGTATGAGTTACTCTCTGTGTTATACATTATATTCTTGTTATGTCTTCCCAAAAATATAACAATATGCCACGCTTAAATAAGAAGGTTCCAGGGCTGATGAAGGACGAAAATAACGGTGCGATAATGACCGAATTCATAGGTCTTAGAGCGAAAATGTACGCACTCCGTGTAGATGGTAAAAAAGATACGAAAAAGGCGAAAGGCGTCAACACCAACGTCATAGCCAGGATGATAACTTTTGATGACTACGCGGAGTGTTTGCAAAAGGAGATTGAAATGGTTCGCAGACAATCATGCATTCGATCTAAATTGCACAAAGTGTACACCATTTCGGAATCCAAAATCGCTCTAAGTCCATACGATGACAAGCGGTATATCGTACCCGATTCGATCGACACTCTGCCCTGGGGACATTATAAAATTCCGTTGTAGAATAGAGATTATTGTATTTATTAACTCGTGCTTATAAATATTGGAATTATTGCATAGCAATAAAATTGTATATACATGTATAGAAGATACAATTGTATTTATTAACTCATCATTATAAATGATGGAATTATATTAAATAAATTATACACATGTATTTATTTTACCGATACATTATTTTTATTGAGCCATGTATTATTATTTTACAATACATTATTTTTATTTATCCATGAATTGTATGATTTATCAAACCCCAACCACTTGACGTATATCTTATCACCCTTCCTACGCAACACTTTTTCCACCAGATACGCATCAGGATCGGTGACGCGCTGCAGCTCGTGTTCATAGAATCCTCCGGCGACTGGTTTTCCACAGGAATCGACGAGCAGATACGTCGCGGGATTAGTTGCCCGTACTTTGGCTATCTTGAACACCTCAGTTGTCCAATTCGGTGTATAGCCTTTATCGAAGATGGTTTTAAATTTGCTCACGCGCACAAACTCGCCCAATTTGAATCTCGCTGGAGCAGCGATCTTTATGTTGCTATATACGGTGGCTAGCAGCTTATCGGCGATCGCAGGGGTAACATCGCGAGGACACATTTTGATGGTTCTATGTTTTCGTGCGTTATACTCTGCAAGTAGACGCGGTAGCACATCGGTCCATTTATAGGTTCCATTGAGCGTAAATAGTTTCCACATGTTGTTCTTCAAAGTTCGATTGAAACGTTCTACGACTGATGCCTTCATCACTGAATACGTTGAATAATGATTAATGCCATACTTTGTCAGGAGTTTCTGCACATCGGCGTTGTAAAATTCTTTTCTTTGATCAGTTTGCAAATTTTTCGGATATCGATCTCTAAATATCTTTGCAAACGCTTTAGTCACCTCAGCACCACTTTTAGTCTTGAGCGGCAACGCCCATGCATACCTGCTCAACACATCGATGACGGTGAGTATGTAGTAGTGACCTTGGTTGAATCGCGAGTATGGACGCATTTCTACAACATCAGCTTGCCACAGATCATCGTATCCATGCACTATGACGCGCCTCCGTGGGAAATGTCTTCGAGCTGGAGCATGCAATTCCTCAACAAGTTGCCGCTTCTTGCGACCATGGTTTTCTTCTTTACTCTTGGATTTCGATAATGGTGGCATGTTTAATCGCAGAGGTGTCTTTGACACGAATGGTGCGATAATTATCATGCATATGCATTATGTGCTCCCACCCGCCCCGAGGAAATTCTGGTCAAGTTCAGTCGTCTCGCATGATTCTCCTTCGCATTATTGCTGCAGAATAGAATTCGATGGCTGTGATATCTTTTGAACGCTGTTTTGCAACGTTAGCATATCTCTCTGAAGCACGATCAGTTTCCTCTCTAATTCTTCCTGCTGCTCTCTCAAAAGTTTAATGCTCTTTTCCATGTATAGTTTATTGACAGCATCGGTGTCAGCCACCGGCTGAGCTACGCGTCGTATCTTGCGTGATTTTGCATCAAAGTCAGCACCGGCCACGCAAAGAGCGTTATCTCGCATATAATTTCGAAGCAAACCGCTCCATTTGTAGTCCATTCTAGATGCTCCACTCTTCTCGAGCGACACTCCAAATTTGTTGATCGGCATCTCGATGCATACAACGCACATCATAGGCGCGCGGCTTAATTTATAATGAGACCTGCCTCGCGGAGTTCCTCGATAATCGATAGAATTTCGTTGTCATGCGAGTTGTTACCCGCCTGACACGACGCTTCCAGCAAACGGAATTGATCCACCAGCTCTTTGGGATCGTCCCAGTGCACGTAATCGATCTTGTTATCGTTTACCACCATGACTCGCGGTGTCGATAGACCTTTCCCTGTCCTACTAACCAATACACGGGGGAGTAGCGGTGCAATTACATGTTTGTACTTGTATCCCTTGTTACCCAATATGGGATTTTGAGCATCATGACCGCGTCTGTGTGCATTCGTCGTCAGTAGTATACTTTTATATTTTTGTTTATCGGCATCGGTGTATGTGGTATCGTCGGGAATTCTCTTAAAAATCAGTTCGTAAAGACCGTAAAGAGTGTTCCTCCGTATTTTATACCATCGATGATTATATTATCATCCTTGTCTATATCGAAAGCCTAATCCCCAAGCATCGGTCCACTACCACCAAAGTATATACCATACACATAGTCCATGGTCATATCCCTATCACTACTTAGGATTCCGCTCATATATTTTTGACCCAGCGGGCCGAAATGGTTGCGCAACGTTTCTCGTCCCGTGGATGTTTGGAGTTGATGTCTGACAGATGTTGCAAACGACTCATCTGCAGAAGTTTCGAAAACGTCGGCATCATTGGTTGCGACCGATTGTACAGTGGGAAATGTATTTATTGGTGTGGAAGAAACCGTGGAATCGTTTGACGTGACATTCTGCCGTTACCGCTTCGATTGAACTGGTGTGGAGGTTACGAGTGATTTTTTCGATGACATGTATGATCGTTTCCTTTTTGTTTTAGGCGTTAATGTTTCATTTCCTTCAACGTCTGTGTTCATCAGCGGTGACGCGTCGTCAGCTTCTACCGCTGTAGTATTTTCAACGATATGTTTTAGGGGTTCGACGACAGGTTTAAAGTATCTCTCCAACGCGATATCTTCCTCCATCTCGCCAGTCTTTAAAGCGTGATATTTCTTGCGGATGGCTTCGCTGGTTTTTGCAATTTCCTTCACTATTCTCTCGCGATCCTTAATCTCCAGACTATCGATATCAATCATCGTTGTACCGCAGACGTTGCTTTCCCACCGACGTGTCGGCGATAAGTGACAATCTCATGGTATGGCAAACTCGTTAAATCCCTTTCTATAACGTCCATTGGACATCGTGCTATCCTTGTCTATTACCACGAAACCATACTCCCGTTGCCAACAATTACGACATAACGCGCAGAAATCTTCGTAAGACATATCAGTGTTTACGTGATCGTTGTACACATGTTTCAAGTTGGTACCATCCTGCTTAAACAGAATCAATATATTCGCATTGTCGCGTATAAGATGTTTGGGAATCTTTGCATACGTCTGACAGAGATAGAAGCAGTCGACGTTCGAATGGCGCCCCATTGCAAAGTATTCCCTTATCGTATCTTGCTTGTCGCATGCAACGTCATCAAAGATAAAAATAGAATTCGGAAGTGATTCGCTCGGTGGGATGACGTCACTGTTATTCGAAAACGTAAAGTAGCCAATTTCATCTATCGGAGTCAATAAATTCTCCAAATACTGATATTTCGGCTGTTGCAACGACTTGGAATACACATACACGTTCTCGAAGCGGACACCGTGTGGACTTTCCAACAAACTCACCAACACGTTTGTCTTTCCGCAATTTGATGGACCGCAAATGAGGCAGCGGATAGTGTTTGGCAACATGCTACCGTGTCGGCGCATTGTTTTCGGACACATCACTCGCGATTTATCGTCAAAATTTGTCACGCGTATCGTTACAGGTTGCCGTACGAATCGCATCCTCTCCGCGAACTGTGAAAAAATGATTTTGATACGTCGAAGCGGCGATGCGCCCTATTTATAGGTCCGCGCCGAAGCAAAACAGCGCAGTATTCAAAATGCTTCTGATCCTGTCGGATAATTGCGATATTCGAGACCTAACCTCTGAGCAGTTGAAATATATACCAAAGATTATTCTACTGCGAGAGTTTGGCAGACACATTGATCAGTTGTGGGACAGACTCCCCGAGCATATAAAAGCCGATCCTGAGGTTCAGCAGTATCGTCGGTGTCTTGAACATTATAATCGCCCTTGGCAGCGAACGCATATCGACGGTCCAGCACCATTGATTAAAAACTGTGGCGAATGTCACCAACGAGAGTAAAGAAAGGTCATGGTTTGTTAAATCGGGTGATAAACGCGCTACCTATCGAATTACATATCCCGGGATATCAGTTTTGCGGTCCAGGAACTCATCTGGCAAAACGATTGGCTAGAGGTGATCAAGGCATCAATCCGTTGGATGCAGCGTGTCGCGAACACGATATTGCATATTCGCATAGCAACGATCTCGGTGAAAGGCACGCGGCAGATAAGGTACTCGCTGACAAAGCGCGAAAACGCATCGTTGCGCGAGACTCGACTCTGAGTGAAAGAGGTGCTGCTACGGCTGTTTGGGCAGCTATGAAGGCCAAGACGAAAATTGGGATGGGAATGAAAACAAAAACCTGCAAAAGGACTCCAAAGAAAGCATCGCAAAAGCGGATTCTTCCTGTAGCAAAACGAGGTGGTATATTGCCACTTCTCCCGCTGCTAGGTGTACTCGGATCATTAGCTGGTGGAGCGGCAGGGATCGCCAAGGCGGTAAACGATAATAAGGCGGCGCAACATCAGCTGCAGGAAATGCAACGCCATAATCGCTCCATGGAAGGTCGTGGACTTTATCTTGCACCGTACAAGCGCGGACAGGGAATATCAAAACGAAAAAAAAAAAAAACGTCGAAAATAAAATAAAAATGCCTGTCGGTGTAACTACCGATGCGCAATTGGAGGAGTTGGCAAAACGTATGCATATTCCTTTCTTTAGGGGTGTTTTCATGCGCAATGCACTACCAGTCGGAGGAGTACGTCGAAATGAAAGCGGTATCGTAAATTTGGACAATGTCGAGGGACCGGGGACTCATTGGGTGGCGTATGCGAAGAGAGGATGTCGAGCTATATATTTCGACAGCTTCGGGAATCTTCGACCACCTAGGGAATTGGTACAATATCTGGATAAAGATGCTGTGAAAATCGAATACAATCAAACGTCGTATCAAAAGTACAATCAGAGCAATTGTGGACAACTATGTCTACGCTTTCTACAAACGATCGGCACCAAATTTAAGGATTGACTTCCACCGCTCTGATTCAGTACTAGTGGAGCAGTTTCAGCGGAATATGTCGTTAACATTCACTCTAACCGGCAAGAGTAGCACCCTCGCGGTGAGCTACTTTCCACCCATAGATTTGAGCGACGATGATTACGAGCTTGGCCTAACAACCTTTGAAACTTATCATACAATACCGAACATCGACTCGAGCAACGATAAATTCTACTTCGCTGTCACGTCCTGGGTGGAGGTTAGGACAATGACAAGGAGTTCTTGCCCCGCTGCCTCCAACGTACCGTCGCGCCCTAAGGCCGGCCGGATTACGCCGCAATGGAGTAAACTGTGCGGGGCGGGTGGATTGGCTTTAAAGGATCGAGGAGGAAAAGAAGAGGTGTGTTTCGTCTTGGGACCGTCAGCTAGACTCATCAGTAGGGCTACAGCTGACGGCCCCTGCCCTAGACACACACGGGGACACAGAGGATGAATTTCGGAACTTGTATATATATGAATGGATTGGAGATTGAGAACTAGCGAGAAGATTGGAGACCTCTGGTGGCGCTCGCCGACACTAAGTCGCGATACCGTGGTGGGGCCGGGACGTCACACCTCCCCCCCTAAGGGGAAGATCCGTCCTCGGATCTCAGCACAATCCACCGACATCCCACCGCTGTCACCAGTTTTATGTCACGTCCTGGGTGGAGGTTAGGACAATGACAAGGAGTTCTTGCCCCGCTGCCTCCAACGTACCGTCGCGCCCTAAGGCCGGCCGGATTACGCCGCAATGGAGTAAACTGTGCGGGGCGGGTGGATTGGCTTTAAAGGATCGAGGAGGAAAAGAAGAGGTGTGTTTCGTCTTGGGACCGTCAGCTAGACTCATCAGTAGGGCTACAGCTGACGGCCCCTGCCCTAGACACACACGGGGACACAGAGGATGAATTTCGGAACTTGTATATATATGAATGGATTGGAGATTGAGAACTAGCGAGAAGATTAGAGACCTCTGGTGGCGCTCGCCGACACTAAGTCGCGATACCGTGGTGGGGCCGGGACGTCACATCGCTGTAAACTATAACATCAACAGCAGCGTCGACACCAGTCATGAATACATTGCGATTCCCCACGGCTCCTACGAACTAGACGCCATTGCCAAGTACCTGAAGCAGCGATTACTCGAACGATATCCTAAAAATCTCGATGACACCGATGACAACAACGATAGCGATGTGTATCCTATAGTGTTGCATCCCAACAACAACACCATGAAAAGTGAACTGTACTGCTCGTTCGCTGTAGATTTTACAAAATCCAACAACATTGGATCGCTACTGGGATTCTCAACGAATCGGATATTAGAACCTGGGCGATGGCACGAATCGGACGATCCAATTAATATCATGAACGTGAACATTATTCGCATAGAATGTAGCGTGACCGCTGGCGCGTACAACAATGGGAAGCGCGTACATACGATACATGAATTTTCTCCGAGAGTCCCACCAGGATATAAGATATAGGAAACGCCCGCACAGATCATTTACCTTCCGATCACCGCACGGGTCATTACGGATCTAACGATACGCGTTGTGGATCAAGACGGACGGTTGCTCGATTTTCGAGGTGAAGAGATTACCATCAGACTGCACGTACGACGGCGTCAACGATAATACATGTGGCGCGAATGAAAGAAATGCTTGTGTTGAACGACTTCAGAAACACATTTCTTCCAAGTGAAATTGTTTGCAACAACAACAACAACACCTGCAACAGCTCTGATTACGCTAAAAAGAAGAGACTTAGTGCTACGAACATTGCATTTTTGAAATCGTTGGGATTCATTGTGCCCATATAAGTTGAAAAAAAAATGGCTGACATTCTAAGCCTTGGAGTGAAGCCGACGTTTGATAATCGCATCGTCAAGCTCGAGACTCACACATACAACCCATACGTCAACACAACGTTTGGATATAGTGATGAGATAAGAATACCTATACAGCAGCAGGATTTATATACATTACCGTGTGAAAGTTTCCTCTACGTGGAGGGGAAATTGGTGATAAATAAGCCAAACGAAGCATCAACGACGACGTTGGGAAATAATTGCATGGCGTTCTTATTTGATGAGATTCGATACGAGCTGAATGGTGTGGAGATTGACCGCAACAGAAACGTTGGAATAACTAGCACGCTTAAAAACTATGTATCGTTGACATCTGACGAAGACAAAAATATGGAGAATGCTGGATGGGGCGTGAAACGACACGATGGACTGATAGTGAAAAATCATTTCAATTTTTGCATCTCACTCAAATATTTGTTGGGATTTTGCGAGGACTACAAACGCATGATTATTAATGCACGTCACGAATTGATTTTAATACGATCGCGCAACGATAACAATTCTCTAATAGGATCGCCAATGTTGGAACCTGAAATTGAATTACTTAAAGTGCAATGGCGAATGCCTCATGTGACGCTGAACGATGTTAATAAGCTATCGTTGCTGCATGCTTTGGAAAGTGGACAAAACCTGAGCATTAGTTTTCGCTCGTGGGATCTGTACGAGTATCCTCTCTTACAGAGCACAACCAAGCATTCGTGGGCCGTGAAGGCAGCTGCACAGCTGGAGAAACCGCGATACGTTATCTTTGCTCTACAGACTGCTCGAAAGAATGTGATGACCGAAGATGTTACTAAGTTTAACAATTGCAAATTGACTAATGTAAAACTTTTTCTCAACTCGGATTTTTATCCATATGATGACTTGAACTTGGACTTTGACAAGAATAAGCACGCCATCTTGTTTCACATGTATACACAGTTCCGTAAATCGTATTATGGACATAGTAGCAACGAGGCGTTATTCACTGTGGCTGAATTTTTACAATTTGGTCCTCTCGTGGTGATTGATTGCTCGCGACGAAATGAGTCGATTAAAAATGGTACCGTGGACATGCGCATAGAATTTGAGTGTAAAGAGAATGTACCTGCAAATACTACAGCCTACTGTCTGATTCTGCACGATCGGGTGGTTGAATACAATCCGGTAACAAACGTGGTGCGCAAAATAAATTAAATTGCCATACTACTTGCCCGCCCTCTCCTGTATCAAATTCATACAAAAAATTTCATCGTAAAAATCGAGATGCTTTATGAGAAAGATTGCATTCTCTCATCTGTCTTGGAAGCGAGCAGACCTCTAAAATTGTATCGACAATGGATGTACCAACATTTGTTGACCTGCAAGGATTCATCGTCGACGGAAGATTTGTTGTCAAGGAAGTGGCTGTCCTACGAATGGGAACAATTCTCTCGCACTATATTTTTGGGAGTTCGATGCCGCAATATCTTCTTACGAAATCCGACAAATCAAGCATCCGATGGTTGATTGCAAAACATCATGGACTACGGTGGGACGATGGAGACGTTCCGTACAGTATGGCTAAATAGCTGATTACCAAAGCTGTAGCTGATGCGATCGACGAAGAAGATGACGCATCCCATATCGTATACGTTAAAGGGTTGCAGAAGCGCGATTGGCTTGCGGATTTCCTCGATGAAAATACGAGAGCGGATGTAATCATCGAGACGCTGGACATTGACTACGAGGATATCAAATCTCTAAATAAGCTAAATGTAGTTAATACTCTGCGATGTGGCAGACACGCGAAGCATTGCGCAATGCAAAATGTATTTAAAATATTCAACTGGTGGTCTAAACCCCAGAGAGAATTGCATAAATAAAATATAATCAATTTTTAATGCATAAATGTTTTTTTCTTCACCCTCCCCAACCTCCTTAATTAATTATTATGTATATGTGGTTCGATACACGTTCAGAGTGGTATCATATACGTTCAATACATGTTAAATAGATGTTCAAAATGGTACGATAGATGTTCCATAGATGTTTAAAGTTGTACCATAGATGTTCGATAGATGTTCAAAGTGGTTCGATACACGTTCGATAGATGTTCAAAGTGGTTCGATACACGTTCGATACACGTTCAAAGTGGTTCGATACACGTTCGATAGATGTTCAGAGTGGTTCGATACACGTTCGATACACGTTCAAAGTGGTTTGATACACGTTCGATACACGTTCAAAGTGGTACGATACATGTTCAATACACGTTCAAAGTGGTTCGATTCACGTTCGATTTAGGAATGGTCAGTGAATAATTCGAAGAAGAAGATGGTCAGCGAAAATGCAGGTGGAGCACATAGAAGAGGAGGGTGGCTAGTGAAGAAGAAGGTGAAGAACAAAGGCATCTTACTTTGCAACGTATGCAACTTTAGACATGGGTGACAAATTGTATGAACGCTGTGGGACCAGTTGCTCATTAAGCTTGACAGCTAACAGTCGCCAAGGAGTTTTGTGTTTAGTGTTTAAAAAAAAAAACATGGGATTTTCACGAATCGCGCCGGAGTGCGACCCGGAGGTATGTACAAAACAATATTTTTAACATTTATCGCGTTTAATTTTTTAAATCGAGCGAGCTCAAATCATGTAGTCGTGTCAATATTTAATCATGGATTTCTATGTCTAGCGTTCGCCACCCCCATCGCCTACGTGGTCGGAGGATTGGGGAGACGTACCGTCGCCGCCTTCGCCGCCGCGTTGGTCGCCGCATCCTTCGTCGCCGCAGCCGTCGCCGTCGCCGCCACAGGTTGGTAATACTTTGCATTGTTTTATGTTTAATATGTTTAATGTATTAAAATTATATCAACGTTTGTATCTGTGTTGTAGGACATGCATTTCATGATGAATGTGTGGCTGATGGAGGAGGAGGCGGTAGATGCGCCGCAGGTTGAGCCGCCGCCGCAAGTGGTATGTATCACACTACATTGTTTTGTGTGTTTTATGTTTAATATGTTTAATGTGGTAATATTATATCGATGTTTGTGTTTGTATTACAGGAACATCGAATGCGGCGGCATTTGGGGGCCGCCCGGCTGCGGCCATATTCGCAGCCGCTGGGGGCCCTGCGGCTGAGGCGCCGTCCGTCACCCCCATCGCCCCCGTCGCCGTCGTGGATCGACGTGCGACGGGTGCGGCAGCAAGCATCACCACCACCGTCATCTCCACCGTCTCCACCGTCTCCACCTTCTCCACCTTCTCCACCGTCTCCACCTTCCCCACATTCTCCACATTCTCCACATTCTCCACCTTCTCCACCTTCTCCACCTTCTCCACCTTCTCGCCGTTTTATTTTAGAATAGTTTTTAATTTTTTATTATTTTTATATTTATATTATTTTATTATTTTTTTATATTTTTTTATATTTTTTTATATTTTTTTATATTTTTTTTATTATATTCTATTTATATATTCTATATTATATTATTTTTATATTCTATTTATATGCTTTTTTATATTCTTTTTTATATTCTATTTTTATATTTTTTATTATATTCTATTTTTTATATTTTCATATTTGTATATTCCTTTTTATATTCTATTTATATTTTCATATTTTTATATTTTTATATTGTATTCTTTTTTATTTTCTTTTATATTTATATTTTTTAATTTTACTATTTTTGTAACAATATATTATCATTTAAACCATATATTATTTCTCCATTTTTATTTACCCGTCTTCCGCCTCCTTCTCTCCTTAGCACCTAATTATAAGATTTGTCGTTTCTTAATTATTATTTCTCTGCGTTGGGGAAAGTTTCTGCTGACGCCGCATAATACTTTCTATGATTCGCGCTGTCAAATGATGTCACCTTCACGACTGCTCCAGAGGATTCGAGTTACACGCGATCGCGCGAGACGCTGCGACGCTAAGTATTGCTCTCTCTTTCCCTCCTCCGAAGACGTTATAACTAAGTATTGCTCTCCCTCTAAGTACATCATCCGATAAATTATTAAACAATTTCTGCTACATATTGGTTTGAAAAAAAATATTTGGGGAAAAAATTTCTGGGGCTGGATCGAGTCTGAAAAAAGATTTTTCATACAAGACCCGGCCCCAGTAATTTTTTTAGAGGGAGGGGACGACCCTCTGTGGAAATTTTCGGGGGTGGGTCAGGTCCGCAGAGAGGTCTCCGCGGCGGTTCGGCCGGGACTGATCCCCTCCACGGTCGCGGCTTCCCCCACTCCACGGCACGTGCGCGCGCAACCGGTCTTCCTCTCCCCCGCGGTCCCCCGCGCCGAAGTTTCCCCCCCACCACACTACCCCGCCGAGGGGGAGGGGAGGGGGAATGTAATTTGATACGAAAAAGTGAATTAGAACCCGCCTAGCTATACTACTCAGTGACACAAGTTTTCAAGTTGCAGGTGAATTTTCGACAAGGGTGAGTTTTAGTTATTTTAATGGTGATCATTCATTTTTAAATTTAACGCAAGCTATGGCTTATTTCCGGCGATAATTCTCAAAATTCTCGTACGAGAATATTTATTCGGGGTTTTTAAACCAACTTATTCATTATCAACAACAGCCGTTATTGAGTTACGGATTTTTATCACAATAACGAACTACGATCACTTTTCGTTAATTTCCTGTTACATTACCTTTTCGTGGATATGTTATTAACACAAGGAATTTTACGTATTCCTTATCCTCCCACTTCAAATAATTATTATTTTCGAATCTTCTAAAAAAAATGTGTATTCGTCTTTTTACGTTACACGTGATTTTCATCCATTTATCCTTTATTCATTATTCACTTTAAATGGCAAACAAACCATGGCAAAAGGTTGGATTTTTTTGTTACGTCTTTTTCATTTGCCATTCTACGCAATTTCCTTCGATGCATGCCGCCTTGCTTGTTCGTAGTCGCAGCGCGGCCCGGCGCGTGGCCACGCTAGCGCGGGACCTCCAGCGGAAGGCTCGCGCTCTGATTGGTCGGTGCTTTTTATTAATATCTCGTTAACGAAACCTCGGAGGGCATTTTCGCAAAGGAAAAAGTTGTTTGCAATCACCCCCCGAATCACCCCCTTTAAGGAACCGCAGCATTTTTGGGACACCCTGTATATGGGAAAAGCAGTGGGGCCAGGAGAGAAAGTCAGAAGGGAAGAGCGATAGGAGGAATGTTGCTGGGGGTGAGAAAGGAGTTGGAAGTGGGAGTTGGGGGAGGGGGAGGGAAGGAGGGGATAATGGCTAAGAAAGTATAATTTTTATAATTTCGCATCATACACTATTTCAGTTTTCAAATGTTTATATTTCTTAATTTCCAATTCGCAATTTTAACAATACGTATCCTTGCGCAGCATGTATATATATATATATATATATATATATATCTTTCTTTTATCATATCATATGCCGCTTTTATGAACTCTGATCTGTTTTTACTAATTAATTGTTTATTCATTTTTGCAGAAACAAGAAGAAGAACGTATAATCGGCGGTAAGTATTATTAATGATAAAATTACAGAAAAATTAAAAATAACAGAAATTTATTTAATATACACTTATTATTACAATTTATTTTTCCAGAATTGTTTGGTGACATTGCGATGTCAAATACGTCAAACAAAAGCAGAGACGAGGTAGAGGCGGCGGCGGCGCCGCCGGCAAATATGCCGGCGCTAAATACCTCCACAAAGGAGGGGGCGATCACGACTGACGGTAAATACATAATAATAAACATAATAATAACATAAATACATATATAACATATAGGGTAAATCCGGGAGACGCGGTCGGGCCGGAGAGTTGGTCGTGTCGCTATATTTCAGAGTCTGTTTGCGATTCGAGCAGTAGTTCCTCTCTCCACCGCTCTCATCTCACCGCAGCACCTCACGGGCAGCGGAGCACGACGGCAGATCTACAATCGATCACCGAATCAGATCTGGCCGCCGGTGCTATCACCCAATCGGACCAGTCGTCCGCGCGATCACCCAATCAACGCTCGCTTCCGCTTGGCGCGTCTTCCAGAAGCTTCTGGAAGACACCAAGGCGGAAGCTGGCTTCGGGCCATTGTTCACTCTTGCTCGTAACGTTCACCGAATCACACGCATCACGCACCTGATTATCGTACTGTTCAAACGCGCAATCTCTCATTCTCTCAAAGCTCACCGCTCATGTAACGCGTTCTCGACTCACCACGCGTGTTAATCCGCTCAACAAACTAGTTTTTGAATAAACGACGTGGCTAACGCTGAGTTGCTGTTGTTTGAATCTACTTCACCAACCCTAACCTAAAATCCCGGCTCGCGAATTAACATCTACTCGCGAACATTTTGGTCCTTCGAGCCGGATTGTCCGGCTCCAACGGCCGTCGTGAAACAGTCGAGAGAAACGAGGGCCACTTCACCGTCAGCAATCCCAGCAGAGCTCATCATAAAGGCAAAAACTCAGGTGGGTCGTTTTCAATCACTTGAGGCCTTCCAAGACCAAATACCCACGCTTGCTCACATGACATCTCTCGACGAGGTGAGGCTGCTTGGCTCGCATGTTGAGGATCTGCACCAGGCCTTCATTAGGGAGCATGCCTACTTCGAGATCAGCTGGCCGGTGAAATGCCTCGATCACTCATATTTCAAGTCAGAGCTGGTGAACAAGGAGAGGCAGCTCCATCTCAAGATCAAGCTCAGGCTCAATCGTCTTCGTGAAGACGTGGAGGCGATAGCTCATTCCAAGGCCGTCGTCTCACCCGCACCATCATCGCGAGCGTCGAAGCTGCCAGAGATTGCACTGCCGACCTTCTCAGGCAGCTACGTAGATTGGCCAGCGTACAGTGAACTTTTCACTTCGCTCATCATCAACGACACGCAGCTCATGGACATCGACAGGTTGCATTATCTGCGATCCAGTGTGACTGGCGAGCCAGCGAGGCACGTAAATGCCTATCCGCTCACTGGCGCCTCGTTTCAAGCCTGCTGGGAGTACTTGACGAAGCGCTTCTCAAATAAGCGTGTACTCATTCAAGAGCAGCTGAACAAGCTGTTCAATTTGCCGTCCATTCAGACTCGCAGCTCAACCGCTCTGGACAACCTGTGGTCGTCCATCACAGAAGCCAATAAGACCCTCAGGGCGCTGGGTGCTGCAGAGGATATGCACAATTGCCTGCTTGTGCATCTCGCGACCAACTGCCTCGATAAACACACCCGAGAGGCGTGGGAAACCTCGGTGGGCTCTGTCAACGAGTACCCAAAGTACGAGCAGTTGGAAGCGTTCATCAATAATAAAATTGTCGCTCTCGAACAACTGGAGACCTCTGCTCAAAAGCCAGCGCAACAAAAAAGAGCTCAACCTCCCTCTGCTGCACCCAGTCGCCGATCTCAACGCTCAGCCACCTCTCACGCAGCGACACACTCACAGAACAACTCAAAGTTTTTCCTCTCAGCAAACAACTACCCCTGCGATTGCTGCCAGGGACCGCATTTCGTGGTGATGTGTCCCGAGTTCCGCGAAACGTCGGTGGAAGCGAGGCGCCGATTCATAACCAGGTATGAGCTGTGTCGCAATTGTTGTGGGAGACACAAGACCGACGTGGGTAAATCTCTCCTCAAGTGCAAGACGTGTGGGGCTTGGCATCACACGATGCTGCACTTGAAGGGGACCACTGCTCAACCGTCTCACACCGCCGCTCCAGCTCAATCCACATCTCAAGACTCAGCTCAATGAGAAATAGGTGCAGTCGTCGCACCCCGCTCAAGCTCAACACAACAATCTCAAGGCTCACGCTCAAAGGGGTTTCCACGTTACCCGTTAGCTGCTCGCACATCATTCTCAACCATGTCACTCTTGGCCACGGCCAACGCACAGCTCGTCACTCCAGTATCATTCTCTCCAGTTCGACTTCTCATCGACTCAGGCTCCGAGCTCACCTTTGTCAAGGAGGAGCTCATCACCCAGTTCAACATTCCACGTGTGCAATCATCCATTTCAATCACTGGCCTTGGAGGCGCCAGATCTCTCCAAACTAGAGGAATCGCACTGCTCACACTGCGCTCGAATTACGATTCGACAACGATACAGGTTCAAGCTCATGTACTCAAAGCATTAACCTCCAATCTGCCATCGGTCGAAGCGCCTCGACAGGAGTGGCCACATCTCAACGGCCTCATGCTGGCTGATCCCGACTTTCTCACGCCGAGGCCTATTGACATGGTCATCGGCGCAGACACATACGGACAGATCATCAAACCTAACCTCATCAAGGCAGACCCGTCAATGCCAATTGCTCAATTTTCAATGTTTGGGTGGCTCATTCTTGGACCAATCACCATCCACAACTCGCAGATCGCAACATCTCATCACTCTGCTGTGGTACAGCATAGCAACAATGATCTCCAAGAAATGCTGACGAGGTTTTGGATTCAAGAAGAGCTTGCCGGTGATACCCCCACTCAGCTCACGCTTGAAGAAGAGGAGTGCGAGGAGCACTTTCGAGCGACTCACTCGCGTGACTCAACAGGCAGATACATCGTCCGCATCCCGCTCAAGTTATCTCCGAAGCTCCTGGGCAATTCATACAACACGGCTCACGCATGCTTGATGCGTACACGCAACAGACTCAAGAAGGATGCTGGACTTCGTGAACTCTATGAAGGGTTCATGAACGAGTACAAAGATCTCCAGCATATGGTGAGAGCACCATCAATCTCTCCTAATTCTCATTCCATTTTCTATTTGCCACACCATGGAGTGCTCAAGCCCGACAGCCAGTCAACAAAGCTCAGGGTCGTCTTCAATGGCTCAAGCCCCTCGGGCTCCGGACGCTCAATCAACGATCTCATGCACACCGGCACAAATCTCCTGCTCAATGTCATCGACGTGCTGCTGTGGATACGTCAGCACAAATTCATATTTGCCACGGACGTGACGAAGATGTACCGTCAAGTCCAGGTGCATGAAGCCGATCAGGACCTGCAAAGGGTGCTGTGGTTCGACGGCAATCAGAAGGAGGTCCCATACAAGCTCACCACCGTCACATACGGATTGAAGGCTGCTCCATTCATGGCTGTCAGGGCTCTACTTCAACTCGTGGAAGACGAAGGCCATCGCTTCCCACTGGCAGTGCCATCGCTCACCCAAGCCAGATACGTCGACGACATATTCGGCGGCGCCGACACAGGTGAGAAACTCATTGAAATCGCTCAACAATTAAAGGACCTGTGCAACGCGGGAGGCTTTCCACTTGCCAAATGGCATGCAACCCACCCACCGTTGCTTGATTCAATTTCCCCTACTCACAGAGCCCTCGGCTCAATACTTTCACTAGACGACTGCAAAACCAAAGTTCTCGGATTACATTGGAACGTGCTCAAGGATAGCTTCTCATTCTCAGCCAAACCGGCAATGCGCTCAAAATTCACCAAACGCCTCATTCTCTCAGAAGTAGCTCAGATATTTGATCCGCACGGCTTTTTGTCACCAGTCATCATTCAAGCAAAGATACTTTTACAAGAATTATGGCTGCACAAGCTCAGCTGGGATGATCCACTGCCATCCCAAGTCACGTCAAAATGGCTCACCATCAGAGAAAATCTTCAATGCCTGGCCAGGCTCTCAGTTCCTAGGTGGTTCACCACCTACAGCTACTCAACAGTGGAATTACATGGTTTCTCTGATGCTTCTCAACTCGCCATGGCGGCGGTAATTTATATTACCGTCCTTTCACCGTCCACAAATCACAAGGTGTCGACACTAGTGTGCTCCAAAACAAAGGTAGCACCCCTCAAAAGGCTCACCATTCCGAGGCTCGAGCTTACGGCATCAGTGATGCTTGCAAAGCTCACAAAATATGTTCAATCAACTCTCAAGCTCAATGTGGCTGCTACTCACCTGTGGACGGATTCTCAAGTGACACTTATATGGATCAAATCTCATGCATCACGCTGGAAGGATTATGTGAGGAATCGTGTCTCCCAGATTCAAGAGCTCACTCAACATGCACAATGGAGACACGTTCCAGGGACCTCAAATCCAGCGGACTGCGCCTCTCGAGGCGTGACTACATCTCAGCTTGAACAACACAAGCTATGGTGGACGGGACCACCATGGCTCACTCAGCCAAGTGACTCATGGCCATCTCAACCAGAATTGAAGGACGACTCCAGTGCACAGGAGGCTCGTCCGGGAGTTTCAACTCTACTCAACGTTCAAAAAATCGAACATCACTGGGATCTCATTTATAGATATTCTTCTCTTAACAAACTCATTCGCATCACCTCAGTTTGTTTCAGAGTTCTTGACAAGCTATAGAAAGCTACGATTTCATTGCCAATCATCTCACATTCACCAGAGGACCTGGAGAGAGCTAGAATCTTCTGGATCAAGGCAACGCAAGCTCCCTACTTCAACCAGGAGCTCAAAACACTCAGCCTCAATTCCAAGTTGCCATCATCTCACGCCTTCAATCGACTCACTGCGTTTGTCGATGAGCAAGGAGTGATTCGAGTTGGAGGTCGACTCAACAACGCTCACATGGATTACGGAAGTAAGCATCCTGCGATTTTACCTTGCAATTCACGCCTCTCTCATCTGATCATAGATAATGCTCACAAAACCACCCTTCATGGAGGGACCCAGCTCACGCTCTCTCACATTCGCCAACGGTATTGGATTCTCGGAGGCAGAGCTCCAGTCAAAACTCACCTTCTTCGCTGTGTGGTGTGTGCTCGGCATAGGGGGATCCGTGCCCATCAGCTGATGGGCCAACTACCTCTTGCGCGAGTCACACCCTCACAGCCGTTCACCCGCACTGGACTGGATTACGCCGGACCAATTTCACTCAAAGCATGGAAGGGGCGAGGCTCCAAAACTCACAAAGGCTGGATTTGCGTTTTCACCTGTCTCACCACCTCAGCAGTTCATCTAGAGTTGGTGACTGACTACTTGACAGAAGGATTCATCGCTACTTACCGCAGATTCATTTCAAGACGAGGAATACCTCAATCACTCCATTCTGACTGCGGCACCAACTTCATCGGTGCAGACGCCGTGCTCAAGAGGTTATTCACTCAAGGCACTAAAGAACATCACTCTGTGTCACAGCTCTTTGTCAACGATAACACCAAATGGCTCTTCAACCCCCCTGCCGCACCTCACATGGGTGGAAAGTGGGAGGCGGTCGTGAAATCGATCAAACATCACCTCAGACGCACCGTAAGTGATGCTGCCCTCACTTACGAGGAATTTAGCACTCTTCTCACACAGATTGAAGCGATGCTCAATTCACGACCGCTAGAGCCACTCAGCGACGACTCTGAAGACATCACGCCACTCACCCCTGCTCACTTCCTCATCGGACAGCCATTATCAACGCTGCCCGAGCCATCAGCAGATCACTCAACACTCTCTCCATCAGCGAGGTGGCAGCTCATTCAACAAAAGGCGCAGCGATTCTGGACTCAATGGTCATCGCAGTATCTTCAGCGTCAACTATCAATCTCGAAATGGCTTCACCCGTCCAACGACATCAAGATCGGTTCCCTGGTGCTCATCACTGATGAGCGATTTCCACCGAGCAAGTGGCCACTTGCTCGGGTTCTCACCACTCACCCAGGGAAGGACGGACTCACCAGGGTCGCAACGCTCAAGACCGCCACCACCGTTCTAAAAAGACCAATTGCAAAATTGGCACCTTTGAATGTTTCAGGCTCATCATCAACACCATCTGCAAGCTGTTGATGGCGGGAGAATGTTTGCGATTCGAGCAGTAGTTCCTCTCTCCACCGCTCTCATCTCACCGCAGCACCTCACGGGCAGCGGAGCACGACGGCAGATCTACAATCGATCACCGAATCAGATCTGGCCGCCGGTGCTATCACCCAATCGGACCAGTCGTCCGCGCGATCACCCAATCAACGCTCGCTTCCGCTTGGCGCGTCTTCCAGAAGCTTCTGGAAGACACCAAGGCGGAAGCTGGCTTCGGGCCATTGTTCACTCTTGCTCGTAACGTTCACCGAATCACACGCATCACGCACCTGATTATCGTACTGTTCAAACGCGCAATCTCTCATTCTCTCAAAGCTCACCGCTCATGTAACGCGTTCTCGGCTCACCACGCGTGTTAATCCGCTCAACAAACTAGTTTTTGAATAAACGACGTGGCTAACGCTGAGTTGCTGTTGTTTGAATCTACTTCACCAACCCTAACCTAAAATCCCGGCTCGCGAATTAACATCTACTCGCGAACAGAGTCTATACGTAAAAATGCATTAAAGTGCAGACCGATTACTTCTCTACAAGCCAAATAGTTGAATGAATAGCGTTATTTCGCATCCTTCTGTGGTTTTCTGGATTTATAGGCTATAAAAGGTAAATTGATGTTACATTTAACCTCTTTTGTCAAACAGCGGTTGTACAGAATCGTATTTAAAATATACTTCTAAGTTTATTTTCCTTTAATGTTTGGAATAATAAGATAGTAGAGACATTGAGGGACAATGCAGCCAAAGTATTTGGCCGTATTAACTCTTCTTCTCAAAGCTAACGAGAAGATCATGTCTCGCTGCAGAAAGGTGAGATGGTCGAGTTATGATTTTTTTATTATTTATGTTTATTTTTTATTTTTTATTATTTTATTATTATTTTTGTTTATTTAGTTTATTTATTCACTTTTGTATTCATTTGCCTTGCTAATCGCCAGTAGGTAATTCACTTTTTCTTTTATGTGTTCTTTACTTGTTTAGCGTAAACAAATTAAATATGAATGAATCCGTAGTTGTATTCACTCATAAATAATTTTGTTTTATCCTTTCTTAATTTTCCATGAATAATTATGTGAGTGGTCTCTGCCAACGACGAAAACCATTTCTCCCGGCACCTCGGGTGAGGTGGTCAGATGTCATGACTTCAGTTTTCAACCCGATTTACAGTAAATATTGTCTTAAAGCAAATATCGACCAGTTTTTCTGAATCGGCATAAAATTCTGAACATATTAGGTTTGTTCTGATAAAATAAGTAATATCTATATTAGTTTTAATAGCCATTTTATATTAGGTCGACCGCATGTCCCGGATTTACCCTATACACATTTTAAGGAGTTACATACTTTTAGAATGCTGGGCAATAGGTCTAAATGAACAATTTTTTTATTATGGAAAACATTAGTTAGTAGTATAGATAGTAGTATATATATATAAATATCTTGTGCTGCAGTGTTTTAACAAAATTTGCTGTCACTTTCATGAGAAAAGATATTAATTAATTCTGGTTTTTAATTAGATATCTTTATTATTTATTATCTTTAAACACTGTACAAATTGTTCACTTTAGCTTATATCTAAACGTTCAAAAGGTCGTTTAATTTTAAAATATTTTACTAATAAATTTTTTTTTTTACTAATTACAACTGGTTTATTTTTCCAGAAATAAATATTGGTGGGAACCAACCAAACAATGGTGGGAATCAACCGCCGCCGCTATCACGGCCAACAACGACGGCGCTAGCCCCGTCGGAGAGACCGGCCACGGCTAGGGATGGGATCAAGTTCAATATGTACTCACGAAACTAAGTCGAATACAATACAAAAAGTTCACTTCATGGGATTGGATTTCTACTCATAAAAAATGATGTTCAATTGCATGCACTTGTAAAGTACTCAGATCATACAAGCTACTTTCGAATCCTTGAATGAGTATTTATAGGATTCGAATATGTACTTACAACTACTTTGTCATTTGAAAGAATTGAATCTTGTAAAAGTAGTAATCGAACCCTGAAAATGTACATAACCTATACATATAACATATGACTTAATTTTTCAAATCGTACTGGTACGATTGCAGACTGCAGTGGTAGCGTTGTTTTAATAACGAAGCAGCCGAATTCTATATATATATATATAAAAATGTTCTCATTTTATTAATGACAATTACCAAATAAAAACATATGTGTTGGAAACTGTAAAAATTGAAGGAAGTCATACCGGTGCCACAATTTCAAATATTACTATATTGGTCTGTAAATATTATTCCTCAATACTTACAAATGTTAAGAGTATTTTGTGTATTTGCCAAATAAATTAATTGTTAATGATAATAAAGTAAACTAAATGTAATGTGGAATACTTGTACATAGGTAATTTTCACCGAAAACAAATCACGCACTTGTACCGAATAGAAAACTCCTGGTTAAAGTAGGTAATCATAAAGGGTTCTTCGAATCTATAAATGGTCAGGGTTCGATTATACTTGCAAGTACCGCCGACGTTTCTCAAAGTTCTTATAGAGAGTTCAAACCTTTCTCGTCAAGGTTCGAGTCTACTTGAAAGTAGTGTTTTTTTTTCCCGAAGTACTCGTGAACTGTTCGATACTATACAGTCAGATTCGAACCTACTTCCAATATACTTGATCCCATCACTAGCCACGGCCAACGGTAAATACATTAACATAAACATAATAATAACATAAAAACATATATAACATATACAGGGTGTCCCAGCGAACAGTGGACAGCGGGATATCTCCTAAACTATTGGAGCTAAAAATATAAAAAAAATATATAATTAAATGGTTCGATGGGGCTACTTAATTAGCCGCGACGGATTTTTTTTTCGATTATTATTTTAAAAGATACGATGGTCAAGTTCGGATTTTCAAATGGCACTAACTTTTCTGAAGTCCTGAGTTGATAGTGCGTTCCAAGACGAATTCAATAAGCTTTAATGTATACACTTGATTTCCACTGGTTTTTGAGATATTGCGCTGGCAAATTTGCTGATTTTCACTTGAAAAAAACCTCTGGAATAGCAAGGACCGGGGTCGGTCTTGCAGGCGCCACGGGTGGCAGGGCCTGCTGAAATAGATACCTACCTGCCAAAGGTCTACGCAGGCCAAAGGCTGGACAATTCTTTTCCGTCAGAAATGCTACTTTGGTAGGTACATCTGCGGAATCGAGAAGCGCACCGTTACTTTTATTTCGCACTTGCTTCTACGCTCGGATGGCCGGTTATTTTGGGAGGGGTGCAAGTTCGATTGGTTAGGTTAGTAGGTGTGAAAGTTGCTAGACTAAATTTCAACCATAGGGAGCAGATTGTATTAGAACCAATCGGATTTGCATCCCTCACAAACGGCTGCTCTCTTGAAGAGGCCCTCTTCACAGCAATGCCCACCTTCAATCGCACGGAATACGTTAACGCATGCTATTGTTTTGATATTGAAGCTCGTGTTTATAATCGAGAGGACCACGCGTCGACAGCGGGCTAGCCCTTTTCTTCCTGTGTCTCCCCACGAGGAGTATTGCCGGTGGATTGTAGGAGCGTAGATGTCTGGATGCCAGTTATTGAATTCAGGAGACGATAGAAACACTTTATTACAAAACACACATGTACTATAATTAAAGTAAATCGTATTCCTCTCGGGCAGGAGTACTGATAATGAGCGAACTTGCGCCCCACTTCGCGCAGACCGATTACGCGGAGGGTAGTCGGGTGTCACACACTGCACAATTGATACAGGGTAACAATTCTGGAGCAACGCTCGTCAAGGAGATGCGGCCTGGTATCCCGTGGCGAGGACAGCCCTTCGCAGTGTCTCGCCCGAATTTTATGGCTTTTTCCGGAAAAAAAGGTAGGAATCCTGGGCCGAACGTAGCGAATTGAAGGGTTTCGACCCTCGAAGGGTTTGGAATATCATTAAGAAGTGAAAATGTACAGGATTTCAAATGTTTGCTTCTTTTCTTCATCGTATCGAGAAGGAAGTGACGCCAATGGATTCCTTATGTTTTTCCGATGAAACTGACACAAAGAACGACGTAATTCGGAAAATAATGAAGGAAATTTCGTTAATAATGGGCCGATTTGCGTGAAATTTGGTACGGTCTTCATCGGAAAACTCCAAGGAATCCATCGGCGACACTTCCATATCCATACGATAAAGAATATAGAATTAGTTTATTTCCTAAACAGATAATTCTGGAGCTACGCCCGTCACCCCGTGGCGAGGAACACACCCCGCAGTGCCCATCGAATTTTATGGCTTTTTCCGGAAAAAGGTACGAATCCTGGGCCGAACGTAACGAATTTGGGGTCGAGCCCCCGCAGTCGAGGGTGAAAATGTGAAATATTAATTACAGCGTAGTAATAAATGCTTCATTCTTTAATGCATCGATATGAAAGTGGCACCACTGGATTCCTTATGTTTTTCCGATGAAGATCGTACCAAATTTCACGCAAATCGGCCCATTATTAACGAAATTTCCTTCATTATTTTCCGAATTACGTCGTTCTTTGTGTCAGTTTCATCGGAAAAACATAAGGAATCCATTGGCGTCACTTCCTTCTCGATACGATGAAGAAAAGAAGCAAACATTTGAAATCCTGTACATTTTCACTTCTTAATGATATTCCAAACCCTTCGAGGGTCGAAACCCTTCAATTCGCTACGTTCGGCCCAGGATTCCTACCTTTTTTTCCGGAAAAAGCCATAAAATTCGGGCGAGACACTGCGAAGGGCTGTCCTCGCCACGGGATACCAGGCCGCATCTCCTTGACGAGCGTTGCTCCAGAATTGTTACCCTGTATCAATTGTGCAGTGTGTGACACCCGACTACCCTCCGCGTAATCGGTCTGCGCGAAGTGGGGCGCAAGTTCGCTCATTATCAGTACTCCTGCCCGAGAGGAATACGATTTACTTTAATTATAGTACATGTGTGTTTTGTAATAAAGTGTTTCTATCGTCTCCTGAATTCAATAACTGGCATCCAGACATCTACGCTCCTACAATCCACCGGCAATACTCCTCGTGGGGAGACACAGGAAGAAAAGGGCTAGCCCGCTGTCGACGCGTGGTCCTCTCGATTATAAACACGAGCTTCAATATCAAAACAATAGCATGCGTTAACGTATTCCGTGCGATTGAAGGTGGGCATTGCTGTGAAGAGGGCCTCTTCAAGAGAGCAGCCGTTTGTGAGGGATGCAAATCCGATTGGTTCTAATACAATCTGCTCCCTATGGTTGAAATTTAGTCTAGCAACTTTCACACCTACTAACCTAACCAATCGAACTTGCACCCCTCCCAAAATAACCGGCCATCCGAGCGTAGAAGCAAGTGCGAAATAAAAGTAACGGTGCGCTTCTCGATTCCGCAGATGTACCTACCAAAGTAGCATTTCTGACGGAAAAGAATTGTCCAGCCTTTGGCCTGCGTAGACCTTTGGCAGGTAGGTATCTATTTCAGCAGGCCCTGCCACCCGTGGCGCCTGCAAGACCGACCCCGGTCCTTGCTATTCCAGAGGTTTTTTTCAAGTGAAAATCAGCAAATTTGCCAGCGCAATATCTCAAAAACCAGTGGAAATCAAGTGTATACATTAAAGCTTATTGAATTCGTCTTGGAACGCACTATCAACTCAGGACTTCAGAAAAGTTAGTGCCATTTGAAAATCCGAACTTGACCATCGTATCTTTTAAAATAATAATCGAAAAAAAAATCCGTCGCGGCTAATTAAGTAGCCCCATCGAACCATTTAATTATATATTTTTTTTATATTTTTAGCTCCAATAGTTTAGGAGATATCCCGCTGTCCACTGTTCGCTGGGACACCCTGTATACACATTTGAAGGAGGTACATACTTTTAGAATGCTTGGAAATAGGTCTAAATGAACAATTTTTTTATTATGGAAATCATTAGATAGTAGTATATATATAATATATATATAATAATATACAGGGTGTAAACGGTATACGTAGCAATATTTTAGGGGGTGGTAGGGGAGGTCCAATGGAACATAAAAGTCCTATGACATAGTGTCCGATCTGTCTCCATTTTACAGTAATAATGCCCTAAAGTTTGCACCATGCGTTTGAAACGGATAGTAGCTCGCGCATATTGGTGAGACCAACACACTGAAACAGGGTGTTGACTTTTGATCTTTCATGTAATTCCCAAAGTGGTGTGTTTTTCGGAAGGAAAGACTCTTAAGAGTGATCCTCCAGCGACTCGACTCAAGGAGATGCCGCATCGTATCCCGTGGCGAAGACAACACCCCGCGATACTTCATCGCAAGTTTATGGCTTTCGGCCCTCGAAGGAGTTTGAATACCTATTAAGAACCAAACTCTTTCAGCTCCGCATTTCTCATCAGATCTCTGCGAAAACGACGGCAATCGATACCTTTCGTCATCGTTTGGTTGTCATTTAAAGTGAATTACGAGTTAAAGATAAATCGAGGAACATCATGTCAAACGTAAAAAAATGAATACACATTTTTTTTTTGTGGAAATATCGTAATACCACAACGTCGCGTCGGTAACCGCCCGTCGGTACACACACCTGAGCGAACCGCGCGATACATGCGACAGGCAGTGAGCCTACGACCGTTGTAGAGTGAAGTCCAACCAAACTACCTGTACAGTTTATATCATAACAAATATATATATATATCCACAGTAAAAGGGTATCTTGAAATATAAAACTCAACATTTTTAAAACAGAATCGAAAATAATAATTATTTGAAGTGAGAGGACAAGAAATACGTAAATTTCGTTTTCAAATATCGCATAAACAAAAAAGTAATGTAACAGGAAATAAACAAAACGTGATCGTAGTCCGTTATTGTGATAAGAATCCGTAGTTTAATAACGGCCAACACTGTTGCTGATAATGAATAAGTCTGTTTAAAACCCCCGAAGACAAAATTTAGGTACGGAAATTTAGAGAATTATCGCCGGAAATAAGCCGTAGCCTGCGTTAAATTTAATAACTAATAATCACCAATAATGTAACTAAAACTCACCCTTTCGGAAATTCACCTGCAGTTTGAAAACCTGCGTCACTAGGTCACTGAACTGGTCCTGGTCAGCGACGGATGCGTCCAGTGCACAGCTGGTCCCAGGTATGCGACACCAACCAAAGTAAAAGGGTCGCAACGTCAAGTGCGATCGGGTTAATGTAGATACGGAATATTCACTTCACTGCACGGTTACTAACACTGATCACTTAATTTATTTTTCACGGAACGCGTTGTTCGTACCTTATAAAAATTGGTGAAAATGAATTTTCACTTGGCGTCCGGTGCCGAAGATATGGCCGCCCAAATGCTCGTACAGCAGTAATTGCGTCTCCGTTGTTCTAGGTTTATGCTCAGAACAACGCGTAATACTCTTGTGTAGAAAACACTTCTCTGACGCGACTGCAAACTGACTGACAGGATTTTTTCCAAGCAATTTCCTCTACCCCAAGTAGTTTCTCTCGTTCCATTATGAGTTAACTCCCACCAGGACAAGATGCTTTAGGTAAAAAGAAGCCAGCACATTTTCGAGACACACGTGTTTTGCAGAAGTGCAAATCGGAAGTCCGGAAATCGAAAGAATTAAGGTACATGGCCGGTCAGTAGTGTTTAAAATTTATGACCGGGCCTTCTTACTTCCAACCGTTAGCCCCGTCATTTGACTGTTATCCATGCCATCCTCCTGACCCATCCTTATCCTCTCCTGATGGAAAAAGCCCACCACCTTCTCGTGGTTTCCGTTGAGCAATGACACTTTTTCAACAAATAATCAAGATAAGGACAAGCTGGAACTTATAAATCTGATTATTATAAAAACAGTATCATTGGCCAAGAGTGGGTTAGTAAAATTCTCCTGCAATTCTGTCGATCTGTTTTTTGACCTCACTGAAGAAATGTGGGGTGGTAGGGGTACGGTCAGCTGACTGTAATCGCGCGCGGTTGCTTTACCTGAGACGGGGCGCACCATTGCCTTTAACAGCTTACTGCGACGTTAATATCAGCTGCATTACTCTAGAAATAAGCTTAATTTACAGAAAACATAGCAGCGAATGTGGTAGTAATTTTTCTGATTTTTACAATCGCGACCTCGACGTGAAACGGTAAAGGACATTTCGATGTCGTCTGGCATCAGGTTAATACATGTCCCGGATTGTCCCCCAATTCAGGGACGATACGCGTTGAGGTATTCCGTGCGAGAGAAGGCGGGCATGAAGTTCGATTGGTCCTGAACTAACCATTTGGGCCTACTTATCTCTCGTGTCTAAACACGCGCTCGAATTTCCAAACAAAAGCAGGCGTCGACGTATTCCGTGCGAGAGAAGGCGGGCATGAAGTTCGATTGGTCCTGAACTCACCATTTGGGCCTACTTATCTCTCGTGTCTAAACACGCGCTCGAATTTCCAAACAAAAGCAGGCGTCGACGTATTCCGTTCGAAAGAAGGTGGCCTTTAAGTCCGATTGGACCCAACCTAACCAATCTGCCCTGCATTCCTCCCAAATGGCCACTGTCTTGAGGAGGCTTCACAGGAATTTCTCCTCCCCAAGACCCACCTTCTCTCGCACGGAATACGTCAACGCGTGCTTTTGTTTTTATATTCGAGCACGTGTTTATACTCCAGAGATAAATCTTTAATTTGAAGGGAGGACGGAGCAGCAGGGCCCACGCGCTGTCAGCGGACTACCCCCCTCTATCCTGTGTCTGAACGCGAGGCGTATTGATGATGGATAATCCTTATTTATTGCTATATTGGTGTGCATGTTTCTCACATCTGGCATATTTAGCTGATCGGCTAAAGCGTTTCGTCAGGGTCGCGTCATAAACGCGTGACCGTTTTAAGGGACTCCAAGGTCGGGTACGCGACTCTGGCCACTCGCGGTGAAAGGTCTAGGGGGTCGTAAGACTACCAGCCCTTTACGTACAATCCGGATGTCCGTGTTTTCGGCGCGTCAGAAAAACACACTTCCACTAGCAGGTATCCGCCGCCGAACTGCCAATCAGGGTTCACACGAAGTCCCTCACCAACCCTGATTGGCTAAGGAAATCACTACCTCTGCGACCAAGTTCCACGTTGGTGTTTTCTTTGGCCATGGAAAACGCAGAAAACTCAGTCAAGACACAGCAGTCACCACACTCGGTCTCCGAAACCTAACAAGACGTTTCCATTTTGGTGACACTATCCGTGCGAAATCGCTGATCGTGCGACACGTGCTCGCGAATTCCTTTTAAGTGAAAAAGTGTGAAAGTGATTTTGTCAAGCATGGACGCCAATGCGGGGTATTCGTGCAACGAAATGTTTAACATGATTATCATGTACGGGGAGGCTAACTGCAGCTCATTAGGTGCGAAGCAATTATACGCGGAACGGTACCCTCATCTGCGACAACCATCCCGGCAGTTTATCGTCAATTTGTGTGAAAGATTGCACACTACGGGTTCCTTTTTCCCTCGCATCGAAGGAAGAGGGCCAAGAAGGAATATCGACAGGGAAGTTGAAATCCTTGATCATATTCATAATAACTCTGCCCGCAGTACGAGGAGTATTGCTCGAGAAATGGGACTCTCCCATACGTATGTCCATCGCACATTGCGTGATGAAGGTTTATAGGAGTTTAATTGTATAAAGTGACATTTCTTTATAAATTTACCTATTCTTACTTTAAATTCACATTTCATTGTAGCTGTAAATTCTTCACTAAATGTATCGCCAAATTTTTATTAAGTGCACCCCCCGGTGAAAAAATCAATTTTTTGCATATTTTCATTCCACAACATGTCAAGAATGATCAGGTAAAATTTTAGGACGAAATTCCTGACGGTAAAGATTTTACATGCAGTTCAGGGGGATTAACAGTGTGACGCCCTTAAAATAGGTGTTTGTTTGTGCGTGTGCGTGTGTACGTGAGCGGCGTGCGTTGTTTTAAACGAATAAACGCATGGAAAATGGGGCGCTCACTCAATAGGATTCTACTCGTACTTACATTGCCTTCCGTGCTACCCTCTATTGCGAATATTCATACAGTCAACTTTTTTTTAAGAAACATTTTTGTGTGAGAAAACCCCATGTTTCAGGGACTCTACCGTTTAACCATTTCGCCATCATCGCCCAGTTGTTCCTTAACACTCCCCGAAGATAACGCGATAACCACACATGTGTAATTAAGGAATATCTTTGGTTTTTTAATTTGGATGATCCTGTCTAAAGCAGAGTTGAGCATAATCAATTACAAGTGTAATTCCTTTCATTACAATTACAGAGTAATTCCGATTAAAAAGTAATAGCAATTAGATGTAATTGTCCTGCACACTTACAATTACAATTAAAATTGTAATTGTGGTCAACTAAATTAACGATTACAGAAAGTAATCTGTAATTGAATTACACAATTACATTTCAATCGTAATTTGTAATTACATTACATTTTGCCCAACTCTGATTTGTAGCAGAATAAAGTGCAAAAAGTTTTAGACTCATACATTGTATACCATTTTCTACAAAATATCATAGAAGTCACCTATGTTTTCGCGCGATTTAACCGGGGGATGCCTTTAATACCTGAGTCACTGACGTTATCCTGGCTATCGACAAATGATTAGATACTTATTATTTTATCTTTTGTTTTCGCATATTTCATTAATAACACGAACTACCACTAATTAAAGAATTATTAATCCAAAATCCCACAGGTTTATACCCTTATCATTCACAACGGGTGCAAAATTTATTACCGGAGGATTTTGAGAGACGGCGGACTTTCTGCCGGTGGTTCCTCGATAGAGTGGAAGAGGATGGCCATTTTCCGGCCATGATACTCGCAGCAGATGAGTCAACGTTCACACGTTCCGGAATATTGAATTTTCGCAATTCCCACGCGTGGGAACCCATGAATCCACACAATATTGTAACGGGGCACTTCCAGCACGAGCTGAGACTAAACGTATGGGCTGGGGTAGTAGGCGATCATCTCCTCGGACCGCATATTTTGCCGGCGCGTCTAGATAGCGCAAAATATGCTCGATTTCTTCGCCGGGATTTGCCACTTCTGTTAGAAGATATTAGCCTGGCCACCCGAAGAAATATGTGGTTTCTTCATGACGGCGCCCCAGCCCATATGGGAAGAGCTATACCAGCTATAGGCCGAATATGGGGGAACCGCGTAATTGCACGGAATGGTGCGGTTGCGTGGCCGGCAAGAAGCCCAGATTTAAACCCAATGGATTTTTATGTATGGGGCCATATGAAAGCAATAGTGTACGTCGACACCGATTTTGAGACCTTGGACGAATTGCGAGATAGAGTGTTTCATGCTGGTAACATTATACGCGAGCAGCCAGGAATATTCGCCCGCGTTCGCGACAATTGGTTGCGTCGGTGTCAGGCGTGTCTGGATGCAAACGGCAACCATTTCGAGCATCTTTTGTAAATAAATGTAGGTAGCGAAATTTGTATTTCTTTACTACACATTCAGATCAGGGTAGCCACGCATTGACAGTAGCTTGTTGCGTGACAGTTTAGTCACACTAAAAGGAAAGAAACTCGCGGTTGCTCGTGCGAGCAAACCCTTGGACGGCCCTGCTATAGAGGCTCGGAAGGCTCGGAAGGCTCGGCTCGGTCGCTGTATAAACCGACCTTTATACGTGGGTGCAGACTGTTGATGGCACGCGGGATTTATATAGGTATATCGCCATATCTTCTACAATTATTTGTTAATCAGTGTGAAAATTGGTGAAAATTTTCCTTGTATATTAAGGAAAAACTTTGTCGCTTCAAGTTATATGTACCTCAAAATTGCCTCGATACTTTTTATCGGCGAACCTTGAAAAATATGGGTTCTGTCCAGTATTACTTTTTAATTAAATATTATTACATTTTTCAACATAAGGGTTTTGTGCATACACTTTACAGCTTCGCTAGAGTTTTCTGAAGTTATGTTTTAAGTCTCATAACGGTCCGTTAACATTTACTTAAGTTATCGCAATTTATGTTTAAAGATATATTGACTTTGGACGATGAAAAATTGTTTGTTTATAATTTTTAGCTCGAATAGTAATGATTGGATAAATCAACTGTAAAAAGAAAAAAATGTGTGTCGTGACGAGTTTTACAACACTATATTTTTTAAAATACAGTTTAACAACATTCAATTTTCCAATCTTTTTCAGCGTTTGGACAATACTTTTTCCCATTTTCGAGCGCTAGGTACATAGTCCCCTTATTGCATCCAACCCTTGAATTTCAACACGTTTCAATTCAGAGAGACTTTCGATAGATGTTATCATCTTATATGATGAATGACAAAATCGACGCGCATTGGTTTATAATTTGCGTCCAAATCTGAATGCTTCAGATCTTTACGTGCGCTAGTGACAGAATTAGCGGATTGGTCGGAGTATTCACCGCGCTGGGGGACCGCCGCGAACCAATCAGCGGGGAGAACAACGATACCACGCTGGTGTCACGCGAGATTTATGTTTAAGGAATTGGTAGCGTTTTGAGATTCCAAGCTTTCCTTTATTATATAAAGAGATTTATGTTGTTACCTACCTCGAGTGCTTCCTTTGTGGACCTGCCCCGGCAATAAAGAGCCTAGTAGGAAGTAGCCCATATATTTTTCAAGCTTTATTTATTGTATAACGTTGGTTATGACATCTATGTAATTTACGTGTAATTTACACGTAACGTAAATTACGTGGTTTTCTAGTGATTTACCCAGCACTTCCTGTGTCCAAAGAGGACTTTGCTAATTTCTGGAGAGAATTCACAAGCTCTGGACAAAAAGCGCATTGTAACTATCTGTCTCTGGCATAACGGAGAAACAGATGCATACTTCTCCGATCGGCAGCTAGGAGTTCCCGCCTTTAAGGGTCAATGCACACGAGCGATGAGGCGCCGTTGCGATCTCGCAGCGGCACATATGTGTAAAGAGAGATTTACACGCCAGTCAATTTTGCCGGCACTGCGATAAGACAATCTGCCGCAAAAAATTGCGACACGTGTGAATCTCTCTATACACATACGTATGTACCGGTGCGAAATCGCAACGACGCCGCATCGCTCGTCTGAATTTACATTTACGGACTTTTCGTCAGCGACGACAAAGGGTTCTTGACTGAGAAAAATCAGTCTCGGGTTACCACTTGGCAGAAAAGTCCCTGATCGGCGCCAAGCTAGCTGTTGGGCCAAACCAATCGGCGCCAAGCTAGGTTTTGGCTTCAACCAATCGACGCCAAGTGACAATGTGTGCATCAGAGACATTCCGGGAATCCCGGTTCAGTGTTCAGTCCTCCACAGTCCTAGAGCGAAGCAGATCATCAGAAGCAAACAGAATTTGTAGACGGGGAAAAATGAACAATATGCAAAATGTAAGTATTAAAATAGTATACTATTAAACAGGGTGATTCTCGCGCTAGTTCTCAAAGGCGATGCCGTGAATAAGTCGCGCCTGTTTTAATCGGGATATTTTTAAGGAAATAGATTTTTCAAATGGGCCATTTTCGTCGGGGCGACATAACGACGTGCGTTACGAAAAACAGCACGTATGTCTTCGTTGTGTAGAGGTGCGTATCGACGTCGCACGGCTTGCTCGCGCGGCACGCCGCGCGGAGTGGGGAGTCTGGAGAGACCAGGGCAGTTTGCAAAGCAGTCGCGCGCTGCCTCGAGCAAAACTCGCAGGGTGATTCTCCAGCTACGCTCGTCACCCCGTGTCGAGGACAAGCCCCCCCCCCCCCCGCAGTGCCTCATTGAATTTTATGGCTTTCGACCCTCGAACGGTTTGGAATACCATTAAGAAATGAGAAATCTTCGACTTCGGCATTTCTCATCAGATCTTTGCGAAAGCGACGTCAATGCATTCCTGGTGTTCCATCGATTAAAACCATACCAAATATCATGCAAATCGGACTACTTTGACACAGCTATTTGTATTCCCTATGCAAAAGTTGTCCGATTTACACGACATTTGGCATGATTTTCATCGGAAAATCCCAAGGAATCCATCGGCGACACTTCCATATCCATACTATAAAGAATGAAGAATTATTTTATTTCTTAAACAGATACAGGGTAATTCTGGAGCTACTCCCGTCACCCCGTGGCGAGGAACACACCCCGCAGTGCCCATCGAATTTTATGGCTTTTTCCGGAAAAAGGTACGAATCCTAGGCCGAACGTAGCGAATTCAGGTCGAGCCGCCGCAGCCGAGGGTGAAATATCCATTACAGCGTATTAAGAAATTCTTTTCTTCATCGTATCGAGAGGGAAGTGACGCCAATGGATTCCTTATGTTTTTCCGATGAAAATCATACCAAATTTCACGTAAATCGGACTATTATTAAGGAAATTAGCTTGAGGTTATGGAAATGAATTGTTCATTTCCTTCATTATTTTCCGAATTACGTCGTTCTTGGTGTCAGTTTCATCGGAAAAGCATAAGGAATCCATTGGCGTCACTTCCTTCTCGATACGATGAAGAAAAGAAGCAAACATTTGAAATCCTGTACATTTTTCACTTCTTAATGATATTCCAAACCCTTCGAGGGTCGAAACCCTTCAATTCGTTACGTTCGGCCCAGGATTCGTACCTTTTTCCGAAAAAAAGCCATAAAAATCGGGCGAGGCACTGCGAAGGACTGTCCTCGTCACGGGGTACCAGGCCGCATCTCCTTGACGGGCGTTGCTCCAGAATTACCCTGTATCATTTGTGCAGTGTGTGACACCCGACTATCCTCCGCGTAATCGGTCTGCGCGAAGTGGGGCGCAAGTTCGATTATTATCAGTACTCCTGCCCGAGAGGAATACGATTTACTTTAATTATAGTACATGTGTGTTTTGTAATAAAATGTTTCTATCCTCTCCTGAATTCAATAACTGGTATCCAGACATCCACGCTCCTACAATCCACCGGCAATACTCCTCGTGGGGAGACACAGGAAGAAAAGGGCTAGCCCGCTGTCGACGCGTGGTCCTCTCGAGTATAAACACGAGTTTCAATATCAAAACCTAAAGCATGCGTTGACGTATTCCGCGCGAGAGAAGGTGGGCGTTGGGGAGGGGATATTGCCGCGAAGAGGGCCTCTTCAAGAAAGCAGCCGTTTGCTAGGGATGCAAATCCGATTGGTTCTAATACAATCTGCTCCCTATGGTTGAAATTTAGTCTAGCAATTTTCACACCTCCTAACCTAACCAATCGAACTTGCATCCCTCCCAAAATAACCGGCCATCCGAGCGTAGAAGCAAGTGCGAAATAAAGGTAACGGTGCGCTTCTCGATTCCGCAGATGTACCTACCAAAGTAGCATTTCTGACGGAAAAGAATTGTCCAGCCTTTGGGTCGGTCTGCGTAGACCAGGCCTGCCCCATCGGGTGCAAATACCTCCTGAAGTTCTGGGACCCGGGCAACAGCCGAGCGCGGGACGGTTACGTTGCTAACCACAGCATGGGTTGCGGAAGAACTGCATGAGTGTGCGGCCGTCCATGCAGGCTCGTACCACCATGCAGTTCTCTCACAAATTTCGCAACGGGTAGCAATGGAACAGTCCCGCGCTCGGCTGTTACCCGGGTCCCAGAAATTCAGGAGGAATTTGCACCCGATGGGGCAGGCCTGGCGTAGACCTTTGGCAGGTAGGTATCTATTTCAGCAGGCACTGCCACCCGTGGCGCCAGCAAGACCGACCCCGGTCCTTGCTCGTTCAGCGGGTTTTCTTCCAGTGAAAATCAGTATATTTGCAAGCGCAATATCTCAAAAACCAGTGGAAATCAAGTGTATACATTAAAGCTTATTGAATTCGTCTTGGAACGCACTATCAACTCAGGACTTCAGAAAAGTTAGTGCCATTTGAAAATCCGAACTTGACCATCGTATCTTTTAAAATAATAATCGAAAAAGAAAATCCGTCGCGGCTAATTAAGTAGCCCCATCGAACCATTAATTTACATATTTTTTTTATTTTTTTATCTCCAATAGTTTAGGAGATATCCCGCTGTCCACTCTACGGTGGGACACCCTGTATATTATCGCAGAAAAGAATCGTAAAAAACGTGCTCTACTCTCTCTCTGATTGAAACGTGCGAAGTTCCTATACTCTCTGTTTTCTCATTCGTAACTCTTTCGGGGCGTAATTCGCGTCCCAACTCTCTCGTTCTCTCGTTCCCCCAACTCGCCGCCCCATCTCACCAGAGAGAGCAGATCTCTGTCACGGCCATTGAAACGGGGGCCGAGAATGTTGGGGCTCGTGGATTGGTCGTGACGTAGAAAAAGAGGTGGTTCGCAGAGTCGTCGGCGGGAAAACGTCTCTCCATCAGCGGAGAGAGGGTAGTAGTCTCGGTCGTTGGAGAGGGAAAAGCGTGGAAAATATATAAGCGCGCTTTTCAGGCTTCTAATCATTCGCTCTGCTTTTGCACCGAATGCAAAAGTGTTTTTTCTGTGTCTCGTTGCGTTTTGCCTTGTGTTGTTGTTGTGTGTCTGTTACTAGAATCGAGCTTCTCCTCTAGTCTCTGCGTACGTATCTCTTGATCGATTTGAACGCGTTCTTGTTATTTGGAAATTCTTTTCCTCTATCTTTGTGTCGTCTTCCTCTTCCTCAACGTGTGTGCTTGTTTGCCACACAGGTCGTTGCTGCCAACCAGCGGCTACCACGCACGCACGCGCACAGCCAAAGCCCGTAGTACCGGTCCAGGGAAGACAGCTTCCAACGCACCTAACGTGAGTTGATTTAATTACAATTTACATATTAACATGGGTTAATTCAGTGTGTTAGTGGGGACGTCCGAAACGGAGAACTGTGTAGTGTGTCGAGAGAGCGCGCGGAACTTGTCGCGCTGATTTGAACGGTTCGCGTTTGCACTCAGAATCCATCTAGACTTGTATATGTTCGCTTCTTCGTCGCGATATTCGAGCGCGCCCTTCTTTTTACATCATTTTCAACTCGTTTTTCGCGTCAAACTCCGTTACGCTTTGCGCGCCCCCGCAACATTAGAACCCACACCAACACCAATACCCCGGTCTTTATAGAATCTCGTTTTGCTTTAAAATCAATCATCTTTTTCAACTCTATTTTCGCGTCGATTAGTACACGCTTTACGCGTCCGCGAGCGGCCGCGCGCCCCCAAAAAATTAGGACCCGAACCAACACTAATACCCCGATCTTTATAGAATCTCGTTTTGCTTTAAAATCAATCATCTTTTTCAACTCGTTTTTCGCGTCAAACGCGATCGGAAACGTTTCAACTCGACCGTTACGCGTCCGCGTCCGCGACCGTGTTGGAAATTCAGAACCAACCAACGGAACAACCCCAGTCGTCTCTCTGCAACAACGGCCCCCCACTAACCTAAACCCACTCTTTCAACCATTTTTTATTCTCTCCTCTCTATGTGTTTTTTATATTTGTGTATATATATATATGTATGTGTATTTTATATGTGTATTGGTCGATATGTGTATTTTGTACGAAATCGCCTCTGATTTGGGGCCACTCCATTGAATTAGTACCGCGCGGCGATGATTCTAAATCAACCACAACTATAATCCCCTCGAATCCAGTTGAAATTTAAGAAAAACGCGTGTCTCTGCGTGAATCCCCTCTTGGAACGATATTTAACGCGTCTCTCGGGGCGAATCACTTTGATTCGAGCCCCTGAATCAACAACACCGTCGGTCGATAACCTAAACCACAACCAACCAACCAACCAACCAAACTAACGCGATAAACCAACCATCTTGGCAGACTGATTCGAAAGAAATCACCATCGCGCTTAGCTAGCAAATTCATTCTCGTTCTCGCCAATTCTCAGCCGCTCTACTCTCGCGTGTTCGGTCGCATCGTTGATCCAAATTCCCGCTAAATTCGCGCTCTTTCGCCGCGCCGGCCGGCTGCCGATGATACAAGTTCGCCCGAGGCATGCGCTTCAAGGTCGGTACACGCCACTCTCGGGAATGGCGAACGTCGACCTTTAAACGTAGCATATAAGTGTGTTAAACTTTTAGCGAAGGAAAATTTGTACATATACGCGGTGAATCGCGTGCCTGACGGCGCCGCGACAAACTCATTTCTCGCGTAGAGTCTATATTTCAGAAATAACCCACACCGCGCGCGCGCGATACTCTATAGATCTCGCGTCTCTTACGTTATACCGCGCCGGCCGGCTGCCGATGATAACCCCGTTCGCCCCAGGCATGCGCTTCTTCTCAACGCCACCCTCGGGAATGGCGAACGTCGAATTGTAAATATAAATTATAGGAATTTCGTGCGTTAGTAGAGTAGGTTAGAGTTAGTTAGTTTTAGTTTGTCGTACACAAGACTCGTATCGTCGAATCCATTTGTACATATATACGCCATCAATTGCGTGCCTAACGGCGCCGCGACAAACTCATTTCTCGCGTAGAGTCTATATTTCAGAAATAACACACACCGCGCGCGATACTCTAGAGATCTCGCGTCTTACGTTACCGCGCCGGCCGGCTGCCGATGATAACCCCGTTCGCCCGAGGCATGCGCCTCAGCAACGCCACCCTCGGGAATGGCGAACGTCGACCTGTAAATAGAAAATATAGGAATTTGGTAATAGTGGTAGTTAGAGTTAGTTAGTTTAGAAATGTCGTGCAAGAACTCTTATTTATTTAATGAAATTTTGTACATATATACGCGATGAATCGCGTGCCTAACGGCGCCGCGACAAACTCATTTCTCACATAGTCCGCGTAAAAATCCTAACGCGAATCACATAGTAACAAGAGCGACGCGCGAGACACTTTTTGACATCTCAAAGGAATGAAACTAGAATTCAACCCAACAACAACCACCAATCTCTGCGCGCGACAACTAGATCTGTGTCCATCGCGACGTAGCGACAACAGCAGCGCGTACCGACGGCGCTAAAAGGCAAGACCGCTTCGAGTACAAACGAGCCAGAACACCACCTTTCGATTTAGAGACAGAGAAACCACACTCCAAATTCCTTACATTCTTCGCGATACGAGAGACGCGACGTCCAACGTTTATTCACTTTATTTATTCACTTTTCTATTCATTTGCCTTGCTATAAGCCAGTAGCTAATTCACTTTTTCTTTCATGTGTTATTTTCTTGTTTGGCGTAAACAAATTATTAAATATCAATGAATCCGTAGTTCCATTCACTCATAAATAATTTGGCTTTATCCTTGGTTAATTTTCAATGATTAATTATGTGAGTGGTCTCTGCGCCAACGACGAAAACCATTTCTCCCGGCACCTCGGGGGAGGTGGTCAGATGTCATGACTTGAGTTTTCAACCCGATTTACAGTAAATATTGTCTTGAAGCAATTATCGACCAGTTTTTCTGAATCGGCATAAATTTCTAAACATATTAGGTTTGTTCTGATAAAATAAGTAATATCTATATTAGTTTTAATAGCCATTTTATATTAGGTCGACCGCGTCTAGGGAGAGTATGGACGCCAAACAAGTGGAAGGAACTACGGCCGGCACGAAAGAGTCAACGATGGCACGGTTCAAGAGCTTTTTCCAGCGGACGCCTGAGGTGTCTTTGATAAGGCTCGGAAATAGGCCGTTATTGACGTTAGAGGAACAAGAGGTGGAAGAAAAAGCAAAAGAAAACGACCAGGAGAGAGAAGGTGCCTCAACGACAACAGCGTACGTGATAGAGGACAGTGACGATGAAAATACCTCAAACTCTGCGGGACGGCTAACGCCATCGATGGCAGATATATCGCAGTGGGAGTCGACGGGGACGCGAGGAAGAGAGGTGGCGGAACTGAGGGAAGCTGCATCCCTCTATAGGATAGAGGAGGAGGAGGTGAAGGAGGATGTCATGGATGCGGAAGAGGAAGGAGCGTTGGTGATCGATATGGAGGAAGAAATGGAGCGGGAAAAGGAGATGCGGGAAAGGGAAAGGATAATGGAGCAGGACACTGACCACGAGTTGGAGTTGGTGGAGGTATCGTCATTGCGGTCAGAGACGCCTCCCCACATTATCGTATGTGGGAAAGGGGGAAAGGAAGAGGAAGACGGAAGGAAAGAAAAGGAAAGGGAAAAAGGAAGGGGACAGGGAAGGGGAAAGGAGAAGAAGCCCCCGAGCAAGAGCCCACTGCGGGACCAAGCGGGTGCAGCGCTACACACACACACACACGCACATACACACGGACACGGACAAGGACAAGGACAAGGACAAGCAGGACCGAGCAGCACCAACAGGCACAACACACAGGACGGAGGTACAACAAAAAGACAACTCAGAAACAGAAAAACAAATCAGACACCACGACCAGACGAAAATATAAAGCTTACTACCACGGCACTAACATACAGGGAGTACCCGAAAATCGAAATTACCGAGAGGGACAAGAACCTTATTACCATAGAAATAACCAACGAGGCACTGGACCGAGGCTTGGACATAAAAGTCAGAAGACACGGACTAAAGAACGGGGGGCTTATATTTACGTCCGAGGGAGAGTCGTTCGTCACGTTGGTGGATCGGATGATAGAGGAGGATAAACTGAGAGTGGATGGGAGGATGGTGATACGCCAAGAAGAGGAGATACTGGAAAAGAAGCAACTAATAACGATAAGGATAAATAATCCACAAGCATCGGACAGAAACATATTACAGTGGATCGAAAAAATCGTACCCACAACCATGGCCACTATATGGCATGTGGTAAAGAGTGGAGCTCCACAGGAGTCCACGAGGGAGATAACGCAAACATACCGGCTAACGCCCTTCATATGCTCCGCAGGAAGGGTATGATGCTGAATGTATGCGGTGGTCTGCACCGCATCACATTCAGAGAGAAGAGGAGATAGAGAGAATCACATTCTCTCTACACGGTCGGGGACAAAAATAACTGTGTGGACAGGTATTGGAAGTAGGTATGAATCAAGTTTAATCCAACTAGTACTAGTCTTATAGATTTAAATTTTATTTGTTATATATCCTTATAATACATAGGGTAGATGTCCCAATTACTGCCACCTTAAGATTATAATGGAACTTCGTTTAAGGTGGAACACCATACACTGTGACGGCCGTAAAAGTAAGGCATTTTTAAAGAAAATTTTCAGGAATAATTTACAGTTTTCATATAAAATTGTTATTACCTACCCCTCTTTAGTACGCTGTCTTAAGAGACTATACAAAATAAATAGAATAACCACATCCATAAATTTTACAATATTAATTAATCTTCTATACCCCCCCACGCGCGAGCTGGTCGAATGTGTGTGTAACTCTGTGTGTGTGTGTGGAGAACAGCAGGTCCGAAATCAAATTTAATTTTTTTCTTATAAACTATACGAGTGTAGTTTCGCTTTACGAGTGCGTTTTGGAAGAAAATTTTCGAAAATCCGCGAATAAGAAGGACAGTTTTTCTTTTGTATTTAAAAAAATTGGTTTTCAATCCAACGAATCCGTACGTACAACGGAAACTACACTCGTATAGTTTATAAGAAAAAAATGAAATTTAACTTGGGACCTGCTGTTCTCCACACACACACACACACACACACACACAGAGTTACACACACATTCGACCAGCTCGCGCGTGAGGAGGTCTAGAAGATTAATTAATATTGTAAAATTTATGCATGTTTTTCTATTTACTTTTTTTTGTACAGTCTCTTAAGACAGCGTACTCAAGATAGATAATAAAAAATTTCTATGAAAACTGTAAATTATTCGTGAAAAAAGAATCTTAAAAAACGCTTTCTTTCCCGAGCGTGACAGTGTGTGTTGTTCCCCCTTAATCATTTCGCGCGTTGTGTAACGTAAAAATTGATGATTCACTTTGAAACATAATATTATTTAAAATTCGCGAGCGATCATAGTGTGCCTATAACTGTCACCTGAAAATTAATCATCTTGTCGTAGGTGTACATATGAGTACTATAAAGGTAGCCTCTGATTTGGGGCCACTCCATTGAATTAGTACCGCGCGGCGATGATTCTAAACCAACCACAACTATAATCCCCTCGAATCCAGTTTAAATTTAAGAAAAACGAGTGTCTCTCCGTGAATCCCCTCTTGGATTACGCGATATTTAACGCGTCTCTCGGCAAATCACTTTGATTCGAGCCCACACCGTCGGTCGCGATAACCTAAACCACAACAACGACCAAACCCAGAAAAAACCAACCATCTGATTCGAAAGAAATCACCATCGCGCTCTTTCGCCGCGCCGGCCGGCTGCCGATGATACAAGTTCGCCCGAGGCATGCGCTTCAAGGTCGGTACGCCACCCTCGGGAATGGCGAACGTCGACCTTTAAACGTAGCATTTAAGTGAAACAGAGTTATGTATGTTAAACTTTTAGCCAAGGAAAATTTGTACATATACGCGGTGAATCGCGTGCCTACCGGCGCCGTGACAAACTCATTTCTCGCGTAGAGTCTATATTTCAGAAATAACCCACACCGCACTCGCGTCTCTTACGTTATACCGCGCCGGCCGGCTGCCGATGATAACCCCGTTCGCCCGAGGCATGCGCCTCAGCAACGCCACCCTCGGGAATGGCGAACGTCGAATTTTAAATATAGCTTATATTAATTCAGTGGTAGCAATAGTAGTAGAGTTAGAGTTGCTTAGTTTTAGTTTATCGTACGCAACGACTCATATATATCGTCCAATGAATTTGTACATACATACGCGATGAATCGCGTGCCTAACGGCGCCGCGACAAACTCATTTCTCGCATAGTCCGCGTAAAAATCCTACCGCGAATCACATAGTGGTAACAAGAGCGATGCGCCAGACTTTTTGACATCTCAAAGGAATAAAACTAGAATTCAACCCAACAACAACCACCAATCTCTGCTCGCGACATCTAGATCTGTGTCCATCGCGACGTAGCGACAACAGCAGCCAAGTACCGACGGCGCTAAAAGGCAAGACCGCTCAAAGTATAAACGAGCCAGAAAACCACCAATTTCGATTTAGAGACGGAGAAACCACACCCACCCCCCCCCCCCCCCCCAAATTCGTTACATTCTTCGAAATTTACGGTTTCAACGATTCCTTAATTTCTTCGATATTCGATATTCAGTCCAACGTTTATTCACTTTATTTAGTCACTTTTCTTCTATTCTCATTTCCCTTGCTACGAGCCAGTAGCTAATTCGCGTTACATTCTTCAAAATTGACAACGTCGAACCGCGAATCTCGCCAACAATTCGCGTTACATTTCTTCGATATCGACGACGTCGAACCACGAATCTCGCCAACAATTCCGTTACATTCTTCAATATTGACCACGTCGAACCACGAATCTCGCCAACGATTCGTTAATTTCTTCGATATTCACACGAATTCGAAACGAATCTCGCCAACGATTCGCGTTATATTCTTCGAAATTGACCACGTCGATCCGCAACTCTGGCAATTGGTTAGATTCTTCGAAATTGACAACGTCGAACCACCAATCTCGCCAACGATTCGCGTTACATTCTTCAAAATTGACTACGTCGAAACGATTCTCGCCAACAATTCGTTAATTTCCTCGATATCGACGGCCATCGTCCTAGCTAAACTTCTCCATTCCACTGCGACGCGATAACAACTCCTCGACCGCAACTCCTATAATAATCTCCACAATTCCCAATTCACGTGTCTGAATTCACGCCGCGCAACCACCTCAATTATAGACGCGCGTCTCTCGCACGACACTCTACCTACCGCGCCCCTTCAATCAGAAATTCACGGAAAACAGAAACAGCCACTCTCGCTTTTCAAATTATTTATCACGATCGCCAGCGCGCGCAGAAAACGGAATAATACATTACGACAATTACAGGAACAAACGATGAGTCACATAGAAAAGAGTGCAACTGTTAGGGAAAGCTGCATGGAGGTCTACACTGAAGAAGAAAGAGCAGAAATTACGGCCTGGCTATCGTCCACGCACGCGGTCTCGATAACGGCCGTGACTTCGGCACCAACAAGGCTAGGACAGGACAAGGAGAGGACGCAACCCAGGGAAGGGATGAGGCACAAAAAATCGAGTACGATACATATTATCGACGACAGCGAGGAGGAAGCGGTTTCGGAGGAGGCGACAAGATCAACGCCTTCGATGCAGGATGTATCGGCGTGGGAGTCGACGGGGACGCGAGCAATAGAGGTGGCGGAGCTCACGAAAGCTGCATCCCTCTATAGGAGAGAGGAGGAGGAGAACACCATCGACACGGACAAGGAAAAAGAATTGGTTAAAGAACTGGAGGAAGAAATAGAGAGGGATCGGAGGGAAAAGGAGGATAGGGAAAGAGAACAACTAATGGAGCAGGTCACGGACCATGAAATGGACCTGATGGAGGTGTCGACGCTGCGAACGTCAACGCGAGAATGTGGCAAAGAGGAAGTAGGGACGAGAGAAAGTGAAGGGAAAGAAGACGGGAAGGGAACGGGAAAAGGAAAGGGAAAGAGAAAAGGGAATGGGGAAGGGGAAAGGAGAAGAAGAAAAGAACAACAACAACAACAAGAGCAGCAGCAACCCCGAGGAAGAGTGCCAAGCAGGACCCAGCGGAGTGGCAAGGACATTAGCACGTACACAAGGACAAGGACAAGGACAAGGACAAGGACAAGGACAAGGAGGGACAAGAAGCAGCAGCAGCAAACACGACACACAGGACGGACGTACAAAAACCAACAGACGACACAGAAACAGAAAAACGAATCAGACAACACGAACAGACAACCAAAACACAATATCGATAACTGTACTAACTTTCAGGGATTATCCCCGGACGAAAATGACGGAAAAAGATAAGAACAAATTGTGCGTCATAATAACGAACGAGGCGTTGAGGAGGGGCCAAGACCTGCAGGTCATTAGACACGGTCTAAAAAACGGGGGTATAATCGTCAAGTCAGAGGGGGAGACTTTTCAAACAATGGTGGATGATCTTATAGAGGAGGATCTTTTGAGGATCGAAGGGAAATTGGTCCTGAGACAGGACGAACAAGTGCTGTTGGCGAGGGTTGAAGTGACCGTATGGGTCAATAACCCCGAAGTCTCGGACGCGGAAACGCTGGTATGGGTTGAAAAATCAGTTCCCGAGACAAAGGCCACGAAATGGCATATAATAATGAGGGGACATGCAGGTGAAACGACGCGCGAGATGACGGTAAGGATGCCGTTAGATTCGCTGCATCTCATACGGCGAAAAGGAATGCAAATGACGGTGGGCGGATTCCACCGCATTACATTCCGCGAGAAGAGGAGCTAGAGAGAAACAAATTCTCTCTACGCACAGTCGGGGACAAAAATCCAACTGTGTGGACAGGTACTGGAAGTAGGTATGAATCAAGTTTAATCCAACTAGTACTAGTCTTATAGATTTAAATTTTATTTGTTATATATCCTTATAATACATAGGGTAGATGTTCTTTATAGTATGGATATGGAAGTGTCGCCGATGGATTCCTTGGGATTTTCCGATGAAAATCATGCCAAATGTCGTGTAAATCGGACAACTTTTGCATAGGGAATACAAATAGCTGTGTCAAAGTAGTCCGATTTGCATGATATTTGGTATGGTTTTAATCCATGGAACACCAGGAATGCATTGGCGTCGTTTTCGCAAAGATCTGATCAGAAATGCGGAAGTCGAAGATGCCTCACTTCTTAATAGGCACTCCAACCCCTTCGAGGGTCGAAAGCCAGAAAATTCGGTAAGGCACTGCGGGGGTTTGTCCTCGCTACGGGGTACTAGGCCGCATCCATTGTCGGGCGTAGCTTCAGAATCACCCTGTACGAAAGCACCGAACAACAGGGTCGTAAACCCGCACCGTCCGCAGACGCTCGCGAATTCGGCGCGGCCAAGTTAATCCTTGGTCTCGCATATTTATTACTTTCACGTGCATTTATCACCCTACCAAGGAGTGTCCGATATTCAAATAAAATTCATTACTATTTGGAAACATGGTTACAACTGAGGCAGGGAGAGCAACAGGCCAACCCACATTAAAAAAAAAATTTCCCCCTATTTTAGATGATTAGTAGAGCCTATTGGAATACGTTATTGCTACTAATTCAATTTCGAAAAAAATGTGGGTTAGTATGGACTGTTGCTCTCACTGCCTCAACTATAGTTTTCACCGTATTACTGTAACCGCATTAACCCGGTTAACCCGGTTACTCGGGTTACAGACGAATTCTGTTACCCGGTTAGGCGGGTTAGTCGCCGCTACGGCGTACCGAACCGGGTACGGGTTAGGGTTCGGTTCCCTGGCGGCAACCCGAGCCAATAACCAAAATACATGTGCCTCGTCGTTTAAAAGTGTGCCGAACCATAGCTGTGACTCGACCAATAGTCTCACAGCGACGGACTGCACAGCCCGAGACCGCCTCTGCTGCTAGGAGTCTTCTTTTCGCCGGGTAATAGTACATATATTTTTTTATTTTAATGTAAATCATAATGTCCATAACATAATAACAACTGTTTTTTGTACTTTTTTTTTATACGTTAGGTTTTTATTACATATAATAAATCAAGTGGCAGTAATTGGGACATCTACCCTAGATTATTTAGTGAATAATTAAAATGCATGTTTACAATTGCGTGTGCGAACAAGCCATATTTAACGAAATAGTATAAGCTATTTTGCGAGAGACAAACAAATAAGTAATCATGAATGCAGAGAAGAGGGTATATTAAAAATGGGTCTCGTCGGCGGATTTGTCTTGGACCAAGACGACACAATGACCCGAACACACGGCGAAGAAAAGTAAAAAATGTTTAAATGATTGCAATATTGAATTGCTCGAATGTTCGGGGCTCTGTGCCGCGGCCATTCGAGCGATTAAATTGTGGTCTCGTTTAAAAATTTTGTACTTTTATTTTATTGGGGTCACATTGTGTAACTTGTTTCAAGACAAATCCGCCGACGAGAGCCATTTTTAATATAGCCTCTTGTAAATTTTCATTCCATGTATCGCGCGATATACTTGTCTGCATTCATGATTACTTATTTGGTTGTCTCTCGCCAAATAGCTTACTTTATTCGTTAAATATGGCTTGTTCGCACAAAAATGTAAACATGGATTTCAATTATTCGCTAAATAATCTCTATGTGTTACACAAGTATATATAAGAAATTAAACTTTAATTTCTAAGACTAGTACTAGTTGGATTAAACTTGATTGATGCCTACATGCAGTACCGGTCCGCGCAGTTGGATTTTTGTCCCCGACTGTGTATCTCTGTAACAAGAGATAGAGAGAATGTTTCTCTCTGTCTCTTCTTCTCCACCACCGGCACCACCACCACCTCCACCGGGCCCCCGCAGTCTCCCTCTGACACCGAGCCCCCCGTTTCATATTTTTAATATTTGTAGAAAAAAAATAAACAAAACAAATTCTAAATACCTGCGTTTTATTTATTTATTTAGTCACAGTTGACCTGAATCCAACACACGCCCCCCCCCCCCCCCCCCCCCAGTGACTTGCCATCGATTAGCAGGCAAAACTGGATAATTCGAGGCTGATGATATTGTTGGATATATTAAATTTTACTTTCCTATTGGAAATTGATTAGACGAACCTCCGTCATCTACGTCGCGAACCTCATCGCGCGTACAGTGTTTGTCGGGCAAATTGAATGCTATCAAGCGCGTATCATCGCATCTCTCGTTCAAGTTGGCGTATTCCAGGAGGATTGTGTGTGACCTTTTCGATGTTTCGTTAAATTCGTTGAAACAATCCTACGAGCCTGTGTCGATATATCCGTTCCCCCCGACTTGTCCGCCATAATTATTACTATTTCATGTTCGTACGCGCATATCTCCTCGGGATGTTGTGCATTAATATATATCTTTATTCGTACCTATATATAATTCCAACTAGAAAGTTTTAAATAAAACAATTTCAAAACCGACGTGCAAGGAAAAAGGCAGAAATTGCAGAGGAAAAGTGTTAACGTTAATCGCGACGCCGCCCAATCTCACTTATTTCGAACAAAACGACTGGCATATTTAAAAAGTCGCCGCCAGACTTTTCGCGCGCGCGGTGTGAAATGATGAGGCGCGGCACTCACCGACTTTTTACACTTGCACAGTCGTTTTGTTCGAAATAAGTGAGATTGGGCGTCGTCGCGATTAATGTTAACTTTTCGTGTGCAATTTCGACCTTTTTTCAGACAAGTCGGTTTTATTTGCCGAGGAATGTCTAAAATTCTTAAAGACCGCGCCACGTTCTTGATTGTCGACAGTATTAATGTTCATATCTTCCGGAAAGAAGCTAGCGTTCTTGCCGTGATTGATTGGTGGTGCCGCTTGCTTCGTCCTCCCTTCAAATTAAAGACGGATCCCTTATCTCTCGAGTGTTAACACGCGCTCGAATTTCAAAACAAAAGCACGCGTCGACGTATTCCGTGCGAGAGAAGGTGGGCTTGAAGTCCGATTGGCCCTAATTTAACCAATCTGCCCTGCATCCCTCCCAAACGGCCACTGTCCTGAAGAGGCCCTCTTCACAGCAATATCTCCTCCCCAAGGCCCACCTTCTCTCGCACGGAATACGTCGACGCGTGCTTTTGTTTGGAAATTCGAGCGCGTGTTTAGACACGAGAGATAAGTAGGCCCAAATGGTGAGTTCAGGACCAATCGAACTTCAAGCCCGCCTTCTCTCGCACGGAATACGTCAACGCGTATTGTCCCTGAATTGGGGGACAATCCGGGACATGTATTATCCTGATGCCAGAAGACATCGAAATGTCCTTTACCGTTTCACGTCGAGGTCGCGATTGTAAAAATCAGAAAAAGTACTACCATATTCGCTGATATGTTTTCTGTAAATTAAGCTTATTTCTAGAGTAATGCAGCTGATATTAACGTCGCAGTAAGCTGTTAAAGGCAATGGTGCGCCCCGTCTCAGGTAAAGCAACCGCGCGCGATTACAGTCAGCTGACCGTACCGCTACCACCCCACATTTCTTCAGTGAGGTCAAAAAACAGATCGACAGAATTGCAGGAGAATTTTACTAACCCACTCTTCTTGGAAAGAAACAGTTTTATCACTTCCTGAAAAAAAACAACACGTTTTGCAGTCACGTCGTCAAAGGAGTTTACTTCCATGTAAATCAATGCATTTTTCGTGAGCATCAAAACTGTCACGCAACAAATTGCCACCACTGCGCGCCTGGCCTAAGAACACGTGTAGAGTTTTCGTTCACTTGTTTCTTATTTTCTAGCTGACGAACCTAAGTGCCTCCGCTACTCCAAACAGATCCTCAATGGGACCGCTACTGTAAGGGGCCCGTAGTGACTTGGTTACTGGGTCATCTTGAACAGCTCACAACGGGCGGTCTTTGTGCTATGGCTCATCTGTGTGCGTGTAGCGACGATCTTTTCCACAAACATCTCCGATGTTTAAACGTTTATAACAGCTAAACTATACGAGATACAACAAAATGTATTCAGACAATTTTACCCTACTGGTGATCTCCAATGTATGTGCAAAATTATGGAATCCTGCAACTATTAGTTTAGCATATAGACATGTTAACTTTGAGGCATTATTACTGTAAAATGGAGACCGATCGGACATTATGTCATAGGACCTCTCTGCCCCCATTTTTCTGGAAATTATACCCTAAGTATTTGAACTCTTTTACTTCTTCCAGACTGTGCCCCTGCCAGCCCCATTCTCCTCTCTTCTTCTTTCCTCTTCCTTTATGGAAAATCAGCACCTTAGATTTCTCTGCATTCAGTTGCAACCCTTTCCTTTCCAGGTATTTTTCAAATCTTCGTATCATGTCCTTAAGATCTTTTGATTCATTTGCTAGTAACGCTATATCGTCCGCATATGCTAGAGTCCAGATTTTTTCTTTTCCTATTCTTACTCCTCCCGATTGGTTTTTCCTCATGGTTTCCTCTAAATCTGCTACATATATTGTAAATAACGTTGGACTCAGTGGGCATCCCTGTCTTACCCCTTTTGTTGTCCAGAATTTGGATGACATTTCTCCGTTTGCTTTTATAGTATTTCTTGTTTCTGTGTAAATTTCTCCGATTCTCGTCCTCAAGCGTGTACTTATTTCCTTTCTCTTCATGATGTACTGAAGTACTGAAGTTAACTATTATATTATATTATATTATATTATATATGAAATCGGAACAGGTCCATACGCGCATAGGTAGAATCTATATAGTGTTCTGCGCTCTGCGCGAAAGAGATGCGCGTGACGGTTGCCCGTACAGTGGTGGGGATGCGAGTCCCATCGTTAGCTGTTCTGTGAGCGCTGCGATTCACGAAAACCTTGCTTCACTAAAATCGTCATTGCTCGGCTTCTATTTGTCATAGCTTAATGTCGCATACACATAAACCTTCCTCGAGAAATGCTTTACACAACGGTGCAACCCGCATCACAATCCGTCCAGTGGTTTCGGAGGTTTAAGATTTTGAACAAACGAACAGTTACATTTTTATTTATATAGAAGATAGAAGATAGCTAGATAGATAGATATACCAATAACACTTTCTCTTTCACCTATTGTAATAATAAAATAATAATTCTTTTTGTGTGCATCATTAGCTGAAATTTAAATGGGATTTTTTTTATGGGCTTATTAATTTACAAGCAGAGGATTTTTATGGGATTATTAATTTACAAGCAGAGGATCGAAGCTGAATAATATATATATCGTTTAATGAACTCGTTTAATTAATTATTATTATTATTAATTTACAAGCAAACAGAGGATCGAAGCTGAATTGTTTAATAAATTATATATAATGATATATACTCTGTCCCAATAAATTATTTTCTCCGACGTAGATCACACTCAATCATCTTCTGCTTCGATTATCTGTAAATATAAAAGTAAATATATAAAATATATATAAATAAAATAATATATAAAATCCTGTGACGTCCCACTATTTTTCGCGCGGTATTTTAACACCACTTCCTCACAAATCCACCACCAATCCACAAAAACCTTCAATCTCGAGTCATACCCTACTCCCTCACCCAACCGATCATTTAGACGATATACCTTAGTGGTCCCTATCTCTAAACGGTCAATCCAGATTCCTAATCGCCGATCACCTTGATGTTGTACCTTAGCGGTCCCCAACACAAGATGACCTATACAAAACGCCACCTCGATGATGTATCTTAGAGATCCCCATCGCGAGATGATCGTTACACAACTCCTTCGCCTATTCGCCATATGAGGCATAACCACTCCCTTCCAAATCTACGTTAAACAAATCCCTCATCCTTAAAACCCTCTTCCAAATCGAGACTACGTCTCACGCCCTTACTATGACCACAGAAGTCAATACACCGTTTACCCCATTCCTATACGACCTCCTAAACTCCACCAAATGGGTTGAGTATTTCGCTTCAAAGCCCCATGCAAAAACCCTAGAAATGTTACTGCGACGCAAATGTACAAACGTGATCAACACGTGATTGTAATTACGACGCATTTGGCGTACGTGACATAAACACATCTATTAATAACCATACCGTTACAAAAACCCCCAAAATCTACTGCGTCTTGTTTCCGAAATCTGTCAAGGTCTTTACCGCGCGTACCCCCGCAGTACTCCTGGAAGATCATATAAATACAAAGGATCGAGAGCCCAAAGAGCTCTTTTGTCAACAGACAGTCTAATAGATAGGAGTATCATTAAAACAAGTGTTAATTATTCAAATCAGTGCTTTACGACAATCACTGTAAGTCCTCATATATATATCATTATTATAGTGCATATCACCCCATACCATATTATTGTTTATCAACGCTTATAGCTTATTATTATATTCTTTCATTTATGCTTATCATATATATCGCCATTTATATTCATAATTCATATTATAAATGTTGTGTGTGTGAATACAAAATCTTCCCACGCATTGTTAGAAACGCTCTAACAAGGCTAATAAACCGCTTTGTTATCAATCGTGTCTCGAATTATTGTGTGTACCCTCGAGTCATAAGGCTTCCCAACGAAACCAAGCTGCCGCAACAGCTGATTCGCGAGAGCTCTCTCAGTATTTACAAACACACTGCTGCATTAACCGTGCTATTCTTAGGAAAACTAAGTGTGGTTTCTTTTGTACAAATGCAACGGTAAATCCCATTATCAAACCAAAACAAAACAAGAGTGCTAACGGGTGTCCCCTCAAGTACTAATTCGCATTAAAACCTTCCCTGGTCGATTAGTGTGGCGGATGATAGATTCGCGCCTGATCTTTTCTCTTAAAACCTTCAGAGTGCTGGATGACAGATTCACGCCTGACCTTCCTTATAAATCCACAGTGTGACGGATGATAGATTCGCGCCTGGCTTTCCCTTAAATCCTTCAGAGTGCTGGATGACAGATTCACGCCTGACCTTCCTTATAAATCCACAGTGTGACGGATGATAGATTCGCGCCTGGCTTTCCCTTAAATCCTTCAGAGTGCTGGATGACAGATTCACGCCTGACATTCCTTATAAATCCACAGTGTGACGGATGATAGATTCGCGCCTGGCTTTCCCTTAAATCCTTCAGAGTGCTGGATGATAGATTCGCGCCTGATCTTTTCCTTCCCCATAGTCACCGTTCCAAAAAACCTCACCCGGGACGTGACAATCCACATTTTATTTTTTAGTTATAACTAAACGTAGTATTTTTTATTATACAAATAGAGTGGCATTTTGCTATAGTAAGTATAGATAGAGACTACAAAATATATTCGAAGAATATGAGAGTGTATGTAGAGACTACAAAATGTATCGGAAGAAGGTGAGAGCGTATGACAGAAAGTCTTGTTGCAGGAAATTTAAATACTAATGGTAAAATTCAGGGAAAATGAACGAAGAGATCCAATATTTTTAACGCATAATTTATTGGTGTTGGAATAAAATTAATTTAGTATGTTTATTAGTGAATTAAAACTTGTTAATAGGAAACTAATAAAATTAATGAATAGCGTGGCAACTACTGTGGATTTTAAAGTATTACGAATGTCTTTCACAAAAGATTGAAAAGTATCAAGGGAGATGTGTTTTCAGCGTACTTTCTTCACTAATGTGACTTGCTCTACGTTGAAAGCAGTCTGCCATAATTTTCTTAATTCTTAATGCCTTTTATGCCAATTATGTCTTTTGACAGATTTTGTCGATTTACCTAATTTGGCAAATTTCCAGAAATTTTAAAAATAAATGTTATCGGCGCGTAGGCTCGGTCAATTACATAAAAGTTATTTTGCAATTTTAAGTTCAAATTTCCAACGTTTCGGTCATAATTGAGACCATTATCAAGGAAATAATAATTTAAAACGATATTCAAGAAAACTTCTCAATATTGCTATCAAGGATGCACATAACTTACAGAATTCTATCACAAATAAAATAACACAATTACGTGAGGAGATATTGTTTACCCTCCCTTCACATATTCATGAAAGATTCTTTACTTTTGAAAATAAGAAATACATAAGACTTTTTAAAATTCACAAAAACAAATGTATTAGAAAATTCAACAAATTATTAGAAATTAAGAACAAAAATTTTATGGATGATCATGGTGGTTTTATTTCTTTTGACAATAATGGGTCTGATTCTGACAATGGTAACTGGTTAAAAAACCTCACTGATATAGAAATTCCGGTTAGTGTTAAGAAAGTACTAACTTTGGGACCTAAACATGCACTTTGTGTCCCAAAGAGTTTTATCACTTCGCCAAAGTTCATAGCATCGATTGAGTCGGGCTTAATGAAAATTATGGATAATGACACCCAAACTTCAACCAGAATACGACTAGTCAATAAAATTCTCAATTACACCACTAATTCGACTAAGTCAAATAACCTACTGTTGTCTAAATCGGAAGTCATTGAAACTAAGGATTTTTTTAAAAAAAATAACAACTTATTGGTTCTTAAATCTGATAAGGGTAACACTACCGTTTTAGTTAAAAAAGATTTTTATATATCGGAAGTTATGAAACTGTTGAAGGATGTTACTACATATAGAGTCAGTAAGTTTGAATACACGTGTACTTTTGAGAGAGAGGCGAATTCTATCATTTCCAATTTTGTGAGGAAAAAACAAATAAGTGAAGCTGTAGGTAAATGTTTAAAAACTTATAATGCTGTTGTACCTAGAGCGTATGCGCTTCCAAAAACACACAAAGAATCACTGTCCTGGAGAATTATTGTTTCTTCTGTAGGTGGTCCTACATATAAATTATCGGGTTTTTTGGCAAAAATACTCAGTAAGATAGTAGGGAAGTCTCAGTATCACACTATTGATAGTTGGCAATTTTGCAGGGAAATTAGGAAAGTACAAGTTCCTGAAGATTCCATGCGTTTGATATCACTTGATGTAGTCTCTCTTTTTACCAACGTTCCCACTGATCTAGCTTTACAGGTATTACATCTTCGCTGGAGTGAAATTGAACAACACACAAGAATCAGTAGAGACGATTTTCTCCGGGCGGTCAAATTTGTGCTGGAAGCCAATGTTTTTTCGTTTGACGGAGTATACTATAAGCAAGTTTTTGGAACAGCCATGGGTTCTCCAATTTCTCCGGTCATCGCCAATTTAGTGATGGAGAGGTTGGAGGTTGTTGCACTCTCAAAGGTACCGTTCCAACTTTGTTTTTACAAAAGATATGTCGATGACATTATCACGTGCATTAAACTGGAAGATGTTCAAACATTATTGGATGCTTTCAACAGTTTTCATGACAGACTTCAATTTACATACGAGATTGAAAAGAATTCGTGTCTAAGTTTTCTCGATACTTTAGTTATCAGAACAAATAATACATTAATTACCAATTGGTATCATAAACCGAGTTGGTCTGGTAGATATATAAATTTTTTCTCTGCTCATCCCATACAACATAAAATAGGTTTAATAAAAGGTTTAATAGATCGGGCCATACTACTTGCGGACCCAAAATTTCGACCAAACAACTTGCTTCTCATTAAAGATACACTAAAACGCAATGGTTATCCTACTGAGATGATCTCGACAATCATTCGGGAACGGGTGTTTGAGATTTATCATCCACTACTTGTGGAAAAGCGTAGAGAAGAGAGAAACAAAAAAATTGGACCAATTAGTTGGAAAAATATTGTGGTCGTACCTTTTATTAACAACTTTTCGAATGACATAAGAAGAATTTTTCGAAAAGCTGGAATACACACCATCTTTAGATTGCCAGTATATACTAAACAATTGTTTCCTCCTATTAAGGACAAAATACCGTTGTCTAAAAATTCTAATGTTGTTTATTCCATTCCGTGTATGGGCTGTAATCAGACCTACATCGGGCAGACATCCAGACTTTTAGAAAGGCGTATTTATGAACACAAAAGGAACATTTTTCTACCCTCCTTTCAACACACTGCCTTAACGAAACATTCGCTAGAATTTGACCACAGATTTGACTTCGACAGTGTCAAGGTTGTTGATAGAGAGACCAAAGTGAATCAGAGGATTCTACTAGAGACATTGCACATGATTAAACAACCTAGCGTAAACCTTAGGTACGAAACACCTAAAATACAAGATTATTACGCAACTTTACTGAAAAAGTAAGGTATAATGATGCTATCTCTCTATTAGAGTTTCTTTTGTTTCCCCTGTTTTATGATTTGGACAATATTACATATTTATATGTAATATGTATTTTTGGTTTTTGACATTTGTTTTTAGGACAAGAATCTGTGTTTTGGCATTTTGTTGAGAGGTGGTTTAGTTTTTGTTTTTCAATTTGTCATAACAACTAACGGTTCTCACTACATATATGTCGCCGTGTAGACCATACTTGGTTTTACCCTCTGGTGTTCATGCCTGCTGTTGGCTGTTTACCTCAGTCACCCGCCAACCGACTCATGTTTCGCACGTCGAATACGTTGCGGAGTTTATAAAAGTGAACGCAGTTTTCGTTTTAAATTATTATTTCCTTGATAATGGTCTCAATTATGACCGAAACGTTGGAAATTTGAACTTAAAATTGCAAAATAACTTTTATGTAATTGACCGAGCCTACGCGCCGATAACATTTATTTTTAAAATTAAACATTACTTCGGTCGAAATTCGGAATCATTTTATTTAAATTTCCAGAAACTTGTGAAAAAGAAGATGCTTCATTTCTATCCAAGCCTGTGCGTCCCCTTCATTTCTATCCAAGCCTGTGCGGCCCCTTCATTTCTGTCCAAGCCTGTGCGTCCCCTTCATTCCTATTTTTCTATTCAATCCCCTTCATCTATCGAAGCCTCTGCGGCCCCTTCATTTTTATCCAAGCCTCTGCGTCCCCTTCATTTCTATATATATATATAAGCTTTACATAAAAACTCGACATTACAAATAGTTTACTGGTATAAAAATAAATATACAGGGTGTAAACGGTATACGTAGCAATATTTTAGGGGGTGGTAGGGGAGGTCCAATGGAACATAAAAGTCCTATGACATAATGTCCGATCGGTCTCCATTTTACAGTAATAATGCCTCAAAGTTAACATGTCTATATGCTAAACTAATAGTCGCAGGATTCCATAATTTTGCACATACATTGGAGATCACCAGTAGGGTAAAATTGTCTGAATACATTTTGTTGTATCTCGTATAGTTTAGCTGTTATAAACGTTTAAACATCGGAGATGTTTGTGGAAAAGATCGTCGCTACACGCACACAGATGAGCCATAGCACAAAGACCGCCCGTTGTGAGCTGTTCAAGATGACCCAGTAACCAAGTCACTACGGGCCCCTTACAGTAGCGGTCCCATTGAGGATCTGTTTGGAGTAGCGGAGGCACTTAGGTTCGTCAGCTAGAAAATAAGAAACAAGTGAACGAAAACTCTACACGTGTTCTTAGGCCAGGCGCGCAGTGGTGGCAATTTGTTGCGTGACAGTTTTGATGCTCACGAAAAATGCATTGATTTACATGGAAGTAAACTCCTTTGACGACGTGACTGCAAAACGTGTTGTTTTTTTTCAGGAAGTGATAAAACTGATTCTTTCCAAGATGAGTGGGTTAGTAAAATTCTCCTGCAATTCTGTCGATCTGTTTTTTGACCTCACTGAAGAAATGTGGGGTGGTAGCGGTACGGTCAGCTGACTGTAATCGCGCGCGGTTGCTTTACCTGAGACGGGGCGCACCATTGCCTTTAACAGCTTACTGCGACGTTAATATCAGCTGCATTACTCTAGAAATAAGTTTAATTTACAGAAAACATATCAGCGAATGTGGTAGTACTTTTTCTGATTTTTACAATCGCGACCTCGACGTGAAACGGTAAAGGACATTTCGATGTCTTCTGGCATCAGGATAATACATGTCCCGGATTGTCCCCCAAATCAGGGACAATACGCGTTGACGTATTCCGTGCGAGAGAAGGCGGGCTTGAAGTTCGATTGGTCCTGAACTAACCATTTGGGCCTACTTATCTCTCGTGTCTAAACACGCGCTCGAATTTCCAAACAAAAGCAGGCGTCGACGTATTCCGTGCGAGAGAAGGCGGGCTTGCAGTTCGATTGGTCCTGAACTCACCATTTGGGCCTACTTATCTCTCGTGTCTAAACACGCACTCGAATTTCCAAACAAAAGCACGCGTCGACGTATTCCGTGCGAGAGAAGGTGGGCCTTGGGGAGGAGATATTGCTGTGAAGAGGGCCTCTTCAGGACAGTGGCCGTTTGGGAGGGATGCAGGGCAGATTGGTTAAATTAGGGCCAATCGGACTTCAAGCCCACCTTCTCTCGCACGGAATACGTCGACGCGTGCTTTTGTTTTGAAATTCGAGCGCGTGTTAACACTCGAGAGATAAGGGATCCGTCTTTAATTTGAAGGGAGGACGAAGCAAGCGGCACCACCAATCAATCACGGCAAGAACGCTAGCTTCTTTCCGGAAGATATGAACAATGACTTTTCGGAAGATATGAACATTAATACTGTCGACAATCAAGAACGTGGCGCGGTCTTTAAGAATTTTAGACATTCCTCGGCCTGAGTTAATCGGTATATTGCTGTATCGATGGGTAGTACATGCGATGACTTCGGACCCGCATGTACCGTTGTCGGTCGCCAACTCGTGGGGCAATACGGTTATAAACCGTGACCCTGACGAACCGCTTTAGCCGGTCAGCTTAATTATTTTTCGAAACACCAATATATCAATAAAAAAGTATTATTCACCATCAATACCTACGCCTCGCGTTCGGACACAGGAAAAAATGGGTTATTATCGCCGGAAATAAGTCATAGCCTGCGTTAAATTTAAATACTAATAATCACCAATAAACTAACTAAAACTCACCCTTTCAGAAATTAACCTGCAGCTTGAAAACCTGCGTCACTAGATCACTGAACTCATCCTGGTCAGCAACGGATGCGTCCAGTGCACAGCTAGTCCCAGGTATGCGACACCACCCAAAGTAAAAGGGTCGCAACATCAAGTGCGATCGGGTTAATGTAGATACGGAATATTCACTTCACTGCACGGTTACTAACACTGATCACCTAATTTATTGTCGCACCAGGACAAGATGTTTTAGGTAAAAAGAAGCCAGCACATTTTCGAGACACACGTGCTTTGCAGAAGTGCAACGAACGAACCATCCTACACTTTCACAAAAGCCCGCGCTCCCTTCTTTTACTGCCAATGTACCCATTGCTTCGAGGTAGGCAGCAGACACCACGTGTTTCGGTTCGAAAGGGTCCGAAGAGAAGAGAAACTGAAAGTCTTCGAGTTGCTATAAAGAAAAAATCCTGTTTCCTGTTTCCCTTTCCCGATATCCCGAGTTCACGTCTGCTACGAGGCGGAACCAACTATGTCGTAAATTACCGTAAACTGTAGAAAATCGTTCTCTACCGCCGACTCGTGGGACAATACGATCATAAACCGCGACCCTGGCGAAATGCTCTGGCCCATCAGGCTGATTAATTTTTGGGAACTAGCAATTAAAAAGTATTATTCAACATCAATACGGCTCGCGAAGAGACACAGGAAGAAGGAGACCATGTAGTTCGCTGACTGCGCGTAGTCCCGCCTGCTTCGTCCTACCCTCAAATTAAAGACGGATCCCTTATCTCTCGAGTATAAACACGCGCTCGAATTTCAAAACACAAGCACGCGTCGACGTATTCGGTGCGAGAGACTGTGGGCTTGAAGTCCCATTGGCCCCAAACTAACCAATCTGCCCTGCATCCCTCCCAAATGGCCACTGTCTTGAAGAGGCCCTCTTCACAGCAATATCTCCTCCCCAAGGCCCACCTTCTCTGGCATGGAATACGTCGACGCGTGCTTTTGTTTTGAAATTCGAGCGCGTGTTTAGACACGAGAGATAAGCAGGCCCGATTGGTTAGTTTGGGGCCAATGGGACTTCAAGCCCACAGTCTCTCGCACCGAATACGTCGACGCGTGCTTGTGTTTTGAAATTCGAGCGCGTGTTTATACTCGAGAGATAAGGGATCCGTCTTTAATTTGAGGGTAGGACGAAGCAGGCGGGACTACGCGCAGTCAGCGGACTACCCTTCTTTTCCTGTGTCTCTCTGCGAGACGTATTGATGCTGGATAATACTCTGTAATTTCTAGTTCTCCAAAATTAATCAGGCTGATCAGCCAGAGCATTTCGCCAGGGTCGCGGTTTATGACCGTATTGTCCCGCAAGTCGGCGGTAGGGAACGGTTTCCTCCGGTTCGGATAATTTATGACTTAATTGGTTCCGCCTCGTAGCAGACGTGAATTTTCTTCTTTATAGCAACTCGAAGACTTTCTGCTTCTCTTCCCTTCGGACCCTTTCGAACCGATACACGTGGTGTCTGTTTTCTATCTCGAAGCAATGGGTACATTGGCAGTAGAAGGACGGAGCGCGCGGGCTTTTGTGAAAGTGTAGGATGGTTCGTTCCTTGCACTTCTGCAAAACACGTGTGTCTCGAAAATGTGCTGGCTTCTTTTTACCTAAAGCATCTTGTCCTGGTGGGAGTTAACTCATAATGGAACGAGAGAAACTACTTGGGGTAGAGGAAATTTCTTGGAAAAAATCCTGTCAGTCAGTTTGCAATCGCGTCAGAGAAGTGTTTTCTACACAAGAGTATTACGCGTTGTTCTGAGCATAAACCCAGAACAACGGAGACGCAATTACTGCTGTACGAGCATTTTGGCGGCCACATCTGCGGCACCGGACGCCAAGTGAAAATTCATTTTCACCAATTTTTATAAGGTACGAACAACGCGTTCCGTGAAAAATAAATTAAGTGATCAGTGTTAGTAACCGTGCAGTGAAGTGAATATTTCGTATCTACATTAACCCGATCGCACTTGACGTTGCGACCCTTTTACTTTGGTTGCTGTCGCATACCTGGGACCAGCTGTGCACTGGACGCATCCGTCGCTGACCAGGACCAGTTCAGTGACCTAGTAACGCAGGTTTTCAAACTGCAGGTGAATTTCCGAAAGGGTGAGTTTTAGTTACTTTATTGGTGATTATTAGTTATTAAATTTAACGCAGGCTACGGCTTATTTCCGGCGATAATTCTCTAAATTTCCGTACCTAAATTTTGTCTTCGGGGGTTTTAAACAGACTTATTCATTATCAGCAACAGTGTTGGCCGTTATTAAACTACGGATTCTTATCACAATAACGGACTTCGATCACGTTTTGTTTATTTCCTGTTACATTACTTTTTTGTTTATGCGATATTTGAAAACGAAATTTATGTATTTCTTGTCCTCTCACTTCAAATAATTATTATTTTCGATTCTGTTTTAAAAAAAATATGTATTCATTTTTTTACGTTTGACATGATGTTCCTCGATTTATCTTTAACTCGTAATTCACTTTAAATGACAAACAAACGATGACGAAAGGTATCGATTGCCGTCGTTTTCGCAGAGATCTGATGAGAAATGCGGAGCTGAAAGAGTTTGGTTCTTAATAGGTATTCAAACTCTTTGTCTTCGCCACGGGATACGATGCGGCATCTCCTTGAGTCGAGTCGCTGGAGGATCACTCTTAAGAGTCTTTCCTTCCGAAAAACACACCACTTTGGGAATTACATGAAAGATCAGAAGTCAACACCCTGTTTCAGTGTGTTGGTCTCACCAATATGCGCGAGCTACTATCCGTTTCAAACGCATGGTGCAAACTTTAGGGCATTATTACTGTAAAATGGAGACAGATCGGACATTATGTCATAGGACTTTTATGTTCCATTGGACCTCCCCTACCACCCCCTAAAATATTGCTACGTATACCGTTTACACCCTGTATATATATTATTTTGTACATGCATGGTACAAATTTTCAGAAAGTTATGCGAAAGAAGATGCTTCTCTGTCGAATCGAACCTTCTCCGCACAACTTCCAAGTCTGTGACTCTACATAAAAAGTCTATTAAAAAATTTTGGCGACTTACCTTGTTAATTGAGACAATAATTCAGTCTTATGTGGTGTAAAAACTAGTGACATTTCAGAAAATTTTGACAACATTTCATATTTGACACTTGGGGGTTATACACTTACTGACAAAAGTTAAGAAACAAAATAATCGTTTGGGAACTACTGTATATTCTTCATCTTCTGAGACACACAGGTTGTGACTAAAATTAGCATATAGAGATAACATTTCATACATCAACGTACAATAAATGTTTTTTCGAATGTACTTGTCTAAAGACTACAATTAATATTGGTCGAAGAAACGAAACAAAAGCTTTGTGACAAAAGTTAAGAAACATACGTGACAAAAGTTAAGAAACATAATTTATAATCATTTTTAACAACAAATAACGGTGTTTAATGTCTGTAATTTTCGTGATAATCTAGTAAGATGTTGGATATCCCTTGGAACTGATGACTGTGTTACGTATTTTGGCGGTGATTTTAATAACAGAACGCAGGTTGGTGCCCGTGGAGCGCTGAACCGCTCTGCTCGTCGGAGTGCGTGGGAGTTTTAAATAAAATATAAGTACTATTTGCAAGTTTAACTCTGGAATTTATTCGGACTGTTCAGGAAGCTGGTTAGAGACAGAATGAATGAAGCGTTCAAGAATCAGCTCCGAGCTCGTCGACGAAGCCGATGACAAGATCCTCCTGGTCCCCCCATAGATCCTTGTTGTCCAATCAGAACGATGCCATCCCTCGAGCTTCGTCAGTGGGTTGTCCTCTAGTCTCTCCCTCTTTTGCGCTTCCCTCCACTCTTGGCTGGTGGTCGAGGCGCGCTTTCCGAGTACATACTCAGTTTACATAGACTACATACATTACATACATATCCGGAAGGTAGGTAAGCGCAACCCTCAGGATCAAGAAGACGTCGCCCGAGCAAGGTTTATGATTTTATGACTCGGCCTCCCCCGACCGGAGTTTTTACCCTTACAGGACATCGGCAAGCGTTGAAAGGAAGGTCAGAATTTTAGGTGCTTTTATGAGGCGTGCAGCTGCCCGCTCGACGAAACTTGGCACGCAGATGTGCAAGGAAAAGTTAAGCTATTTACTATCCTTGCCTGGCCTAACTGTAATTTGAAAGCTATTTAATTATAAGGACACGTTCAAAAATAGTAAGGAAGAACCCCCGAGAAATACAACACGCTCCACGTATTTACGTCTCCTGGCAATAAACTCTTCCTTGTCCTCCGTTTCAAATCTCCCTCCTACATACTTATCGATTATACATAATTCCCCAGCTACGTTCAAGCGATAGCGTAACAACTGCATGGCATCTGCGTGGCATTGATTCGATTAATCGGAGACAAAACTCAACCGGTATTTGAGACCATATTGTTGTGATTTTTTGCATTAACTCCGTTTTATTGGTGAAAGAATGACTTCCCACTTGACGTTCAACGTAATCCCACAAATGTTCAGTTGGGTTCAAGTCTGGTGATTGACTTGGCCACTTGATTACATTAACATTTTGTTCCAGGAGACACGCCTTTATTAATTTAGAAGTATGTTTTGGGTCATTATCATGTTGAAATGACCACTCTGTTGACATTTTCTCGTTAGCAAATGGTAGCATATGATTTTGTAAGATATCACGATACACAAATCTATCCATTGTTTCTTTTATTTGTGTTAACGGACCAGGACCGTTAGGTGAGAAACAACCCCACACCATCACATTACCACCACCAAATTTTACTGTTGGTTTCAGATACTTGACATTAAACCTATGTCCAATAGGACGTCGCACGTTACTCCTGGAGTCATTTCCGAATAAGTTGAACTTACTTTCATCACTCCATAAAATTTTTGACCACTCAGTAACAGTCCAATTAATATGCTCCTTAGCGAACTCCAACCGAGCTTTCCGATTCTTTTTAGAAACAAGTGGTTTCTTACAAGCTTTGCGTGAAAAAAGATTATTTTCATTTAAACGATGGCTAACTATTCTATTGCTAATGTTTTCGAGACCCAATTCATTTTTAATTTCGGAAGCAGTGTAAAATGGATTGCATTTAGAGAGCTTTGCAATTCGACGATCTAGCCTTTTACTTGTTTTTCGCGGTCTACCGGTTCGTAGTGCTGTTTTAACAGTCCTATGTTCTTGAAATCGTTTTATAATCTTCGTGATAACGCAACGATTCACACCAAACACTTTTGCAATATCAACTTTTCTCTGGCCTTCTTTAAACATTTTAACTACTCTTTCTTTCGCGGTTTCAAATACCGGTTGAGTTTTGTCTCCGATTAATCGAATCAATGCCACGCAGATGCCATGCAGTCATCAGTTCCAAGGGATATCCAACATCTTACTAGATTATCACGAAAATTACAGACATTAAACACCGTTATTTGTTGTTAAAAATGATTATAAATTATGTTTCTTAACTTTTGTGACGTATGTTTCTTAACTTTTGTCACAAAGCTTTTGTTTCGTTTCTTCAACCAATATTAATTGTAGTCTTTAGACAAGTACATTCGAAAAAACATTTATTGTACGTTGATGTATGAAATGTTATCTCTATATGCTAATTTTAGTTACAACCTGTGTGTCTCAGAAGATGAAGAATATACAGTAGTTCCCAAACGATTATTTTGTTTCTTAACTTTTGTCAGTGAGTGTATATAAAGCGATGACACTTGGTAGGTTATAATTCAATAGTATCTGTTTAATTCCCCTGGCCGTCGCGAGAGGCGTCATGATCCCGAGAGTCGCCGAAACATGTGTTAGGCTCTCTTTTGTATTGGTTGAAGGTGTGCGTGTAACGCGTATATACGTATTATGTCGACAAAAGTCCTGTCGACGAAAAATGTTGACGAAAAATTTCTTGGAGAAGGAGAAGAAGAAGAAGAAGAAGAATCTTACCGTTTCTGACAGATCCATGAGACGATATTATGATATTTCTGTTATGCGTGGACAGATTTTATTGAAATTTGGTCTTATTCGAAAGCTTATATGCGGTTTACATAAGAAAAATGCCATTAAATTTAGAAAATATTGCAGGAGTCATGAGATATTAATGAAATAAGTTTCAGGTTAGGTTGGAATAGACCTGTGTGAAGTTAGCCCCCCTTTTTTTGAAAACTTAAAATTTCTTGGTTGTACTAGTTTGTACTAGGTTTGTACCGCGTTGTACCGTTGAGAGTTTTCAAAAATTCCCAACCGTTTTCGAGAAAAATTGAAAAAACCAATTTTCAGGCTAGCCCCGCATTTTTTGAAAACATCGTTTTTCGCGATTGTACTACATTGTACTAGTTGTACCGAACATTGTACCGTTGAGAGCTTTCAAAAATTCGAAACCGTTTTCGAGAAAATTAGAAAAGTAAAAAAGGGGCTAGCCCCGCATTTTTTGAAAACATCGTTTTTCGCGATTGTACTGCATTGTACTAGTTGTGCCGAACATTGTACCGTTCGAAAAAATTGTTTAACTCTTTTGGTTTCCGAGAAAAATCGGAATATCCAAAGTGCAGATTCGTACTACTGAAAAAAAAAAAAATCTGAAAAATTAAAAACTCTTGGTTGTACTAGTTTGTACTAGGTTTGTACCGCGTTGTACCGTTGAGAGCGTTCAAAAATTCTGAACCGTTTTCGAGAAAAATGGGAATATCTAAAGTGTCGATTCTTACTACTGAAAAAATAAAAAAATCTGAAAAATTAAAAACTCTTGGTTGTACTAGTTTGTACTAGTTTTGTACCGCGTTGTACCGTTGAGAGCGTTCGAAAATTCTGAACCGTTTTCGAGAAAAATGGGAATATCTAAAATGTCGATTCGTACTACTGAAAAAATAAAAAAATTTGAAAAATTAAAAACTCTTGGTTGTACTAGTTTGTACTAGTTTTGTACCGCGTTGTACCGTTGAGAGCGTTCGAAAATTCTGAACCGTTTTCGAGAAAAATGGGAATATCTAAAATGTTGATTCGTACTACTGAAAAAATAAAAAATCTGAAAAATTAAAAACTCTTGGTTGGACTAGTTTGTACTAGTTTTGTACCGCGTTGTACCGTTGAGAGCGTTCGAAAATTCTGAACCGTTTTCGAGAAAAATGGGAATATCTAAAGTGTCGATTCTTACTACTGAAAAAATAAAAAAATCAGAAAAAATAAAAACTCTTGGTTGTACTATTTTGTAATAGGTTTGTACCGCGTTGTACCGTTGAGAGCGTTCAAAAATTCTGAACCGTTTTCGAGAAAAATCGGAATATCTAAAATGACGATTCGCTCTACTGATAAAATAAAAAAATCTGCAAAATTAACAACTCTTGGTTGTACTAGTTTGTACTAGTTTTGTACCGCGTTGTACCGTTGAGAGCGTTCAAAAATTCTGAACCGTTTTCGAGAAAAATCGGAATATCCAAAGTGTAGATTCGTACTACTGAAAAAAAATATTCTGTAAAATTAAAAACTCTCGGTTGTACTAGTTTGTACTAGGTTTGTACCGCGTTGTACCGTTGAGAGCGTTAAAAAATTCTGAACCATTTTCGAGAAAAATCGGAATATCCAAAGTGTCGATTCGTACTACTGAAAATAAAAAAATCTGAAAAATTAAAAACTCTTGGTTGTACTAGTTTGTACTAGTTTTGTACCGCGTTGTACCGTTGAGAGCGTTCAAAAATTCTGAACCATTTTCGAGAAAAATGGGAATATCTAAAATGTTGATTCGTACTACTGAAAAAATAAAAAATCTGAAAAATTAAAAACTCTTGGTTGGACTAGTTTGTACTAGTTTTGTACCGCGTTGTACCGTTGAGAGCGTTCGAAAATTCTGAACCGTTTTCGAGAAAAATGGGAATATCTAAAGTGTCGATTCTTACTACTGAAAAAATAAAAAAATCAGAAAAAATAAAAACTCTTGGTTGTACTATTTTGTAATAGGTTTGTACCGCGTTGTACCGTTGAGAGCGTTCAAAAATTCTGAACCGTTTTCGAGAAAAATCGGAATATCTAAAATGACGATTCGCTCTACTGATAAAATAAAAAAATCTGCAAAATTAACAACTCTTGGTTGTACTAGTTTGTACTAGTTTTGTACCGCGTTGTACCGTTGAGAGCGTTCAAAAATTCTGAACCGTTTTCGAGAAAAATCGGAATATCCAAAGTGTAGATTCGTACTACTGAAAAAAAATATTCTGTAAAATTAAAAACTCTCGGTTGTACTAGTTTGTACTAGGTTTGTACCGCGTTGTACCGTTGAGAGCGTTAAAAAATTCTGAACCATTTTCGAGAAAAATCGGAATATCCAAAGTGTCGATTCGTACTACTGAAAATAAAAAAATCTGAAAAATTAAAAACTCTTGGTTGTACTAGTTTGTACTAGTTTTGTACCGCGTTGTACCGTTGAGAGCGTTCAAAAATTCTGAACCATTTTCGAGAAAAATCGGAATATCCAAAGTGTCGATTCGTACTACTGAAAATAAAAAAATCTGAAAAATTAAAAACTCTTGGTTGTACTAGTTTGTACTAAATTTGTACCGCGTTGTACCGTTGAGAGCGTTCGAAAATTCTGAACCGTTTTCGAGAAAAATCGGAATATCTAAAGTGTCGATTCGTACTACTGAGGAAAAAAAATTTGTGAAGAATTAAATGATAATGAGTTTGTCAAGTTGCCAGGGCCGCTTTTATACTTTTGAGGGCCCCAGGCGCATCATTATGTGGCGGCACAAATTTTTCAGCTGCCTCTAATTTTTATATTATGAATTTAATAGTTAAAAAGAAGTATTTTATTTTGCAACTATAACTGTGCTGTTTTTTATAATGCTGTTTGTGAGGAGTAATGTTTGAAAATGTGTCCCCATAGAGCAGGCCTGCACAGCGAGCCTTTTTCAGCGCCTAGCGGCAAGCAACCAGCCGTACGCCGTTACTGAGGGTAGAATCGGTGAGGCGAACTGCAGTAGTGTAGGTGCGGGCTCGTAGCCGCGTAGCGTAAGTATAGTTCGCCTCACCGATTCTACCCTTATAGCGAATTCGGTAGCTCGCACTGTCTCTGCACTGGTGCCAGAAAATTACTTGGATTGGTTGATTCTTACAGAGCTATCTTCGTTTCTATCAGAAACAACCGATCCAAGTAATTTTCTGGCCCCGGTTGCAGAGTCAGTGCGAGATACCGAATTCGCTATTAGTAACGGCGTACGGCTGGTTGCTTGCCGCTAGGCGCTGAAAAAGGCTCGCTGTGCAGGCCGGCCATAGAGAGTGAGGCCGCAGCTTGCGCCTAATGCTCGTATGGTAAACGCGGCCCTGTACGTTGCGTCGCGTTTTACGTATCAGGGTGAATGCCAATGGCGTGTGGCTCGCCCACGTATTGATACGCGATATTTATCGATAACTGTACATATCGATATTTGCCTGTCGATATTTTGATATTTTTTATCGATATTTCAAACACTAATATTTACAGGTATCGATAATTTTGTTCAAAGTATCGACAATTGTTACTGCACCTTCTTCCGTTCAAGCCAATTGAAGCTAATAATTTTCAAATTACTACGTGTAAGTAAAATTTAGTAATTCTTTTTCATACTCTTATATTGTATGATGCCCATGATGTTTCTTATTAAAATACAGATTCTAGTTTCCTTCATAAATATGATTTGGGAAGTAAATTACTTGTTTTCATTTTAATACTTTTGAATCTTAATTTAAATAAAATAATTTCTTAATGGTACTATATAAAAATGTTTGTCTTAGAAAAAATTTTTTAATGCATCTCTTGGGTATATGTAGATTATTTTTGTTTTGGTAAATTTATACGATCTTCGTATCGATATTATAAAATATCGATACTTTTTTAATTATATATTTCATGTCATATCGATATTGAGCGAAAAAATATATATCGATAAGCATTATCGATATGTAGTTGGGACCAATATCGCACATCACTACGCCCAGGCTCGGCGAGTATGCTTGACGAGCGCGAGTCAGCGTGGCGACAAAGAAGTTCTTTGTTTGGCCCTCCAGCCGAGCCAAGCCTGCACGCGAGCCCAGCCGAGCCACGCGTCGTTAGAATTCACCCTCACGTTCGCACACATTGTCCCAAATTCGTAAGGAGTCAGAGCCGGCCTTGGCACCGGGCAACCGGGGACCTTGCCCCGGGCCCCGCGCTTAGGGACTTCATTTTGTCAAAATTAAATGAATTAAGTATAATTGTCAAGGTATCAATTTTTCGCACCTTCAAACGTTGTCAAGATCAACATTTTAAACAACTTTTCATTATACATGTTACCGCCAGACTCCTTTAGATTTCGAGATATTTATAAAAATATTTTGGTATTTATTCGGAATCAGATACACCTGCGTTGATCGTTTCTGAGGTATCGGTATACTAGGCTCTGGAGCCGAGAGGGCCCCCCGTCAGGGGGGTTCGCAGCTACGTGTATGTAATTCCAACAAAATTGTAAAAAAAATTAACAATAATTTATTATTAATATCTTGGAAATTAATAAATACCCGAGTCATCCGTAGCAACATGGTACACGCTTTTTGTGCTATTGTGGTTGTGTATTATTTATTTAATTTCATGTTAGGTGTTCTGTTTTTGGTAAGTATACAATTTTATATACCTACTTATATAAATATAAATTTAATTAGGTACTGCGTGTGGTCACAGTCAATTACATGTTTTCAATAATATCGACTTTTGCCCCGGGCTCCGCAAACTCGAAGGGCCGCTCTGTAAGGAGGTATGGAGTTCCTCCGAAGGAACTGTTTAGACGATAGATACTTGATATGTTTACGCTATGGTGTAGATAATCCTTCGAATAAGCCTTCGACTTTCTGTCTGCATTCAGTTGAAACAGAACCATTCGAGCAGCAACTGCACAGTGAGACGTTCTAAGCATTTCTTATGCATTTTACATCTTATGCAAGTTACTGTTCAGTTTGTGTTTCGTTTTGTTCGTGTTAGGTGGTGTTTCGTTAATTTTTTGCTAATTACGTTCAAGTTATATGTGTGTTATTTGCTTTATTGATTGTGCTTGTTCTGTTTTACATCTACAGCACATTTAATTGTCCTTCTATTTGGTAAGTACGAAGTCACTTAAAGATTAAGAAAGTTGGACCAACCTTTTTTCATTCAGGGTTCTCTTTATTCACAATATTATACAGATCTCCAAAATGAATACTGCAAATCAACTTTTGGATATAATTCTCTCAGAAGATTATAAGCACCTGGCTGATAATCGTGGCTTGCCTGTTGTACCAAGCGATGCAATTTATAAAGATATTTCGGATCGTATGAATCAGATACTGAAACCGAAGTATATTTATATCATGTGCAAGCAGAATCGATACAATATTTGGAAAAAAGTATTAGATTTCCACAATATTCAAGAAGATTTGTCTTTTACTGATTTAGATGCTTCGACGGAGAGCATTTCTGATAACGTAATTCGGTTTAATTTGACCCTGTCACATAAAGAGTGGATAAAAATAAAACCTGAGAACGTGGAATATGCACACACAAAAGGTCAAACTCGAACGTATTGTACGCTTCAAAGAAAAGTTTGGTCTGACGTACTGTTTCACCATATATTTAAAGAAGCAAAACTTCCGTGTCCCTTCGCATTCAAAAGGTGTAAAGTTTCAGAACAGGGTTTGTATTTGAAAATATCAGGATCTTGTTCCGAATGCCAGGCTAAATTTTCGGGATGTATTATAAATAAACCTGTGCACAAATCGAACGTAACTTTAGAATGCGAAGTGGAAGGTTTCGTATCGACCATCAAACACAACAAAAGAAGACTGTTAAAAGGTAGTCGTAGAATTACAATTGCAAAAACGATGGTCGATAATAAAACTTTGCCTAGCATGTGGCGAAGAGCAGAAGCAGATAATCTGATGGAGATTGGTGATCTCGAGCCTCCACATTTACCGAAACCATGCGTGTTGCGAAAAGCTAAGGAGCAATTAATAAACAAAAATTTAGGAATTACTTCAACCGATCCAGTAAACAGCATTCTACAAATGAAATATAAATATCATCCGGGTTCTATTCACTCTATAGGTTTAGATCCGTTTTTCGTGCATTACTGGACAGTTGAACAAACAGCCGTTTATATTCAATATTATCGTAGAATATTTATCGATGCCACTGGATCACTTGTTAAAAAACTGCGTAGGCCTGATGGAAATTTGTGCCCACATATTTATTTATATCAAATTGTTGCCGAGACACCTACATCCAAAATGCCAGTGTTCCAAATGCTAAGCTCTACACAGAATACAAACGCAATACAAAATTGGCTGTATGAAATAATTCGTCTCGGTTCCACTCACACAACTAACTTTCCACTACCAAAAGAGGTAACTTGTGATTTCGACAAAGCGCTTTTGGGTGCTATAAAAGATTATTTATCCAAATGTTTTCTATGCTTAACAAACGAGTCACTTATGACTTTGCCACGTTCATTCGTAAGACTCGACATTTGCCATTACATGCATTTTGTATCACGTTGGAAGCCTATAAAATCTCTTCATCCGCAAGTCAAAACCTTCTATCTATTGGCTATGGGGCAACTGACGAATCAAACAGCTTTTGCAAACTTTAAAGTCTTCGTCAAACATTTATTAATTTTATGTTATGCACAGACATGCGGTTTAGACAAATGTGGACAAAAAACATTATCTGAAGAGGCTCGCATTTACATGATAAATGTCATTAAGGGTAAGGAAAAGTTCGCGGAAATGGCAGATGTCGAAACAAATAACGATCCCACGTGTGAGTCTAATTTTGAAGACCTCGAATTAGAGTCACAAGATTTTGACGATGAAGCGTTGGTATTCTCATGGTGTCGCGAGTTTAGCTTAAATATTAAAAATCAAGGTGAAAATGAAAAAAATGGTACAGAGATAAATCCATATTATAGCCCGGAAATGGCTAAAAGCATTAGTAATTTACTACCATATTTTCCATTATATACTGGGTTAATGATGCAGAAATTTCAATTTGGTAAATTACACGCTAGTTCCAGTGCCGTCGAATCAGAAATGAACGATATCAAACACCGTTTATTAAATGGTTTACCAAGACCACTGCGCGTGGACAAATTTTTAAGTATTCACATAAAATCGTTTTCTGGTAGAGCAAAATTAGCAATGGCAGAAGCTCGAGAAAGTACACATACATCTGACACTGATGGGAATGACGAATCCATTAAAATAGAAGAAGTGGCGCAAGATGACAATGAAACTCGAGAAAATGCACATACATCTGACAGTGATGGGAATGACGAAGACATTAAAATAGAAGAAGTGGCGCAAGATGTCAATGAAACTCGAGAAAATGCACATACATCTGACAGTGATGGGAATGACGAAGACATTAAAATCGAAGAAGTGGCGCAAAACGATAATGAAACAGAACCAACGATTACTGTGTTCACAAATGATTGTACTATAACAGCTGATACACCTGAGTCGAACTCCGCAATTGATTCAAATAAGGATTTACAATATGAACAAAATTGGCGCAACAAAAACGATCCCAAAAAGGTTAATCGAACGTACTTAGATACGAGGCCTGATTGGGATGCGAACGCAAAAACAGCCAGATCCTTTGGCATTGGAATCCTTATGAATGGAAACCTGTGTACAATTCTAATGACGAGGAGCACAAAAACAATAGTTAAAAATACGTGTGGTCGCACGTATATCGTTGTATTGCCGTGTAGCTGGTAGAATTTGGTATATATTCGATATAATATTTGTAAGTTTTGCGATTGATATGTCGCGAGCGGACCTTCATCCTTTTAATGTTAGTGGTTTCCTTTAAGTACTCCACGGTCAAATAATTTTCGTTATTCATGAGTTCAGCAAGATTCTGAAAATTCTACCAGCTACACGCCAATACAACGATATACGTGCGATTGTGCGAATGGCAACAGGACAGTGGGTTGCTGTCCGCATGTCGCTGCGATTATTTATTATTTATCACACGGGCGTTTTGAATCCAAAATAGTTAAACCGTCCGAAATATTAACAAATATATTTGATGGAACTGACACAACGGCAGTTATTGACGTAAATAGCGACGAGGATTAATAAATAATTATCAATAATGATATCAACCTTTCTCGTTATTACCTATGATTTTCGAACTCCCACTGATTACTCTCACGACACGCTTCGCGACTCGCTTCTTTGCCCGACACTATACATAAACAATAAATCCCAAACACTCTTCATTCACACTTCGATCACCCAAACGAACCTCAATCGTTTCGTCCATTTGCATTTAAATAACACATACTCAGGCTCGCGACAAATACTCTTTCTCGTCACAAAACCCTACATATTTGTAATATAATGATCTTCTTTTAATTATTTAACTATGTTCCACCATCTCGACCAACTTCGGGTTTTTTTATATAATAGCTCGATAGCAAAGCATTATTCTGGATTTTTTTGGAGGTGGTCACTCAAAGGGTTGTTTCCAAAAACCACCCCCAAAAAATTAATTTTTTTTTCTACCCTTAATAATTGATTTATAATTTAGAGAAAAATATATGAAGTACAGTTAGTATGTAGCTATTTTTTCGTTTTTTTTTCATTCAAATATCTTAAGTAGTAACCGAGAAAAAAAATAATAACGTTAGGGGCGTTTACCCCCGTATTACCTTTAAACGTGGGGGTAGTGATCTAAAACTTTACATAATGGTGCTTCATGCAAGCAGCATTGTTTAAAAAATAACAACTCCAAGAATCGGCATGAGGGCCGTTTCCCCATGCTTACCCTGCTAGACCCTTTCGTAACCGCACCTGTAACGAACATTACATCGAAACCATTGTTCTCCGGTAGGCGGTATTGAGAACACGCATACTGCTTAGAGAAAAACGCTATTTTCATTGCGAAAAATATTTGAATCGTTTTCATTCCTTAAGTACATCATTAATTATATACTTCTGATAGATATTCTTGCATTCACAGAATTATTAAACAGTAAAATTGTGGCAGTACAATAAAATTTTTACACTATTAAGATTCTCTAATCCTTTTTGTAATTGTTGATCACACGACGCTGCAATTACAGTATGTTCTTCCTACATATGTTTAGGTGCTAATTCAGTGCATTACCGATAAATTTTAGTGCTTACTTTGCGAGATATAGCGAGTGGCGATATTAGGTACGGTCACCCTAATCATCATTATACCCATTATAAGCGGCAACAAATAAACATTTCATAAAAATGGAAAATTTCATAGAAATTGTATACTTTGGTGCCAATACGCAACCTGAAGAAAAAGTCCGAGAAAAAATCCTTTCAAACCCAGATTATGGACCACCTGGGCAACTTTTGACAACTACATCAATATTATATCTGAAAAATATATATTTTAGCTCCACCCTAACGTACTGTCAGCGAGAGAATCACCCTGTATGTTCATACAATCATACTATTTGCCATAAAATAATACATTCATTATTTAATTTCCAGATGCACCGGGTATTAATGGAAGTGGGAGAGAATAATAGCCGGGAGGAACCGGTGAGGAAGGGGGAGAAAGCGAGGGAGGAAGGAGAGAAAGTGCGAGAGGTGGCAGCGAGGGAGCAGGAAGGAGAGAAAGTGGGAGAGGCGGCAGCGAGAGAGCAGAAATTAACGCAACAGTTGAACAAGGTAATTATATGCAATACTAAATACACTATTCTTTGGTCGTAATAATGTACCTCTGTTGGAGACGAATTGAACAATGTGCTATACGATAATATTTGATTTCATGTGAGATCTACGGTTTATCAATATTTCACAAGTTTAAAGAATTTTAAAAAAACTAAATTTCGACCGTAAAACTTAACTGCAATGGTATCGGCGCACTGGTTCGGTCAGATTAAAACAATTATTATTTTAAAAAATTAAAATAATAAAAATAGCTTTGATTTATTATTTTAAAAAATTAAAATAATAAAAATAGCTTTGATTTATTATTTTAATTTATTAAAATAATAATTGTATTAATCTGACCGATCCAGTGCGCCGATACCATTTCACAAGTTTCAATGAAACGAAATATCATCGTATATTATATCAATTTGTCTCACAAAGAGCTGCAGTATTATGAATAAAATAATACAGCATTGCATTTATTGAAACTGACTTAACCGTATGTTATTCCGTTTGTGTCCGAATATTTTTGGGATCCATTACATGTATGGGTAGAAATAGAAAATTTAATTTTTATGTTACTGTTTCAGATGAAAAGAAAGCTGCGGAAAATAAAATTCCGGAGCATGAAAGAAGAGAGATCCTGGGGAGGATGGCGCGGTAGGGGCCGGGGAGGAAGGCGCGGTGGAGGACCGGGAGGTTGGAGCGGTGGAGGACCAGGAGGTTGGAGCGGTGGAGGCCAGGGACGAGGGCGTGGAGGAAGTTATGGAAATAATATTTTTATAAATTATTAAAAAAAAATAAAAAAAAATTTATATTGTTTAATGTCATGGGTTTTATTTCTATGCAGCCAAAATTGATCCATTTCGGTTGGAATGGACAATGTCCTAGGGAAGACTGGGGAGGGTTAATACGTTGTTAAAAAAATGATTGTGTAAACGAAACTAAATAATATTTTAATGATCTTTTTGCACATTTACATTCAGCATTCTATTCTTTAACAAAACAATCATAAATTTTTTAAATTGAAACAAAGAATGTATTAAAAAATGTTATATTAAAATATACAAATTTCCGTTATAATTTGTTTGCTGGAGAATATCTATTACAGATTACGCAAGGTTAACTTACTTTGGGCAGGTATGATTCATGAATCAAACCGCCCTTCAATGTATGTCTCATACCTCACCAAATGTAGAATTCTAAAACAATAATACTAACAACACTTGGGATAAAGTACCCAATTACTGTGCCCTGTTGCAGGACTTCTGGAGTTTTCTCTAGTAAAAATAACTTTAGTAATTACCCCATGAACAGGATATGTAACTTGGCTAATTTGTACTGCAGGGATGTTGATTTTTTCAACGGTTCTCCTTCTACTGTTAAGAAAAGCGTGTATAGAGCTATAGTTTTATAGCTTATAGTTCAATCGCCATGTCTGTATACTCTGTTGTGTTTTAGCAGTAATCGTCTCTACGAGGTTCATTGTATTCTTTTTCTTTTTTCGTTACAAAATGGGTTTTACCCGTACAAGTGAAATAATATAAAATAAAATAAAAATTGACTTGTCTTAAGCATTTAAAGATAAATTTCAATGTTTCTTTTATCGATTTAATTTTTGCATGAAACAAATATCACATCTTCTTTGGATAATATTAAATATAAAAAAAGAAGTTCTGGAATCAGTTAATGTGTGCCTATAATCTCAAAAAATCAGTTACTGTGCCTCAGTTACTGTGCTCCCTTTCTGAATACTGTGCTGCAATTACTGCGCTTCCTCCTTGAATACTGTGCTGCAATTACTGTGCCTTTTATTAGGTACACACATTTTTAAGTTAAATTTTTCTGTAATAAAAATGAAATATCATAATAAGTCATTAAAAGTTCACATTAGAGATGACCACTTTAATAAATTCTTCATGTTTACCGTACTTTTCTTTCAAAATATAACCGGAGGTGCGTTAGAGGTTAGGAATACTTAACACGCGCGGCAGTGTTTGCGACACAGTAACTACCGCAACGTGCGAAAACTAGTCCAGTTATTGTGCACAGTAAATGACGCTACTTCCCAATTCGTTTCAGTTACTGAATTTGTTGCAAATAAATACAGTAATTCAAGTAGATAATCGCTGTTTTGTTTTTCCGTAATCTTAATATGTTTTACTAATATAATTAACGTTGTGAATCTTACTTAGAACAATATATTTTACTGAATATTGACATTCATTCGTTCAGTATTTTCTTAAGCTTTTTCATAAGTTTTACAAAAAATTTTGCGAATTCATTATCAAAAAAGTAAAATAATTTTTTTTTGTATTTTAAGAACTTCTGTGTGTTACAGGTTTAATTTTAACAAATAAATAATTAACTGAATTTAAATAAAAAAATTTAATATCTTTTATTCGAGGAATATAAAGTTAATTATGGTTAATGATAAACTACAGGTACAGTGATTGGGTACCCCACAGTAATTGGGTACTTTACCCTAACCTTAAACTGAAAGCAACGAGAGTTGGCACATATGTGTAATATTGAGGGTAATTTCCAGTACAGGTAACGATGGTTCATAACAATCAATACACAGTGACAAAAACCTTTTATAAATAAAGTACAAACTTACGTTTCCAAACACCAAAATGCACTTCCTTAATTAAATAATATCAGGATAATAAATTACCTTGAAGCAATCGTAACCGAACGCGATTTACAAAGCGTCCTCTATTGCTGAAGTGAATGCTCCTCTTTTGTTTTTACCTGTCTTTTAATCCTCCCCGGGATATATACGATTCATTTCACGCCAAACAGATTACTTTGCGCACTGGACGTCTAAGGTTTTTTTCTATTTGAGAAACCAATACACATCTCGGAAACCAAAAGAGTTAAGCAATTTCTTCGAACGGTACAACGCGGTACAAACCTAGTACAAACTAGTACAACCAAGAGTTTTTAATTTTTCAGATTTTTTTATTTTTTCAATAGTAAGAATCGACATATTGGATATTCCGATTTTTCTCGAAAACGGTTCAGAATTTTTTAACGCTCTCAACGGTACAACGCGGTACAAAACTAGTACAACCAAGAGTTTTTAATTTTTCAGATTTTTTTATTTTTCCAGTAGTAAGAATCGACACTTTAGATATTTCCCTTTTTCTCGAAAACGGTTCAGAATTTTTGAACGCTCTCAACGGTACAACGCGGTACAAAACTAGTACAAACTAGTACAACCAAGAGTTTTTAATTTTTCAGATTTTTTTATTTTTTCAGTAGTAAGAATCGACATTTTAGATATTCCGATTTTTCTCGAAAACGGTTCAGAATTTTTGGACGCTCTCAACGCTACAACGCGGTACAAAACTAGTACAAACTAGTACAACCAAGAGTTTTTAATTTTTCAGAATATTTTTTTTTCAGTAGTACGAATCGGCATTTTAGATATTCCGATTTTTCTCGAAAACGGTTCAGAATTTTTGAACGCTCTCAACGGTACAACGCGGTACAAAACTAGTACAAACTAGTACAACCAAGAGTTTTTAATTTTTCAGAATATTTTTTTTTCAGTAGTACGAATCGGCATTTTAGATATTCCGATTTTTCTCGAAAACGGTTCAGAATGTTTGAACGCTCTCAACGGTACAACGCGGTACAAAACTAGTACAAACTAGTACAACCAAGAGTTTTTAATTTTTCAGATTTTTTTATTTTTTCAGTAGTAAGAATCGACACTTTGGATATTCCGATTTTTCTCGGAAACCAAAAGAGTTAAACAATTTTTCCGAACGGTACAATGTTCGGTACAACTAGTACAATGCAGTACAATCGCGAACAACGATGTTTTCAAAAAATGCGGGGCTAGCCCCTTTTTTACTTTTCTAATTTTCTCGAAAACGGTTTCGAATTTTTGAAAACTCTCAACGGTACAATGTTCGGTACAACTAGTACAATGTAGTACAGTCGCGAAAAACGATGTTTTCAAAAAATGCGGGGCTAGCCCCTTTTTCACTTTTCTAATTTTCTCGAAAACGGTTTCGAATTTTTGAAAACTCTCAACGGTACAATGTTCGGTACAACTAGTACAATGTAGTACAGTCGCAAAAAGGATGTTTTCAAAAAATGCGGGGCTAGCCCCTTTTTTACTTTTCTAATTTTCTCGAAAACGGTTTCGAATTTTTGAAAACTATCAACGGTACAATGTTCGGTACAACTAGTACAATGTAGTACAATCGCGAAAAACGATGTTTTCAAAAAATGCGGGGCTAGCCCCTTTTTTACTTTTCAAATTTTCTCGAAAACGGTTTCGAATTTTTGAAAACTCTCAACGGTACAATGTTCGGTACAACTAGTACAATGTAGTACAGTCGCGAAAAACGATGTTTTCAAAAAATGCGGGGCTAGCCCCTTTTTCACTTTTCTAATTTTCTCGAAAACGGTTTCGAATTTTTGAAAACTCTCAACGGTACAATGTTCGGTACAACTAGTACAATGTAGTACAGTCGCAAAAAGGATGTTTTCAAAAAATGCGGGGCTAGCCCCTTTTTTACTTTTCTAATTTTCTCGAAAACGGTTTCGAATTTTTGAAAACTCTCAACGGTACAATGTTCGGTACAACTAGTACAATGTAGTACAATCGCGAAAAACGATGTTTTCAAAAAATGCGGGGCTAGCCCCTTTTTTACTTTTCAAATTTTCTCGAAAACGGTTTCGAATTTTTGAAAACTCTCAACGGTACAATGTTCGGTACAACTAGTACAATGTAGTACAATCACGAAAAACAATGTTTTCAAAAAATGCGGGGCTAGCCTGAAAATTGGTTTTTTCAATTTTTCTCGAAAACGGTTGGGAATTTTTGAAAACTCTCAACGGTACAACGCGGTACAAACCTATTACAAACTAGTACAACCAAGAAATTTTAGGTTTTCGAAAAAAGGGGGGCTAATTTCACACAGGTCACTTCGTTCAGTTGATGGAAATTATAGAAATTGAAATACTCATTAATTAAATCCGCTTGCCTCGGTACAGGACATGGTCCCACAGAATTGTACGAGAGCGTTCCGTCACTTTCGTTTTTCCAAAAGGTGTGTGCTAAATTATAATCTCCGATTAAGAATATGTCGCTATTGGGGCGAGACAGTGCCTTTCGTAAACAATCGGATCGGTACCCGGAGATATATACACGGTACCGACAACAATAGATTTAAATTTAAGGCGAATCTCAACAAAAAGGTGTTCAACTCCCACGAAGGAAGTCTTGATATGCTGACTATAAATAGATTCTTTGACCGCAATTAAGACACCACCACCTCTGTTAAATTCACTTGTTGTACTGTTTCTATCCAGTCTATACCTATAACTTGTAGCCGTGTAATCCTAATTCAGAATCTGAGATACTGTCACAAAGCCAGGTTTCAACAAAAATAATTATGTCGAGAGCTGTAGACAAGGTGGAAACGGTGCAACGCAAATCATACAATTTCGTTCTACGACCACGTACATTTTGATAGTAAACTAAAGGGAAGGAGTCTAGTTTTTTCGATTAACAAAATTAACTATTTTAGGAACTCCCTTTACAAATCTAATAGTCTTATTTATATCCCCAGAATCATGTAAGCGTTTTAATTCTGCTCTTAAGTTACTTAAATAGGTTTGTTGCTTCCTTGTGTGATCCTCACTAATGCGAGCAGGCCCATTATATTTCTTATTGTTCTTAAGAATAGAGATAACATCTTCTCTTGAACTCAATATAACTTTAAGGGGCCTAGGACGATCACCACGGTTTGTCCCCACACGAAAAACATTACGGACAGAAATTCCGGATGGATCTATCTGCCTGAGGATGCTATCCACTAGTTGTTTATCCATGGTAGTATTATCAACAGATGAAGTGTCAGTATTAACTTTGTTTGTATGATTGGAAGATTCTTCAACATTGAATATCATGATATTACACGATCTCTGCTCCCTGTCAGCAATTTCTGTGATGATGTCCTCTTCTGTGCACGGAGTGGTGTAGGTTGAAGACAAAGAAGATATCTTCTTCTCTAATTCGCAAACTCTGCTTGTGATGCCCGAAATTTCTGACTTCAGCTCCGATTTTACCACATCAATAGTTTCCGTAAATCTCCTTTCATACGCCGCTAGTTTGGCAGTTAAAATGTCTTCCATCTCCTGTCTGAGGATCTGACGAACATTATCCAGCAGCAATATCTCCCGGGCATCTAGTGTCGGAGGACTGATGGATGAAACCGACGACTGAGACGACTGAGACGACTGAGACGCCAGGGACGCATTGACCAACGAACAGTCCAAGAATTTGCCTTTGAAAAACGGATGACCAGAACGGTTCAGGCAACCCGGATGAGCGGCGATTTCACACGAAGCACATGTCACAGGTTTCGCTACTTTTGTGTTGCATCCATTACAGATTTGGTCCATGATTGCAGATGAGATTCACAAGGCAAAACACAGAATGATCGATGAGATAACGACACTTCAAGCTTTAAACTTTGAATAACGGTAGACAGCACGGTATAGTGAACGGAGAGAAACAACAACACGTCCTTCTCCTACGACAGTTCGATTAGTAGTTCGATTATTAGAAAGATAATTATTATAAGAATGTCAAGAATAATTAATTATAAGTATTGGTAAAAGCGCAAAACATAATATTGTATAGTAAGCGAATGAAACACAAAATAACAAACAACGACTCACTGCGCATGCGCCAACCTACCAATTCCCGAGTATAAAAGAGGCGCACGCAGCTAAGCGGGTCATTCGAAAGCTCTGCCAACAGAAGTGTGCTCGCCCCGGAAACGGCAGTGGCCGTTCCTATAGTTAGTATTACAGAGTATTGAGATCGCCCCGGAAACGGCAGCGGCCGTGCACTGTCATACACGAATCATAGTAAGAGTAAAACTCTGCTAGCAGAAGTGTGCTCGCCCTGGAAACAGCAGCGGCCTTCTTGCAGCAGACGTTGCCAAGAGTACGAGCTCATCCCGGAGACGGCAGCGGCCGTACACTGCAACATATCTCTATACATACATATTCATACATACTTATTAACACAAAAAACCACTAAAACCCAAAAATAAGATATATAATCGTAAACTGTAAGTAATATTAATTATTTGTTATCATTATTAGAATAAGTGTTTTTGAATAAACAGTCATTGTTAAGTTAAGCCGCGGATTTTACTCCTTAACCGTAGAAATAGAACCCCACCTATCCTACACTCGAGGGGACGCCGCTCTCCTCTCGGGAATCTGTCGACGCTCAGTTGTCCCCGGACAGTTGAACGTTACAGTACTGTACACAAAGTACTATACATATAAAATACATATAGATCGGCAATGCAGTGCGCATGGTTTCTTTTCTTAGTTACTAAACTTACGTAGAATTTATATCCTTAACCAAAAAATAAATAAAGTACACTCGCTGAGCTGCTTTGCGCTATTACGAGTATTCCAAGTATATACCTTATCCTCTAACGTCACTAGATAGGCTGCAGGGCGCCATAAACACGTGAACGTGTGACGAAGACAAATCAGAATTTATAATTTACTGGGATTTCCTTACTTTTTCCTTATTTTTAGTACACGTGGCATTCAACCGTTTTTTTCTGGGGATATCACTTCTTTTTACAAAGATAATTTGCATAGGGAATGACTTTAGATCATTTTTAATATATATTATATTATCTTCTATTTTTCGTGATTTATTTGATTTCATGTACTTGGCGTAATGTTTTTACTTTTTTGAAGTTTTTATGGGGATATTATTATCTTTTATTTTTTTGCGATTTATTTGTTTCATGTACTTGGCGTAATGTTTTTACTTTTTTAAAGTTTTTTATGGTTGAATTTACTCGAAGCATCGTGGATGCTTGGGAAAAAAAATGTATTCATCGATACACATTGCATTGAAAATTGGGTTGGTTTAGTTTATGATTATCCGCTTTTCTTTAGATCGTAATTAATGGGACTCACGTTAGGCAGTGGATGCGGTGGCTTCCCTGGACCCGGTACTGCGACAGAGAATGTAGAGCACGTGGGGCTGCAAGGCTGCGAGAGGCTGGTTCTCAGCAGCAACTCTGCGCGGCGGCGACACCTGCGTGGCACAGAAGCACATGCATTTGAAGAACAAGAGAAAAAATTGGCCAACAAAAGAGATATTAGTCGAGAGAACAACAACAACACGTCACTTACACGCAATGATACTAGGGCTGGGACTATTCGAATAATTTACTATTCGAGTATTTTACAAGTATTCGAATGCTACGAATAAACTTCGAATATTTGAGTATTCGAATGTTATTAATCGAATACTATTCGAATACTGATGTATTCGAATAGTATGGTGTGCATTATAAATCAAGTTCTTTAGGTTCATTTTTTTTAGAAGCATTTATTTAGTTTCAGTTGTGAGTTCGTTAGTTTATCAGGGTGAAATCTTGTAAGCTAATTTTGACCCACTTCAATATATCCGATCGGCTTGAAACTTTGCACACATATGTAATTCCGATGACAATACAATATTTTCACTAAAAAGCATGAAATACTTTATGGTGAAAATTTTTTTTAAAAACAAGCTTTTATTAAAATGTACTAAATTGGAACCAATAGTTTTGATACCGGCCGATATGACTGCCTGAGAAGAATTCCCTCATAGGGTGGATGTACCAGTAAATGAACGCGTGCCAGTGAATGGACATTTTATATTAAAATGAGTAAAATAAGTTATTAAAATAAGCAACTAATTAATTAGAGACTTCTTTTAATTTCTTGCTTCATATCCAAACAATTTTTGTAGCACGTGGAATCAATCGCGCTGCAAACATAATTTTATGAAAATGTTCATTCATTAGTCTTAAGTGTTCATTTATTGGTGCGTTTACCCTATAACTAATTATAAAATAATAAAAATAAAAAAAGTACCAATAAGTGCTGGACATTGGCTGTAGTTGGCTGTATGCGAACCGGCGCAATTTATGCATTTGGGGGGAGTCTCCCTTGATTTCTGGCAGTCCGCTGAGCGATGCATGCCTGCGCACTTAACGCATTTAGGTGGTAGACCGCAGTTAGAAGCCGAATGTCCGTAAGATTGGAATCGAAAGCATTGCGTGTAGTTTTTTTTTTTCGAAAAAATTTTTTCCCAGTACATTCTGGTACCAAAAACAGCGTTTACTTTGGTGACCGCGTTCGGGGCGGTCCCCGGGAGGAATGTGATTTTGTAAATGTGAAATAAGGGCTGTTTGTTGTTCCCGTTGCCTGTAATGGGTATACAGGATGTGGGACTAAGCCGTTTGTATTTTAGTTCCTCAAGTATTTCGTCAGGAGGAGTCTCTGGGAGGCCCTTCAATACCATGGCAAGCCCGCGTTCGGAGTTTAGCGAAAATGTAAAGTATGGGATGTTACCCTCATTTAAGGCTTGTCTGAATTTTTTAAAAGAGTCGATTTCATCGAATTGAAGGCGGATCTTGTTGCCAAGGTATTTGATGGAGAATGTCTTCCCGAAGTCATTGGCGAGTTCGCGTTCAAATTTCGCTATATATTAAGCAAAGTTTGAGATATAAAGTGGTGGGGGTTTAACGATGCGAGTGACTACCTTGTTGACTGACGGGCTCGCGGAGCTGCTTGGGCCAAGGTGGGGGGTGTCAGCGCTCTGTGACGCAATGTTTACTTCCGGCGGCATTTTTTTCGCCGCGGCTGAAAAGTAGCTAGGAAGGTCGTGCGCAGATTTGAAGGCAGCAAGAACCGAAAAACGGTTGGAAACCGAAATGTTAGGAATAGAATCCTGCTCCACGATAGCGTCGGTAGTAATTAATGTTAATGGAAGAGACACATTAATAGGGCGTGAATTTCGCGTGGGAGAAGAACCAGAGGTTCTGGCGTTTTTACCCAAAATTGGGTTGTCGCGTTTAGTTTTCTTTTTCTTATCGGGATGTCTTTCGACGTTGGTTTTAGATAGCGAGTGTTCAGTTTTGGGAGATTGGTCTGATTGTTCAGAGGAAGTGTAACCCGGGAGGGTTTCTAAGGATGCACCTGCCGGTCTTTTCCCCGCAGTAGATTTAGGTTCAGCAAATATAGATGAACTCACCATTTTAGCAGCACTGAGGACTTCTAAGGAGAGCCTATCGTCCTTTGGGGGGTCAGAAGGGACCCTGGAGTGAGCAAGATTGCTGTCAGAGGCAATAGTTGCTCCTGTGTAAGATTCCATATTTCGGAGTAAGATGAGATAGTGCCTAGGTGGGTTGCGCGAGGAATACCAGGGGTGCGCTCCCACGAAGGAGGTAGCCCGCAGGGTTCCAGTAGGAGAAGAGTGCACCAACTAGTTAACCGTGGATAGTTATCACGAAGAGAGACGCAAATTAGAATGAAAAGCTACGAAAAAACACTGTGAAACGCGAGCGGGGCTAAACAGGTCCACTCACTACGATGTATCGCAGTGTACTAAACGATAACTGCCGATCCGCGATAACTGAGCGATAACTGAATGCAGGGTGGCGCACTGTCCGGTTGATCTGTAGGCATTTAGCATGTAGAGGAGTGGGATTAGATCCCCCACCATTATACCCCCAACCGACCGTCGAACCAATCAACGCCAAGATGAAAATTTGCCGACGCCAGCGCCAACTAGTGAGACCAGCGGCTAACCAGCGTCGCTGGGGAATCGGTTGTCGACGAGTGAGACCGCGGCCAATCAGCGTGGACAACAGATTCCCCAGCGATGGTTAGCCGCGGTCTCACTAGTTGGCGCTGGCGTCGGCAAATTTTCATCTGGGCGTTGATTGGTTCAACGGTCGGTTGGGGGTATAATGGTGGGGGATCTACCCGCACTCCTCTACATGCTAAATGCCTACAGATCAACCGGACAGTGCGCCACCCTGCATTCGAAAGTCGCACAAGAATCTCTTTCTTGGCTCGCTTTCCCCTTCCCTCCACATTCCCTCCGTAAAATCTCGAGGCTAAATCTACTACTCTGCGCAGCTTTAGTGGATAATTTCCCGGCTTCCCGTCGAGGGACCGCCTCCCGTCGACGTGACGACCAATCCTCGATTCCAAATCCGCCGCCTCGCTGGCCGTTCGCCAGAAGTTCCTACTCTCTGTTTCTCTCGAGCGCCAGCTAAGCTGGAGGAGATTTGTTAAAACCTGCAATAGCGATCCCCTCCCTTTGATCTCGTGCTGCTCGCTCGGGAGGTGTTGAACTTGCTGAATTCCCCATGTAATATAATCAAGAGGGACGAGAAATTACCTGTATATGCACTAGGGTTGAGTGGGGCTAAAAGTCCGGCGGGTAAAAAGTCCCGAATTGAATATCTCTATTCCTAAACAATGTATTGAGTTTCGCAGTACACTATGTAAAAGGCGAGAAGAAACGGAGGTGACCACAGAATCGCCAGTCGCTCCTGGACGGTCGTGCGAATTACACGACGACTTCGTTATTTTACCTATGCATCGAAAACTAAAAGAAATACGTCGTCTTTATTGTTTTATACGAAGTAAACCACAGTTTAAAAGCATATCAGCCAAGTACGTTAAGATAGTATGTTCCTTTAGTAATGTGTGCATGATATTGTTTATTGCTGAATGATAATATTTTCTAACGTATATATTGCAGAAACTATAGAGGTACCATTGGGGCAAAAAGTCCCTCAGACTGAAAATATATAATATAATATATTAAAAATATATTTTATTATTTGTTTTCATAATAAGATGGCCAAAGTATAAAGAAATGATGCCAAAGTCTTTAAATACTGTTTTTATCTTAGTTCAGCGATTTTTTTTAGTTTTTAGTTCAATGTGAGCCTCTGACTTATATTTTTATTTTTTGTTAAATAAGCCATGCGTGGGGCAAGAAGTCCATTTTGCATTGACAAATATTTTGTGGTATAACTCAACAGAAAATAATAGTATCAACAAACGAACTTCGCTAACGTAAACCATAATAGTTATAGTTTATACAAAACAACACCAGATATCTCTAGATTGTTGGTACTAAATTTTACATAGGTTTATACGAAAAACGGGACTTTTAGCCACACCCTACCCTACATATAATATCATCGTTGAGCATTTTCATATTTAAGGTTTTAGGATTTGGTTTTATTATTTTATGTTCTATTTTATACTTTTATTTAATTGTACGTGTATATCTATATATATAAATTAGGCCTTTGAATTTGCAATTTTTCAGTCCAGAGTTTAGAGTTTAGGTTCGGTTATTTGTCCGTGTAATATTGCTTGACCCTCGCGAAATAGTTGCGTGGGCTTTTCATTTAACGCGAGTTCATTAACTATAGAGGTGTCTGAATTTTTTCCTCTTTTCCTTCTGGCTTCCTTGAGGATAAAAGACAAAAAATGTCCCTCTTTATCTTTTCTTCTTATAAGTGGTATTTGCAAGCCCGGCGCGCGGTGTCGATCGTGAGAATCTAAAGGTGCGTATCGACCTCGCGCGGCAAGCTCGCGCGGCACGCCGCGCGGAGTGGAGACTCTGGACTCTGGAGAGACCAGGTCAGTTTGCAAAGCAGCCGCGCGCTGCCTCGAGGAAAACTCGCAGGGTGATTCTCCAGCTACGCTCGTCACCCCGTGGCGAGGACAACACCCCGCAGTGCCCATCGAATTTTATGGCTTTCGACACCCTCGAAGGGTTTGGAATACCATTAAGAAATGAGAAATCTTGGACTTTGGCATTTCTCATCAGATCTTTGCGAAAACGACGTCAATGCATTCCTGGTGTTCCATCGATTAAAATCATACCAAATATCATGCAAATCGCACTACTTTGACACAAGCTATGTGTGTTCCTTATGCAAAAGTTGCCCGATTTACACGACATTTCGCATGATTTTCATCGGAAAACTCCAAGGAATCCATCGGCGACACTTCCATATCCATACGATAAAGAATAAAGAATTATATTATTTCCTAAACAGATACAGGGTAATTCTGGAGGTACGCCCGTCACCCCGTGGTGAGGACAACACCCCGCAGTGCCCAACGAATTTTATGGCTTTTTCCGGAAAAAGGTACGAATCCTGGGCCGAACGTAGCGAATTGGGGTTGAGTCCCCGCAGTCGAGGGTGAAATATCCATTACAGCGTATTAAGAAATTCTTTTCTTCATCGTGTCGAAAGGGAAGTGACGCCAATGGATTCCTTATGTTTTTCTGATGAAAACCATACCAAATATCACGCAAATCGGAATACTTTGACACAAGCTATTTGTATTCCCTATGCAAAAGTTGCCCGATTTACACGACATTTGGCATGATTTTCATCGGAAAACTCCAAGGAATCCATCGGCGACACTTCCATATCCATACGATAAAGAATAAAGAATTATTTTATTTACTAAACAGATACAGGGTAATTCTCGAGGTACGCCCGACACCCCGTGGGGAGGACAACACCCCGCAGTGCCTCGCCGAATTTTTTGGCTTTCGACCCTCGAAGGGGTTGGAGTGTCTATTAAGAAGTGAGAAATGTTCAGGATTTCAAATGTTTGCTTCTTTCCTTCATCGTATCGAAGGGAAAGTGATGCCAATGGATTCCGGGCGTTCCGTCGATTAAAATCATGCCAAATGTTGTGCAAATCGCACTACTTTGACATAAGGAACACACATAGCTTGTGTCAAAGTAGTCTGATTTGCACGATATTCGGTATGATTTTCATCAGAAAAACATAAGGAATCCATTGGCATCGCCTTCGCACAGATCTGATGAGAAATGCGGAAATCGAAGATTTCTCACCTCTTAATAGGGACTCGAACCTCTTCGAGGGTCGAAATCCATAAAATTAGGAGAGGCACCACGAGGAGTTGACCTCTCCACGGGGTACCAGGCCGCACCTTTTTGACGAGCGTAGCTCCAAAATCACACTGTATCTGTTTTAGAAATAAAATAATTCTTTATTCTTTATCGTATGGATATGGAAGTGTCGCCGATGGATTCCTTGGAGTTTTCCGATGAAAATCATGCCAAATGTCGTGTAAATCGGGCAACTTTTGCATAGGGAATACAAATAGCTTGTGTCAAAGTATTCCGATTTGCGTGATATTTGGTATGGTTTTCATCAGAAAAACATAAGGAATCCATTGGCGTCACTTCCCTTTCGACACGATGAAGAAAAGAATTTCTTAATACGCTGTAATGGATATTTCACCCTCGACTGCGGGGACTCAACCCCAATTCGCTACGTTCGGCCCAGGATTCGTACCTTTTTCCGGAAAAAGCCATAAAATTCGTTGGGCACTGCGGGGTGTTGTCCTCACCACGGGGTGACGGGCGTACCTCCAGAATTACCCTGTATCTGTTTAGGAAATAATATAATTCTTTATTCTTTATCGTATGGATATGGAAGTGTCGCCGATGGATTCCTTGGAGTTTTCCGATGAAAATCATGCGAAATGTCGTGTAAATCGGGCAACTTTTGCATAAGGAACACACATAGCTTGTGTCAAAGTAGTGCGATTTGCATGATATTTGGTATGATTTTAATCGATGGAACACCAGGAATGCATTGACGTCGTTTTCGCAAAGATCTGATGAGAAATGCCAAAGTCCAAGATTTCTCATTTCTTAATGGTATTCCAAACCCTTCGAGGGTGTCGAAAGCCATAAAATTCGATGGGCACTGCGGGGTGTTGTCCTCGCCACGGGGTGACGAGCGTAGCTGGAGAATCACCCTGCGAGTTTTCCTCGAGGCAGCGCGCGGCTGCTTTGCAAACTGACCTGGTCTCTCCAGAGTCCAGAGTCTCCACTCCGCGCGGCGTGCCGCGCGAGCTTGCCGCGCGAGGTCGATACGCACCTTTAGGGGCGTTGCGAGATGTACGTTGCACGGTTCTGAGTCTGGTTCGTATCTCGAGTTAATTTGCCACGCGTATCGACAGGTCTTTCTGTCCTGCGAGGCCACGGGGGGCCCCTTGAGTTCGGCTTTCCCGATTTCCGAGAGTGTCGTTCACGCTCGACAAAGGGGTGAGCCTCGCGCGACGGGCTCGATTCGTGTTCGTTCGTGGAGGCGCGCGCGATAGAAGGTCCGATCGTTTATCCTATGCCCCTGTGCCCCTCGAGAGCGCGAAAGCAGAACGCGCGTTTGTTTTTCCGAGGTAGGGTAAATCCGGGAGACGCGGTCGACCTAATATAAAATGGCTATTAAAACTAATATAGATATTACTTATTTTATCAGAACAAACCTAATATGTTCAGAATTTTATGCCGATTCAGAAAAACTGGTCGATATTTGCATTAAGGGGGTATTCTGGTCTGACGAGGCGTTTTCGTCGCGTTATTTCGGATTTTTTTTTACAAAGAACCCATCAATTTTATTATTATTTAGTTTATTGCTACATGTTTATTGATGTTTGAACTATCTTTACAAATTTTGTCAATGGAAAAGAATTAAAATCAAACGCAGTTGACTGTTTTAAAGTAATGGTGAAAAAAAAAACATGGTGTCACGGTGTCCATGATTGGGCTCGTTCTAGTGATCTATAATAAAAAATGAAAAGAGATTCTATATCTGTATGCCTGTGGCTTTCGTCCCTACCAGAATGATAAAAAAATATTGAAAATTAAGCAAATGGCGGCGGTTTGAAAATTAAGTTTCGATTTTCGCACAATTTTTCAACTTTAAAGGTCTGTGAAAGTTTAAAAACAAAATATTTTATCATAATTCTGGTAGGGACGATAGCCACAGGCATACAGATATAGAATCTCTTTTCATTTTTTGTTATAGATCACTAGAACGAGCCCAATCATGGACACCGTGACACCATGTTTTTTTTTTCACCATTACTTTAAAACAGTCAACTGCGTTTGATTTTAATTCATTTCCATTGACAAAATTTGTAAAGATAGTTCAAACATCAATAAACATGTAGCAATAAACTAAATAATAATAAAATTGATGGGTTCTTTGTAAAAAAAATCCGAAATAACACGACGAAAACGCCTCGTCAGACCAGAATACCCCCTTAAGACAATATTTACTGTAAATCGGGTTGAAAACTGAAGTCATGACATCTGACCACCTCTCCCGAGGTGCCGGGAGAAATGGTTTTCGTCGTTGGCAGAGACCACTCGCATAATTATTCATGGAAAATTAACAAAGGATAAAGCAAAATTATTTATGAGCGAATACAACTACGGATTCATTGATATTTAATTTGTTTACGCTAAACAAGTAAAGAACACATCAAAGAAAAAGTGAATTACCTACTGGCGATTAGCAAGGCAAATGAATACAAAAGTGAATAAATAAACTAAATGAACAAAAATAATAATAAAATAATAATAAAAAATAAAAAAATAAACAAAAATAATAAAAAAATCATAACTCGACCATCTCACCTTTTTGCAGCGAGACATGGTCTTCTCGTTAGCTTTGAGAGGAAGAGTTAATATGGCCAAATACTTTGGCTGCATTGTCCCTCAATATCTCTACTATACTGAATCCATCCTAAGAAAAAACGACGCCCATACCGTTTTGCGACCGATCTGCGCAGCCCCCACCACCGCCTACGGGCCCGACGCAGGCGATTGCTCGTAGCGCTTTACCTGCCGGTTTCCCTGACTCTCCAAGGGCGGGACGTGACCGATGTCAATGTCAAAATTGCAGGAGTGCAATGTATTTACCCGGTAGTTCTTTGGTTCCGAACAGATATAACATCAGTTAACGAGGTGTTCTAAATAGTCTATTTAGAATGCCATTTATTACGTCGTTTTTAGGATTTATATTCAAAGGAACGATAAGATTTTTTGTTCAAATTTTTATAAAACGCAGGCGGTTGCCGTGCGTATACGGAAATAATTGTGCCACCGTGTATATGAAGGTGTCGCGTGCGGAACAGTTGACAGAGTGGTAACAGGCGGTAAGGCGGAGAAAAACGTAGGCGGTTAAGTGGGGAGTATGACCAATCAGCGCCTCCTCGGAACCATCCCTGCGCGGACACGTTTTTTCTTAGGATGGATACAGTATATCTTATTATTCCAAACGTTAAAGGAAAATAAACTTAGAAGTATATTTTAAATACGATTCTGTACAACCGCTGTTTGACAAAAGAGGTTAAATGTAACATCAATTTGCCTTTTATAGCATTTAAATCCAGAAAAACACAGAAGGGAGCGAAATAACGCTATTCATTAAACTATTTTGCTTCTAGAGAAATAATTGGTGTGCACTTTAATGCATTTTTACGTATAGACTCTGAAATATAGCGACACGACCAACTCTCCGGCCCGACCGCGTCTCCCGGATTTACCCTATTGTAGACCGCGCGAGGTTTATACAGTTAGACAGCCCGAAGCGTTAACGGTGAGAAATGGACACGCAACAATTTATCGGACGCTTCGAGTTAGTGTTTGTTGAATTTAGAGAGCGATTGGCTTCAGAAACGCGACTCTTTTGTTACCGCGTAGCTTGTCGATTTTTACACCTTCGCGCATCTGCTTTCGACCTCTTTCAGGTATCAGGGATAAGTCTGTTTTAAAACTAGCTACGGGCGGAGTAGTTGGAGGACGTGTACCGTGCGCGCGCGATGACGAACCGCCGAGAGTTTTATGGGTAGGTTTTATTATATTATTGCCGGTGACCCTGGCTTTGGCGAGCACGCGTGATTTCCCTTTTCCTTTTCCCGTGCGCCACACGTTCCAACCCTTGGAGGGTCCCGTGCTTCTCGGGATCGTACCGGCCTGCTGGCGCGTTAATAAAGGGGCCCGGTTGAGTCCCCGTTGTTGTCGTCGTCGTCGTCGTCGTCGTCGTCGTCGTCGTCGTCGACCGGAATCTTGGACGTTTTTTTTGGGGGGGGGGGGGGGGGGGTTGTTTACATCTGTGATTTCTTGGACTCGCGGCCTTGCTGTCCCTTGCGCGAGCGAGGGACTTTCTTTTTGGTCGGTGACGACGCGTGCGTCTCACGTTTTCGCGTCCGTTAAAGGTGGCCGTTCCAATGTGCGGCTGGCGACTGCGGCCGGCGGCAGTACACTGGTACAATGGAAAAACATTCATCCCAACTCCTATGTGCGGCTGCGACTGCTGCGGCCGCGCCAGGATTGCTATAGTCTATGCGCGTCTGGTTCCTGAGCAGCCTAGGCTACTCGAGACACAACACAATGCCACGAGTGTCTGTTTTCCACCATAACGGCAGAATCTCCTAGTCGCACTGCGGCTGTCGCACGACTCCTCCAGAAGCAGTCTAGCGACTCTAGCCGCACTGCGACCCATCGTCACATTCGGACAGAATATCCAGAAATAAGGAAACAAGTCAGAATTCAAAACTTATGGAATTATGTTTTTTTTTTATATATTTCTTGTAAACTAATAATATAAGCTCTTATAAAAAAAGGTAAAAGTATCATGACGGCTACATCTGATCTGTGTGTAAACACATGTCAAATTTTTTGTTTTGTGCAGAATTTTAAATCGAGTTTTTTAAAGTTTGGTAATATAAAAGAAAAAAATTTTGGGGTCCGAAATGAGTAGTATCGATTGTGCAAAGTAATAGCAAATAATTAGTTACATACAGTTCTTTTTCCATAAGAAACCCATTGAAAAAATATCAGTAATTATCGGGTTTTTAGTTACCTTCCGCGAACTTGTATAATCAACATATATTTGTCCTTGCAACTGCGACAACAAGATTTGACAATATTTGCCAATAATGGAGTAATTACCTGTATTTTATATCGTACAGTGGGGCTGAATCCCCAAGAAATAGGGGAAAAATGCAACATCCCATATTTCGCACTGAAAATGCCGAATATTATTAAGGAAGTTCATAAAAAGAGGGTTAATATACAACTCATATGAAGGTTTGACGTTATATAAAAAAATAACGCCAATAACTCCAATAAAACTAAAACAATTTGATGAATATACGTACTATGGAAAGTGCAGAAATATTTGTAAACCTGTATCCATGTTAATCCCGGTACCAATATACTAAATGGGTACTGTTCACAAAGTATTAATACATTCTTACGAAATTATACAATATTTGGGCAACCTTCCCAATAGGCTAATTGGGTGAAGCGACCCAAGGAGCCAGAAATAAAGATTTTAATGAATATAGAAAAGATTGTAAGCTCAAAATATTTTCATTGCAATACAACCGAAGATGTTTTAAAATTTTTATCGACTTCTTCAGATGCAGTACCAGATAGTTTTCTAGGTATCTTTGCCGAAAAAACTTTTTTTTTATAAAGTAGCTTGATGAAGATTCGGCATTTTGATTGAAAAAAATGGCATGTTGAATTTTTTCTCTATTCTTGGAATTGACGTCCACTGTGCGTTGGAACAAAAGCGGGTTCAAACAGAAGCGAGAATTCATTCGTTGTTTTCGACCGGTAATTTCATATTTTCCTAAGAATGTTTCGACAACATCTGTTTGTCAGCATTTTTAAAGTGCAATTAAGAATGTGGCGCCGTCTTTAATAATTTTAGGCATTCTTCAGCCTGATAATGAGATAATCCGTATTTTGCTCTGTCGGTGGGTAGTGCGTACGATGGTTTCAGACCCGCGCGTAGGTACTGTTGTTAACCGCCGCGCCGATTCGCGGGACAATATGGCCATAAACCGCAACCCTGGCGAGATGCTCTCGCCGGTCAGTCTGATTAATTTTTGGGAATCGGATTTGGCATGTTCCTTCTCCAACATAAATAAGAAACAACTTCTTATGTTAAATCGAAAAATGTTTCCCTGACAATGGAGTAGGAAACGAAATTACGCTGAAGCAGAGATGGGTAAAAAAATTATTTTAAATAAAAAATTGGTTTCTTATAAAAGGCAAAATTTTTATTTGAAACTCATCAAATATAAATAACCCAGAGTTATTTATTATTCGAAGCGCCATGAATGATGTTTTCATTCTACGGGAATTCGAATAACGTTCTCACTTTCATTTATATATATTTATATCCGAAAGTTATTTAATGCTGGGCGAGACTCGAGCCCAGCGGCATTTGTATCGTTCACAGATTATACAGGTTATGTATACAGAAACGGAGTTTCTTTATTTTTCATCGTATCAATATGAAAGTGGCACCAATGGATTCCTTGCATTCTCCCGATTGAATTGACAAGCAAATATTTAAATCCGACTTCTTTTAACGAAACGGGCTTTCAGTCCTGCAAATTAATTTTATGCGTAATATCGTTAATTGAGGCAGTGAGAGCAAACAACGTATTAACCCACATTCTTTTCGAAATTGAGTTAGTAGCAATAGCGTATTCCAATAGGCTCTACTAATCATATGAAATAGGCATTATTAGGTCGGTGCATACGTTCGTTCGCTTTATTGATATAAAGTGTTTATTACAAATATAAATATATTTCATACTTTTGAAGGATGGCGTTCCAATGTGCGGCTGGCGACGGTCCCACTAGTGCAAGGGAGAAGTATACATCTGTTTCTCCCTTGCACTAGTAGTGGGACCGTCGTCGCCGGCCGCACATTGGAACGCCATCCTTCAAAAGTATGAAATATATTTATATTTGTAATAAACACTTTGTATCAATAAAGCGAACGAACGTATGCACCGACCTAATAATGCCTATTTTATATCATTTTATATTTAAATAATGCCCATCTCTGCTCTGAAGAAATACCAGAACGCCTCGCGGTGAGACACGGGAATAAACGGAGTAGTCGGCCGATTGCGCGTGTACCGGCTTCATTGTCCTCCCTACAAATTCGAGAGAGATCACTTATCTCTCGAGTATAAACACGCGTTCCAATATCAAAACAGAAGCACACGCTGACGTATTGGGTACTAAAAAAGGTGGGCCATAAGGTGCGTATCGACTTTACGAGGATTCCAAAGGCAATCCCACAAATTATTAAAACATTACATATTTGACACGTCTTCTCTTTTATTGGCAATAATCCATATCTGGGGGTGAAAAACACGTTTGCCCCAATATCTCGGAAAATATGCACCATAGAGGATAATCTGTTACACGAAACTGGTGGATCTTTTTATAACGAATTCATCGACGCAATCAGATTCGTAATTTATCAATTTGTTTAAACATTATATTAAAAAGTAGTAATTTTTTACTCCTTCTTCTTATAAATTGTTGATCCATTTTGGCGTAAAATTATCAACGTAAACTACAGACCAAACTGTAAAATACGGATACCTACGTAGACTTCTTCAATTTCGACTTTTTAGTAAAAACTATATACACTGTATTGAACTCGCTACGCGTAGAGAACGGGAACCGCAGGTATAAAATTCTATTATATTTCGGGCCTAATGGAACCAGTTGTTTCCGAAGAAGTATAGCCAGGTTGATCGGCCAGAGCGTCTCATCAGAATCGCGGTTTATGATCGTATTGTCCCGCACTTCGACGGCGGACAACAGTGCTTACGGGTGCGAAGTAACCATGTACCTATACCTACCACCAGCTGACAGAGCAATATACGGATTAACGAAAAGGCCGCTTTTTATTGTATTTTCAAATTTTAATACATTTTGGACCTTTATATTGTGTTCTGTATTTTGCCTTTAGGTTGTGTCCTCAATTATCCCAAAGGAAGCAGCCTCTGGAACGTAACAGTTGTGAGCGGAGCGAAAATTCATTTATCGTTTATGGCCGGGAATTTGGTATTTTCAAAGACGGCTTCGACAACATCTGGTTGCCAGATATTCAAAGGATAATCAAGAACGTAACTTTGCGCGTCTTTAAGAATTCAGATATTATTCGCGGTGAACAAAAGCGTGACTTTTTATTAACCCGCGGGTGTCCGCGGGAACAGTAAACAGCTGGATATTTCCTAACGTATTGGAGATAAAAAAAATTATTTATATGCAATTGCATAGTTCGTGGGAGCAAATTTACTAGCGCAGATGATTTTTTTCTTCGATTATTGTTTTATGATATATTTCCCCAACATGCGATTTTTGCTCTTGCGGCCGCGAGGCACCTTTGATTATGTCAAAAAACCGACAGTCAACTCGCACGCAAGGCTGCTTTGGAAAGTCGAGGATGGTTTCCATGACCGAGGGAAACAGTTTCCTGACTTTCCACGCGGCGAGGCTAGCCTCGCCAGGAGTCCTCGCAAAGTCGAGGGTTAATGTGGTCTGCGAGGGTTAATGAATTACTAATAAAAGATGATTTTTATCGCAAATGACTGATCATTAATTTAAACAAAACGATATTCGGCTACTTCCCTTACTATTCGACTTTTGCTTATAACTTGAAAACCGAATGTTTGCCCAACGCGCGACTTAAAACACTAATAAAGTACCAAAAAACAGTTTTCAATTTTTTATCACGATTGAGTTAAAAAATAGGAAAAACAAATTAATAGATATAAAAAATATTAAATTATACATCACTAGAAAGGAATAGGTTTATCCTATTATTTGTCACAAATTTCATTTCGATATCTTAAAAGAAACACCCAAATGTCATTGACTTCTTCAATCCGGCAGATAAACAGAGCACGATGTACATATAAAAAAAGGCTAGTCTTTCACTGTCTTCGACGGCCCTCGAGACCTCATACGACAATAGACCCTTTTTTCAAGTGCTCGAAAAGGTCCTGTGCGGAGCGTCGTTACACTGGTGGGGCCATGGCGTTGACGCTTAGCTATAGGAAATACCATTTCCGACGAAGCCAGTCGCAGTCGTTTGCGGCTGTAGCCGCCCATTGGAACGGCCACCTTAACACGTTGACTGCCCACCACACCGATCGGCGTGTTTTTTGTTCTTTGACCAACGCCGACTACTCCGATCGGAGCAATCGGGCGGGTACGGGCTGACCGTAGGCCGATGCTGAGCACGCCAATCGAAGTGTCGCTTGTTTTCATACTTCACCGATTGGATGGTTTTGAAAGGTTAAATCAATTTACAACGTAGCTAATCATAAAAACAAAACACACGTATTTTTGTTATTGGCTGAACTGTCACATCACAGGCGGATCGAGCGGAGTACCTCTTGCCCCTGTAAAACCGCTATAGCCCCCATCCCTTCTTTAAACAGTACACTCCCATCGGGGCGTTTTCGGCGTCGAGCATAGCACCTCCAGATTTCGTGGGCAGTCAACGTGTTAAGGGGTCATTCTGGTTAGATCGCCGATAAATTCAGCGATTTTCAGGAATTTATTGCGAAGACAGGAATTATAGTAATGGAATAAAACTTTTTTCTATTGATTAAATTACATTTCTACAGTAAATAAAAAATATAAAAGTTATAAAATTATTGCTATTAAAATGGTTTTAACGGCGATTTTGATGATGTGTTTCAAAATTCATGCCTCGCTCGTGCATGAGATTTCAGCAGTTGGACTTATCTGAAACCAAAAATACAAACAGATTCTTGATCAGTATGACTGTCGCTATGGCCCGTACTAGAATAAATGATTTATCCTTAAAATTAACAAAATGGCGGTCAAAATACAAGAATCAATGTATTTCGGCTGTGTTTTCTGTGCTATTTTCGATTTTAAAAGTAGGTTAGACTCAACAGAAATACTTGATTCTAGTACCGTATTCTAGATTCAAGTATACGCATAAGTAAAATTTCTCTACGTTTTATCATTTGCATCGTTTGCTTCTTGTTATAATCCATCAATTTTTATATTTATTAGTAATGGAGCATCCCCTAGTAGCATTTATTTGTTAGGAGTTTGTTAGGCCAATCACGTGTTATCCGTCGGCCAACTGTTGAAGTGTCGCGTTATTTTTAAATGGGCCAACGATTATAACCAACGCAGGCCCAACTGAAGGTTGCTTTCCAAAAGACGTCTTGAAGACGTCCAGAAGACGTCTTAAAGAACTTCAAAAGACGTCGTAAAGACGTCTTCTTCAGGTCTTAGGAAAAAAAAGCTTCGCGTTGAGGAGAATCGAACCCAAACTTTCCGCATACAAAGCAACCTTTTTTTTCAACAACATTTATTAACAATTATAATTGAGAATACACATGGAATAACTTAACCTATGTTAAATTAATCGCAGTCTTAATTTATCGCCCCTTAGTTATAGGCCCCTGCCTCCCATGTGGCTCTATCCTATATTATAGTTTCGTTTATGGATGAGAGTCTCCCTTTTCCTTTGCTTTATCATTATGACGTTCGAAAAATCAAATCGCAACCTTTAGTTTAATTTCGATTGTTATACAGGAAAACTAGCATAAAAAAAACTGTTCTAGATAATTGCCGCTGCTCATCGTCTTTCGATTATGTAATTAATTAAAAATTAGCGTTATTAAACTATTATTTTGTTCTCTTTCTCACTCACACCCTTCCGTTCACTCGTACTCATTCACACTTTCACCCTTAGGAGTATTATACTTACTACATCTAGTTCAACTATATATGTAAGTCTTATTAGTTGCTCTCATGCACTTCTTTGGTAAAATAATGGTAGTCTTTGATATGGAAGTTTATGCTTAATTCTAAATGATGTATTATTGTCTTATACTATAAAGCGGAAAGTGTGTGTTTGTCTGTCGCCTAAAAACTTTCGAACGGTAAACTCTGGAGTCACGAAAGGTATCTCGGCTCATTATGCCTGGCTAATCCAGATGAATGTGACTATTTCCAGCTCGCTACGTCCGTTCCTTCTCGAGTTATTAGTTAAAATAAACGAATAGTGTCTACGATTCCAAGCCGCCGATGGCGCGCGAGAGAGAGACAGAGCGTAGGCCCGTGAAAGACGAAGCGAGACAGAGTATCTCTCTAACGTACGAGCTATTTCACGTCAAAACGGATAGGTGAAAGATTTAGTTTCACCAATTCTCTTCAAAATTACAGCATTTGTCGATAACCTTGCAAAAACAAAGCATACTGAATTTTAAAGGCATATGTCAAATAGTTTTCGAAATATTTAATGTTAAAGTTTTAAAAATTGAAACATAATCGGCTGACGCGTCATCAGTTAAACTGTAATATCTCGGTCATTTTTAAAGATAATGCCTCCGTCTGGGGCTCATTTTAAAGCTGAAGGAATGCTTTCTCAACCCGTATATAGAACATTTTGTGTATTGTTAATAAACTTAACAGTGATCGATGTGAAAGTTTCAAATCGCGATTTGACGCCGTTCCCACCCACGATCCGGCTTGAAAAAAATACCATTCGATTCGTTGAGCCTTCCGCTAATAAATGCGTTTTTCAAAAAAGTGGAGAGATTTTGGGAACAGTCAACAAAAAAATAAAACTTACGACAATGCACACCGCTTGGAACTGTACGGATCCCGTGGTCAGTCCGCACGCACGCGTTTTCAAAACAGAGCTAAGTAGTCGAAAGTCATTGGCCAAGGTGTAGGGAGCCGCGTAGGGCAAGCACCAATTGCGAGCCTGGAGTAGCAGCGACGTCGCAAATTCTGGCCCCGGTCAAAGAGCAGATATAATAAGAGGCGTCACTCGACAAGGACAGAAATAAGCTAGGGAAATCACTAGACAACCAATTTAAATGCCCATTCGGCAATGATCGGTAAACTTCGGCAATAATCAGCAAATTGCGGTAAGGTACATTTAGTCGATTTGAATATCCCGCTCGATTAGACAACCAATTTAAATGCCAAGGTCAAGTAAGGACTTCAAAGGTTCCGCCTGGAGTGACGCCTCTTATTATATCTGCTCTTTGCCCCGGTCCCAAGGCCCCTCCTTTCGTTAATTCGACTATAGAAATACGTTTTCTTCGTTCCATATTGTCCACCCGTAATGGAACTCTGCCTTCAATATTTTCTACAGCCGTGTACGCGTTTGGCTTTACAGCTTCCATTGTTTCAAATTGTCCAGCATTCGAATATTTTCGACACCTTAGGGCACGGTTAAACACGTGTAATGCGCGCTACAGAAAACTATTACAAGGGTCAATTTTTATGGGTTGCACGTGTTTAACTCTGCCTTCAAAGTCCTCAGACAATAGGCAAAGGTCCCGTCATCTGGTCGACGATCGGTCTCGTCCGTGAGATAGGTACTTACTACCGAAGCACCGAACAACAGGGTCGTAAACCCGCACCGTCGCCAGGCGCTCGCGGATTTGGCGCGGCCAAGTTAATCCTGGACCTCCTCGCATATTTATTACTTTCAGAAGCAGTGTCAAAATATGGCGACAACCAAAAGAAACCGTTTACTCCCCAGGAAATGTTAATGCCCTAGTTCATAGATAACAAATCATGCAATTTGTTATTTTTACCTGCAATCCAGGAAATCATGCCTTCATCGCAAATTACTTGCGCAAAGCTTAAACGTCCGAGTATTTAGTTACACACTCCTCACATTAATTAAAGGATCACCTCTAGGAACCCGAAAAATAGGGGCGAGTTCACATGGTCATAACTCCGGCAAAAATAGTCGTATCGATATTTTGAAAATATGGTTTGAAAGCGTGGAATCCCTACTTTCAGCTGCTTTTTACGATTCTAACTGTATTGCTTTTCGGTATAGTTATAACGATATAAAGAGCACTTGTCAATTTTAAAAAAATTTCTTTAACTTGTGAAAGTTCCACGGGGAGTATGAAATTTTTTACACCAACTCCAGTTACACCAGTCGAAAGCGGCTACTTTTCTGTGTAAAAAGAGACTAATAAATTTCTTGCGCGATTTTTTTTGGCCGAGTTATTCAACTTTCAAGCAAAAACTGTTTTTTTTTACTTTAGTTGCTTCTAGCAAGCGAAGGAATCATCTTAGAAATTTTAAAGCAGAGAGTCCGGTGTCGTCTTCCTTTTAGTACGGAGAGTTTCAATTACTACACTATAACCCGAGTAACCCGGTTAACGCGGGTCACAGTAATACGATGAAAACCATGGTTTTAACTTGTAACCATGTTTCCAAATAGTAATGAATTTCATTTCCGTATCAGACACCCCTCGGCAGCGTGATGCGTGCACGTGAAAGTAATAAATACGCGAGGTCAAGGATTAACTTGGCCGCGGCAAATCCGCGAGCGCCTGCCGACGGTGCGGGTTTGCGACCCTGTTGTTCGGTGCTTCGGTACCTAGTACCTATCCCACGGACGAGACCGACCGTCGACCAGATGCCGGGAACTTTGCCTATTGTCTAAGGACTTTGAAGGCAGAGTTAAACACGTGCAACCCATAAAAATTGACCCTTGTAATAGTTTTCTGTAGCGCGAATTACACGTGTTTAACCGTGCCCTAAGGTGTCGAAAATATTCGAATGCTGGACAATTTTACACAATGGAAGCTATAAAGCGAAACGCGTACTCGACTGTAGAAAATATTGAAGGCAGAGTTCCGTTACGGGTGGACAATATGGAACGAAGAAAACGTATTTCTAGATCCATTTGACTGGTGAAAGGCTAGGACAAATAAATACCCGGCGATTTCCGAAGTAGCCAAAAAATATTTAACGATTCCAGCAACCTCGGCGATGGCGAAACGATGTTTTTCATGTGCTGGATGTATTGTAACAAAAAAAAATAAACTGTTTACTCCGAGGAAATGATAACACCTTACCCTTCTTACATCAAAACAAACGATTAAGTAATAGATTACATATACATAGACTAAGTTTTGAAATCTGTAAGGGTTACCATAAGTCACCCAAAATTGTTTGGAAAAGGTTTGAAAATTGGGGAAATGCCTGTTTCGGAACGATCACATTTTCTCTAAAATTGCCGTACTTTGCCTTACCATATTTTTCTCTGGATAGGAGTCGATTTAAATGTGATTATGTAGCGTTATAGATTGTCTTTTCACTTATAACTACCTGCGTGTCTAGCAGGTACGCGCTGGAGCGCGCGGGGCGCCCCTTCGCTCAGTCCTTTGTACACAATAGACTTCGAAGCTAAGCCGAGTAATAATAGATATGTAGATGTTTCTTAAGGTATACATACATAAGAAACAGAAGGTCAACTATACGGGCCTGGAATCGCAGATTACCGTCAGAGAGCAGTAAGTTACCAAACACATCGGCTTTTCTGAACCGAAAACTTTGAACGCGTTTTTCTCGAAACCACGTTTTCCAAATTGGCGTGCAGCATAACTTAACAAATATTTGATCAATCGTGCTGCCACAGTGCACACATTTACATAATTGAATTCCCCACCGGGCTTACTAATTTGATTTATGATAGTAATTATTAAAACTATGTTTGTTGCATATTTAAGACGAAAATTTTATGCGAAAATTGCTGCTTTTTTCAGAGCCCCGTATTATTATTAATTTTGCATTTTTTTAGCCGGTTTTAGTTCTCCCGATTCAAAATGTGATTAAACAGAATACGCCGATTACCCTCATCGAGACCATGGAGAACAACCATAATAACTCCCCAAAAAACGGACATATTGAAATTAATGTTTTTTTCTTGCTATTTTGAAATGTAAACAAATATATACAAAAAGTTACAGAAAATTTCATCAAGCATTTATATCCTAAAAAAATCTCCGAAAATCACCTTATTCTTAGCGGTTTACTTGAGTCTCCCCACTTAAGCTTCAAAAGCTTTTTTCTGATCTTAGATTTTAAATGCAATTCGACATTTATTTCGACACGTTGATAATCGCATAAATTTTCTCGCCAAAATCGTTTTTTCCGAAGATGTATTGTATAACACACCAGAATTCCTGGTAGCTCATGTTTCGTTAAAAATATGACTATTACTTTCCTTATGTGACTTTTTGTTCGCATTAAACATTTCCTAAACAACATCTTGAAGAAAAACAATATGTACATTACTTTATTGTCTATCAGTCTGTCTTATACAATTATACCGTAATTCTATAAAATTTTATTCTTTCTTTGCAGATACAATACGTATATTTAACAGATTTAAGATTATTTAGTTTCGTGGGCATAGTTATAACGTACTACCTGTCTTCAGAAAATTGATCCGTATTCGTCAGATCCGTATCTGAAAAATACTGGGCAATGATATCCTATTTACATATATATTTCACACATAATGTAGTTGAATTTTGATGTAGGTATTAATTAAACTTTACTAAATTGATTTAAAACGCTCATCGCATAAGACGCAAGATCACATTGACGGAACAGTGCTCGTGTCTCGCGTAGAATGCTCGCGTCTTGCGTACAATGTTTATATTTTGCTTTGGAAGAGCTACTTAACTGCGACACGATCAACCAGAATAACACAAAGTCCAGTGGACTTGCGTCGTTCTGCCCAAAGTGTCCGTAAATCATTATTATTCTGTTTCTTATTATTTACGTTAATTATACGAATATTGAATAGTGTGCAAAATGAAGGAACTATACGTTTATCTGATAAAAAGAAAACAAGCAAACATTGCTAATAAGAAGAATTCGTGTTTAGAACTTTGAACGACAATTAGAAGAGATGATTTCGGCGCTCTGGTTCGGTCTATTAAATTAATTTAATATTGTATAATTTTTATATTAATTTAATTTAATAGACCGAACCAGTGCGCCGAAATCATATCTTCTAATTGAACAATTCTTACGGTCGAAATTCAAGTTATATTATTTGAACGACAATATGTCGAAAGTGAAAAGATGTGACATGCGGCGTTTTTCCTTACAAATATATTTGTATAGTTATTGACATTTTAAGATAATGAAGAATTCAGGAAATTTTTTCAGGGCTATAAGATTTCACTAACGATTTTGTTATAGTTCAGGGTGAGTCCCAATGCTCTTTCAGGCATCATTGAACTTAGGAAAGGTTTGTGCTTGTAATACAAAAAGAATTGTGCGCACAAATTCGCGCTTATGGTTTTAAAGCATTTTCTTCATCGCGACGCATAGCAATCAGGGCGATAAAACATTTGTGCCGCAGCTTTTGACTAGAAAAATGCCGAGGAAAAAACAAAGCCATTTTTTAAGGAAACAATACATATGCTCCTTCCATCAGACACTCATTATTACACTCCAAATCATGATGAAAATAAGGAAAATTTATCATCTGACTCAGAACAACTTTCGGCCGAAGGCTATCATGAAATTCACATTCTATTTTTTAAACATTCAAAACATTTGTAAGTACTTTTTTATTAGCTATTATTGTTAAACTCAACAATTATTGCCCTCTCCTTAGTTTGTTTAAAATATTTTTTTTAAAATCATCAAAAATGAATTTTTGTAGAAAAACTGTGTAAGGTGTTATTCGGAAACATCGTACACCTACTAAGCATCATAAATAATTTTGGACAGCTAAAAACAGCAAATTGGACCACTGTGCGCCCCCGCCAGGCAGCGCCGACGGCACACGGACAGAGGTTTGGGTGCGCTTGTAGTAGTGCGGTACAAGCCAGGAGCCCCAGGAAGGGATGACGGTTGGCCGCGGAGAGGGGCGCAAGCTCGTGGACGAACACCCGGGCCCCCGAACCCGGCATTACAGTCTGCGACTGCTGAACCACACGGCACGCGGCATTTACGCCAGAACCCTAGAGTAGTCAGTAGAGCGGTCTATCCAATATATTTCTAACATCAGAAGCGGGATAGTGAATTATACGTGCGAGTTTGCGAGACGTGCGAATCCACGTTAATCCAGTCCTGTTTGCGAGGCTTGATAGTCTTTTTATTTTATTTTATTTTATTTCGGACGTTGTGTAATCGTGTTTCTGTGATTGTACAAGTTCAGGACACCATGCGGCAAGTGCTTCAGAAGATGCGAAGAGTCTCCGCGCCTGTTAACGCTACTATTCCGATATCTACCTCTCATTTTGATGGAGACTGTACTTGAGTTCGGTGGAAGCGATTTGGACGACGACACCCCACCGTATAATGCGATTTAATTGAAGAGATCACTGAAGATGCCATCAATTAGCAGAGACTGTGCCTGGTCGCACGTGTTTTGATCGGTGCGGCTTAATAGTGGCGTCAAGGGTAGAAAGGCAGGTCGCGGACTTGGAAGAATTTCATGGAAATTTTTGCGCTGGCTCTTTGTTTCTGAAATCTGGAAATTGGAGGACAATGGTCATTTAAAACGCGTTGTATACTGGATTAGGCAACGGGCTGGCCGTAATAAAGAGGGCTATAAAAAGTTTGAAGTGAACGTCTACGATGCCACGATAAACGTAAACAGATACCAATTCTTCTTCGAGGTGCGATGATGTACTGTGTACTGGACAGCGGTGCAGAATTTTCGTTAATTATGCAGCAAAATAGTTAGACGCATTAACTGCTAGATAGTGTTACAAAGGACAATGGTGTATGGATTGAGAAATCTACCGATAAAGACAATCTGTCACGCAACGGGGATCATCCAATTTGAGAGCATTTCTATGGAACTCGACTCATGGGAAGAAATATTTTCGCACGTGGCGATCTGCGGATGCTGACAGGTGCGCCAGGAACGGGGCTGCAGCGTAAGATAAGTGTCCCAATTTCTACTCATTTAAGCGTTTACTCGTTATAAAGGTGTACAAAATTCGTTTATGCTGAAAATTTGCAAAATTATTACTCGATTCTTTAATAATAAATAACTAATTCGGAAAATATTTAAGGTGGAAGCCACTTACACGATCGAAAAAAGACTACTTTCAAAGCATTTTGTTTGTAATAAAATGAAAAATCTTTTTGACCATATGAAAATACGGTAATTATTTACAAAAGCACGCGGTCCTCGCCGATTTCGATGACCTTGGAATATGTTGTCAAAGTTCTCGGCTTTAATTTGCAAAAATCTGTGATTGGTAGTTGGTTTAGGTTAGATGCCAGCTTCTGGGAGATTTACACATTTTTTATCTTAAATCTCCCAAAAGTTGGCGGCCCTCCAAACAGGGGACCGCTGAACCATCTGGCCCAAACCAACTACCGATCACAGTTTTTTGCGAATATCTCGAAAACTAAAACCGCGCGATGGTAATATGTATAGGAAGAAGGTATTCAAAATCATGCCCCGACAACATGTACCAAGGTCATCGAAATCCGTGAGAACTGTGCTTTTGTCAATAATTTCCGAAAATACATATATTTAATAATATTTCATGCTCCTACATTGAACAAATTTTTTAATTACACGGCCACAGCATGCGATGACGGTACGCCCCTCGAAAAAAAATTTATAACGGGCGGTCGTGTACGTTTCCAACCTGTGCGGTGAAATGAAAAATTCAATGGCTGCAATTAAGCGTTGAGAATAAAGAAATATTAATTTTTGAAGAAATGGCGGACTTTGGAAGTACATATATGTATCAAACATCGACATGTTTTTTTAATGTTAGGATTAGATGAATTATTCAATCAATACACTCGTACGGTTAACTGAAGATAATTTTATTACGAATATTCCCTGAAAGTTTCAAGTGAATCCGATAAAATTGAGCTGAGTTATTAAGCCACCCAGTTTGAAAAATGTCGTTTCGAGAAAATCGCGTTTTGAGAGAAGTTATTTTCTGTAACTCAAAGACAGCAGATGTATACGTCGTAAAGCCAGTGACTCTACTTAGTCTAAGCAATACCTACATATAGTACGTGCTGTTCACTTGAATCGCCTCACGTATTTATTTAAATAAATTCAGTTAATGTGAAAGGAAAAGGCTTCTGATTTTTTATTTATATTATTTTGTTGCATCCTCAACTGGAAATTAAGAAACGTTTATATTAAGCAAAGTTATAATCAGGATACAGTAAAATCTGTTTATAGTAATTATAGCCTATGTCACATGAATAGCCTCACTTTAAAAAATGGGGGTAAAATGTACTTACAATTTGAATTTTTTTATTCATTAATATTTTATAATTTCAAAAATCCGACGGGGATGCGAAATGCGACCCATATAATGAATGTAGGTAAAATTGATCGATATTACTAACTTACTAGCGGTCATAAGATCGGGGCGATTTCTTATATTGCTTTCCAGTTTCCACCACCGTAAATTTTTCTGGGAAGCCATCCCCACACATTTTCTATAATATTTAAGTCGGGTGATAACGTTGGCCATGGCACAATTTCAAAATTTTTATCATGGAAGCACTCTTTCACTACACGTGCTGTGTGTATTGCGGTATTATCCTGGTGGAAAATCCACCTTTTTGCCCCATGACATGTTCAATCTTTGGTAACACATTCGCAAGCGACATATTTAAGTATTTTCGGGAATCTGGCTTCTCTTCCATAATTACCAAATCAATTCCTCTCAAGTTAGGATATCGCACCGCGTATCACGATGGAGCCAGTAGATGAGTTACGCCGAGAAAGAATTTGTTCTTCCTTTCGCAGGTGGTGATAATATTTGTATCTGAGGCTATTCTGAGTAAGGGTGAATATCGACCAATCTTGCCTACATTCATTATATGATTTGCATCCCCCGTCGAATTTTTGAATTTATAAAAAGTAACGGCGCATCTATCAAACTCTGAATAAAAAAATTCAAATTTTAAGCACAGCTGAACCCATTTTTTAAAGTGAGGCTATTTATGTGACATACGCTATAAACGGATTTTACTGCATTTTGATTATAACTGTGCCTAATAAGCGTTTCTTAATTTCCCGTTGAGGATGCAGCAAAAATAATATAAATAAAAAATCGGGAACCTTTTCCATTCACGTTACCTACATTTATTTAACAAAATACCGTGAGGCTATTCACATGATAAGCTCATAATTCTTGGACATAAACTTTTCGGGTGATTGACACCAAGTTACCTGTGCGTGCACTCGATCTCGAGCCATCTGCTACCTTTACAAAATCTACCGCAGCTCCGAGAATTTCTCAAAATCCGCATTGAAATTGTGCGGATACCTATATTGTTTAGACCCCAAACACTATGGAAATGCACAAGAAAATTAAGAATTTTTCTCAAAGTGGCTTCCCCCTTAAAAAAAATATTTCAAGATGTTTACTTATTAGAAATGACTAATTAAATGTATTAAATACAATGTTCTAAATGTCCGTACTTCTGCTCGCTAAAAATAGCGATGTAGGGTAAACTATGCAGTAGTTGACCAGGTCTGTGAAGATAGCACCCACAAATGCGATTTTTGTATAAAAACTCGACGGCATTCATTTGTCCATCGTTTGACCAACAAAAATTTTCGTTTGCCCACCCTTAAAAAAAAAGTTATGGACAAAATTAGATTTTCACCAGCACCCCCATGAAAACTTTTTAATGATTTGATAGTGGGAAATGATTGTTCATCGTTTACCCACCTTTCAAAAAAAAGTTATGAACAAATTAAAAAATTCGTCTTCAGAACACTCCATGAACACTTTTGAATTTTTTTAAAGTAGCATACGATTTTCCACGATCTGGCCACGTTTGCCCAGCCTCCAGAATCGAATTATTAATAAAAATCGCGAGAAGAAGTATCTAATCTATATGACAGATATGTCATATTCATATTAATTGCAAAGAAAAATTGATCTGAAGTTAACCTTTCGTATTCTGACGGGAAACGTGTCAATATTCGTACCAGGTTGTCGATTTTTTTCTGAATTCCGCTAGATATTTTTATTTTTGTACCTCATGTATTTCGAATGTGCATAGTCTCAGCTTATTTGTGACATAAATACTTTTCGAAAACTCTTCGCCGTAATCCCACTATACAACTTCAAATGAAGCTACCTAGTATTTCAAGTTTTCATTCACTCTTTTAGGTTTATAAAAAAAGCTCCGCCTTCCCCCGGGCTCTAGATAGTACTAATTGAAAGTAGATACCATCTACTAACAGCCCTCCAAAAATTGGCTGCATATATTTGCAAGTTTGGCTGTTATTAATACATAATCACCCGAGTGCGCTGTGCATGCGATTTCGCAGAAACTCATCACCACAGCGGTATTCCTCGCTATTTTTGCACAGTTTCTATTTTCTATTATTTTTGATAGTTTTAGTTTGTATGGACATGTAATATTATGATCATTAAATAATAAAAAACAATAAAAATTATAAATAAAGTATTGTTACTATAATCGATACAGAGAAAACATATTTCATAATTATTTACCAATACTTAAATAACATTCCTTTTTTTATTATAAATTAACATTTAGCGCGGAAGCAAAATTATTATTATAATAATGTCATTTTTACGCGGTTTGTAAATATTAAAATGTTACGTGTATTTTCTACATAACAAAGTATAATATTGGTTCATTGTAAATAGTAATGTGTGTGTAATATGAGTGAATACGAGTGATACATATGAGTCTGTACATTAGCATGAATGAATCTTTTATGTAAATAGTTGTAAATGTTATAAGATATCAATTATTTTATAAAGTGTATATGCGCATGTTCATTTCTAAAAGTCTTGTTCTATTAATAACAAAAATGATAAAATATTAGTTATAGCTTCAGCAATTTTTCCATTTATTATAGTGCAATGCAGAATATTATTAACATTACTTTATTATGTCATTTCCGTCGTTTAATGTTATATGTTATAATTCAATTGTGTTATTTTCTTTCTCTATTATGTTTCATACTTTTCGAAAATAATTAATACATTGTTTATGTAATATTACATATTTATTAGTACATAATTATCAAATATGGTTTTTGTATACCGAATGTTTACGGGGTTTATTACTATTTCATTGGTTAAAAATGCTTAAATTTTATTAATGTTCATGTCCATATAACCGTTGGCTATTTACAAATAATATAAAAAAAAAAGTACTCAAAAATATTGAGAAACACCGAAGTTATGACATTTTTTCCGCGAATCCTATGCTACGTGCCCCACTGTGCGGCGCACAGCGTGCGATTTTGGACAAAAATCGCTAGCCAGCGCAAATCTTGACCGTTTTCAATAATTTTTTTTTTTTAAATACTCGTAAAGGACTCAGCAATAACGGAGTGCTGCAGTAAATCCTGTATTTGTTGGTGTGATCTATAAAAAACATTATTTAGCATAACGTAACATAGAAACGTAAACTTTGGAGATTAAATATATTAAAAATTAATTTTTTGTAAATTTAATATTAGCTATAAAATAAAAAATTTACTTCGAATTTACAAAATTTATGTTTTAAATAAATTATAAGTACCTATAGCTGATTTATGTGAAATATTTTTCAATTATATTTCAATTTGATTAGTTTTGATTTTATTTCTAATATATATATATATTTTTTAATTTTTTATATATATAATGTAAAATATCTTTAGAAATCTTTAGATATTTTACATTATCTCTTAATCTCATCAGATCCCTCGATTAGCTTTCTCAGACTGAAAGAAAATAAAAAAGTTAAGCCCTTTTAACGGTTGAAACTGAAGAAATGTTATTATAAAATAACCCACAATGCATGTAACATTTCATGCATAACATTTCAACGCGTGTAACATATCACATGTAATTCATATAAACAAATTATTATAAAATTAGTTGCCACAAAAAATTCTATTCTAATTACAAATCCTAAAAAAATATATATATATATACATATACATATATATATATATATATATTAGAAATAAAATCAAAACAAATCAAATTTAAATATAATTTAAAAATATTACATTTAAATCAGCTATACTTACAGTTTATTTAAAACATAAATTTTGTAAATTCGAAGTAAATATTTTATTTTGTAGCTAATATTAAATTTACAAAAAAAAAATTTTAATATCTTTAATCTCCAAAGTTTACGTTTCTATGTTATGTTATGCTAAATAATGTTTTCTATAGATTAGACCAACAAACACAGGATGTAGTGCAGCACTCCGTTATTGCTGAGTCCTTTACGAGTATTTTAAAAAACAAATTATGGAATCGGTCAAGATTTGCGCGGTCTAGCGATTTTTGTCCAAAATCGCACACTGTGCGGCGGCCAAGCTGCTTCGAGCGCCGCAGGCCCGTACCATATGAACCGCGCGTGGCGCATTGGGGTGACACCCGTATCAATAGCTTTCCACATCACCCATGGGGTACTATTATCGATGCGTTTTTTTTGTCAGTGGTATCCCCTGTAGGCCTATTCCACTGTGTCGCGTGATAAAAAATAGATTGGAAAAACGCGTTTACTATCAAAATTTTAAACATGTTTGAGAAAACTAGATTTTCACGCACGTTTAGACATGCTGGGTAAATGTAAATTATTGACAGGGAGGCTGGGCGATGCTGTTCGTATCAAGGACGAAAGCGAGGAATCGTTCAGCTGTGTGCGCTGTTCTTTCTTAATGCTACGCATTTTCGAGATCAAACATTCACACAAATATGTCGATCCGAACATGAAGAATATGTCGATTCTTCCCGTGTTTTGAAGAATTCGGCTGTTTTTGCATCCCTCGTTTTCAAAGAAATGTCGTGATGAAGATCGCACAGTTCTTCTTGACACTGGAGGGCTTGTTCTTCGATTTTTAAACTCGCATCTGTTAATAAAGGGAAATATTCTTCTGCCTTTGAAGTTGGATATTCTTGCAAGAAATGGAAGATCTCGTTTTTTATAGCAAAGAATTGGCTTAAACATTTCGTGGCACTGAGCCAGCGCACTTCACAATGCGAACAGACATCAGTGTAAGATAACCAGCATTGTGCGTTTCAAGAAATTCTATAAATTTCCTGCGAGATAGAAATTTATTTCCGCCCTTGATAGAATTGATTAGTTGCGTAATCTTCATGGTGGAAAATAATTTTATATTTCTCCCGCATAACGCTTCCTGATGAATGACGCAGCGCATCATTGGAAATTTGAAACCGCGTTTTTTAAACTGCCCGTTTAGTCCTCTTTTGGCACCTGTCACGGCTTTCGCACCATCGGTTACCACTGCAGAGCATTTCGATAAATCAACATGAAATTTTTTAACAGTGTTCTCGACTGCTTTAAAAATCCAATCCTGTCGTTGTGTTGTGCAAAGTCACGAAGCTCCTCGACATATGAAAAATCATTTTGTACAATTCGAACGAAAATGCTCAATTTTATTAACTCGTATGCCGGTTATCGGTGCTTTCGTCCAAACACAAAGAGAAATAACGACAATTGGTTAAAAGTGCAGTTAACTTCTGTTCAGTAGATGCGCCTATATAAAAAATTCGGGAGCTCATGGTATTGTTACTAAATGGGATGCTCGCAGCTTCTTCAAGTGTTATACACTTTCCGAAGGATTTAACCGCTTCAATGAGACATTTCTTCACGAAATCGCCCTCAGGGAACGGTTTACCCTGCTTTGCTATTAAAAGAGAAATAGCGTAAGAAGCTATGCGAGCTTTTTCGGACAGAAGAAGGTTCTTCAGGAATATATGTACGGCCTTCCTGATATACTAATTTGAGCCCCTCTATTAAATCAAGTTTTTCGCGACCTTCATATGCGTACTCTTGCGCATGATGACATGAAAAGTGCCGTTCAATATTCCTTTTCTATACTAGGGTAGGCTCAAATCAGCAAGGAAGACACATCGTACGATTGCTAATTTTAGCGAAAACACTGACAAAAAAAAGCATCGATAATAGTACCTCATGAGTGATGTGGAAAACTATTGATACTTGTGTCGCCCCAATGCGCCAAACGCAGTTCGTATGGTACGGGCCTGAGGCGGTCGAAACAGCTTGGCCGCCGTGGGGGCCAAGACGCGCGGTGGAAGAAAGAGGGCGTTGCTTCTGAAACTCGGCCGAAAAGATCGCTTAATTCCCAAGCCTGGTCTAGATGTAGGTAGGGATGTAAAAAATTAAAAAATATCGATATATCGGGTATACGATATATCGAGGCATACATATCGATACACGATATATATCATAGATGAGGTATCGATATATCGAATATATCGATATTTTTCATTATACTAAAAAAAGATAATATTAATTCTTTAATATTGCTTATCAATTTTTATAATAAAAAAATGAACTTTTTTTACATTAATCTTATGTATTTTATTTGTATAACAATCATTACATCGTGAATATTCGTTTCTTTATTTATTTTATTTCATGTCCAAAATTCTGGTCCCAATGAATTTAAAAATAATAACTTTGATAGTCTTTTACCATGTAGGCGGTTTCGAGTTTTTGTTTTAATAGCGCCTGGCTTGGAAAAGAGCCGTTCGCTAGGTACGGATGTTGCTACCACTGACAAATATTTGTTGGTTTCTTTGTACAAATAACTGTATGTATATTTCATTTCCTCCCACGTTTCAAATGGGTCTTCCTTCAAATTTGAAACACATGCACTCAAATAGTTTGCTATTTCATTTTGAGTTTCTCCATGTATACTCGTCCCTTTACCCTTCCTCTTTAGGACGGGATGGGCAAGTTTTTTGTGGTGTTGCCATAAATCAAATTTGTTTAATTCCCCAGTATCTGAATCTGATACTGTAGATTTAGATTCATCTATATTTAAGTTTAATATATGTTCATTTAATTTTTTGTTCAAGTATGCTATCAAATTGCCTAATGCCTTTTTGTCTTGGAAATGTATTTGTTTAAATCGTGGATCCAGTAGGGTGGATATGGATGGTAAAAATGATTTTTCTATTAAACCAAATCTTTTATCAAATTCCCGAAACACATTATCTTTCATTTTTTTTTTTTTTTTTTTTTTATACATATTTCTGATTTTGGAATCGAATTATAGTATTGTGATTGTACACAATGAACTAGTGGAATTACTTTTCCCAAAGTAATATACATATTTTTCTGCGCTAACTTGTTTTGTCATTTTCTCAAGTGGTTTTAATATAATAATGACCTCTTTTAATATTTCTAATTCACTTGCTGACACAATTGGTTCAGATTCAGAATTGTTGAAAGCAATTTCATTACATATTGAAGATAGTTCAACAAAACGTTCTAGCATATAATACGTGCTGTTCCAGCGAGTTTTAACGTCGAGTAATACTTTTTTTATTTGTCTGTCAGGTATATCTTTTTGTTTTTGCTTTTGCCTCAATAAATCTAAAGCGTTGACACTTTTTCTTGTCCAAGAAATGAATTTTCTTACTTTATCTAGAAGTGCACCGAGGTTATCCGTCTTTGTAATAACATTGCCGCAAATAAGATTTATGGTGTGTGCGGCACAGGGAATATGTTTATATTTCCCGAACAAGTCTTGGACCGCCTTTGCAATATTACTGCCATTATTAGTGACATTGGTTAATGGCAAATTCCACTCTTCCATTAATAATTTTATTTCTTGTTCTATATATAGCGACGTATGAGACTCGTGTAGATCTCTTACTCCAAATGTGGCCGATACAATTTTCAAGTTTTTTTTTCAAAGTGTATAGTTGTTCGCGAATAGGTGTTGTTCGCGCACCGGGTTTTGAGGTTAGGGTGAAATCAACTCAGAGCACAGTGAAACAAAACAAAACTTGAAGCGTCATTTATTTAAACACCAAATGAGTCCGAATGAGACGCGCAGGTCTAGTTCTCCCGATTGAATTCAACTCACGAGGTGAGCTGAGAACGCCCTAGCACACACACGTGCTTCACACGCGACGATTTTAAATCGATGAGTGCTTTACAAATTGCGGGGTTGAGCGTGAGAGATCGCGTAATGATCACGAGAGTTGAGTGCGTTTATGATGAGCGTTAGAAAGAGGTGAGAAAATGTGCGAATGCACAGATCAAGGAGCTTTGGTACTGAGCGTCCTGTTCCAAGTACGTTACGAACAAGAGTGAACAATGGCCCGAAACTCGCTTCCGCCTTGGTGTCTTCCAGAAGCTTCTGGAAGACGCGCCAAGCGGAAGCGAGCTTTGATTGGGTGATCGCGCGGACGACTGATCCGATTGGGTGATAGCACCGGCGGCCAGATCTGATTCGGTGATCGATTGTAGATCTGCCGTCGTGCTCCGCTGCCCGTGAGGTGCTGCGGTGAGATGAGAGCGGTGGTGACAGGAACTACTGCTCGAATCGCAAACATTCTCCCGCCATCAACAGCTTGCAGATGGTGTTGATGATGAGCCTGAAACATTCAAAGGTGCCAATTTTGCAATTGGTCTTTTTAGAACAGTGGTGGCGGTCTTGAGCGTTGCGACCCTGGTGAGTCCGTCCTTCCCTGGGTGTGTGGTGAGAACCCGAGCAAGTGGCCACTTGCTCGGTGGAAATCGCTCGTCAGTGATGAGCACCAGGGAACCGATTTTGATGTCGTTGGACGGGTGAAGCCATTTCGAGATTGAGAGTTGACGTTGAAGATACTGTGATGACCACTGAGTCCAGAATCGCTGAGCCTTTTGTTGAATGAGCTGCCACCTCGCAGATGGTGAGATTGTTGAGTGGTCTGCTGATGGTTCGGGCAGCGTTGATAGTGGCTGTCCGATGAGGAAGTGAGCAGGGGTGAGTGGAGTGACATCTTCAGAGTCGTCGCTGAGTGGCTCTAGCGGTCGTGAATTGAGCATCGCTTCAATCTGTGTGAGAAGAGTGCTGAATTCCTCGTAAGTGAGTACAGTGTCACTTACGGTGCGCCTGAGGTGATATTTAATTGATTTCACGACCGCCTCCCACTTTCCACCCATGTGAGGTGCGGCAGGGGGGTTGAAGAGCCATTTGGTGTTGTCGTTGACAAAGAGCTGCGACACAGAGTGATGTTCTTTTGTGCCTTGAGTGAAAAACCTCTTGAGCGCGGCGTCTGCACCGATGAAGTTGGTGCCGCAGTCAGAATGGAGTGATTGAGGTATTCCTCGTCTTGAGATGAATCTGCGGTAAGTAGCGATGAATCCTTCTGTCGAGTAGTCAGTCACCAACTCTAGATGAACTGCTGAGGTGGTGAGACAGGTGAAAACGCAAATTCAGCCTTTGTGAGTTTTGGAGCCTCGCCCCTTCCATGCTTTGAGTGAAATTGGTCCGGCGTAGTCCAGTCCAGTGCGGGTGAACGGCTGTGAGGGTGTGACTCGCGCAAGAGGTAGTTGGCCCATCAGCTGATCCCCCTATGCCGAGCACACACCACACAGCGAAGAACGTGAGTTTTGACTGGAGCTCTGCCTCCGAGAATCCAATACCGTTGGCGAATGTGAGAGAGCGTGAGCTGGGTCCCTCCATGAAGGGTGTTTTTGTGAGCATTATCTATGATCAGATGAGAAAGGCGTGAATTGCGAGGTAGAATCACAGGATGCTTACTTCCGTGATCCATGTGAGCGTTGTTGAGTCGACCTCCAACTCGAATCACTCCTTGCTCATCGACAAACGCAGTGAGTCGATTGAAGGCGTGAGATGATGGCAACTTGGAATTAAAGCTGAGTGTTTTGAGCTCCTGGTTGAAATAGAGAGCTTGCGTTGCCTTGATCCAGAAGATTCGGGCTCTTTCCAAGTCCTCTGGTGAGTGTGAGATGATTGGTAGTGAAATCGGAGCTCTCCTTAGCTTGTCAAGAATTCTGAAACAAACTGAGGTGATGCGAATGAGTTTGTTGAGAGAAGAATATCTATAAATGAGATCCCAGTGATATTCGATTTTTTGAACGTTGAGTAGAGTTGAAACTCCCGGACGAGCCTCCTGTGCACTGGAGTCGTCCTTCAATTCTGGTTGAGATGGCCATGAGTCACTGGGCTGAGTGAGCCATGGTGGTCCCGTCCACCACAGCTTGTGTTGTTCAAGCTGAGATGTAGTTACGCCTCGAGAGGCGCAGTCCGCTGGATTTGAGGTCCCTGGAACGTGTCTCCATTGTGCGTGTTGAGTGAATTCTTGAATCTGGGAGACACGATTCCTCACATAGTCCTTCCAGCGTGATGCATGAGATTTGATCCATATAAGTGTCACTTGAGAGTCCGTCCACAGGTGAGTAGCAGCTACATTGAGCTTGAGAGTTGCTTGAACATATTTTGTGAGCTTTGCAAGCATCAATGATGCTGTAAGCTCGAGCCTTGGGATGGTGAGCTTTTTGAGGGGTGCTACCTTCGTTTTGGAGCACACTAGTGTCGACACCTTGTGATTTGTGGACGGTGAAAAGACGGTAATATAAACTACCGCCGCCATGGCGAGTTGAGAAGCATCAGAGAAACCATGTAATTCCACTGTTGAGTAGCTGTAGGTGGTGAACCACCTAGGAACTGAGAGCCTGGCCAGGCATTGAAGATTTTCTCTGATGGTGAGCCATTTTGACGTGACCTGGGATGGCAGTGGATCATCCCAGCTGAGCTTGTGCAGCCATAATTCTTGTAAAAGTATCTTTGCTTGAATGATGACTGGTGACAAAAAGCCGAGCGGATCAAATATTTGAGCTACTTCTGAGAGAATGAGGCGTTTGGTGAATTTTGAGCTCGTTGCCGGTTTGGCTGAGAATGAAAAGCTATCCTTGAGCACGTTCCAATGTAATCCGAGAACTTTGGTTTTGCAGTCGTCTAGTGAAAGTATTGAGCCGAGAGCCCTCTGAGTAGGGGAAATTGAATCAAGCAACGGAGGATGAGTAGCATGCCATTTGGCAAGTGGAAAGCCTCCCGCGTTGCACAGGTCTTTTAGTTGTTGAGCGATTTCAATGAGTCTCTCACCTGTGTCGGCGCCGCCGAATATGTCGTCGACGTATCTGGCTTGAGTGAGCGATGGCACTGCCAATGGGAAGCGATGGCCTTCGTCTTCCACAAGTTGAAGTAGAGCTCTGACAGCCATGAATGGAGCAGCCTTCAGTCCGTACGTGACGGTGGTGAGCTTGTATGGTACTTCCTTCTGATCGCCGTCGAACCACAGCACTCTTTGCAGGTCCTGATCGGCTTCATGCACCTGGACTTGACGGTACATCTTCGTCACGTCAGTGGCAAATATGAATTTGTGCTGACGTATCCACAGCAGCACGTCGGTGACATTGAGCAGGAGATTTTTACCGGTGTGCATGAGATCGTTGATTGAGTGTCCGGAGCCCGAAGGGCTTGAGCCATTGAAGACGACCCTGAGCTTGGTTGACTGGCTGTCGGACTTGAGCACTCCATGGTGTGGCAAATAGAAAATAGAATGAGCGTTAGGAGAGATTGATGATGCTCTTACCATGTGCTGGAGATCTTTGTACTCGTTCATGAACCCTTCATAGAGGTCACGAAGTCCAGCGTCCTTCTTGAGTCTGTTGCGTGTACGCATCAAGCATGCGTGAGCCGTGTTGTATGAATTGCCCAGGAGCTTTGGAGATAACTTGAGCGGGATGCGGACGATGTATCTGCCTGTCGAGTCACGCGAGTGAGTCGCTCGAAAGTGCTCCTCGCACTCCTCTTCTTCAAGCGTGAGCTGAGTGGGGGCATCACCGGGAAGCTCTTCTTGAATCCAAAACCTCGTCAGCATTTCTTGGAGATCATTGTTACTGTGCTGCACCACAGCAGAGTGATGAGATGTTGCAATCTGTGAATTGTGGATGGTGATTGGTCCAAGAATGAGCCACCCAAACATTGAAAATTGAGCAATTGGCATTGACGGGTCTGCCTTGATGAAGTTAGGTTTGATGATCTGTCCGTATGTGTCTGCGCCGATGACCATGTCAATAGGCCTCGGCGTGAGAAAGTCGGGATCAGCCAGCATGAGGCCGTTGAGATGTGGCCACTCCTGTCGAGGCGCTTCGACCGATGGCAGATTGGAGGTTAATGCTTTGAGTACATGAGCTTGAACCTGTATCGTTGTCGACTCGTAATTCGAGCGCAGTGTGAGCAGTGCGATTCCTCTGGTCTGGATAGCTCTGGCACCTCCAAGGCCACTGATTGAAATGGATGATTGCACACGCGGAATGTTGAGCTGGGTGCCTCCTCCTTGATAAAGGTGAGCTCGGAGCCTGAGTCGATGAGAAGCCGAACTGGAGAGAATGATACTGGAGTGATGAGCTGTGCGTTGGCCGTGGCCAAGAGTGACGTGGTTGAGAATGATGAGCGAACCGCTAGCGGGTAAAGTGGAAAACCCTTTGAGCGTGAGCTTTGAGACTGGTTTGTTGAGCTTGAGCGGGGTGCGACGACTGCACCAACTTCTCATTGAGCTGAGCTTTGAGATGTGGACTGAGCTGGAGCTGAGGTTTGAGCCGGCTGAGCTGTGGTCCCCTTCAAGTGCAGCATCGTGTGATGTCGAGCCCCACACGTCTTGCACTTGAGGTGAGATTTACACACTTCTGTGTTGTGTCTTCCGCAACAGTTACGACACAGCTCGTACCTGGTGATGAGCTTGCGCCTCGCTTCCACCGACATTTCGCGGAACTCCGGACACATTACCACGAAATGCGGTCCCTGGCAGCAATCACACGGGTAGTTGTTCGCTGAGAGGAAGAACTTTGAGCTGTTCTGCGAGTGTGTTGCTGCGTGAGAGGTAGCTGAGCGGTGAGATGGGCGACTGGGTGCGGCAGAGGGAGGCTGAGACTTTTTTTGCTGAGCTGGCCGTTGAGCAGAGGCCTCCAGCTGTTCCAAGGCGACAATCTTGTTGTCAATAAACGATTCCAACTGCTCGTACCTTGGATATTCGTTGGCTGAGCCACCGAGGTCTCCCATGCCTCTCTGGTGTGTTTGTCTAGGCAGTTGGTAGCGAGGTGTATGAGAACACAGTTGAGCATGTCCTCTGCCGCACCCAACGCTTTGAGCGTCTTGGTCACCTCGGTGATGAACGAGCGTAGATTGTCCAGAGCGGTTGAGCTGCGAGTTTGAATGGACGGCAAGTTGAACAGCTTGTTCAGCTGTTCCTGAATGAGTACACGCTTGTTTGAGAAGCGCTTCGCCAAGTACTCCCAGCAAGCTTGAAACGAGGCGCCAGTGAGCGGACAGGCATTTACGTGCCTCGCTGGCTCGCCAGTCACACTGGATCTCAAATAGTGCAACCTGTCGATGTCCATGAGCTGCGTGTCGTTAACGATGAGCGAAGTGAAGAGTTCGCTGTAGGCTGGCCAGTCCACGTAGCTGCCTGAGAAGGTCGGCAGTGCAATCTCGGGCAGCTTCGACGCTCGAGATGGTGGATGAGCAGGTGAGACGGCGACCTTCGATTGAGCTATCGCCGCCACGTCTTCACGTAGGCGGTTGAGCCTGAGTTTGAGTTTGAGGTGGAGCTGCCTCTCCTTGTTGACGAGCTCTGAGGTGAAATACTCATGATCGAGACACTTCACTGGCCAGGTGATCTCGAAATAGGCGTGCTCCCTTATGAAGGCCTGATGCAGATCTTCTACGTGTGAGCTGAGCACGCGTATCTCGTCAAGAGATGTAGTGTGAGCGAGTGTGGGTATTTCAGATTGAAAATCGTTGAGAGAGTTGAAACGACCCACCTGAGTTTTCGCCTTCATGATGAGCTCTGCCGGAATGTGTGACGGTGAGGTGGCCCTCGTTTCCCTCGACTGTTTCACGGCGGCCGTTGCTGAAGTTCCTGGCACTTCATCAGGAATGGTGAGCGTGAGCACCGACATCGTGGGCGTCGTTGGCCTCGACGACGCCGATGAGGTGGTAGTTTTGTCTTCCATCTCTGAGCGATGAGTGATGTGCAGGTGAGCGGGTGAGCTTGAGCGGTCACTGCACTTTGAAGCACTTCACACACAACTCCGGCTCGAAGGACCAAATGTTCGCGAATAGGTGTTGTTCGCGCACCGGGTTTTGAGGTTAGGGTGAAATCAACTCAGAGCACAGTGAAACAAAACAAAACTTGAAGCGTCATTTATTTAAACACCAAATGAGTCCGAATGAGACGCGCAGGTCTAGTTATTTAAACACCAAATGAGTCCGAATGAGACGCGCAGGTCTAGTTCTCCCGATTGAATTCAACTCACGAGGTGAGCTGAGAACGCCCTAGCACACACACGTGCTTCACACGCGACGATTTTAAATCGATGAGTGCTTTACAAATTGCGGGGTTGAGCGTGAGAGATCGCGTAATGATCACGAGAGTTGAGTGCGTTTATGATGAGCGTTAGAAAGAGGTGAGAAAATGTGCGAATGCACAGATCAAGGAGCTTTGGTACTGAGCGTCCTGTTCCAAGTACGTTACGAACAAGAGTGAACAATGGCCCGAAACTCGCTTCCGCCTTGGTGTCTTCCAGAAGCTTCTGGAAGACGCGCCAAGCGGAAGCGAGCTTTGATTGGGTGATCGCGCGGACGACTGATCCGATTGGGTGATAGCACCGGCGGCCAGATCTGATTCGGTGATCGATTGTAGATCTGCCGTCGTGCTCCGCTGCCCGTGAGGTGCTGCGGTGAGATGAGAGCGGTGGTGAGAGGAACTACTGCTCGAATCGCAAACAATAGTTACTCCCGAAAAGCTTTGCGTGTTTAGATCAGTCCAAATGTCCATCGTTAAAGTGAAATTTTCTATAGAATTTAACTTTTCTTTAAATATACTGGCTATGAAATCATATTTTTTTATCTATGACATCCTTAATAGTATTTCTACATGGAACCTTATACAAGGGACAAACATCTTTAAGCAAAAGACGGAAACCATCGCCTTCCACTGCAGAAAAAGGTAAGTTTTATCCAGCACAATAAATCTACTTATACTGTCAGTTATCGTTGAAGATTTTCTTCCACCATCTAAAAATAAATTATGTTCTTTATTAGTTTTTAGCTCTTTAAATTTATAATTTCATTTTGTAATTTTAAGTATTTTATGTGTTTATTTAGGTATTTATGTATGCTTTAGATAAAATTAAGAATTAGTAGATTTCATTGACTGGATTTTGTTAAACTAATATTACCTGAAAACTCCAGAATGTTTTTCGCAAATGATGTTACAGTGGGTTGTTTATGTTTATGAAGATCCATATTCGCATCGTAATCATATTCTTGTCTATTTTCTTGTGATAATGAACTTGTAACCATAGATGATGATGATGCTGATGAGGATGTTTTTAAAAAAGCAGTAACCATAGATTTCGACGAATGTAATGGGTTCGAACTTGAACTGCTTGGATTTTGTTTAATATGCTCTGTACTATCACAAAAATGCAGCTGTAAAATTAAATTTCAAAATTATCGCAATACACACACAATAAATGAATATTATTTTATTTGTTCTTGTACCGGCTTCTTCAAACGTTCTTCATTTAATTTCTTAACTTCATCCTTATCAGCAAGCAAATCACATGCACTATTTGGGTATTTTGTTTTAATGTGTGTGTGAATTAGTACTGTTTCCTGATGTTTTAATAATTTTTTGGCAAAATCTACATTCGGCAGAACTTACGGATTTTTTTATCAAAAAATTTCCAAATTTTGCTGTTTGTCTTCGGTGCCATGCTGCCAAAATTAAGCTTCTTACCTTATAAATTTACATTTATATTTCGTTTAATAAAGCGCAATTAAACTCTCATCAAAGCTTCTTTGTTCTCTACTTTACGCTAGAGTGTAGGGGAGACCGGGGCTAGTTGACTAACGAGGTTAGTTGACTAATTCCCTCTAATTCTTGTATTATGGAATAAATTATGCTGCGATTCGCAATATTGAAGCATATGAATGACCAGCTTGCCATTTAATGTGTCGCCGTGACAAAAACTTGCGTGTTCTGTCAGTGAGAATGAAAAATCTAAAAAGGTCGGCTGGTAGTAAATATTTTCGTTTCGACTATTTATGAATTTTTGTCCACTAAGTACTGCTTGATGTTATTTCATGAATATTTTGTGGAAACGTGATACCTTGACTATAATTTACGGTATTTTATTTTATCCGGCGCGTGGAGGTTTTGTACGTACGACCCTTAACATGTTAACAATGTCGGACGGGGTTATTTGACTAAGCATAGGAATACTACTAATAATTGCATTTTTTATCCTCAAGATGCAGTCGAGGCAAAGAGTTTAGCTGCTCAAGTCCACTTGCCCCACCACAAATCCTTCCAAACTCACCCCTACCGGTTTTACACCCTATCCTCCCTTCAAACTATCAGGCCTTCCAAATAGACCATAACAAACCAGTACAAAATAATTACAGTATCTTAGACCATGATAAATAATAAAAAAAAATAACACTGCGGAGGAGTGAAAAAAAAATATAAAAATTTATTGGTCGTAGTATACATATGTACGCGTTTCGTATACTATATTGGTGGAATTGGCAGCGTTTATATAAGTTTTTCACATTATATTGATGTACTGTGACAGCGTATATATACACCTTTCGCATGCAAAGGGTTAAAACTGAAAAGTAAATGTCAAGTCAACTGACCCCATCATATTTGTCAACTAACCCCGTAGCCGGGGTCTGTTGACTTATTCGTCTGACTACTCTAAATACAATAAAAACTACAACCTAGACTCAATTAAAACGATTTAAAAAATTATGCCTGTATACCTAATGAAATTTGGAAACTTTTGGTATGCAGTAAGTCAACAAAATACTAATGGTCTATTTATAAAAATTAGAAATGTAAAAAATTAGTCAACTAGCCCCGGTCTCCCCTACTACTTTCGCTTTCACGCCGACAACTCTCGACACCAAAACTACTACTTCCATAATTTATCGATATTTTTAGAATATATCGAAATATCTATTCGATATGCTTTTCGAAACTATCGATACAGAAATATCGATATTTTTCTTCATTTTATCGATAAATTTAATATATCGATATATCGTTGGCATTGTTACGTACGGGCGTTGATTTTAATTATGACCGAGCGGATTCGTCTAATCACTTTGACGTAACGCTTAACGAATTTAGATAGATTTTAATATTTTGACATACTCAAAAATCAGGATTGTTTTGGGATACGTATTTGCTGCAACCAATACAGGTTGACCCGTCGGGATGTGGCATTTTCGTAGACAGGTTCGAATAAAATGAGCCGATATTTAAGGGGGGAGACCACTGTAACGGTCCGAAATGTAAGGGTGTTTTCGGGAATTTATTTCAACCAAACAACGCAAGTAAATCAATATATTGCTCAGTATAGTTAATAGTGTACATATCGAAGGGTAAGAAAAAAATTTTTTCAATCAAATTCATAAATTCGTTTCCTGTATACTCTTCGTCAAAATTTGGGCTTGTGGCAAAAACATGCTAGTCGCGTTGACAGTGCCCAGGCCATATGGTTAATCCGAATTCAAAAACACAATAATATTCAGAAACTAGAAGCCTGCCTCTATTACGTGACGATCAAAAAAAGTCAAAATTGTAAAAAATTACAAAATGGCGGACCACTGAAAAAAAAATCACGTTTTCGGGGTACAAAATTGGGGAAATGTTAATAAAAAAAGTAGAAGCAGGTCGAAATTTGAAAAAAACTGATCGTCACGTAATAGCCACGGGTTTTCCGTACAAGAAATGTCCTTGACCATGTTAATTGGACGTATAGTTTTCTCTGTAGACTGTCAACGCGGTTGAAAAATGTCATTCTGAGGAAAACGCGTTCAATGTTCCGCGCGGCTCAGTCGCGCGTTTGACCCCGCTTCACAGAAAATACTATATCTCCGTCAATTTTGCGAATTTCTTCATAAAATTTGGAGACAGCATTCTTGAAATGTGCGTCTTTCAGAAAATGTAAAAAAGAAAAAATCGATTTTTCAGATTTTTTACAGTGGTCTCCCCCCTTAAGTAAATATTACCATGTATTACAAAAATAAATGAAAATTAGGAAATGTTTAAAAGGTGGTACAAAAACGGGAATTTACATGGTTTTGAAATAGAGTAATTTAGCGCAAGTGTCTTACGGAACGACCATTGATCGAGGGGAATCCCCGCAACTCAGTATGTGAGTTGGATCAATAATTACGTAGTTCTAGTCTTTCCATACGAACGATTTAGGAAAATATCGCAATATGATTTTACAAAGAAAAACAGGGTTTAGCAAAAACGCAGTACACGCCCTCAAAAGGGGAATATAACAATGATTGAGGGAAAACCCACAACACTCTAAAGAGGTTGGATCATTGGTTTATCCCGTACAATAATATAATTAAGAGGACTTACCGATTCGACGCAAAGCTTATTAAAATGTTTTAATCGGTATTCACGGTCTCTCTCTCTCTCTCTCTCTCTCTCTCTCTGTCCTTCTCTCTCTTTGTCCTTCTCTCTCTTTGCGACCTGGGACGCTGGGCAGATGTTGTAGCACAGCAGCGTCGCACCACACACCGATATCAAGGCAATTTACAGTGTTTGAATATTTAAACTTTCTAAGCGTGAGAATATACCTAAGCGATTTAATAAAATGTAAACGATTAAAATAATTAAAGTTTGAACAACCAGTCTCTACGAGAGCTAAGTCCTTCCGCGTTCACTAAGACACAGCGGAACTCCGGCTTATAAACCGATTAACAATGCGGCAATATGCTCTCGGGCAAAACGTCCGCGCACAACGCGACTTAACAGGCGACTGCCAAAATAGTGAAAATTGAATAAGATGGTATGTAATTATATACAGTCTCTACGAGGGCTAAGTCCTTCCACGTTCACTATGGCACGGTGGAACTCCGGCTTATAGACCGATTAAACAATGCGGCAATATGTCCTCGGGCAGAACGTCCGCGCACAACGCGACTTAACAGGCGACTGCCCCGAGCGTTTGCAGGGTAGGCCCGAACACTCGGGCCTTTGCACAAAGAGCGCCAAAATTGCTGACTCTGCACCTCATGCACACGGGCCCAACCGTCGTCGCTCGGAACGTTCCCAGCATCTAAGTTGTTATCGCGCCTGGCGTTCTAAGAATGTTGACGGTGTTGGAATATTTTCGCATGGAAGAACGCAGTGGCGTAACGGCTCGTATAAAATTATTATTATAATACGGTTTATATATCATTGACAATTGGTCGAGGGAAACTCCCACAACACTCAATGGTAGGATCAAATGTCAATGATGGTGTGAGAAAATTTAACAGGGAAGAAAAATATAAAATGGTCTACTACAATGCTTCGAAAGGCTTATCACCACGCATTCTAAGAACGTCGACCGCGTTGAAAGATTGCTGACAATAATCTTCCGTGGGAATATGCCGTGGCGTGACAGGCTTTGAATCGGATTAAGTTATTACTATAAAAAGCTCTGGTTAATAGATCATTGACAATTGCTTGAGGGATATCCCGTAACACACCTAGGCGGTTGGATCAATTGTCAATGTCTTAAATTGAATTTCAAAAGTTTTAAAATTGGTCACGTAACACCCCTCCCCCCTTGGAATCATCGTCCCCGATGATGATTAGGCGTAAGGACATTTGGAGTGCCGTATATAATTTAGGAAAACGTGGAGTAGCTGCCTGTCACGCCTGCGGGACATCGCGCTCGTTCCGCCGACACGAATTTCGATTCGGTGGTTGTGAGGATCGCCACGCAGGGCGGAGTATACGCATTCTATAAAAGGGCGTCCTATATGTACGCAGCCCTCGAGATCCAGAGCGCTTCGAGGCTAAATTGCCCCCTGATGTTAGTGCATCCAGTGACATCGAGTTTAATTAGGTGTTTCATATGTCGACCCACTTCGCCGATGAAGGTACCATCCACCCAGCCGCAGAACGCAACCCCGAGCTCGGTGACCAGAGGATAACGGGATGGGAGGCTGACCGCCATCTCAACAGGACCAAGATCGAATTCGAAGAAATCCGCTTCCTCCTGCTGTTCTGCTTCTGCATCCTCCTCCTGCGGTCCTCTATTCCCGGGCCGGGGGTTGCACTCTACGAATTCCATCGACTCCATGGATCGGGGCAATGTAGTGCTTTCAATTAATTTCTGTAAAATGTCAGGTTGAAAGTTTTTGATTTTGAATAAACAAAGGTGAGATAACGATTTGAAATGAGAAATGGCTGCAGCGATATGTTCGCCTCTGACCGTGCAGTCTTTTAGATCTAGCCTTACTAGATCCCTTGTTATTTGCAACAGGGATCTTCCAGAGAAATCGGTACCCTTGATGTTGAATCTTTGTAGGGCTTTGTTAGCCTCAAGAACCCTTCCTAATTCGAAGTCGGCGCAGTTTGTGCATCGTCCAATCGATAATTCTCTCAGGGAACCGACCTGTGCCGCCAGCTCTCGAAAAACCGATGGTCGGGCGTTAACGGCCGTTACATCCAGCTCTTCCAGTGCAGGACAGTTCTTGGCGATCAGGGCCAACAGCTAAGGTCGCAGATCTTCGGCGGCCAACTCGTCATCTAGAATTACGGATTTTAAGAAAGGGGCGCACCGCGCTGTTACCCAATAGAAGGCGTCAGTTCTTATTCGCCTCCATTCCTGCATTCCGGGCCATCGCCAATCGCCGAGGTCGAGTTTTAGTATTTTCCGGAAGGAATCGTGTACTCCGGCCCTCCAAGTCCTTGACACCTGTTCCATGCGGGCGCGGTCGGCAAAAGGCAAGAACGCCGCTATCCGCGCAATCACCTCCACAGGCAGGAGCGCTGAGCGAACCGGCTCGTACCCTCAGCAGCTTGCCGCGGAGTGGTGAACGTAACGAAGGCCACGTTCCCGCTGGGCTGGACCCTTAAGACCGCGTGTTCGGCTCCGTGAGGGCGGAAGATTCTCAACAAATCCTTGCATTTTGTAAACCGTGCTAGGCGCCACACAAAGATCCGTCGCAAATTCCCATGGTTGCTGATCCCTGGGCTCGACATATCTATCAAACAACAAAACTGACAAAAATTCCAAATGCATAGTCACCAGAAGATTAATACGATTATTGATCAAGGGTTTCTCCATAACCCGTAATGGTTGGACCAATTATCGTCTCTAAATTATTAATTTGGTGCAGATTAATCCACGATTGCTCTTTGACATGGCAATGACGAAGCGGCGGGTTGATCTGGTGGGCGATCACGCGCTATCTTCTTTGGCGCTTCTGCGTCCTCCAGTGAAGTCTCAGGCTTCCTCTTCTTACAAGGCATTGGAACCGCACTCTCTTGACGCTACCCCGTAAGCAGTATAGCAGATTTCCCAGAACGAATGAACTCTTGATGTTTCATGTGTTCTGCGATGGTTTGCGGAGGTTAACGTGATCCAGGTCATCACAGAGAGAAGAGTTACCAATTTTCTTAATTTAATTTAACTCTATTCTACGATTAGATCGGAAACTGAGGCCTAATCATTTTGGTGGTGTAGTAATAGTTTATCAGCGTGCTTTACAAATCGTTCGCCAGATTTCTTTTGTAGTATAATATTATTCTTTTCCAAAATTCCAACAATTTTGTAAGGACCGTGATATCGACTGCCAAATTTTCCTTTCCTGACTTCTACTAAAACGCGTGCCATGTCGCCAATTTTACCCTAGAATGGTCGCGCTTTTTCATCGTAGTATAATTTTGATATATGTTTAGCCGATATCAAGTTCTGTGCAGCCAAGGTGTGCATTTCTGTTAATCGTGTTAACAAATCCCGGAGATAACCATTATACGTTAATAAAGACTCATCTGTAGGAAATGCACTAGGACAGCGTGCTATTTCGCCAAATACTAATTCATGTGGGGTGAAATCTGTTGCTTCGTGAACAGACGTGTTATATGAAAATATTGCAAATGGTACTATTTTATCCCAATCATCAAAATCATTTAGATAGTGTTTTATATATTCAGTTAGGACTATATGGCTACGCTCTAAAGCACCATTTATTTGCGGACGGTAGCCGGAAGTAGTTACATGATTGATTTTGAAAACTTTTGCCAATTCTTTTAATACTTTATTAATGAAACTAGTACCCTGATCAGTTAAGATTGCCCGTGGAGCCCCATATTGCAAAACCAGATGCGTGACCAGCGCATGAGCTACAGTTTCTGCTTTTATATCCGGTACAGGAATTGAAGTTAGAAGTACAACAAAAGGACATAGAGCTGAACAATGCAAATGCATCTCTAAATATTTCCATAAGTAATATAGATAATCTTCATGCTAATGCAATACAACTTCTTGAAAAACATAACATATCGCCACGTGACATCAATAATCAATATAATGAAACACCAGATACTGTGCCCCGATGGAAAGAAGATACTTGAGAAACTCTAGATAGAGCTCAATGGCTGTGCCGCATGGCAACGCTCGCCGATGTGCGGGCTGTCCCCACTCCTTACATGTACGGAACCGCCGATCCCCACAGCTGGGGCACAGGCGGCGCGCTGTGGTGGCGCGATGGCGAGACCGTCACAGAACTAATTGCCAACCTCTGGATTTGAGTTGCAACTACGCTGGTGGCGTGGTTTGTTGAATTGGGTTGTTAACCGCGCGTTACAATATTGGCACGTGAAATACTTTCTTTCCTTGTCTGGCGCATGGATGGTTTCCATGTGCCGGCTTAATGTGTATCGCCTTGCAAACCCCTTACCGCATATTGCGCATTTGTTGCGCGGTACGTGTTCCCCCGGATCCGTACTTTCTCCGCCGGCGCCAATATTCTCTCCCCCGCCGACTGCAGCTGAGGGTGGTGTATTTAGCGGTATGTGTTCCCCCGGCCCCGTACTTTCTCCGCCGGCGCCGATATTCTCTCCCCCGCCGACGTCAACTAAGAGTGGGGAAATTTGATGGTATTGGGCGTTGCCCATACTCCCATCCTCTGTGTCCGCGAAGCCTCTGATGGTACGTATATTGGGCGTGCCCTCGCCCAGTTCACTTGATGAATCTATTGTTAAGGACATGATCCGGGGCGGGGAATTTATATTCAATCCACCGCCGTTCGGAGTGTGTTGTAACCCAGTCAACGACCGCGTGTTACAACCGCCGCGCATTCCGATGGCACACGCGACCGCCGAAGCGCGGGCAACAACCCGCGAGCACCGTCAGCGTTTCCAACGAAAACGCCCAAAAGCGAGCCGAAGGCGGCGACCCCGCTGGTCCCCGCTTCGCCCCGGACTAACTATAAGACTCTGTACAAACTACGAGCGCGGACAGATTAATAACAGACTTACGCTATAGTACTCCTGTCACCCAGATCGGGACAGAATAAACTTGTTAACCTTACGGTGAGTTCCAACTCTTTAACCCGCAACGATCCCCTACCTTCGGTTTCCAACCGAATATCCTCGTCCCGGCATTATCACCCGAACCTTTCGGAGCCCGCTGGACGACGACTGTGAAGGACGACCCGGAGCACCCCGAGATTCTATCCAGAATCTCGACCCCAGGCGCCTTGGCACAACAAGTGATTGCCGCCCGCAAAAAGGAGCTCCACCTACTGTTATAGTCCGGGAGCCAGCGACACATTTTTTTTGTCAATTCGTTTAAAGTTAGTTTATGTTTTGTTCTTCTATATTTGTGCTACATATGCACAAAACGTCCTCCTGCCAGCGCACCAGCAGAACAACGCTTATCAGCAGCGTGTCAATTATGTAAGAAAATATTGTGCAAAATTCTTATTTCTTTAAATTTGAACATTTTTGTACTAATAATAGACACCATATAACACCGAAAAATGATCTGCTGCCACCTTAGTTGCGGAACGGCATGCTACTGCCACTCCTATAAACATGTTAAAAAAATTAACTCCATTGACCAAAATGTTTAAAGCTGAAATTTTTTTTGGTGGTAGTTTTAATCACAAAATGTCAGAAAAACGATTGCTGCCAGTCCTATCGTGGAACAAAAGGCTTGGCAGGAGCCACCAAAGGTACGGCGCGACGCACCGCGCAGAGTTACGTTCACACGGCGTGTGCAATTCAACATTCATTTTCTCCGCCGCACAGTGTTACGCGTAATGGACAAAAGTCAAGAATCCGAAGTGTTTGATCCACAAATTCTTGTATCTTATAATGTTAATAAAGGAACGTAGGTTTCAATGTTACCTATAACTTCTGCTGAATTTACTAATTTGTTGTCAAAAGTGATACTAGAAATTCATTACAAATTTCGGTGCATTTTTTCAAACACGTGCCATTGGCAGAATGTTGATGCTTTTCATTTGCTTTTTATAAGTTGTGTTTAATACTGTCATACCTTCAAAACTGCCGAGTCAGTTTTTTACAATACTAACAATTTGTACTAATTCTTTATGTTAAATGTTTATCAACTTCGATGGGACTTTAAAAAAAAACACCAAAAAATACTTCCCTGATTTTTTGTACATTAAATTTAGGTATCATTAAACTTTATATTAACGTCAATTTCAACTGCACGAATTTGCACGAAACAGAAAAAATAGCCAAAATCATTATTAAGACGTTCACCGCTCCGGCCCTTAGCGTAGTCGCTGGGGCTCCTCGTGCATAATGTTGAATTTTTTTATTATAAACTCCGATCCAACAGTGTCAAAGTACAGACAGAAATGCAACAAAATTAAAAAAAACACAGTCCAAACAAATGATTCATCCGACACAAATACAGATACCTGTTCCGAATCTGATGCAGAATTAGTATAATAAAAAATATGCATTCTTTTTATATTTTAAGAGAACAATAATATACTTTTTTTTAACAATTAACACTTATGTTAATCTACACATCCGATATGCTTTTTCCAATTGTTCATACGATATCTACCATGACTTTTCCATCCTGGATGATGTCTTCAGTTTCAAAATAGCAGTCCAACCGCGATACACGTGATAAAAATAATTTGATAAAAAAATGTTTCCAGCAAAAGTTAGTCAGTATTCAGTTGACAACAAATTGCAAAAGTAAATATCAATAAAAAACTTTTTATTCACTGAAAAATCAAGATCGCCTTAATTTTTTTAATGGAACTGTATATTTTTTATACACCAATCGATGCATTTTTATATTCTCTTTAAAAAAGTATTAGGGTACTTAGGACGAAAACTGATTAGTTCAGAAGTTATGAGTTTTGTCCCGAACGCCCATATACGCGTAACACTGTGCGTCGCGCCGTAACTTTGGGGGCTCCTGCCAAACCTTTTGTTCCACGATAGGACTGGCAGCAATCGTTTTTCTTCCATTTTGTGATTAAAACTACCACCAAAAAAATTTCAGCTTTAAACATTTTGGTCAATGGAGTTAATTTTTTTAACATGTTTATAGGAGTGGCAGAGCATGCCGTTCCGCAAGTAAGGTGGCAGCAGATCATTTTTCGGTGTTTTATGGTGTCTATTATTAGTACAAAAATGTTCAAATTTAAACAAATAAGAATTTTGCACAATATTTTCTTACATAATTGACACGCTGCTGATAAGCGTTGTTCCACTATCGTTATGGCAGGAGGTCTTTTTGTGCATATGTAGCACAAATATAGTGGGAAAAAACATAAACCAACTTTAAACAAATGAGTCATTAAAAAGTGTCGCTAGCTCCCGGACTATTACTCTCGGCGTTGTTACTTCCGTCGCGATAGGAGACATTCGGCGTACTTACTACCAATTGAGGCACGGCCCTTTCTTCCCTACTTGCTGATTGACCGCCGCCGCCGAAGCTCTGTACAACCGGCGTGCATAACTCCATATCTAGGGCCCGGTGGTCGCTGCTGATGTTCTCCTAGTATGGGGGGTTGCCCACAGTCCCATCTGCCTTTTCTGTTTGCGCTGTTGGGCTTTCTGTGATGGGATATTTTTAATTACTTGATCGCCATGTATATTTGACTGCCGAATGGTATCCAATATTGGCATCACTATGGGCCTAATCGTTGTCGAGTAATATAGCTGCACATCCTCATTCGTTGGGTGCCGATTCCCGCTAGGAGTCAATGGAAGAGGTCCCACAGTATCTAATGATATTTTATCAAATGGTTTTAATGGTGTATCGGTTATGAGCATCGGCTCACGAGTTTCTGTCCTAACAAGTTTATTTTCCTGACAACTATTGCATGTTCTAATGAAATTTTGAATGTCGTTACGCATCGATGGCCAATAAAATCTTTCGCGAATTCTTTGATATGTTTTTGTTACGCCCTTATGCCCTCCTATTAAGCTTTCATGCAATTCCGAAATAATTTTCGAACGGAGTTCTTCGGGCGGTACCTGTATGTTTCCGGTACACAGAGTTACTTTGATATCACTATCCGCAAAAACATTTAATAAGATACCAGCTAGTGTACCTTGCGGAAGTGTATCAGTAAATTCACCGGATTTCGAAATTCTAAAGGTTTTTATGCCTGATTGTAAAAGTGTATTTCTTAAATTTTTCAAAGCATTACCTAATTTTGCGATGGAAGTATCATCATAATGCTTGTCTTTAATTACTACACTAAAAATTTTGTATTTACCTCGCGGCGTAACGAGTACTTGACCTTCCTTTGGCTTTGTATTCCGCAGATTTTCTATGCTTATGGCCCCTATATCCGCGAGTAATTTACTTATTGGGGTTACCAATTCCACATCGGAAGAAATGAAATGAACGTAATTTTCGCGAATGCTCGTTAAACTGTTTCAAGTAAAATTGATATTCCCTCCACGCGCGCTTCGGGAGAAAGTCGGTGAAGTTACTATGTCGGGGAGGATACTTTCTGTTATTTGGATTCCTGGTCGATATTGGCCAATTTTGTTGAAGTCCATTGATTCAGAAGCTAATGGACGTTTGGGGATAGAAAGCGGATCGGAAAGTTTTGTTCCTGGTTTTGAATAAGTGGATTGTGAATAAGGTGTAGATAACGCAAGTGGTCTGTTGGACGGTAACGAGGTAGGTATCATGGATCGGCGTGGACGACGGTGAATTAATGTATTATCAAATCCTGAGGCAGTGTTCAGTTCTTCTTCTTCTTGTATGGATTCCAAAAGTGGTCTCCTTAATTCGGGTCTCGAAGGTACTACCTCGGCGCTTGTCGCTTCAGCACTATCTTGTCCTTGCGTTTTATATTGAACCCACAAGTCTTCTGCGCGTTTATCCAATTCTTCCCGGAATGATATTTCTGTATCTGACTCTAATTCATCGGATGATTTTTGCAGAATATCGCTATGCTCTTGCAGCGATTTGTCAAAACGGTTAAAAGATTCCTGAAGTTCCTGTAGCCTAATGGGTTGAGTAGTGTCGAGGCAGGTCTCGTTATCGTCACTATCATTGGATGGAGGTGCAACCTCTATTGTTATGCCTTCGGCAGGTGTTGCAGCCGCGGCAGCTTGATCCTCTGTAGTGTCCAAAATTTCGGATAGTTCTTCTTTAGAAAAGGTGCGTTGGAACTCTTGGACCAATATTGGTGATTTGAGGCTAGGTAACACGCTTTTTCGACCTCGGAATACCGGTGGATCGACCACCTCAGTAGGCGGATCTTCTTCGGAATTTTGTGAGGATTCAGTGGTAGGTAATTCCGCGTAATTAATGGGAGGTTTAGGTATGACAGTTGGAACTGTAGAACGTGTTCTTGTTGCAATGGCACTTTTATCTAATGGAAATGTACGTTTAGTTTTCTTGACAATTGGGTTAGCTACAGATTTTGATTTTACAGGTACGGATCTAGAAGTGCTTGGTGTTGATAACCTTCTATCAGCGGGAGGTTTCTTAATAGGCAAAATTTTGGAAATCCTAATATTACATTCTGAATCGCTATCAGATGTGTCCTTTGAACTGGAATCAGAGCTACTATTAATTTCTGTAACCGGGTTTCGAGACAGAGCATCTGCATTGGAATTTAAACGTCCAGGTTTATGTACAAATTCATACTCGTAATCATGCAATTTTAATCTCCAACGTACTAATCATTGTCCCGGATCTTTTATCGAGTCTATCCATTTTAGATGTTCGTGATCACTAACCAAAGTAAATTTTCTACCGTAAAGGTATGGTCGAAAATTTAATATTGCAAAAAGAACTGCTAGACATTCCTTTTCTGTGGTAAAATAATTTTGTAACGGCTTCGTTAAATTTCTCGAAAGGTAAGCTACCGGCAAATCGTGTCCGTCCACATTTTGACTAAGTACGGCGCCTATTGCGTAATCAGATGCGTCAGTAGTTAATGTGAATGGTTCATCGAAATCGGGATATTGCAGTATGGGGCTCTTGCACAGCGCTTTTCGTAGGATTTTGAAACTCTTTTTATGTTCTCTCCCCCATACAAATTTAGCGTTGTAGCCTTTAGGATTGTCAGGAACAAGGATATATTCTGTACAGACAAAATTTATTCGGATCAGGAAGGAATACATGGTTTGGTAGGACGGGGCTACAAATTTCGAAAGGCAGACTTTATGTCTCGTTGAGTTTTACAATTTCAAAATTCTATTGTGCAGACGGCACTTGACTTTATTCTAATGAGACGTCCAGGAGTTACTCTGTACTCTCCCGTTCAGTTGGCGTCCAGGTATTGTCGCCGAACTCTCCATACTGAACGGGCGTCCAGGAATAATCTCCCGTACTCTCCTCTCTGTTCTACTGAGGCGTCCAGGAGTTCCATCTGTACTCTCCCGTTCGATTGGCGTCCAGGTATTGTCGCCGAACTCTCCATATCGAACGGGCGTCCAGGCATATTCTCCCGTACTCTCCTCTCTATTCTACTGAGGCGTCCAGGAGTTCCATCTGTACTCTCCCGTTCGGTTGGCGTCCAGGTATTATCGCCGAACTCTCCATACCGAACGGGCGTCCAGGAATAGTCTCCCGTACTCTCCTCTTTCTAATGAGATGCTCTGTACTCTCTCGACCGATGGGCGTCCAGGTATTATCGCCGTACTCTCCACATCGGTCGAGCGTCCAGGAACAGACTCTAGTGCGAAACCCTCCAGCAGGCGTCCAGGTATTATCGCCGAACTCTCCTGCCGGAGTCCCTAAGCTGTCCGAGAGCGGCCGTGTGTGTACCTCGTCCTCTCTCTCAGATCAGCTAAGCAGGAAAATGCCTTTGCGGGCCTCTAATTTATACCCAATCGTTGCTATCCGCGGCCGCAGAAATCAACAGACGCGTCGTTAAGCGCGGGTCTCCCGAGCCGCGGCTTCCGCGCCCGCACGTCTCTCCTCACGGGCGGCCTACAAGCGTGTTCGAGAAACGTCTCGATGATCAGTGTTTCTCAAAGCTCCTTTTCTGCATGCTACAGCGTTCTTTTGTAATAATTCTGTAAGAGGCTTGGCTTTGGCTGCAAAGTCCCTGATGAATCGGCGATAATAACCGGCGAGTCCAAGAAATTGTCGTATATTCTTTTGATTTTTAGGACGGGGAAAATGTTTTACCGCAGATATTTTCTTTGGATCTGGTCTTAATCCAGAACGACTAATAATATGGCCTAGATATGTGACTTCAGTTCTCAGAAATTCGCATTTATCTGGCTGAAGGGTTAATTTTGCATCATTTAATCGCGTAAATAGACGTCGGACTTTCTTCTCATGGTCTTCCAAATTTTTCGCATAAACAACAATGTCATCGAGGTAGACAAATACTTCCACACCCTGTAGTCCGCGTAATACCTGATCCATCAGCCTTTGAAACGTCGCGGGAGCATTCTTGAGCCCTTCGGGCATACGAATATATTCGTAATGACCATTAGGCGTAGTGAAAGCTGTTTTAGCACGGTCTTCTGGATCCATTTCGATTTGTTGGAATCCACTGGCAAGATCGAAGGTGGAAAAGTATCTCGCCTCGCCTAAATGATCTAGAATATCCGTGATGTTAGGCAAGGGGTATGCATAACCTATTGTTTTTTCATTAAGGTTCCGAAAATCAATTACCAATCTCCACCTTAGATTTCCCTCCGAATCTGGTTTCTTTGGTACTATCCAGAGCGGTGAATTGTATGGAGAATTTGAAAGTCCAATAATTTCTTCTGCTAATTTACTAGAAATTTGACGAGCTATTTCTTTTTGATGAACTCGTGGAAACCGATATTGCCTAGTGTTAATGGGCAAATCATCTGTTGTAGGTATTCGATGTTGTACTAAAGGAGTGGATTCTAATTTGTCACCTGGTAGACGAAATCGTTCAGGAAATTCCTCGATTAATTTAATTACGTGATCTTTTTCTTCGTCATTTAAATGATCTAAACGCAATTTTGATAAAATTTTGGTTACACGGTCCAGTGATACCGGTGACTCCTGCTGTTCAGAGTCAGAATCGAAGTATTCGCGTTCTTTAGGAAAATTATGATATTTGAACGGTAAAATTTCTTGAGGCGGTATTTCTATTTGAATGTCCTTGTCCAAGGTATTAATTGCGAGAACATGGCACACGTTGTTTGCAATTTTTACGACTGCTTCCCCAATATAAATTCCATCTATGGTTTTAACTACTGGAAGATATCCTTCTTTCAAATCACAGTCGATGGTGTCTATGGCGATTGCTTGTCGGGTACGACTACTAATACGATAAACACGTGGCGTACTATTTTTCGGAGGTGCTTCCTCTGGAGGAGCCTCGCCAATAAAATGGATCGGTCGAATTGGTTGACTTTGTGTAACTATAGTATTGTTGCGAACACCGGGTATAGGCCCGTGCATAGCCGACTGGTGCCCGCAACCGAAGAGAGAAGACGGTCGGCCTCCGTCAAGAGGACGATCAGGAGGCCGACAAGAAAGAGTCGGATACCGTACGTCCTAGCGTTCGGACGTACGGATCACATAATTGTATACAAGAATAGATAACGGTCGGATAATCTGTATACGTGTGTCTTTATTCTACCCTTTGCGTCGGGGTGGCCAGTACTGGAAACGCCCCGACGCAACAATGGTGTCAGAAGTGGGATCCATAGTCACGGATCCGAAGATACGCAAGGAGCTGTTGCGTGCGATACGCAAGGAGCCGTTGCGTACAACGCGAGTTCCTCGTTGAGGACCGAAGAGGATTCAGCAGCCGGAGAAGCAGCTGACCAGCGAGGGACGGGCTGAACAGCGGGAGCAGAGAAGGCGGTCGAGGTCCGCCGACACCGAGGGACAGACGCAGGAACAGCGGGAACGACGACGGCGGTCGAGGCCCGCCGACGCCGAGGGACGAACACAGGAACAGCGACGGCGATCGAGGCCCGCCGACACCGAGGGACGAATGCAGGAAATGGCGACGACGGTCGAAAACCGCCGATACCCGAGTAGCTCCAAGCAGTAGACGACACAGCTGCTGCAAAGGAGGAGACCATGGCTGGGTCGGCTCTGGACGCTCGAGAAGCCGACCTCCGAAAAAGAAGCCGGAGTTTGAATAGGCCACATAGGGTAATGTAGAAAACCATTATCGACAACGCTCGATAAAAGAAAATGGCGGGGCACGCGCCATCCACCGAAATGACAGCATGAACTGAAGTTGGCTCTTTCACGGGTAACGAGCAAGAGTGACGTTTTGACACATTGACGTTTGAGATTGACGTTTCGAATCCTCCTGTGACGGAGAGAACGGTTCTCCGTGGAGAAGTGTGAGTCGCCGAACGCCGTCCAGATACAACGTTCGACAATGCCGATTCAACTTGGAACTGCAAGCAGAATCGAGGGACTCGTCAGGCTCGGGAATCGTCAACAGAAGAGGCCTGATAGGACGCTATAGAGGGAGCGTCGGAGTGTTGGTGGTGGAGGTGCGACTTCGGCGGAGACGCAGGGACGTCCGGGAGTGCACGGACCACACCGAGGGTGAGTGTACGGCTCTGGGTGACGGCCGGGGGTCCACGCAGCGTTGCTGGCGAGCGGCGTCCCCAGGAGTGCGACATCACCGAAGCAACGCAGAGGCGCCTGGAGTGCGCGAAGTTGCTGTGCTGCGACGAAGGGAGTTCGAGAGCGAACATCGTCGCAGAGTGGCCGAGTGCGAAGTCACGACGGAGGGAGTTCGAGGTCGAACACCGTCGTAGGATCGCCAACACCCGAGAGACGGAGTCCCGAAGAGTGGAGACGTTCAATCGGGATGAGCCGTTCGTCGACTAAAGGAGACTGGAGACACGAGAAGAGGGGAAAAGAAGACCGAAGATTAGTGATAAGCTAATCTGGTGGACTGGGCTGCATTCGCAGTCCAGCCCCCCACTCTCTTAGATTGTTTCAGAAAACACGATACCCCACGACGAGGGACAAGGTGTCGGGGGACTGCTGCCGCGGCTTGGATGCGGCCCCGAATTCCCCGAATGTGCTACGACAGAGTAGCAGCCCGCAGGGGGGCGCGGACATACGTGGAACCGCTTCTCTAGCCCTGTTGACTTGGATCTGGGCGGCTCCCCGGTACACGCGTACCAACAGGCCCAGCTCGACAGGGTGGGCAGCAGACGGGAAATGGTGTCCCCAACCACCGGACGGACGTGCGACGCACGGATCGGTCGGAGGGGGCATCGCGGAGACGGGGCCGTTGACGAGCTGCAACGAGACGGTCCCCTGGGGCAGCACCAGAGGCCAAGAAGAGGAATGGGGCCATCAGAAAGTCAAGGACGGGAAAACTGGAGGCGAAGAAGAAAGAACAGAGAAGACGAGCGGAGAGTTCCGAGCGGATTGTTAGGGGAACGGGCCTTAGCACGGTTGTGACTAGCCGCGACCCTCTGCTTCGTGCTCGTCTCGCCTTTCCGTCTTCTCGGTTCTGGCCGGCTCCACCGGAAAATCAGGAAAGAAACGAGAGGTTAACGTTTCTTTATCTCTTTTGCAAAGGAAATCCGGAGTCGCCGAGGGATTGGAGTTTCGGACCAGACCACCGGAGGGACATCGAGAACCAAACCCTGTAGAAAACAACCCCACAACCAAAGGAAGACACAGCGTCGGAACAGCAGTGTCGGAGCAGTAGCGGCGAAGCGGCAGCGTCGGAACGACAGCACCGGAGCGACAACGTCGCCGTGGGACACTCCGGAACAGTCCCAAGAACGGCGCGGGACCCACGAGAAAGGACGAAGACAACGGGGGAATTCCAGAGAAATTCGTCGTTGGAAACACCGAGGGAGTCCCCCAACACGACGCGGTGGAGATCGTCGTGGGACGTACAGGAGCAGAGTCCCAGGAACGCCGCAGGCCAAGGAACGTGGTAAAGAGGACCAGCCAGCCACCCCGTTGTACCCACGCCTTGCTCAGGGTTTTTAGAGTGGTTTTCCCCTGAGCGAGAAGGCAAATGCCGAGGCGGAGGTCTGAAGGAACCACCGAGCTAATACGACCACGCCTTCAGACCAGGGTACGAAGAAGAACCACCGCGGTCGGGACGACCGCTGTTCGAGAGGGGGGAGTAGTGTTGCGAACACCGGGTATAGGCCCGTGCATAGCCGACTGGTGCCCGCAACCGAAGAGAGAAGACGGTCGGCCTCGGCCAAGAGGACGATCAGGAGGCCGACAAGAAAGAGTCGGATACCGTACGTCCTAGCGTTCGGACGTACGGATCACATAATTGTATACAAGAATAGATAACGGTCGGATAATCTGTATACGTGTGTCTTTATTCTACCCTTTGCGTCGGGGTGGCCGGTACTGGAAACGCCCCGACGCAACAGTATTATGTGCAAAAGAAATTTCGGCTCTTTCTTGTCTCAAATAGGCTTTTCCTAAAATACCGTCACTATATATCGGAAAATTTGGTCTAACTACATGAAATAAGACTGGTTGACCCAAAATTGCTACTATTGTGGTTCCAATCGTTTCCGCTTTTTCGGCCGTAATTCCTCTCATTTCGACGGAATCGCGTACGTCGACGGTTACATCCTCGTGCAATGCGTTTAATTTTATTACATTTATGTCCGAACCCGTATCAATCAAAAATGTTGCAGTTTTATATCGTAATTGTTGCGCGGTCAATTCTACAACAGGCGATTCGTCGTTACAACCCAAATTTAATACTGATGATCCTTTTCCAGAAATCTTACCGTCGGACGACGCTCTGAGTTTTGATTGTTCGGCGGGCGACGCTCTGAGTTTTGGTTGTTCAACGGGCGACGCTCGGGGTTTTGGTAACTCGTCGTCGCGTCTGTTCGAGGAGTTACACGGGAGTTTAAATCCGAATTATTACGTGCTTCTGACGAATTTTGATTCGGCGAATACGATCGATTTTGATTCGGCGAATACGGCCTGGACTCGCGAAATCCCACGGAATTCCGCGAATAGGAATTCGAATTTGGAAAACTAGGTTGAAAATTTGAATTATGGGGTGCGACTTGCGTCGCCTGGGGAATTGGACTCGTGCTCTGTGCCAATTGTGGAGCCGTCGGAGTTTGTGCGTACGGCGAATTTGACGGAAAACGCGGAGCCTGTGGATACGATGGATAATATGGTGGATAAGGCATTTGATAAAAAGGTGGGTAAGGCATGTAGGGGTACGGGGAATAAGCAGGGTACCCATGTTCTGGATATCTACTCGATTCCGTGTTACTTCGCGGTGGTTTAAGAATACCTGTTGGAAATTTTGAATAATCTGAATTTCCAGTCGCGTTTGGACTCGGGCTTCGTGAATGTGAGTCACCAAAATTTTGATTTCGCCAATCGCGATAGGTGAATAAGCTTTGACGTGAATTACTTTGAACAGGGGAATCTGAACGGGGATTTAAACGAGAATCATCCTGTCTTGAAAGAAACAGTCTGTTTGGATCTCCAGTCGGTATTACTCCAGACCTCATTCGCGTCTCGACTCGCGTCGCATGTTTTAACGCGTCTTCTAGAGTTTTTGGATCACGCGCGTCTACGGCCCTGGCTATCTCATCCGGCAAGCCCCGAATAAATGCTTCTAACGCGCATTCTTTAATCGGGCGCAACATCTTATCTGCGTCCGCGCCGTACGAGTCCTCTAGCGCAGCGTTGGCCACATCGGGCCATTTGGGAGTAAGGTCCCCATGATGTTTACCATAGCCGCGCGTAAGGGGAGCTCGAAAGCCAATGGTAACGTGGGCGCGCCACGGATAGGGAAAACTATAGTAGTGGCGGTGCAACCTTATGCCCGTACGATAGGCTAGAATGACTGGGATTCTTGGGGGCCCGAGCGACCCTCCAGTGGACGGTGGTGTACAAGGGGTCCCGTCGGGGCCCCCCAAGGAACCCAGTCATTCAAGCCTATCCTACGGGTACGAACCTGCGCCGCACACTACTACCTACACACTTACAGTTTTCCCTATTCGTGGCGCGCCCACGTTACCATTATTGCGGCCTTTACACGGACGTTCTTGCGTGGCACTTTTGCGCGCCACACGCCAGCGCGGCACGCATTTGGCGTGGCGTGCCGGAACGTCGGAAGGAGCGCGCTCCTTCTCGCAGGCCAGAAGATCGTACCCGTCACTACTTAGAGACAGCGAGTTCGGGCTCCCATTTCTACGTCGACTCCACATGCTTTTTCCAGGAACCAGCGCAGTCTTGTATTGTGTACTACCTGTTCCATGTATATTATCGATCTGCGAAACGATCGGCAAGACACGATCGCGATATACGTAGGTTTGCGAAAAGTATACGAATTCCTCGATATACCTGGCTTATAGAGGATATCATAAATGCTGTTACTGTAGGGCACACTGAAACATCTGTTTTTACGAAGCTACATTTGGTTTACCTGAAGGTGCTATAAATTATGGAAATGGTTTATTACTCAGTTATAACGACTGTATTGCGATCTGCATTCTCCTTGCGGACGAAAAGTTTCCACCTCATCGGACGTTCTTGCTAGCATCTTGTGCGTGGTTAGAAGTGTGGCGCGCCGAAATTCCACGTTCTTCTTTCCACGCTGTCTCTAAGTAGTGACGGGTACGATCTTCTGGCCTGCGAGAAGGAGCGCGCTCCTTCCGACGTTCCGGCACGCCACGCCAAATGCGTGCCGCGCTGGCGTGTGGCGCGCAAAAGTGCCACGCAAGAACGTCCGTGTAAAGGCCGCAATATTGGCTTTCGAGCTCCCCTTACGCGCGGCTATGGTAAACATCATGGAGACCTTACTCCAGGGCTCTCCAAGCTGCCTTAAGGCGGCCACACACGGTCCGGCCGGCCTGTCAGTTTGGCCTGCGCAGGCCGGCCGGACGCCTCACAGTGGTCGGAATAGAGATAGTTAGTAACATTGGTGTTGTATAACTTTTAAACTATAAAAGATATAGAAATGGCGCCAAAAAACATAAATTGAAAGAATTATTCCTTTCTAATGATTTATAATTGAATATATTGTACGTCCATTTAATGCTTTTTTTTAATTTTTTCGACTTAATTGTTATAAAAAAATTGAAAAATGTTTATTTAGTAGTTTATTTAATGCTCTTTAAGCGTTTAAATCGCTTGTTGGGGAAATTTTTAGTTTCCGACTATAAGGAAAAACCAAATAGTACTATCAGAAATTGTAACGAAATCTACAGTTTAGTTAAACATTATTATTCATTTATTATTCATTTATTATTCATTTATTCAACGGATTTATTCATTTCAGCGTATTAAGAAATTCTTTATTATTTAATGTATCGATATGAAAGTGATACCGATGGTTTCCTTATGTTTTTCCGATGAAAATCAAACAAAATTTCATGTAGATCGGACTATTTTGAACAAATCCAGCTTGAAATTATATAAGTAGTAATAATAGGGGGATTCTAAAGCACAGTTACCTACTGTCGGTAAGGTAGGAAATATTAATTTTTAAGATACCTACTGTCGGTAAGGAAGAAAACATTAATTTTTAAGATCCTAATTTGAAATGGAAAAAAAATCCACCACCGAAATATTTTTTTCACAAACCAATATAGAGAAATAATTTATTTTTTATTGGATAATGTCGGAAAGATCGGGGAAGATTGGCTTTTTTACAAACCATGTATTCGGAGGAGGTAAAGAGAGAGCATTACATTAAAAATCTAAATTCGGAGGAAGGAAGGAAAGAGAGAGCACTCGCGCGATCGCGTGTAACTCGAATCCTCTGGAGCAGCCGTGCAGGGTGACGTCATTTAGCAGCGGGAATCATAGAAAGAATTATGCAGCGTCAGCAGAAATGCTGAATCTTAAAATTATGTGGCGAGAGAAGGAGGAGGAAGACGGGTAAATAAAATGGAGAAATAATATGCGTTTAAGAAATATATATTATTACAAAAAAGAAAAAAATATAAAAATATAATATAATAATAAAAAAATAGAATATAATAAAGAATATAAAAAATAAAATCCAATATAAAAGAAAAAATTAAAAGAAATAATAAAAATATAAAAATATAAAAATATAAAAATATAAAAATATAAAAATATAAAAGAATGAATATAAATACAATATAAAAAGGAATATCTAAAATACAATATAAAAGAAAACAAATTAAAGAAATAATAAAAATATAAAAATATAAAATATGAAAAAATATAAAAATATAAAAATATAAAAATATAAAAATATAAAAATATAAAAATATAAAAATATAAAAATATAAAATATGAAAAAATATAAAAATATAAAAATATAAAATATAAAAATATAAAAATATAAAAATATAAAAATATAAAAATATAAAAATATAAAAATATAAAAATATAAAAATATAAAAATATAAAAATATAAAAATATAAAAATATAAAAATATAAAAATATAAAAATATAAAAATATAAAAATATAAAAAAATAAAAATATAAAAGAATTTAAAATAATAAAAATAAAAACTATTCAAAAACGGAAGTGACGTAAAGGCGTCGAAGGTGATGGTGGTGGTGATGAAGGGCGCGGCGGCGAATCCACCCACGGCGGTGATGGCGGTGATGGAGGGCGCGATGGTGACAGTCGCGGTGGTGCACAAATTTGCACCATCCATGATGGTGTTGACGGCGGTGACGGCGGTGATGGAGGACGCGGTCGCCGCACCATTGGATATGGCCGCAGCCGCGCGGCCCCATATAGCATATTATGCTGCTGCTGCCTCATTCGCGGTACCTATAACACACACATACACATCGATATAATATTAGTACATTAAGCATATTAAACATAAAACTTATAAAACATTGCAAACTACTACATACCACTTGCGGTGGCGATGGGGGCGATGGAGGGCGCGGTCGCTGCAAGGCCTCCCGCAGCATCGGATAAGATGGTAGCCGCGCGGCCCCATACTCCAAACCCGAATGCCACATTTGTGGTACTGTCACGTCCCGGGTGGAGGTCTTTAGGGGACAATGACATAGGGGAATTAATTGGGCCCCAGGCGCGAATCTTAAATCCAGCACACTGATGGTAAAAGGAGGTTAGGCGTGAATGTGAAATCCAACACACTGGTGGTAAAGGAGGTTTTAGGCGTGAATGTTAAATCCAACACACTGGTGGTAAAGGAGGTTTTAGGCGTGAATGTTAAATCCAACACACTGGGGGTAAAGGAGGTTTTAGGCGTGAATGTTAAATCCAACACACTGGTGGTAAAGGAGGTTTTAGGAGTGACTACACACCGGGGAGACACCCGTTAGAGCACTTGCTTTGGTTTGTCTCGGTAATAGGATTTACCGTTGTTTTATGGTAAAAGACACACGTAATAACTCTGCGAAACTTGACTAGTCATACGGTTAATCGAAACCTATATGAAAGTAAGTTAGTAAACACTGCGATGCTTTCTGCGGTCGTTGCCCGTAATCAGCTGTTCCGGCAGCCTGTTTGGATTTCGGGATCTTCGTACCCGAAGGATTGACACAATAATTCGTAGCGTGATTTAAAGTAAAACTGTTTATTCACTTTATAGCTTTTTGGTAATATGTAATGCACTGTTATTGTGCGGGTTGTTAGGATTTATAGTAATGGGTTGGCGATGAACATAACATTTATATAGCGTTTATGAGTTATAAGCTATGAGTATGCACATGAAATATCATATAGGTTAATAAGCTAAGATGATTTAAACAATAAGCGTCAATATGACAATATAATTAGATTGCAGTGTGCGTTAATAAGCATTAATAATAACAAGACAATATAATATGAAAACAATAAGCGTTAATCCGCAACAATATGAAACAATGAGAATATGGATAATTGATATGGATGATGGTGATATACAGTGGTATTAAATGGTAATTATAATCTCTTACAATTCTTGGTGATTGAAGATTTGTGAATTTAGTTTTAATAATACTGTGAAGAGTAAGTCCTTTCGCCGAAGGATATTTCGTTGAAAGAGTCGACTCCTTTCGCCGAAGGATACTTCGTTGAAAGAGAATCTCTGTCTCGGAGCCCTTGTATTTATATGATTTTGCAAGGGGTTGCGGGGTGTTCGCACGGTATGGACTTTGATCCGTTTATGTAATATTTTACGGTATGAAGGGGGGTGCGCAGTATGCACCTTGGTCTAATTATAAACATGTGTCACGGTACTTTTCGGGGTTTTTGTAGGGACCAAAGGTTGGTCTATATTTGGACTCGCGGTTTTTCTTCCAGGGTTTTTATACACGTGATTTCGAAATGTCCAACTCCTCGAATGGATTTTGGGTATTTTAATAGGAAAGGGGTGGTAGTGGCTTTGACTTCTTTGGTCATGTAGAGGGTGTGAGACGTGGTCTCGATTTAAGAGGTTTGTGGGGCGAGGGACTTGTTTAGATTCGATAGGAGGGAAGAGTTTGTGCCGCGTTGGGCGAATAGGTGGGGAAGATTTAATGGTTGACCGTCTTGAGATGGGGACCGCTAAGGTACATCGCCAAGGCGGTCGGGGTCATTGGGAAGGGGTAAGAATTGAGGTTTGGGGAAGATTTGAGTGGAGTTGTAGATTGATTTATGATTGAATTTAATTAACTGCGCGCGAAAAAGACGTGGGACGTCACAGTACCTGTAACACATACACAAACGTCGATATAATATTAATACATTAAGCATATTAAACATAAAACTTATAAAACAATGCAAACTACTACATACCACTTGCGGCGGCGGCGACGGCGGTGACGGGGGTGGCGGCGACCAACGCGGCGGCGAAGGCGGCGATGCCATGGGCACGTCACCCCAATCATCCGACCACGTAGGGGATTGTGGCGGCAATGGCTGCCACGGACCCCAATCCGCAAACTCCGTTGGCGATGGTGGTGGCGAACACTAGATGTAGAAACCCACGATTTAATATTGGCACGACCGTATGACTTGAGCTCGCTCGATTTCAAAGATTAAACGCGATAAATGTTAAAAATATTGTTTTTGTACATACCTCGGGGTCGCACTCCGGCGCAATCCGTTCTACTCCCATAACGTTATAGCACAAACGTATAAAAAACAGAAAAACACACAAAACCGAAAAAATTTAAAAACTCCGCCACGACCTGTAGCTGTCGACGTCGGTGAGCAACTGGCCTCGCAGAGCGTTCAGAAAATTTATCCTATGTGGACCTATGGTGAATTTTCACTAGCTATCGGCTTCTATTTCTTCGAATTATACATTGGGCACCCTTTTCTTCGAACGTATCATGTGACCGAACCATTCAGTGATTACATATCAAGCATCTATCGAACTTCTTTGAACGCGTATCGGATGTATATGTAGGAGGTTGGGGAGGGTGAAGAAAAAACATTTATGCATTAAAATTGATTATATTTATTTAAGCATTTCGCTGGCGTTTAGACCACCAGTTGAATATTTTAAATACATTTTGCAAAGCACAATGCTTCGCGTGTATTAACTACATTTAGCTTATTTAGAGATTTAATATCCTCGTAGTCAATGTCCAGCGTTTCAATGACTACGTCCGCTCTCGTATTTTCATCGAGGAAATCCGCAAGCCAGTCGCGTTTCTGCAACCCTTTAACGTATACGATATGAGATGCATCATCTTCTTCGTCGATCGCATCAGCTACAGCTTTCGTAATAAGCTGTTTAGCCATACTGTACGGAACGTCTCCATCTTCCCACCGTAGTCCATGATGTTTTGCCACCAACCATCGGATGTTTGATTTGTCGGATTTTGTAAGAAGATATTGCGGCATCGAACTCCCAAAAATATAGTGCGAGAGAATTGTTCCCATTCGTAGGACAGCCACTTCCTTGACGACAAATCTTCCGTCGACGATGAACCCTTGCAGGTCAACAAATGTTGGTACATCCATTGTTGATACAATTTTAGAGATCCGCTCGCTTCCAAGACAGATGGGAGAATGCAGTCTTTCTCGTAAAGCATCTCGATTTTTACGATGAAATTTTTTGCATGAATTTGACACAGGAGAGGGCTGGCAAGTAGCGTGACAATTTAATTTATTTTGCGCACCACGTTTGTCAGCGGATTGTATTCAACCACCCGATCGTGTAGAATCAGACAGTATGCCGTAGTATTTGCAGGTACATTCTCTTTACACTCGAATTCTATGCGCACGTCCACGGTACCATTCTTGATCGACTCATTTTGTCGCGAACAATCAATCACCAAGAGAGGACCAAATTGTAAAAATTCGGCCACGGTGAATAATGCCTCGTTGCAACTATGTCCATAATACGATTTACGGAAATGTGTATACATGTTAAACAAGATGGCATGTCTATTCTTGTCAAAGTCCAAGTTTACATCATCGTGCAGATGCCTTCACGGCCCACGAATGCTTGGTTGTGCTCTGTAAGAGAGGATACTCGTACAGATCCCACGACCGAAAACTAATGCTCAGGTTTTGTCCACTTTCCAAAGCATGTAGCAACGATAGCTTATTAACATCGTTCAACGTCACATGAGGCATCCGCCATTGCACTTTAAGTAATTCAATTTCTGGTTTCAACGTCAATGATCCTATTAGAGAATTGTTATCGTTGCGCGATCGTATTAAAATCAATTCGTGACGCGCATTAATAATCATGCGTTTATAGTCCTCGCAAAATCCCAGCAAATATTTAAGCGGGATGCAAAAATTGAAATGATTTTTCACTTTTAGTCCATCGCGTCGTTTCAAGCCCCATCCGGCATTCTCCATATTTTTGTCTTCGTCAGATGTTAGTGATACATAGTTTTTAAGCGTGCTAGTTATTCCAACGTTTCTGTTGCGATCAATCTCCACGCCATTCAGCTCGTATCGAATCTCGTCAAATAAGAACGCCATGCAATTATTTCCCAACGTCATCGTTAATGCATCGTTTGGCTTATTTATCGTTAATTTCCCCTCCACGTAGAGGTAACTTTCACACGGCAATGTGTATAAATCCTGATGCTGTATAGGTATTCTTATCTCATCGCTGTATCCAAACGTCGTGTTGACGTATGGGTTGTACGCGTGAGTCTCGAGCTTGACGATGCGGTCATCAAACGTCGGCTTCCCTCCAATGCTTAGAATGTCAGTCATTTTTCAACTTATATGCGCACAACGAATCCCAATGATTTCAAAAATGCAATGTTCGCAGCACTGAGCCTCTTCTTTTTAGCGTAATCAGAGCTGTTGCAGTTGTTGTTGTTGTTGTTGTTGTTGTTGTTGTTGTAAACAATTTCACTAGGATGAAACGAGTTTCTGGAGTCGTACAACACAAGCATATCTTTGGTTCGAACCACGCGTATTATCGCCGTCGTCGCATGTGCAGTCTGATGGTAATCTCTTCACCTCGAAAATCAAGCAACCGTCCGTCTTGATCCACAACGCGTATCGTTAGATCCGTAATGACCCGTGCGGTGATCGGAAGGTAAATGATCTGTGCGGGCGTTTCCGATATCTTATATCCTGGAGGGACTCCCGGAGAAAATTCATGTATCGTATGTACGCGCCTCCCATTGTTGTACGCGCCAGTGGTTACGCTACATTCTACGCGAATAATGTTCACGTTCATGATATTAATTGGATCGTCCGATTCGTGCCACCGCCCTGGTTCTAATACCCGATTCATTGAGAATCCCAATAGCGATCCAATGTTATTGCGCTTCGTAAAATCTACGGTGAACGAACAGTACAGCTCGCTTTTCATGGTGTTGTTGTTGGGACGCAACACTATAGGATACACATCGTTGTCACCATCATCCTTGTTGTCATCGAGATTTTTAGGATACCGCTCGAGTAATCGCTGCCTCAAATACTTTGCAATGGCATCTAGTTCGTAGGAGCCGTGTGGAATCCTAATAGTTTCAGGAGTGGGGGCAACACTGCTGTTTTTAACGCCATAGTTTGAGGTGAAGTAGAATTTATCGTTGCTCCAGTCGATGTTCGGTATTGTATGATAAGTTTCAAAGGTTGTTAGACCAAGCTCGTAATCATCACCACTCAAATCTATGGGTGGAAAGTAGCTCACCGCGAGGGTGCTACTCTTACCGGTTAGAGTGAATGTTAACAACATATTCCGCTGAAACTGTTCGACTAGTACTGAATCAGAGCGGTGGAAGTCAATCCTTAAATTCGGTGCCGATCGTTTGTAGAAAGCGTAGACATAGTTGTCCGCAATTGCTCTGATTGTACTTCTGATACGACGTTCGATTGTATTCGATTTTCACAGCATCTTTATCCAGATATTGTACCAATTCTCTAGGCGGTCGAAGATTCCCAAAGTTGTCAAAATATATAGCTCGACACCCTCTCTTCGCATACGCCACCCAATGAGTCCCCGGTCCCTCGACATTGTCCAAATTTACGATACCGCTCTCGTTTCGACGTACTCCTCCGACAGGTAGCGCATTGCGCATAAAAACACCTCTAAAGAATGGAATACGCATACGTTTTGCCAACTCCTCTAATTGCGCATCGGTAGTTACGCCCACTAGCATTTTTATTTCCTTTTCGACGTTTTTTTTTTTCGTTTCGATATTCCCTGTCCGCGCTTGTACGGCGTGAGATAAAGTCCGCGACCTTCCATGGAGCGATTATGACGTTGCATTTCCCGCAGCTGATGTTGCGCTGCCTTATTATCGTTTACCGCCTTGACGATCCCCGCCGCTCCACCAGCTAACGATCCGAGAACACCTAACAGCGGGAGAAGTGGTAATATACCGCCACGTTTTGCTATCGGAAGAATCCGCTTTTTCGGTGCTCTCTTTGGAGTCCTTTTGCGAGTTTTTGTTTTCATTCCCATTCCGATTTTTGTCTTGGCCTTCATAGCTGCCCAAATAGCTGTAGCAGCACCTCTTTCACCCAGAGTCGAGTCTCGCGCAACGATGCGTTTTCGCGCTTTGTTAGCGAGAACGTTATCTGCCGCGTGTCGCTCGCCGAGGTCGTTACTACGCGAATATGCAATATCGTGTTCGCGACACGCTGCGTCCAACGGATTGATGCCTTGATCACCTCTAGCCAATCGTTTTATCAGATGAGTTCCTGGACCGCAAAACTGATAACCCGGGACATGTAATTCGATAGGTAGCGCGTTTATCGCCCGATTTAACAAACCACAACCTGTCTTTACTCTCGTCGACGACATTCGTTACAGTTTTTAATCAATGGTGCTGGACCATCGATATGCGTTCGCTGCCAAGGGCGATTATAATGTTCCAGACACCGACGATACTGTCGAACCTCAGAATCGGCTTTTATATGCTCGGGGAGTCTGTTCCACAACTGATCAATGTGTCTGCTAAACTCTCGCAGTAGAATAATCTTTGGTATATATTTCAGCTGCTCAGAGGTTAGGTCTCGAATATCACAATTATCCGACAGGACCATAAGCATTTTGAATACTGAGCTGTTTTGCTTCGGCGCGGACCTATAAATAAGGCGCGTCACCGCTTCGATGTATCAAAATCATTTTTCACAGTTCGCGGAGAGGATGCGATTCGTGCGACAACCTGTAACGATACGCGTGACAAATTTCGATGATAAATCGCAAATGATGTCCTCGAAAACAAGACGCATACATGGCAGCATGCTACCAAACACTATACGCTGCCTCATTTGTGGTCCATCAAATTGTGGAAAGACCAACGTGCTGATGAGCTTGTTGGAAAGTCCTCACGGCGTTCGCTTCGAGAACGTGTACGTGTATTCCAAGTCGTTGCAACAGCCAAAATATCTGTATTTGGAGAATTTATTGACTCCGATAGATGAAATTGGCTACTTTACGTTTTCGAATAACAGTGACGTCATCCCACCGAGCGAATCGCTTCCGAATTCTATTTTTATCTTTGATGACGTTGCATGCGACAAGCAAGATACGATAAGGGAATACTTTGCAATGGGGCGCCACTCGAACGTCGACTGCTTCTATCTCTGTCAGACGTATGCAAAGATTCCCAAACATCTTATACGCGACAATGCGAATCTATTGATTCTGTTTAAGCAGGATGGTACCAACTTGAAACATGTGTACAACGATCATGTAAACACTGATATGTCTTACGAAGATTTCTGCGCGTTGTGTCGTAATTGTTGGCAACGGGAGTATGGTTTCGTGGTAATAGACAAGGATAGCACGATGTCCAATGGACGTTATAGAAAGGGATTTAACGAGTTTGCCATACCATGAGATTGTCACTTGTCGTCGACACGTCGGTGGGAAAGCAACGTCTGCGGTACAACGATGATTGATATCGATAGTCTGGAGATTAAGGATCGCGAGAGAATAGTGAAGGAAATTGCAAAAACCAGCGAAGCCATCCGCAAGAAATATCAGGCTTTGAAGACTGGCAAGATGGAGGAAGATATCGCGTTGGAGAGATACTTTAAGCCTGTTGTCGAACCTCTAAAACATATGGTGGAAAATACTACAGCGGTAGAAGCTGACGATGCGTCACCGCTGATGAGCACAGACGTTGAAGGGAATGAAACATTAACGCCTAAAACAAAGAGGAAACGATCATACAGGTCATCGAAAAAATCACTCGTAACCTCCACACCAGTTCAATCGAAGCGGAAACGGCAGAATGTCACGTCAAACGATTCCACGGTTTCTTCAACACCAATAAATACATTTCCCGCTGTACAATCGGTCGCAACCAATGATGCTGCCGTTTTCGAAACTTCTGCCGATGAGTCGTTTGCAACATCTGTCAGACATCAACTCCAAACATCCACGGGACGAGAAACGTTGCGCAACCATTTCGGCCCGCTGGGTCAAAAATATATGAGCGCAATCCTAAGTAGTGATAGGGATATGACCATGGACTATGTGTATGGTATATACTTTGGTGGTAGTGGAACGATGCTTGGGGATAAGGCTTTCGATATAGACAAGGAGGATAATATAATCATCGATGACATAAAATACGGAGGAACACCCGGTCTTTACGAACTGATTTTTAAGAGAATTCCCGACGATACCACATACACCGATGCCGATAAACAAAAATATAAAAGTATACTGCTGACGACGAATGCACACAGACGCGGTCATGATGCTCAAAATCCCATATTGGGTAACAAGGGATACAAGTACAAACATATAATTGCACCGCTACTCCCCCGTGTATCGGCTAGTAGGGCAGGGAAAGGTCTAACGACACCGCGAGTCATGATGGTAAACGATAACAAGATCGATTACGTGCACTGGGACGATCCCAACGAACTGGTGGATCGATTCCGTTTGCTGGAAGCGTCGCGTCAGGCGGGTAACAACTCGCACGACAATGAAATTTTATCGATTATCGAGGAACTCCGCGAGGCAGGCCTCGTTATAAATTAAGCCGCGCGCCTATGATGTGCGCTGTATGCATCGAGATGCCGATCAACAAATTTGGAGTGTCGCTCGAGAAGAGTGGAGCATCTAGAATGGACTACAAATGGAGCGGTTTGCTTCGAAATTATATGCGAGATAACGCTCTTTGCGTGACCGGTGCTGACTTTGATGCAAAATCACGCAAGATACGACGCGTAGCTCAGCCGGTGGCTGACACCGATGCTGTCAATAAACTATACATGGAAAAGAGCATTAAACTTTTGAGAGAGCAGCAGGAAGAATTAGAGAGGAAACTGATCGTGCTTCAGAGGGATATGCTAACGTTGCAAAACAGCGTTCAAAAGATATCACAGCCATCGAATTCTATTCTGCAGCAATAATGCGAAGGAGAATCATGCGAGACGACTGAACTTGACCAGAATTTCCTCGGGGCGGGTGGGAGCACATAATGCATATGCATGATAATTATCGCACCATTCGTGTCAAAGACACCTCTGCGATTAAACATGCCACCATTATCGAAATCCAAGAGTAAAGAAGAAAACCATGGTCGCAAGAAGCGGCAACTTGTTGAGGAATTGCATGCTCCAGCTCGAAGACATTTCCCACGGAGACGCGTCATAGTGCATGGATACGATGATCTGTGGCAAGCTGATGTTGTAGAAATGCGTCCGTACTCGCGATTCAACCAAGGTCACTACTACATACTCACCGTCATCGATGTGTTGAGCAAGTATGCATGGGCGTTGCCGCTCAAGACTAAAAGTGGTGCTGAGGTGACTAAAGCGTTTGCAAAGATATTTAGAGATCGATATCCGAAAAATTTGCAAAACCGATCAAGGAAAAGAATTTTACAACGCCGATGTGCAGCAACTCTTGACAAAGCATGGCATTAATCATTATTCGACGTATTCGGTGATGAAGGCCTCCGTCGTGGAACGTTTCAATCGAACTTTGAAGAACAACATGTGGAAAATGTTTACGCTCAATGGAACCTATAAATGGACCGATGCGCTACCGCGTCTACTTGCAGAGTATAACGCACGAAAACATAGAACCATCAAAATGTGTCCTCGCGATGTTACCCCTGCGATCGCCGATAAGCTGCTAGCCACCGTATACAGTAACATAAAGATCGTAGTTCCAGCAAGATTCAAATTGGACGAGTTTGTGCGCGTGAGCAAATTTAAAACCATCTTCGATAAAGGTTATACACCGAATTGGACAACGGAGGTGTTCAAGATAGCCAAAGTACAGGCAACTAATCCCGCGACGTATCTGCTCGTCGATTCCCGCGGAAAACCAGTCGCCGGAGGATTCTATGAACACGAGCTGCAGCGCGTCACCGATTCTGATGCGTATCTGGTGGAAAAAGTGTTGCGTAGGAAGGGTGATAAGATATATGTCAAGTGGCTAGGGTTTGATAAATCATACAATTCATGGATAAATAAAAATAATGTATTGTAAAATAATAATAATACATGGTTCAATAAAAATAATGTATCGGTAAAATAAAAACATGTATATACTACTATTATTGTATTTATTAACTCTATTCTACAACGGAATTTTATAATGTCCCCAGGGCAGAGTGTAGACCGAATCGGGTACGATATACCGCTTGTCATCGTATGGACTTAGAGCGATTTTGGATTCTGAAATGGTGTACACTTTGTGCAATTTAGACCGAATGCATGATTGCCTACGAACCATTTCGATCTCCTTTTGCAAACACTCCGCGTAGTCGTCAAAAGTTATCGTCCTAGCTATAACATTGGTCTTGACGCCTTTTGCCTTTTTCGTATCTTTTTTACCATCTACGCGGAGTGCGTACATTTTCGCTCTAAGACCTACGAATTCGGTCATTATCGCACCGTTATTTTCATCCTTCATCAACCCCGGAACCTTCTTATTTAGGCGTGGCATATTATATGCATTGTCGATGGGATAATCGGATGTGTCAAATCTATCGATATTGCGTTTCATGGTCTCGTAGATATCTTCGCATTGAATGTGATAAATGAGGCTGTCAGTGTCGGTATACAGAATTTTGCAATTTTGAGCGAGCAGGGGAGACATGTACTCGTGGTGAAATTCATACAAACAAATTTTTGATATGTCCAGAATGCACATACCCACGTATATCGGTTTGTTGAATTTCACCTCGAGTTTTCGCAATTCAACAGCTATTAAATTTTCTGAAAAAACACTTCTGCTGTGGAAATTCGGTTTAGCGATCATTGCCTCCGCACCATATCGTCCATCCCAATGTGTTAAAAGTTTTACGTCCACATGGTTTCGCACGTTTTCCATAGTTTTACCAAATACCGCGTTATTCATCAATTTATACAAATTTTTCTCAAAATCGTTTGTCGCGCCTGTTCTGAACCGTGTATTTAGTTCGATGTAATCGCGGAGCCAGGGAGATTGAGCGAATTGAAGCACGCGGTGTATCTTTGTAATACGAAGACCGTGACGCGTGCACTGCTGTAGGTTGCGATAGTGGATAACGTAACGCTGCTTATCGTATAATGTCGCGAGTAACTTGTCCTGTCTGCTACCAGGTGGTTTAGTACGCGTCGGGCAGAACGGTAGATCTGCATGAGCATCGTGCAGTCGTTGCGGATATTCCAGATCTACCTCGAGAATGTATCCCGTGGGCGAATCGATAGCGATCGAAGACACGTCAAAATTTGCAACATCTTCGACCCATTGAAATTTAGCGTATGGTAGGGGCTGACACATAGCCCATCCATACAAATTGTTCACGTCAAAGTACATCAAGTACGATGATTGTTCCGATGTGTCGTAAGATGGCATGTACTTGTTATTGGCATGTGCGTATCTTCCGGAACATTGACTTAAACCCCCGCGTATACCGCGTTCGATAAACATGACCATATCGACGTCGGTGAACAATTCGAATGTAATTTTGGTATGTTTTAGCATGGCATCCCACGTGAAACCAGGTAATGTATAATAATGCGCTGAATCTAATCCGTAACTCTTGATACAACTTTCGCGAAAATTTTCAAAAATATCTGCCAATAACAAGACATCTGTTTTCAAATACAAGTCACTGTATTCGCCCAAGGTTCTAATCCCGAAACGTTGCCAGACAGTCTCGGCGCGTGCGTAATCGCTCTCGGATACAGTCTCACCCGTTAACGAACTGTAGAATGACTCGCGCGGTGGTAAGCACGGGCCCTGCAACTTGTTCGAGCAATCAAGGTATTCATATGGAAAGACACCCTTTCGCGTTAATAAATTGAAATCTTCAATGGATAATGTTTTAAATTGGGATCGTAAAATTTTTAATTGATCTGTGTTAAGGAAAGATGCTAATTTGTCGAGACTGGTATTGAGAAATTTATATGAATCGATGAATCGCAATTTAATATGATTTCGCGAGTCTGATTCAGCCGGATCTTCGACATTTTTGTGAAAGAAATATACTTTTCCTTAGTTATAGGTAATACATCAACGTGACCTTTGAAAGCGGCAGCTATTTCCTCGATAATGAAATGTGAATCGTAGCCGGATAAATTATGAAAAACTATGGGGATGTAAAACGCATTTTTATATTTTAAATTGCATTTCGAATGTGCTGGTCCTCTAAACCGCCCGGATATATGACAATGATCGCGAACTCGTACATCATCAGCCTCGAATGGCTCTTCGCAAATATGACAATGTGATGCATTGCGAAATGTCATCCACTGGTCTTTTGTCAACTTTTCCATAGAAGTATTATTGGCCAGAATGGGCTTGGTAAAATCTGCAAAATTTTTTAGTTCATCGACGAACCATGAAATACAATCCGCGTCGCGGCGACATCGATACATCGATAGTGATGTATCGTACGAACAATGCATATAATATGCAATGCTGTGCACTTTGTGGTGCTGGTACGCGTATAATTTAGAATCCACATCACCCATCATGCTGTCATCCGTTTTCTCGATGATGCACTCAAGATCTGCATAAACCACGAATGGATGTCGCTCCTTCATGCAGTGGTTCTTGAAACTGAGGAAATTGTCGCCTTCGCTGGGCAGCAGAATGGCACAATCGTTCATATTCCCACAGTCCACTGCATGGGCCTCCAGCTTCTCGACGGATCCAAAGTAATGCAAGCATCTGTAAAAACAAGAAAAATTTATTTAATTTTTTCACGAGACATTTCAATATGTCATAAGTTTATATACGTACCGGTCGCAGATGAATTTCTTTTCTCTGTGCTTGCTCAGCTGCATGCTCACCAGTCGGGACAAGTTCTTGATTAGCACGAAGTGCCCTACATCGCCGTGCTCTTGATTCGGAGTGTAGATCAGGTTGACGTGTCGATCCCTCTTTTGGCTGGTGAGACGCAGTGGAAAGACCGTAACAGTTATCCTCACGGTGTTCTTCCCCAATCGCTCCTCGAAACTGTACACGTTGATGGAGATTTCGTTCCGCCGCTCAAACTTTCCAATTTGCTTCAGAGACATTGGAAACTCAATACCTTGGAGATTTAATACGGAAGCATAGTGCGGGTATGAACTTGGACGCGCGGTGTCTCGTTCGGCAGGATGGAGAGCCGCGACCACTGCCCACGCGAAACACGCATTGTCCTCGGATTGTACACTAATTGTAGCCTTCTTTAACAACAATATCCGCGGCAACTTGCACTGACATCCCGCGCGCAGCGGATTGTATTTGTTAACATTGACTGTCAGATTCAGGATTCTCGTCAATGCCCATCCACTGTCGCGTTCCTGGAACTCTTCCAACGATGTCAGAGTGGGTTCGATAACGCATCGCTGATACCACTCCTGCAGATCGGATGCGCGGAAGAGTTCGCAGTTTCGGGTATTGATGCTTTTACAAACATGCTTGTCACCCGCTACAAATTCGCCGTTAAACACCGTGTTCACTTTGAGGTTTCGATGTTTCCTCAAAGCATCCTGCACATGCTCCAGCACAATGGTCGCCGCATCTTGAAGGAAGTTGCGCGGCTCGATGTAATTTCAATTTAGCACTGCACCAGTTAATACGCGGGTATCGAACGCAGTGTCTATTTCACGCCACAAAAGTCTTGTGCTCGAATGTCCGGCACCTTCACGCACGAAACGTCCGCGCAACGAATACTTCAATCCTTCGAGCCGCGCGATTCGAGCAACCAGCGATTGCCGAACACCGATCGATAATCGAGGACGTTTCACTCGACTGTGTTCTTCTAAAGATTCGATACACTCGTTGCATCGTTCTTCCCACGTGAGGTATTCTTCTCGCGAAATCAATCGTACAGATTGATCCAACAATTGGCGTTCTATTTGCGAGAATTCTTTCATGGTCGTAAATGGAATGTAAATGTGATATCTTTTCCGCGCAACACGTCGCAACACGTCGCAACGATTTGAGGCTTTGTATAGTTTAGAGCTCGCTTTTATATCCATATCATGATTTGGTATCTCTGTCTAACTCTTTCGGCGTACCCTCTCCCTCGAATGCATTGCATACAAAAACGAGCACGCAAAATCATACGACGCAGTTTCTGATGACGCATAATTCTAAGATTCAGCGCTTCCAAGAAGTATTATATTACATCCTGCATGACTGCTTCAGAGGAGTCAAATTACGCGTAATCGCGCGATAAGCTTCATCTCTGTGACGTCATCCGCCGCGTTGGAGGGAATTTTTTCGTTGCATATTGGTTTGTGAAAAAAATATTGGTTTGTGAAAAAAATATTTCGGTGGTGGATTTTTTTCCATTTCAAATTAGGATCTTAAAAATGAATATTTTATTCCTTACCGACAGTAGGTATTTTAAAAATTAATATTTCCTACCTTACCGACAGTAGGTAACTGTGCGTTAGAATCCCCCTATTATTACTACTTATATAATTCGATTCGATAGGCGTCGTTTTCGCAAAGATCTGATGAGAAATGCGGAAATCCTATACATTTCTGACTTTTTAATGGTATTCCAACCCTTTCGAAGATCGGGAGCCATCATATTCGGTGAGCCAATGGAGGATCCTGTCCTCGCCACAGGGTACCAGGCGGCATCTCTTTCACAGGCGTCCCTGGAGAATCACCCTGTAGTATGCATTCAGTAGATTTCGGTAGGAGAAAGTTTATTTTTCCTGCGCAATCCTGACTGTGCAAGCCGGCCGGAGCAAAATCGAAAAACGATTCGGTCGGCTTGAGTTCGCGGCCAGATCTGAACCGAACGCCACTTGAGACTCCCTATTCTCCATTTCAGCGTATTAAAAAATTCATCATTCTTTATCGTATCGATGTGAAAGTGGCACCAATGGATTCCTGGCGTTCTCCCGATTAAAATCATAACAAATTTCATGTAAATCGGATTACTTTTACATAAGCAATTTGTATTCCTTATGTAAAAGTAGTCCGATTTACATGAAATTTGGTATGATTTTCATCAGAAAAACATAAGGAATCCATTGGTGCCACTTTCATATCGATACGATATAGAATGAAGAATTTTTTATTACGCTGAAATGAATATTTCACATTTTCATTCTCGACTGCGGGGGTCGACCTCAATTCGCTACGTACACTCGAGGATTCATACCTGTTTCAGAAAAAAATAATTATTTATTCTTTATGGTATCGATATGGAAGTGATGCCGATGGATTCCTTATGTTTTTTCGATGAAAATCATACAAAAATTCATGTAAATCGGACTATTACTAACGAAATTAGCTTCAGGTTATAGGAATGAATTTTTCATGGAATTTCCTTCATGGCTTGCCAACTCGGGAGCCCGGGCGAGCCTGGGCGAGCCGAGCCGCCGACTCGCAGATCCACACGCCGTGAGGACGCTCATGGATCGCCGATTCGCGAGCCGTGCGATTCGTGCTGCCCGATACATTATCACCCGCCATAATTAATATTAAGAAAGAGAGTGATCCCTAGCCACAAGCTCAGAAGGTAAACTCGGAATAGGCGGGAGCTGACAATTCTAAATGGTTGTACTTTTGAGGAAGAGGAGGGATCTCCCCTCTGTGAATTCGTCGATGGAACAGGTACCCTCACCGTCCTGACGACGTGGAGGAAAAGCACGGCCAGCTGGTCCCAAAAAATAGCCACGATGATCGCCGTCACGCCAGGGTCGCGGTTTATGGCGGTATTGTCCTGTGAGTCAGCGGTGGACAACGGTACACGCGGGTACGGATGGTTATTAAATGTCGACAGAGCAATATACAGCTTAACCCGAAGCGAGGAAAGTCGAAGTCCCCCAAAAAACGGCACGTTGTCGATTGCCCCCTATTTACACATCAGGTAGGGCAGGCAAATGTTTCCCGAAGAATGATTCGGAAATAAGTTATGCCCGATTGTAAACAAATAAACGAATTTAACTTCTCAAAATGAGAATTATTGATTCCTTTTCATACCTTTGAGTTTGATAGGTGTCAAGATCAGATCTGAATTTGTAGAACGGTATCGATATGTATCAATATGGTATCAGTCCCATCACTAAATTCCAACATACTATAATAACGTGTAGCGGGACAAATAGTTTTCGATCTCCTCGAAGTTCATTCGGCCCGCTCGCTTCTTTCCAATCCGCCTGCTTTCTTTCGGGCCACTTGGAAATATTTAAGTACTTGGTTCTATCCAATCCGCTTGGTTCTTTCCGGTACCTGGTGCGGCTCGGTTTCTCAAGCCGATCTAAGCTCGGCTTGCTTTTTCCGCACAGCTCTAGTATATAATGTACGCCATTCGTATAAGATATTGATGGGATTGGCAGCATATATATACGTCCTTCGTATGTATATGGATGGAACTGTGACAGCATATATGTACGCCTTTCGCAGGCAAAGGGTTAAAACTAAAAAGCAAATGTTAAGTCAACTAACCCCATCATATTTGTCAACTAACCCCACAGCCGGTGTTTGTTGACTTATTCGTCTCACTACTCTCAATATAGTGAACACTACAATCTAAACTGAATTAAAACGATTATCAAAATTAAGCCTGTACCTATACCTAATGAAATTTGTAAACTTTTGGTATGCAAGAACTCAACAAAATAGCAATGGTCCATTCATAAAAAGTATACATATTAAAAATTAGTCAACTAGCCCCTGTCGTGTTGATGTTCCAAGTGTTTGATCGTTGTACAAAATGTGATCTTTACTAATACCGTTGTAGCGACCGACGGTTTGTACATAGAAAGCGTTTGGAATACAGATGTTCGATTTGGTTTATAACGCGCGCGTCAGCGAAGCTATTTTTGAGGAAGCCGCTTTCCGTTCGCTTCCTAATTAAATTTTGAACAAAGCATGTTTTCCTTTCGAGTCTTTCGTTTACGGCCTGAATAGCTATTGCGGGTGTCATAAACCTAGAGTTTGTGATGGGCCCACGATGCAGGCCTGGCGACCTGGGACCGGCCACCTCACGCGCTTCGGACCGGAGCTCCCGCCAAAATCGCCCCCCGTTTCCGGAAACCACGCCAAGGACGCAAGAAATTAGGGGCGCGATTGGTGTTCGGTAAATTACCTGATTGGTCAGCATTCGTTCGTTAGTTGACCAATCACCGCACATTTCCGACCACGGGCGTCTTCCTGGAAGATCTGAAGACTGTCGAGCGTCAGTTCCGCATCAACCTAAATCGTGACTGCATGAAGTACATTGTAAAGTTCAAAGAGTGTTGTGATAGATTCTTATTATAAAAGGAAATGACGTCGTCACATTCTGCTGTGCAGAAAAAATGCATAGAAGAGTTTCTTGCTATATATAGAAGCGAACCATGCCTGTGGAAACTAAATACTGACGAGTACCGCAATCGTGATAAAAAAATACTGCATACTTAAAATTACCTAATAATTTAAAAGAAATCGAACCATCAACCACAAAAAAAAGTGTGGTGAATCGTATTAATAATATGCGAAGTGCGTATCGCAAAGAGTTGAAAAAAGTAAGGGCCTCTACCAGGACAGGAGCTGGTGCAGACGATGTCTACCAACCCACGTTATGGTACTTCGCCGACCTAATATTCTTAACTGATTAGGAGACTCCCCGCAACTCTCGGTCGAATCTTGAGAGCGATGACGACGAAACGGGGATCGAGGTAAGTTAAATAAAATAATTTTTTTTATGCATATTATATTTCAAGTAAGTGCACATTGTATACATTGTACACGAAGTAAAGAAATATACATTTTAGATACAGTTCTGTAGGGCCATTCCACGTGAAATCGGACAATTTTCGGAATAACATTTCTGATGTTTGTGAAACTTAGATATGTTGTGGTCTATAGTGATATATAACCATATCTCGAATGATTTTTAACAAATTTAAAAATTGTTGATCTTTTTGAAACATAGACCTGACCTTTTTTATTGAACTATATACATATCCAATATTTTCAATCTCTTTCATTCCACACCTAGTGTGGCCTTGAATGCCATGTATGCTACATGGTTGAATTTGTCTTGACAGTCGCTTTCATTTCGTGTGAAAAAAATATATAGCACTTTATTTAAAAAAAATGAAGCTCACCGTCGCTTCACGCAAAATAATCAGAACACAAAAAATTGTCATTACGTATTATGTTGGTTATAAAAGAAGAGTACAAGTTCTCTGTTTTCATTTTTTCTCCAAATACATACCATTTGCAAGAACTTTGTATAAAAATGCCAGGTATAGCCGCCTGGCCACTGTTTGTACTGAACGGCTCAGTCACGTGAGCCGGTATGCTTCGACGCAGCGTCACATTGATTTAATTTACATTTGGCCAATTTTAAAGTGTCCGTAGTGCTTAAAACGTGTCTATTTTGATTAAGTACTCTTATGTTTCCACTGTAAGCTCCCAAACGCTCATTTCTATCAGTTTTTTAGTTCAATAGTTATAATTTATTGGAAAAAGGTCAGCTCCATAACACAATTTTTCAATTTTTTGAAAATCCTTCGAGATACGATTATATATGACTAAAGACTACAACATATTACAAAATTTAATTAATGAAGTTATTTTGCCATGGCACTGCACCTTCATTTACAAAATAATTTATGAAATCTTCTCTAACTTGCTTAGCATCATTAGATGTATTTCCTGGGTTTCTTTGATTCAAACTTTCCATGTTAGAATGGTTTGTATGAAACCCCGACACAGTCGTCCCATCTTCTATAGTTTCACGATCAAAACAATCTGAAGGCGAGTAAGAATTGGGAACCGATTTCATTAAAAAATTGTGTAATACACAACTTGCCATTACTACAGAATCAATGTTTTTTGGCCCTATATTAATTTGTGAATGAAAAATTCGAAATCGTGACGCCATGATGCCAAAAGCGTTTTCAACAATGCGTCTCGCTCGCGATACGCGGTAATTATATATTTTTCTTTCTTGTGAAATTAGATCTGATTGTCTAAATGGTTTGATCATATCCACTCTCAACGGAAAGGCATCATCGGCTACAAAAACGTAGGGCAAACTCCTAGAAGTGTTTCTCACATTCTCTTCAGTTGGGATCCTTAAGTGCTTGTTCTGAAGTTTCTCAAAAAATTTGGTGTTCTGGAGAACACCTCCATCCGAAACTCTGCCGTTTGTACCAAAATCACACATGAGAAATTGGTACTTTGCATCCACTATTGCTAATAGAACCATACTATGTCGTCCTTTGTAATTATAAAATTCTGTCCCGCTTCCATTTGGAGGAATAATTTCAATGTGCTTTCCGTCAATCGCTCCAAGACAATGTGGAAAGTTCCACCTATCTTCAAACACTTTTGCTATATTCTTCCATTCTTCTGTTGTTCGTGGAAATTAAAAACAGAAAATAATATTGTTTCAGGAACACGCAATGGAAAATACAATAGAATTAGCATCTGTTGAACCCATTCCGGATGGTTGTATTGCGGATGTCGGTGAACCATCCAACTTGGAAATGGATGAAAATTTATCAAATCCACCTCCAATCCCCTCTACATCGTCAGGTCAAAGTAACCGACCACGATCAACAAGGAGGAATGGACGATCGGAAGAAGCAGCGTTGCAGCATGACGTGCTACTATCTGTACAACAGCATTTCAAACGCCCAGCAACGATAGACGATCGTTTCGACGTTTACGGCAAAAACGTTGCGATGAAATTACGGGCCTTGGCGCAACAACAAAGGATAATGGCCGAAAAAATAATTAACGACACGTTATTTGTTGCCGAAATGGGCAAATTAGATATGGCTCACACACTAATTTATCAACAAAATTTAGTTGCTACAAATACTCCCATTCGTACTCCCACTCCCACTCTCTCACCAATCCCCTATGATTCACGAATCTACCCTTATGAAACCTCAACTTACAGTCCAATGCAACAATACCAATATCCGGAACCTTGCCATTATAATCCAGCCACTCCCAACGCAACGACACATCAGCTTTCCAGTCCGGAAAACTCGGCAGGGCCATTTATATTAAATTTCAATAATAATAATAATGATAATAATCATATTAATAATAATATTCCTAATTATAAGAATAATCGTAATCATAATAATGATAATAATTATCGTAGGTAGCATTTTTATTTTTACTTTGTATAGTTATGTATATTATATATGTGTATAAGCTTTGTATATTATATATATTTGTATAAACAGTGTTCACCGATTTCGATGATCTTGGAGTATGTTGTCGGGGGATGATTCTGACCAACTTTTTCCTATACATGTTGCCGCTGCTCGACTTTAGTTTTGGAGATATTTGCAAAAAAATGTGATCGCTAGTTGCATTAGGTTAGATGGTTTGGCCAACTTTTCGGAGATTTAACATAAAGAAATGTGTAAATGTCCGAAAAGATGGCCGAATCATCTAAACCCAAAGCAACTACCGATCACAGTTGTTTGCAAATATCTAAAAAATTAAAGTGAAGCGACGGCAACATGTATAGAAAAAAGTTATTCAGAATCATCCTCCGACAACATACTCCAAGATCATCGAAATCGGTGAAGACTGCTCTTTTGTAAATAATTACCCAATTACGTAATGCAATAAATGTGACTAAAGTAAAATGTTGTCCTTTTCCTTACCTTCAAATAATCCTTATGTAGAACTTTATATAGAGCATCACAGGTTTCAGGTACAATATACGAAAGAGCCTGAGGTGAGATTATTGTAGTAAATTTAAGGTCTTCGTAACTTCTTCCAGTTGCAAGAAATCTCAATGTAGCAGTTAATCTCTCGTGCGGTGAGATGGCGTCTCTCATATTTGTATCTTGCTTTTGAATGAAGGGAGTGACCAAAGAAAGGAGCCTGAAATATGTTTCCTCATTCATCCGTAAATAATGGTGCCAATCTTTAGGCGCAAAATGCAATTCCTTTAATAAATTTACGTGTGAATAACGTCCCCTTTTTTTAGCCACTCTTTGCACCACACACTTCGTTCAATTTGGCGTTTGCAACACTTTTTGTAGCTAATAATAAGGCTACTACAGCTAAAGCGTCGTCTGTCGATGTCATGTTCGGCTGACAAAACTGTGAATACTGTAGGCCGTAGGGCGGTTCCAGTGAAAAAGCGAGCCGAGCCTGATTCGGCTGGAAGAACCGAACCGAGCCGAGCCGAGCCGAGCCGAGCCGAGCCGAGCCGAGCCGAGCCGAGCAGAGTACCCGTAAAAACCGATCGGATCGAAAGAATTTTTCCGATCGGGCCGAATGTACTTTGGAGCAGTCCGACTGTGTCGAGTAGGTTAAAGCTTGGACGTTTCGGGCACTGAAAATGTTTCGAATATTTTAAGAAACGTTGTTATGAAGGAGTTAGGTGAATATAAAAGATCACTAATATGTTCACTAACTTCAATCGTTAATATATATTTATTATAATGTTCCGACACAATATACTCGGAGTATGCGCGGTAACCTCGGTAACCGTTTACAAGAAGAAATCAGTAGTGTTTCGGCGTTGAGACTAATACAAGAACTGCGCCTAGGTCAAGGGAGACAAGCTTATATACTGTCGAGATAGGTAGGTACGTAAGGGCGAGCCTGCCCTTTGGACATGACTCGAAGTGACGAATCCTGCGTGGTGATTCGGCAGTTTGGGATGACGCGTTGTTGTTGAGAATACACTCATTGTGTATTCTTACTCATTACAACGTGTATCTATTGGAATGTGAATAATGGTTGTTAATAATGTGAATAATTATAAAGTAAACTGAAAATGGAAATACACTGCTGGACAAAATTAAAGGAACACTATAATTTCCTGAAAAATTTTGTCATTTTGAAATGGATGTACTATGTCCGCGAAAAATAGTCGCAAAACATATTTTAAAAAAGCATTTTAATGCTTCAAGTTTCTAGTTTTTGATTTAAGGACTCAAATACTTTTTTCATCCATTATAATAATGTTTTATCACTCGAAACAAAATTTAAAAAATTTAAAATACTGTCAGGCCGGCCGGAGCGTGTGGATGCACCATCCGGCCAGCCTGTCAGGCCGGCCGGAACGTGTGGGGGCACTACGGGCGTCCGGCCGAACTGCACAGGCCGGCCTGCGCAGGCCAAACTGACAGGCCGGCCGGACCGTGTGTGGCCGCCTTTACGCGTAAGCTCGGGGTTCTCCCACTCTCGTCCGCGTTGTCAGGGATACCGCGCGACGCTAAAGAGGCGACCATGACAGGCCAGCGTCTCCGTCGTCGAGCCCGTGCGAGCGAGCGTGTATTAGTGACACACGGTGACACACGCCTCACAGCTAAATATTGGAAGGGGAAGCAGGTGCGTGAGGGGCCCCTACGCTGGAGAGCCCTGCCTTACTCCCAAATGGCCCGATGTGGCCAACGCTGCTCTAGCGCGAGACGGGCCCCGCTAACCAAGATATTAAGGTGATCGTGGAAATCATTCACAGTTTCGTTTCTATGCATACGAATGCTTTCAATTTCATGATGGTAATAAGGATAATTTTTCCCAGGAGCGAATCTAGCTTTCAAATGTTTAATTAATTCATTTACAGTATTAAAAGTTTTTCCGAAAGTACTATCGCGTGCAACTCCTTGTAATTTTCCAAGAACTGCTTTAACGAACGGGCCTTCCGACGCAGGCGGTACGAAAACGGCACCGTTTTGCACGTCTTGTAAGAAATCTTTTAAAGGTATATTTTTCCCGTTAAAGAAAGGAATATTCAGCGTCCCGTGCGGTAAAGCAAAGCATTCCGCCATAGACGTCATCATCGCGTTTGTTACTGATAAATTCGCGGATGACGCGTTTGCAGACGCACTGGCGTTAGTAGCTTCCATTTTGCTAAATTTTTAATTAGTTCAAAGAATATACACAAATATGTAAATAAGCAGAATATATATATAAGCTGAAAATAAGTTAGCTGAAAATAATTTAGAAGACGATATCACGGAATCTTCCTAAAACTTTCAAGCAAACACAACAAATGCAAGGCGTACCGATTAAATCACATATACCAATTTACATACATTGTTTTTCTCTCGAACGTCTCAGAAAAATACCACAACGGACGGGGTTGACAAAGCAAAAGTATCCCACTTCTGACACCAGTTTAGCTGTTACGTGCGGGCGATGATTTTAATTATGACCGAGCGGATTCGTTTATTCTTTAACGTAACGCTTAACGAATTTAGATAGATTTTAATATTTCGACATAATCAGGTTGTTATGCAAAAATCAGGATTGTTTTGGGATACGTAGTTGCTTCAACCAGTACAGGTTGTCCCGTCAGGAAGTGGTACTTCGAAGGAGATCGGTTTAAAAGAACTGCCACTTGGATTACGTGAAAATTACCATGTATTACAATAAAAGAAAAGGGAATTCAAGGTGATACAAAATGGGAATTTTACATGGTATTTGAAAAGAGTCGAAAATGACTCGCGAATATAACAGCGCGAGGTAAACAATATTGTTCCAATGTTTCAATTAGACGCAAATATTTTATGGACGACGCTTGATCGAGGGGAAACCCCGCAACTCACTAAAGTGGTTGGATCAATGTTTACACGATTTAACACCCTGCAAACATGGATATTTAAATGAGCCTTGATCGTTTCGCGTTAACAACACCGTTTTCCAAACATCATCAAAAGCTAATGTACAAAGCATCTGCTTGTCTGCATTTGCAAAATTCAGGTGCAATGTCGACCATTCTTTTTGCAAACCGTCTTCGTCGAAACCTCCCAATTTCTGAGCAATAAAGAGAACACTTTTAAAGGAAGTGTCTCTGTCATTATCTACTAATGCCAAATGAGGCTCAAAAGCACATAACTTGCTCAGAAATTCGTCATCGATTGGCAGACTTAATACTTTTGCATCAACAGAATTATAGAAATGATATTTTTTATACAATACCAGCGCCAATCGAGTGATGCCGCGGACAACCAGCGTCGACAACATATTTCCCGGTGACGCTGGTTGGCCGTGGTGTCGGTTCGTCCCCCATCGTCAGTGATGGGTAAAGACAGGAATTTTCGATTTTATACACGACACGTGTCGTAAATATCGTAAATATCGTAAATGTCGTAAATGTCGTAAATGTCGTAAATGTGTCGTAAATGTGTCGTAAATGTCGTATATCTGACATGAAAATAACTAACCTATAAAACATTTTTCGTATAGGTTATGAAGAAGTGGCAATTTATTAATAATTATAATTCTGATTAAAAAAATTAAATTTAATTAAGTTACACTGACGAAAAATGGATATTGAAAGGTTAGTAAAAGAAACGCACTGGGAAACCAAGAATTTCGATACGCCAACTAGGGGGGGGGGGGGTGCAGGAATGGAAGATTAAGGATTGAGAGTGGAAGGAGGCGATCGGAAGCGGGGGTCGGATGGTAGGGAAGGGAGGGGGAGGAAAGGCGTGCATGGCAAGGGCGAGCGTGCGTGGCGAGGGCGAGCGTGCGAGCGGGCGAATTTAGATGTAAGATGTAAGATGTAAGAGCGAGTAATACAGGGTGTCCCAAAAATGTCGCGTTTCCTTGAAAGGGGTGACTCAGGGGGTGATTTGAAACAACTTTTTCCTTAGCGAAAATATTGTCCGAAGCTTCGTTAAGGAGATATTAAGCAAAAACCCCGACCAATCAGAGCGCGCGCCTTCCGCCTGAGTTCCCGCGGTAGCGTTGGCTACGAGGTAGGCGACCGCGCTTGTGCTACGAACGTACGTACAAGCAAGTCGGCATACATCGAAGGAAACCGCGTTACACATTTTTTTTTTAAAGCAGAATCTTAAATAAGAATAATTTGAAGTAAGAGGACAAGAAGTACGTAAATTTCGTTTTTAAATAAGGCATAAACGAAAAGCTAACGTAACAGAAAATGTACGACAAGTGATCGTAATTCGTTATTGAGGTAAAAATCCGTAGTTTAAGAACGGCCAACACAACTAAATTTAAAAAATAATATTAGGTGTATGAATAAATTATTTCCGACTGGAATTTCTATCGCGGTGGTATTCAGAAGCTGCCAGAAAAATGGCAAAAGGTAATAAACAATAATGGAAATTATTGCGATGATCGAGTTGTTTTCATATTTTTTAAATCGAACTGTTATTGTACCCTAAAATCGGAAAGAATTTATTTTCACACCTAATAATCACCAATAAATTAAAGAAAACTCACCCTTTCGGACATTCCTTTCCTTGCTTTCCTTCCCTTTCCGGAAACCTGTGTCACTGGGTCACTGTACCGATCCTGGTTATCGGCGTCCAGTGCTCAGCTGATCGCAGGGTCAATGTACCGAATATTCACTTCACTGCACGGCTACTAACACTGATCACTGAATTTATTTTTCACGGAACGTGTTGTTCCTACGTTATAAAAATTGGTGGCCGCGAAAGGGGCCGATTACTGTTAATTACTGGGACGAGATTACTACTACAGTAATTCGTCGTTAGTGTCACGTTTTTACCATGCGTTATAATCACGCTCACTATCCCCACCATTTCTTTGAATCCTTCAGTCGAGAGTGAGAGAATCCGAGAACGCGCGAGAGAACAAAAGAGTCGACACGAAGTTGTCGTCGGCTACGAATGGTGTCCGCATCGCGTTAGTATCACGCTGCCAGCCCCGATCGTCGTGATTCTAACAAGGCATTACTGTATTACCCGGCGAAAAGAAAACACGTGGCAGACTGTCTCGGGCTGTGCAGTCCGCTGCTGTGCAGCGATCAGATACGGATCCGACCGACGATCGTCAAAACAAAAGCGTAGGCTACGCTTGGTCAAATCGCTCTATCCCACTCGACCTCGTGTTTCGTTCGATCTCTTCGTCGCGCGGTGTGACAATGTATGTGGCAACTTCAGCCAATAACCAAAATACGTGTGCCCCGTCTTTAAAAGTGTGCCCAAATAGGTGACTCGACCAATCGTCACAGCAGCGGACTGCACAGCCCGAGACAGTCTGCCACGAGTTTTCTTTTCGCCGGGTAATAGTAGTAATCTCGTCCCAGTAATTAACAGTAATCGGCCCCTTTCGCAGCCACCAATTTTTATAACGTAGGAACAACACGTCCCGTGAAAAATAAATTCAGTGATCAGTGTTAGTAGCCGTGCAATGAAGTGAATATTCGGTACATTAACCCGGACGCAGTGTGATCAGCTGAGCACTGGGCGCTACCCAACCATAAATCTTTTCGTCCACCGATAACCAGGATCGGTACAGTGACCCAGTGACACAGGTTTCCGGAAAGGGAAGGAAAGCAACGAAAGGAATGTCCGAAAGGGTGAGTTTTCTTTAATTTATTGGTGATTATTAGGTGTGAAAATAAATTCTTTCCGATTTTAGGGTACAATAACAGTTCGATTTAAAAAATATGAAAACAACTCGATCATCGCAATAATTTCCATTATTGTTTATTACCTTTTGCCATTTTTCTGGCAGCTTCTGAATACCACCGCGATAGAAATTCCAGTCGGAAATAATTTATTCATACACCTAATATTATTTTTTAAATTTAGTTGTGTTGGCCGTTCTTAAACTACGGATTTTTACCTCAATAACGAATTACGATCACTTGTCGTACATTTTCTGTTACGTTAGCTTTTCGTTTATGCCTTATTTAAAAACGAAATTACGTACTTCTTGTCCTCTCACTTCAAATTATTCTTATTTAAGATTCTGCTTTAAAAAAAAAATGTGTAACGCGGTTTCCTTCGATGCATGCCGACTTGCTTGTTCGTACGTTCGTAGCACAAGCGCGGTCGCCTACCTCGTAGCCAACGCTACCGCGGGAACTCAGGCGGAAGGCGCGCGCTCTGATTGGTCGGGGTTTTTGCTTAATATCTCCTTAACGAAGCTTCGGACAATATTTTCGCTAAGGAAAAAGTTGTTTCAAATCACCCCCTGAGTCACCCCTTTCAAGGAAACGCGACATTTTTGGGACACCCTGTATATAAGGTTAGATGTAAGGGAAGTTGTAACTATGGATTGTAAACCCTGAGGGGACGCATTAAAGTACTACTACTACTATACGCCAACTAGTGACAGAAAATGGAACTACTGAGAGTAGGTCGAGATCCGTCGAAGTCCATACGATTACCAGTGTTTATTTAGACATGTTGTGAAAAACGAGTGTTTTTAAATTTGTTTGAACACTAAATTTTTACTTCTTCGATTAATAAATACTTATTCGGAATGTTTGGTGGGATCCGGACCTACTTTCAATAGTTTGCCAACTTACCACCAGAGGGCTAAAATTTAGGCCACGTCTCCACTAAGGCCGGTATTCATAGTCGCTACTTATTCTTAAGCAAATGCTTAACATTTAGAGGGCCGGGATTTTTTCATTGTAATTGTAAATTTTATTTACTTAAAATTTATGCATATATACCACCAAAATGGCCGGCAAAGTATCCAAATTCTTAGGTGGCCATTATAGTGGCCAGCCCGGCCACGAACGGTGTGGCATATACTGGAATTTTTAAAATTTGAACTTTAATGTTTCTAAGAGTTTTTGATATCGCTAATCACGATTCTAAGGTCAGAGTATCGAAATTTTACGGAGAAACAGTGTTGCCAACCTAAGCAAGCCTAAATGAATAATAGCAGTTACATTCATATATTATTCTTTCCTTTGGCGTTACCCAGGGCTCTTTTTTTGTTTTTGGGGTTTTTGTGTTATTTTTGGAATGGTTTTTTAAGTTTTCTGATTTTACTATTTTGTTGCGTACCGCGCAACCTCATATTGGTAACAATGCGTTTTCCACTATATGAAGGATTTAGGGTTACTGTTGGAAGGTTGTCTGCCATGATAAATAGCCAAAGAGTTCAAAGTCGACTCTTTCTCTAATAGGAATATGAATTGTACATATGAAAGTAGAAAAGACATTGTAATTGTGTTCATTTCATGTTTCTAATGATGTGTTAGATTTATTATATTGTCATTAAGAATATTTGTATCGCGTCGTATATTTAAATACTTAATCATAGCCAAGGCGTTAACCACTCGTTCGGCAACAGCGAAGCCAATAACATGATTTGACTTTCGATTTTTTGCCCCGCATGTATGTAATCCACTCGATAAAAACCTTTTGTTTTTATCGCCGTAGGAACAGAAATAACGACGTCAGTCATTACTGTTTCGGAACGTAGAAAAGCTAACACGTTTAGTTTCGAGCTCCGTTATATTTCATTTCATCATTTAATAGTTGTTACATATAAATAGTTAAACCATTTGAATTACAAAGAACACAGTCTTTCTTTGAAATCGAGCTGAATTCATACAATTACGAAGGCGCAACTCTGAGCAGAGCGGTTTTGCGCTCCACGGGCATCAACCCAGTCCCTAGGACCATCGCCGGGCCGCAGGAACACGCAACAATTTATTATGTCGTTAGCCCTGGGTAACGCCAAAGGAAAGAATAATATATGAATGTAACTGCTGTTATTAATTTAGGCTTGTTTAGGTTGGCAACACTGTTTCTGCGTAAAATTTCGATACTCTGACCATAGAATCGTGATTAGCGATGTCAAAAATCCTTAGAAACAAGTTCAAATTTTCAGTGGCCACTATGGTGGCCAGCCCGGCGCTCTAAAGGTTAAGCATGCGGCATCCTCTACTAACCTAGTAGCTAGCAAAGCCTGCCGAATGCTTAAGCATTTGCTTAAGAATAAGTAGCGACTATGAATACCGGCCTTAGTTTCCTAATATACAGGGTGTCCCAGCAAACAGTGGACAGCGGGATATCTCGTAACGTGTTGGAGATAAAAAAAAAAAAAAAATATGTAAATTAATGGTTCGATGGGGCTGCTTAATTAGCCGCGACGGATTTTTTTTTCGATTATTATTTTAAAAGATACGATGGTCAAGTTTAGATTTTCAAATGGCACTAACTTTTCTGAAGTCCTGAGTCGATAGTGCGTTCCAAGATGAATTCAATAAGCTTTAATGTATACACTTGATTTCCACTGGTTTTTCAGATATTGCGCTTGCAAATATACTGATTTTCACTGGAAGAAAACCCGCTGAACGAGCAAGGACCGGGGTCGGTCTTGCAGGCGCCACGGGTGGCAGTGCCTGCTGAAATAGATACCTACCTGCCAAAGGTCTACGCAGACCTAAGGCTGGACAATTCTTTTCCGCCAGAAATGCTACTTTGGTAGGTACATCTGCGGAATCGAGAAGCGCACCGTTACTTTTATTTCGCACTTGCTTCTACGCTCGGATGGCCGGTTATTTTGGGAGGGATGCAAGTTCGATTGGTTAGGTTAGGAGGTGTGAAAGTTGCTAGACTAAATTTCAACCATAGGGAGCAGATTGTATTAGAACCAATCGGATTTGCATCCCTCACAAACGGCTTCTCTCGTGAAGAGGCCCTCTTCACAGCAATGCCCACCTTCTCTCGCACGGAATACGTTAACGGATGCTTTTGTTTTGATATTGAAGCTCGTGTTTATACTCGAGAGGACCACGCGTCGACAGCGGGCTACCCCTTTTCTTCATGTGTCTCCCAACGAGGAGAATTGCCGATGGATTGTAGGAGCGTAGATGTCTAGATGCCAGTTATTGAATTCAGGAGACGATAGAAACACTTTATTACAAAACACACATGTACTATAATTAAAGTAAATTGTATTCCTCTCGGGCAGGAGTACTGATAATAACCGAACTTGCGCCCCACTTCGCGCAGACCGATTACACGGAGGGTAGTTGGGTGTCACACACTGCACAAATGATACAGGGTAATTCTGGAGCAACGCCCGTCAAGGAGATGCGGCCTAGTATCCCGTGGCGAGGACAGCCCTTCGCAGTGCCTCGCCCGAATTTTATGGCTTTTTCCGGAAAAAAAGGTAGGAATCCTGGGCCGAACGTAGCGAATTGAAGGGTTTCGACCCTCGAAGGGTTTGGAATATCATTAAGAAGTGCAAATGTACAGGATTTCAAATGTTTGCTTCTTTTCTTCATCGTATCGAGAAGGAAGTGACGCCAATGGATTCCTTATGTTTTTCCGATGAAACTGACACAAAGAACGACGTAATTCGGAAAATAATTAAGGAAATTTCGTTAATAATGGGCCGATTTGCGTGAAATTTGGTACGATCTTCATCGGAAAAACATAAGGAATCCAGTGGTGCCACTTTCATATCGATGCATTAAAGAATGAAGCATTTCTTACTACGCTGAAATTAATATTTCACATTTTCACCCTCGACTGCGGGGGCTCGACCCCAAATTCGTTCCGTTCGGCCCAGGATTCGTACCTTTTTCCGGAAAAAGCCATAAAATTCGATGGGCACTGCGGGGTGTGTTCCTCGCCACGGGGTGACGGGCGTAGCTCCAGAATTATCTGTTTAGGAAATAAACTAATTCTTTATTCTTTATCGTATGGATATGGAAGTGTCGCCGATGGATTCCTTGGAGTTTTCCGATGAAAATCATGCAAATGTCGTGTAAATCAGACTATTATTAACGAAATTTCCTTCATTATTTTCCGAATTACGTCGTTCTTGATGTCAGTTTCATCGGAAAAACATAAGGAATCCATTGGCGTTACTTCCTTCTCGACACGATGAAGAAAAGAAGCAAACATTTGAAATCCTGTACATTTTTCACTTCTTAATGTTAGCTATCGACACACGCGCGAAAGATGTTTCTTTCTCTTGGGGTTGTAAGGCCCAAGTGACTCCGTGGTACGCGGTGCTGATGACTCTATCACTCGCCAAATTAATTTTAAGTGATTGTTTAAATTGAATCGACGAAAAGAAACTTGCTGGTCCGTATGATGACCAGACAAGAGTACGAATGTCTTTGATCGATGGTCTTAGTCACGAATGCTTGACTAGACCAAACACGCTAGTCCGTACGATGACTAGAATACGAGAGCTGTTGACTCAGAATCTTAGTCACGAATGCTTGACTAGATCACGAGAAGTCGACTGTATCGTTGACTGAATCAGTAGCGTGCTGAACAAGTTGAAACGAGAGATGAATGCGTTCGCTCGAGAGACGATTGAATTCTGTCAGATTTTTCCCTTTCGCGTCGAAGGTAGACAAGACATCAGACTTTCGGGAGGTGTCAAATTGCTGATTGGTTAGCTTTTCCTCGAAGAGGAGGAACCTTCCTTCTGCGATTTCGGTGGTGGAAGAGTAAGGCCTCTCCTTTTTGGTGACGTAGTGGAGGAAAAACAGACATCTGGTTAACAAACTTAGTTAGGCTGCTCGGTCGGAGCGTTCAGCCAGGGTTACGGTTTATGACTGTATTGTTCCGTGGGTCAGCGGTGGACGACGATATGTACCGGTCCGAGGTAACCGTGTACCCTCGCTGACAGAGCAATTTAACGGATTATCTCAGGACGAAGGTAGTCGAAAATATAAGAAAAAATGGCACGATGTCGATTGCCTCTTAGTCATCTGGCAGGCAAATGGTTCCCAACGAACGCTTCGAGAACAAACAATTGCCCACCGTAAAGATATTGAAGTTTCGCCTCGCCCTGAGCCCGCTTTTGTTCTTTAAGACGAAACATGCTCCCCCCGTTGAGAGGTTTCATCGATCAATGATATACCATAAACGTGTGAACTATGATAGAGTTAAAGTACGATTCAGATAATGAATATGATAAAAAATTCTTTATATGACAAGCCTTTAAGTTTCTGATTGAATGGGAAGCGGAGCCATCTGTTTCACGTTCCTTTTGTAGGTCCCGGTAGCTGTCCGTACGGTGACAGCTCGGATGACCTTGTCCTTGCCGGGATGAACCATTTCGATTCGTCCGAGACGCCACTGCAGTGGCGGAAGATGGTCTTCTTTCAGCACTACGATGGTTCCCTCCGTAATGTTGTGAGTCCCCTTGGTCCACCTTTGACGTACATTGAGCTGATTGATGTACTCTTTGTGCCATCGAATCCAGAAGTCTTGCTTGACCTTCTGGATATGTTGCCAGTTACTTAGCCGATTGCTTGGTGTTTGGCTGAAATCGATCTCGGGCAAACTCGTCAAAGAATCACCAATCAGAAAGTGACCAGGAGTGAGAGCTAGAGGATCATTAGGATCGGACGATAAGGGTGTCAAAGGTCGCGAATTGTGGATAGCTTCGACTTCAATGACGAACGTGTTGAACTGCTCGAAGGTAAACAGCTCTTCACCGACTACGCGTTTAACATGATGCTTAAATGATTTGACGGCTGCTTCCCATAGACCGCCAAAATGAGGAGATAAGGCTGGCATGAAGTGCCACGATACTTCCTTTTCGGTAAGGAATTGTCGCACCTTTCCGTCTTTCTGTAAAACTTCGTGAAGCTCAGTCAATTCGTTATTCGCACCAATAAAGTTACTGCCATTATCGGAATACATGTGACGACATATTCCTCTGCGCGCGATGAATCGTTTTAAGGCCGCAACGAATGCCTCGGTTGTCATATCGCTAACTACCTCGAGATGTACTGCTTTAGTAGCAAAACAAATAAAGACGGCGACGTAAACCTTTATTCGTGTGCGGTTTCGGAAACGTCGTTCTTTAATGTAGAATGGTCCGCAGTAATCGATGCCGCAATTGTAGAAAGGCCGGTTTTCGGTTACCCGAGCGGCAGGTAGGTGACCCATAATGTAATCCGTCGCAGGTGGCTTAACTCGGAAGCACCTGACGCATTGTCGAATGATTTTACGTGTAGCATTCCTACCATCGATCGGCCAGTAAGTTTGTCGAACAGCGTACAAAGTGGTGGTGATACCTGCGTGGTGATTTTCGATATGCGCTTGTCGAATGATGAGATCTGTAATATGATGACCTTTTGGAAGAAGAATTGGATGTTTCTTCTCGTATGATAACGTTGAATTTTGAAGACGTCCTCCGACACGCAAAAGTCCCTTATCGTCAACGAAGGGATGGAGAGGAAGAAGTTTGCTTTTGCAATGTAATTGACCTCCAGCCTTCAGTTGGTGAATGTCTTGTGCAAAAGAGGACGATTGTACAAGCTGGATGATGCGGTCGTTAGCTGCTTGAAGCTCTTCTACAGCCAGTGGCCCTTTGAGACGATTAGGGAATCTGAACCGTAGAGAATACGCGACGATTTTTCTTAATCGAGAGAGGCTTGAGTAACGATCTAAGATTTCGTTGCTATTAACAGTTGTCACAAAACATGAAATTCGTTTTATTTCTGGAACTTCTTCGATGAAGTTAAATTTCGATATTGGCCAAGCCGATTCATTGCTTGAAAGCCATTCTGGTCCGTGGCTCCAGTTACGGTTGTGAATAAAATGAACAGGTGGTTGACCGCGAGATAATAAGTCTGCTGGATTGTCGTGTGACCTGACGTGCCGCCAAGAATTGACGTCCGTTTTTATTTGAATGTCGGCTACGCGGTTCGCGACGAAAGTTTTTAAATTGCTTGGTTCCTTGTTAAGCCAATTCAAAACAATGGTCGAATCGGTCCAGAATGTGGCGGTTTTGATTTCTTCTGTCATTGCCTCTTGAACGGTTCTGTACAAAGTAGCTAAAAGAGCGGCGGCGCAGAGTTCGAGACGCGCGAGAGTGACGGTTTTTAGTGGAGCAACGCGGGATTTTGCACACAGAAGGTCGGTTTTGATCTGTCCGGTTTTGTTGACTGATCTAACATATAGACAGGCTCCGTACGCTCGCTCGCTTGCGTCACAGAAACCATGTAGTTCGAATTTGCGAGACGCGTGTTGTGTGACGTTTCGCCTGAATGAGAAATCATTGAGAAGCGTTAGATCATTTACGAATGTCGCCCATTCTGTGTGCAACTTGATCGGTAAGGACTCATCCCAATCGAGTCGCAGTTGCCACAACTGTTGCATGATGATCTTCGCAGTGATGGTGACTGGCCCGAGCAGTCCTAGAGGATCAAAGATCTTTGCGATGGATGAAAGGATTGTGCGCTTCGTAACCTTTTCTGTTATGTGAGGATCGACAGTGTAGTTGATCTTATCTTCTCGTGCGTTCCAGAAGATACCCAACGTCTTCACCGTTGTGGAGTCGCCGAAGAATTTTGGATGGATCTGTTGCTCCGTGAGTCCAGTGAGAAGTTCGGGCTCGTTTGATGCCCACTGTCGAATGTTTAAACCTCCTCGCTGGAGTATGTTGATGATCTCGTCGCGTAAAACCCGTGCTTCATTAAATGTATTTGCACCGGTCAGAAGATCGTCAACGTACATATCTCTCTTCAATATAGTTGCAGCTTTCGGATGATTGGCCGCTTCGTCGCCCGCAAGTTGATGAAGACATCTTATGGCTTGAAATGGAGCTGAAGATAGTCCGAACGTGACCGTGTTCAGCTCGTATGTCGCGATTTCGTTTCGTTCATTTCGCCATAAAATGCGCTGATACTTACGATCCTCTGGCCGAACGAGGAATTGACGGTACATCTTTTCAATGTCCCCGGTCAGCACATATGTGTAAATGCGAAACCGCAGGAGCAAGGAAAAGATGTCGTCCTGGATGGTAGGTCCTGTCATTAACGTGTCGTTAAGCGACAAGCCGCTGCTCGATTTGGCGGATCCGTCGAATACAACCCGTACCTTCGTTGTCGTGCTGGAAGCTTTAATGACCGCGTGATGAGGCAAGTAAAATCCGTGCGAATCATCCGTTCGTACCTGACTCATGTGACCGAGCGAGATATATTCTTTGATTACGGCTGAATATTCTCGTCTTAAGTCTGGATCGCGACTGAGTTTTCGTTCCAACGAGGAAAAGCGATTAACGGCTCGCGAATGCGACTCACCGAGGAGCGATATTTTTCCGTTGAACGGTAGTGCGACGATGTAGCGACCCGATATGTCCCGTTGAACGTGATTGGAGAAATGATCCTCGCAAGTCTGTTCCTCGGATGAGATATACCGTCCGTGTGGTCCTTCTTCGACTTCCCAAAAACTTTTTAGATCGAAGTCCAGCTTCGTCAGGAAGGTGTTCCGTTTTGCACGCGGCGCCGTTGAAGGTGCGCTCCCCCCGATGATCCATCCGAATTGCGTCTTCTGGAGGATCAGGTCCGGTGTGTTACGAGGGGACAGGTTGATTTGCCCGACACTTAGAGACGCGAGTGAAGGGCCGCTTCCAATTAACATGTCTACGGGTGCCGGTCGGTGAAAATGCGGATCGGCCAATCGAATATTTGCTGGAATTTGTAATTTCACACGATCAATTTGCGTGTCCGGTAATAATCCTGATATTCGAGGTATCGTAAAGAATGTCAGGTTCCGTTTATAATTTGATGAACGCGATTCGATGGTAGTCGCGACGATTTGATTTGTTGCAGTATTAACGCCATTTAGAGCTTCGATGGCTACGGATAGTTTCTTTTTTGGAAGGCGTAGTTTCGCAGCGAGGTCTTCTGTAATGAAATTCGCGTTCGCACACGTATCCACCAATGTCCGACACTCTGTTGGTTGCTGATCGCGATCAAGAACGTTGACGATCGCGGTAGCCATTAACCCGTTGGTCGGCCCATCGGTGATTGGTGTGATTTTATGATGGTTATGTTCTTGAGATTTCGCTCCGAACCTCCGTGGCCCTTTACACAAGACTGATAGTCAAGATTTAGTGTCGGCGCGAACTGCTAACTCTTGATGCAGCTTCGTGTTATGCGGTTCATTACATACCCTACATCTTCCGGATTTACAATTTTCGATTTGGTGATCTGATCGCAAACAGTTCAAACACAGTTGTGCCTTGCGCGCGGCTTCGATGCGTTTGTCGACGGTCATATTAATAAATTTCGCACATTGATAAGCGGCATGCGAGTCGTTATCACAAATACGGCATTTGTTGATGTAATTGCTAACGAATGCTTGACGTTTTGCTTGGGGCGCTGAAGGCGAGTATCGCCGTTTGATTGCTTTGCGAGGTGAATTCGACCCATTGGGTTCGCTTCGGCGTTGCGTTTCCGCTTGTGGACGCTGATGCGAGCGGATCGTGGTCGATTCCGGTTCGTAATCCTGGCACTGGTGTGACGTGATGAATAAAAATTTAAATATTTCTGTGATTTTTGGCATTTCGGTGTCCGTTAAGGTTCGTTCCCACGTCTTACGCGTATCTTTCCCCATGCGAGCCACCACGATGCTCGTCAGCAAGTCGTTTGCAATATTCTCCCACGTGCGGCCGAGAGCTTGTAACGAACGAACGTGTAATTGCATATAGTTCGCGAGATCGAAAATGGATTCTGATGTATCGTCAGGCATAGCCGGTGTGTCTCGAAGGAGCGCGGCGTGGCGGAGAATGAGAGCGCGCTTGTTGTCGTATATCTCGATGAGATGATTCCACGCCTTTTCGTAATTCTCGTCGGAAATCGTGTATGCTTCTATCGCTGCTTCGGCCTTGCCTGATAACGAAAGGCGTAAGTAATTTAGCTTCTGCATGTTGCTCAACGCGGATTGCGCATGTATCATGGAAGTGAACGCGCCCTTGAAAGTGACCCACTTTTCCATACGACCGTCGAATTTTGGTAAGTCAATTTTCGGGAGCTTGACCGAAAGCCCGTATGCTGACGTGGATGGCGCAGGCGAATCTCGCGAAACATTTCCAACGTTTGCTGGTGGTTCAACGCGGTTCGTAGATGCTTCGAAGCTATTCAGTAAAACTACCGCTGTAGCCATGATATCATCGAATTGATCCGTGATTTCCTCGCGTTCGGCTTCGGCTTGCGCAAAATCTTCAAGGCGTGCCAATTCATCCTGAATGTCATTTAACGTGCTGAATTGTCTCCTAAGCCGTTCGACGCGATCGCGAAGTTTTACGCGTTCCTTAACCGAATCTTGATAAGATTCAATATATTTAGTAAAACTAGTGATCTGCGCCTTGAATGTGCGCCGTTTTAGTTTTAAGTTTGAAATGATCTGACTGTTGTCAGTGGCGCTTGCGCT